>OX451735.1:197336813-198536813 GCA_948472305.1 Vicia faba
GTTCTTTGGATGTTTGGAAAGGTGATGTTTGGGTTTGGAGATTCAGATAGAAGAAGTCTTTCGAGTCTAGGAAGAGAAGATATTTGAGGCTTTTCTCACTCTTATCACATGTATAGTTAAACGTGATAGGGGGGTTTTTGGGTTTGGAAGTTGAACCTGACTAAGGGTTTATAGTTTTTTCGACTTATGGTAGCCTGATGGCTCCGGAAGGGGTCATGGGAGATAGGTCTGAGAGGTCGTGAAGGGATTGACTAAGGTTTGGAAGAGTTGAGCATCATCTAAAGTTGTGATATTCTCTTGGCGCAGCTGATTCAAAATAGACTGTGGACTAGGCAGAATCTTCTTAGACGTTAAATAGTGTCAGGTCTTAGTGTTAGGGTGTGTGTGTTGGGCATATGGAGACTATAAATTATCTCTTTATTTTGTGTGAGGTAGCTTCTGACATTTGATATAGAGTTTTTCAAATGGTAGGGTGACTAAGGGATTCACACTCATGTTTCCGATTTCTTCATTTCTCTAGTTAACTGGAAGCAGTACCAGCTCAAGTGGCTAAGCATTTAAGGGTGTGATATGTGGCTAGTTGCCCTCCTTATATTTTGAACATGTGGAGATGTTTATCTTCTTCTAGTTTGCTCTTTTCGAAATTCTGTGAGACATGAGATTCAAAATAGTCTTGACAATATTTTGGATCGATTTGTGTTTTTCTAGTGAGGTGGTTAAGATATTTTTTTAAAAGATTTTTCTTGTGAGATGGTTGGATTCCTCTTTAAATTTAATCAGAGTTATGTTGTTATTGAGTAGTTCAGATATTCTTAACTTTATTTATATTCTCATTCAATTTTAGTTTTGTTTAGCTTGTAATTTGCTATTAAAAAAATTAAAATATTAAGAATTACAAAATTAAAATAATATATACATCTCATCATATAGATACTTGTAGAAACACGATAGAGTATAAAATAGGGATTGAGATTCCCTACAGTTAAGGCTCCTGCATTTACACATTCAAGTGTTGGTAGCCGTCTGATTAAAATCAGACAATTATAATTTAAAAGAGTCAGTTTAAAAAATATAATTGTAAATAAATTTGTTATTTTTAAACGGTTTGATCAAAATTCAACTGCTGAAAACATTCTGACTGAGTGAACCTGTTGTGTTCTTGAGAGTAATTAAATATAATCCTAGGAAATCATCAATTGAAAGTGAACAACATTCAATCATTGAAATAAGTCTGTTATCCAATGTAAACTTTTCAAAATGATTAAAAATAAAAGAAATATACAAGGATTATTTAATGTGTTGAATCCATAGATTGGAAACATAACCCTTACATATAGTGATGATAAAGATATAATTCCTATAGACTTAGATCTACATCACATTCACCTTTCCACTTGTATAATAACTACGACATTTTTTTTTTACATTGTTCTCTGTCAATTGAAAATGAGTATTAGTTGTTGTAGTAGCTTCTTTACTAAATTTGTTGTAGTGGTTAAATAGGTAGAATATTGTAGTAACTTTTTTAAATCATTGTCATAGATAAAATGAAGTTTTCTTTTATATGTTAGTTTTCACTTTTAAGAAATTTGTGTATGCTATTAGAATTTTGAGTGAAGACTTCATTAGATTTAGTTCTAAGAGAAAGCTATGTACAATATTGATAACATCTTAGTGAGTAATATATTCTCATCTTTTACTCTAATTTTTTTTAATTTTTATGATAAATTTGTGGTCTACATAAATATATATGAATAATACATCATTATGGTGTTAGAACACGTATGACCACATCAAAATAAATCTGAATGGACAGATAATTAAATCAAAATCTGTGTGAACGAACGGATAACAATTTTAGTTTTTATTTAAAAATTATTCTTTCTTTTATAAATAATAAACTAATTTAATAAAATAATTTAGTTTTTCTTATTTATATTTTTTTTTAAGATTTTAATAACAAAAGCGTGCATATCAAATCAGACGAGTAACACACCAGTAGTGATAAATCAGACGAACGGATAATAGATTTTTAAAAGAAAATATATTTTTTTTTTTAAAATAATAAATTACTTTTTAAAAATATTTTGTTTTTTTATTTACACTTTAATTACATCTTAAAAATAAAAATGTACAAGTACACAAGTAGTTATTTTATAAAAATTCAGATCCCGAAACCCATTTAGTAAGGGTAGTTAGGTTAGGTTTGTGAAACCACCACATGCAAAAAGTGCCTTTGTTTGCTTAAATCATAGTGTTGTTGACATAAATGCCTCACTTCAAGGAAAATAGACTAATACTCCACCCATTTTATACTCTCAATGTCACTTTAGAGAAATAAATTGTTTAAAAATAAATTGTGTTCAATTTTATTCAATAATAGTTCTTACTAATATTTAAAATGATTAAGGCTTTGATTCACATACATATTTATGAATTTATAATTTATACTTTATAAATTCATAAGATAATAAAAAATATATTTGATAATAGATTTTTCATTACGGTCTTATCATTTATTTTATTAATTTCTACTTCTTCTGTTTTATAATGAATAATTTAAATGATCATTTTATATATATTAAAAAAAATTATTATTTTTTAAATTAAATCACACACTGTAGAATAAGGGGTGACTATTTTTTAGATGTTATTTTAAATAATATTTTAATTTATGATTTATAATTCTTTCTTCAAGTTTTATTTTTATTATTTTAATTAAAATATAATTTTATTATTTATAATTTATTTTAATTTAAAATAAAATAATTAAGAAATATCTTTTATGTTATTTTATATATATATATATATATATATATATAATATATATATATATATATATATATATATATATATATATATATATATATATATATATATATATATATATATATATGAGTTAATCTTTAATTAACTTATCAACTATCAATTATAAATTATAAACTAGCCGTCATTAGTTATTGTCATAAGATATAAACTATCAGTTAATTTATTATTGAAAATTATTTTAATTGAGTAGAGTAATAGTTCCTTCGACCCTATTTATAATTTTTTTTTAATTTATTAAATAATTAATATATTTAAATTATATAATAATATAAATACATTAGTTATTTAAAAAATTAAAAAATAATCTTTTTCAAAAGAAATATTTATTATAAAATGGAGGAAATAATTCATAGTAGGTAGTTTAGATATGCTTTAGAGACAATAATATTTGCTGTTTGGTTTTGACTATATAAAACGAATGTTGTGGTTTGGAAAAAGTTCAAGTCTTTTGCTAATTACCAAATATTGTTTTTGTTCTCATCACAATGTGATGTTTTGAGTAGGTGGTTAATCAATTGGTTGACGACACAATAAGACATAAATTTTTGAAATTTATCTACGATGAATTTCTATTAATCTTAATAAATAAAATTGGTATTATCATATAATGATAATGAATCAAAAGAAGAAAAAAATAAGACAATTAATTTTTTGTAGAGTTTTTCTCTGTCCACAAATTGTGGAAAATTTTATTATCCACTTTGCAATTGTAAAATTATGTGAATACAATGAATTGACTTGATTACAAAAATAGGAGTTACTCCCTCTATTTATAGATTTAGATTAGTTTGTTCTCTAAACCAAAAGCCCAAAACTATAAACGCCTAAAATACCTATTTTAAAACTAAATCAAATCTATTATATTTTAGATCTAAATCAAATATATCTAAATCTAAAATCAAATATGTGTGTAACAAACTGTCTCCACACTAAATCAAATCTTTTCGACATTCCCTTGTCTTTATCAAGCAAACTATTTCGATACAAGGAATTACTTTCAACACACCACATAATTCATTGTGTCTAAGCTATTTATATTCATCATAGCTCTTAATTTTCGAAATACTTTGATCTGCACATCCTTCGTCATGATATTTGCAATCTGATTCTCAGTTCTGCAGTGTTCCTAGTTCATCTTCCCATCTGATACTTCTCTCAAAGATAGTAGAACCTCATTTCGATGTGCTTGCTTCGACCATGAGCTATCGAATTCTTCGCCAGGTTGATAGTTGACATGTTGTCGATCTTCATGGTAATTGCTCTATGATCTTTCCTTGTTATCTCTTCGACCAAGTTCACCATCCAAGTTGCTTGACATGCACAAAGAGAAACAACTATATATTTTGCTTCACATGATGATAATGCCACTATTGGTTCCTTTCTCGAACTCCAAGAAACTGGTGCACCACCTAGCATAAACACATATCCTGTTGTGGATTTTCAATCCTTAGCATCACAGCACCCACTTGAATTAGTGTATCGCACTAACTTGCATTATTTTCCCTTAATAACTGCAGGAAACAAAATACCATAGTCGGCAATTCCTTTGAGATTCCTTAGTATCCTCTTCATCGCTACTAGATGTGATACATTTGGGTTCTGCATGAATCTACTTGTCATACCTACATTATATGCTAAGTCAGCATTTTTGTGACAAAGGTATCTTAATGACCCAATAAGTCTTCTGTATTGGGTTGGATCGACATTATCTTCTTCTGAATCTTTCGAAAGTTGCAACCTTGGTTCAGCAGGTGTCGAAGTTGAGTTGCATTCTTCCATCTCAAATCTCTTGAGAAATTATCCTGCATATCTTCTTTGATGCATCATCAAACCTCTACTGCTCTTGTAGAATTCGATGCCAAGGAAATATGAAATGTCACCCAAATCAGACATTTCGAATTCTTTGTTGAGATCACCTTTGAAGTCTTCGATCTCCTTCTTGCAGCTACCTATTATTAATAAGTCATCGACATAGAGACATAGTATAAGAAATTTACTATTGTTTATTATTACATACACTCCATGTTCAGTTTTGCACTTCACAAAATCCTTTTCCCTTAGAAAACTATCAATCTTCTTATTCCAACCTCTTGGAGCTTGTTTCAATCCATACAGGGCTTTATGTAGTGTGTACACCTTTCTCTCTTCGTCATGTTTCACAAAACTAACTGATTATTTAACATAAACTTCTTCATCTAAGGGTCCATTTAGGAATGCACATTTCACGTCCATCTGACATATGTGTCAACTGTTTATTTCTGCAAGACTAACAACCAACCAGATTTTTTCTATTCCAGCCACAGGTGCAAAAACTTCATCGAAGTTTATTCCTTCTTTCTGTAGAAATCCTCTCGCCACGAGCCTTGCTTTGTGCCGAGTTACTTCTCCTTTGGGATTCATCTTCACTTTGTATACCCACTTGACATCAATTTCATTCTTTCCTTGAGACGATTCGACAAGTGACCAAGTGTTATTGTCTTTGATGAACTTTACTTCTTAGTTCATTACTTTCACCCACTTTGAATCCTTTAATGCTTCAGCTACATTGACTGGTTCAACATCTCGAAAGCATAATGTACCAGCTCACCTTTGTTATCTATCACATCATTTGATGTAATCACACAATCTTGCAACCTTGCAGGCAAGCGTCTTGTTCTTTGAGGTTTACTTGTACTTGGTTTATCTATAACTGTTGGTTCCTCTTGTCGAACTTCTCTTTCAACTTGAGTTTCTGGTTCTTTAAGTAGGATTCCCACTGAATCTTTCTTGACATTTTCAGTCCAATCCCACTCTTTAAGCTCATCTATGATCACGTCCATGCTGATCACGATCTGTTTGTTCACTGGGTCGAACAACTTTTAACCTCCTGTCGAATGATATCCTACTAGGATCGTCTAACTCGACTTGTCATTAAGTTTTCTTCTCAACTGATCAGACACATGTCTATATGCCATAGATCCAAATACCTTCAGATGACTTAAGCTAGGTGTCGTATCAGGCCAACATTCTTCTGGAGTAATTCCTTTTAGCTTTTTCATCGCACATCTGTTCAAAATATATGTTGCAGTCGATACAGCTTCACCCCAAAACTTTTTAGGTAAATGCTTGTCTTTCAACATACTTCTCCCCATATTCATGATGGTTCGATTCTTCCTTTATACAGTTCCATTCACCTGTGGAGTATAGGGTGGCACCATCTCATGCACAATCCCTTCTTTTTCACATAACATGTCAAAGTCTTTCGGCACATACTCTCCACTTCTATCATTTCTTAAAACTTTGAGCTTTCGACCACTTTGTCTTTCGACCATAGACTTAAACTTGGAAAATACCTCGATCACTTCACTTTTCTTCTTGATCGGGTAAGTCCATAGTTTTCAACTGAAATCATCTATGAATGTAACAAAGTATTTGTTACCTCCTATCGAATCTACTTGGATTGGTCCACATACATCAGAGTATATAACTTCAATAATAGCATTCGACTTGCTTCCTGCATCTTTGTTGAAGTTATTCTTGTGTTGCTTCGCCTGCACACATTCCTCACACACTTCGTCTGGAATGTCAATTTATGGCAATCCTAAAACCATATTTCTTCTCTTTAAATATCTGATGTCTCTGAAGTTGAGATAGCCTATTCGATAGTACCATATACATTCATCTCTGCTAGCTGCAGTCGAAAGGCACTTGTGCTCCATCACATTAAGTTTAATCTTGAAGGTTCTATTTTGAGACATGAGAGCCTTCAAGATTAATCTTCCATTTGTTGTCAATGACTCTCATCATCTTGTCTTAGATCGACACTTTGTAATTCTTTTCGACCAACTGCCTTATGCTGAGCAAGTTGATCTTCATGTCTGGTATGTACAACACATTTGAAATTACTGACCTCTTGCCATCTTTTCTCATAATCAAAACATCTCCAATAACTTCAGCTTTAAGAGAATTGTCATTTGCAAATTGTACTGTGTTCTTCATTAAGGGTTTCATGTTGACAAACCAATCGTTCCTTCCAGACATGTGTGATGAGCATCCTGAATTCAAGTACCATTGGTCCTTGAATTTCTCTTCATCTCTTGTTGTAACCATTAACATCATCTCTTATTCTTCATAGTTTGCGAACTTTACATTACTTTCTTGATTCTTTCACTTCTCTGGACAATCATTAGAATAATGACCATACTTCTGACAATTGAAATATTGAATGTGACTACTGTCAGGTTTTCAACCACCACCTCTTCCTCTATTTGCAACACCGCCTCTTTGGTTGCCTTGGTATGATCTTCTCTGATTCGACATATTTCCTTCATTCTGGTTTCCTCTACCATTTGAATTGTTGTAGTCGCATCTACCTCTATCAAACCATTTTCCTTTGTCTTTGGTTTATTTTTTTGAATGTTCCTACAAATCCATATCACTCTTCGACTTGCCTGCAGCTCTTTCTGTCATTCTTTGTTCATGAGATTCAAGCGTCCCTTGAAGCTCTTCCTTTATCAACTTCGACAAGTCGTTCCCCGCTTCTATAGCCACCACCACGTGGTTGAACTTAAGAGCCAAAGATCTTAATATCTTCGAAACAACAGCTCTTGTTAATGTTTCTCCACATACCTTGATTTGACTCACTAATTTTGTAACCCTAGTGAAGAAATCAGATATGCTCTCATTATCTTCCATATGAAGCAATTCATACGTTCTCTTGTGAGTTTGTAACCTCACTTCTTTTATCTTTTCTGCACCACCAAAAGACTTCTCAAGAACCTTCCAAGCTTCTTTTGCAGATTATGAATCACTCACTTTTTCGAAATTTTTCGGACCCAGACATTGATGAATTATAAAGAGTGCTTTATAACCCAGCTTCTGTTATTCTGTGTGTTTCTTCTTTTCTTCTTCTGAAGCCTTTTCTCCAAGAGCTTCCAATCCATCCTTTACAAGATCCCAAAGACCTTGATACCTGAATAAAACTTTCATCTGTTTACATCAATTCTCATAGTTGTCTACTTTCATAATTGGTAGAGTTGCTGGATAATTCGTATTCCCATAACTCGTCATCGTGAATTCTTCTTCTTCCTCAATCGTTCTTGATCGTTACTTCTCTTGAATCGATTAACCGAAGCTCTTGATACTAGATGTTGGAAATCCACCAAATATCTATGATGAATTTCTACCAATCTTGATAAACAAGATTGATATCACCACACAATAACAATGAATTAAGAGAAAAGAAAATAAACAAGACAATTAATTTTCTGCAGAGTTTCTCTCTGCCCACAAACTGTAGAAAACTTTATTATTCACTTTGCAACTACAAAATTTTGTGAATACAATGAATTGATTTGATTACAAAAATATGGGTTACTCCCTCTATTTATAGATTTAGGTTAGCTTGCTCTCTAAGTCAAAACTCAAAATTATAAAATCTATTCTATTTTAGAACTAAATCAAATCTATTCTATTTTAGATCTAAATCAAATCTATCTAAATCTAAAATAAAATTTATGTGTAACCAACAGTTTCCACACTAAATCAAATCTTTTTGACATTCCCTTGTCTTTTTCGAGCAAACTGCTTCGGCACAAGGAATTACTTTCAACAATAAAGTAAATAAACAATCAAATTTTTAAAAATGTTTCTGCTTTCTTTTATTGATTCTTCATTTTCTCTTCTTACATCTTCATTCACTTAAATTTGTTCATTTTTTTCTTGGGTTGTATTTTACTTTATCTCTTATTTGATTGGGTGAGTTTGACCGAAACTCCACCTATTTATATAATTTAATGTAATTACTAATATTTTAAAAATCAAATTGGAGAATGAATAAGTAAAACGTGCGGTTTAAGGTTCAATTGATTAAACCATGGTTGAATCACATATTAAATTTAAATTAAAAAATTAAATAAGGAAAATGCTAACAAGAAACTATTTGTAGTAATATTTTTTTAAATATGACTTTATTACACTTAATTTTTTTTAATTATAGTACCCTTAACATGTGCCCTTAAGGCACATGTTAGCATGACTCATTAAATAAATATATTATTAGATATCCTAATAAAATTATTTTATATCATAATTTATAAAATAAAATTCACAAACAAATATTAGAAACAAACTTATAAAAGAAGAAGAAAGCAATGTAAGATCCAATAACAAATAAAAAAATTGAAGAAGAAAGCAATCTAAGACCCAATAACAAATAAAAAAATCAATTAATGCTCAATAGTTATCTATTTGTCTTAATTCCTTAACTCACACAATGTGATTCAACATTATCACGGAAGTTGTCATTTCTCCAATTTTGAATTCTTCATCAACATAATTTTTCTCATCTCTTTCAAGATCAACATCACTTACCCCATGTCCACAAATACTATATTATTTCTTTTCTTTCTATTTCCATTTACATTGTCTCATGTATTTCAATTTTATTTTAATCTTCCATCTATATAACTTTATCAGTTTGTTATAATCAATTTTTTTAATTTAAACAAAGAAAACAAGACAAGTAAAACATAAAAATTAACTTTGATTTTTTGAATCATCTGGTTCAGAAAAATTGATCTTGATTTTGCAGTTACTTTGGTTTTTTGCGGTTGAAACAGTTTTATCCAAGTTTTATAGACCCGATTTATTGGTCCAAATTGAACCGGATTAGACTAGAGTTCATGGTTGAACCAGTTTAACCGAACAGTTCGATCCGATTTTTAAAATATTGACAGTTACATGATTATCTATGACACTGGTATCTAGTCGAATCGCTCCAACTAACTACTCTATTCATTTCAAAATGATTATCGTTTTAACAAATAAATTTTATTTCAAAATAAATGTCATTTTTACTTTTAATTAGTACTGATTACTATTTTTTCAATTGCACCATTTACTTTTTACTCTCTACACTATTTTTAATACATTAATAGGGTTAATTTTATAAAAGTGTAATATCTTATGACAACGTCATTGCATTCTTTAATTTGTGTACAAAAATCTTAAACGACAATCATTTTGAAACAAATGAAGTAGTTTATATGTGTGATTAATATTCATGTACAATTTATCAATTTTAGAGGAATACACATAAATGAAACAAAGGCTTAAGCTAAAAAATACTTTTGAGAATGTTCTTGATATGTTCTCAAAGAACTTTGGGAGAAAATTGAAGGATTATATTAGAGAAAAATTATTTCAAATTGGTTCTTGTTAATAAAGAAATTTCATAGCTTGTGTATGAATCAAAATAAAAATATATGATCATCTAAGTATGTCGCGGTGTGAAAAATACCCAAGCATTCGCACGTTTAAAATATAACAGTTTCGTCACCGAATATTTTTTATTCTAAAGAAATAGGAAAATATCAAGAAAATCCATGAACAATGACAAATGATCATCACAACCAAATTAAGGTTCGGGAGTCAATTATGCAAGAGGAAGGTATTAACACCCCTCATATCTATTGTATTCAATATTATCCATTTAGTTAGTCTCGTGATCGAATGTTAGTTGCGTTCTTCTACTCATTATGCGAGGAGAAAGAAAAAACAAAGTTTTTGAGTTTTTTATTATTGAGCTCGCCAAAATTTTAAAATCGTATGCCTACGTATCCTCATAGTGCAATGAGAAAAATCAGAATCTTACAAGGAGGATTTTTTAAATCAGAGGCATACTTTTAAACCATATCAAATTTCAAAGCACGGTGCAATCAGGGGCATACTTGTCGAATGAACATTCCTTAACCAAGTCGTATCATGACAGGGTATGACTCAGTTTCCTTGTTTTAACAAATCTCTCAAGGCTTTGATTCAGGGGAAACTTTCCAAGATTCAATTGTCGAGGCAGTACGCACCAAGTTCATCCTACCGTACGTAGGGTCCAAATTCTTCGGGCAACTTCAAAGTACAAACTTTTCAAGCTCTGAACATCTGGGGTAATCTATGTCAAGTTCATGGTGAAATCTAAGGGTACTTCCTCCAAATCCAGGAAATTGGGGGGGGGCACATCTTTTCAAAATTCGAATGTTGGGGCAAGCCACTGCGAGGCTCATCAAAAGGAGTTGGTTTAAAAAAGTAGCCCATCAAGGACAAACCATCCAAGGGCCCATTAGTCAAGGGCGTAATATTTCAAAGCGTAAAATAGTGGGGTCATTCATACTATGATCAAACTATTCCCAAGCTCATATCCACGCGAATCTCCTCCGAGACCCTACCAAAAATTAGGGAAAGACAGGCCACAAAAAGCAAGCTCTCCGCGCGCTTCCATAATCTCCTATGGATCTTTCTCCTACATCATCAATTTTCAAAGTTCAAATCAAGTATCGGGAAATCATGATAGCACAATATTCAACCATCATGTGACAAGAAACCTTGTTACATAGTCAAACCTCCATGCTCAATCATCAACGACCCATCACAGGGGCATCATTCAACAAATCATGCGAGTCATAATCATAAAGCATAAGTCTGCATAAATCATTAGCATGCATTCATTAGGGTACTACTATCCAAAGCCAAGCTTCCCCTGTCATCTCATTCGGCTGACAAATTCCGACAGCATGGATCTAACAGAGATCCCAATTCTCATTGGCACGTCAAAATTTCAACATCCATTGATGCATATCCAAGTCACCAATTACACACATTAGTCAGTCATTCTACGCATTAACACATTCATATGCATGCATGCATAACATATCATAGCTCGAGACTTAGGACCCCCGTAAAAATCCAGAGTCAATTTCTAGGAGAGTCGTTATTACAAGCTCTAACATCCCTCCGACTATCCCTCCGGGTGAGTCTCTCATACAAGCATTCTTCGTCAAACTAAACCGTAAGCAACCTTACGTACCACCATCCAAGATGTGAGCAGCCTCACACGTTTTCTAATATGCATTTCATAAAAGACATGAGAAGCCTCACGTAACCTCATTCACTATTCATTCATAGGCAGTCATACGAGGCATGAGTAACCTCATGCATTCATCATTTATCCATACGTAAGCAGCCTTACGTAAAAGTCGTGAGCAGCCTCATACTTTCCAATTAATGTCTCTAGGTAACCTTGCCAATATTAGCAACCTTGCTATCCGTTTCACCTTTCCAAGCCACCAAGTTGATACTATTCAAGCAACCATATGGAAATTGGTGTAAAGCCCAGTTCCCGTCTGGCCCATCTTTTCAAAATCCCAGTTCTCGTCTGGCACACCTTTTCAAAAGCCCAGCCCCTAATTGGCATGGCTTCACAGTAAAAATAAACCACGACTGATAGTCCGCCTTAAGCATTGGTTCCACAGTTCAAATAACAGGCCATTTAATTTATCAATCATCGCATCACTTCAATTCATAACATTATCATATCAAGTATACATACCATACATCATGCATACATTAAGCACAATCATATCAAACATGCATACATGCATTACATTCAATCATACATGCCTATAGAAAATTGCAGAAAAATCTCAAGGCATGACTACCAGCTAAGACAAACTCAAATTTAAATCCAAGCTCAGCATTATCCATTCACCTTGCTATAGCTGCCTCGGTTGACAACAGACAAAATCATCATACCCACACCTACGTCTACATCCCCGCTTATTTCTACGACCACGCCTACACCTACGTCCATATCTACGCGTACGCCAATACATACGTCTACACCTACGCCTGTATTTACAACACAAAAGTCTACACACTTCTCCACCTACGCCTGCACCTGCAACACAAAATCAATCAAAATCCTTGCTAATACTTGTCACCGCGTTCAAATCAATTCAAAGACGCCACGACAATACACATACACTCAGGGTTCCATATCAATATCAGACATTCAACGCACAGGGTTCCATATCAATACAAACATTCAATACACATACACTTAGGGTTCCATCTCAATACCAAACATCATACGCCTATATCACACAACAAACAAACCATCTTACCCTCGATTCAATCATCTAAGGGTCAGTCAACAAAACACTTCTCCTGCGATTCAACCCGTCACCTAAGTCTCCATGCCGTGACACATTCGTCCCATCACCTAAGTCTCCATGTAGTGATGAGGTCCTTACAAAGTAGTCCATTACCTAAGTCTCCATACAATAATGAACGAAACACAGTACATTGCCTCTAAGCCATAATGTATTCTCAAAACTCAGTACATTGCCTCTAAGCCGCAACGTATTCTCAAAACTCAGTACATTGCCTCTAAGCCACAATGTATTCGCAAAACTCAGTACATTGCCTCTAAGCCGTAATGTATTCGTAAAGCTCAGTACATTGCCTCTAAGCCGCAATTTATTCTCAAAACTCAGTACATTGCCTCTAAGCCGCAATGTATTCTCAAAACTCAGTACATTGCCTCTAAGCCGCAATGTATTTGCAAAACTCAGTACATTACCTCTAAGCCGCAATGTATTCTCAAAACTCAGCAAATTACCTCTAAGCCGTAATGTATTTGCAAAACTTGGTACATTGCCTCTAAACTGCAATGTATTCTCAAAACTTAGTACGTTGCCTCTAAGCCGCAATGTATTCGCAAAACTCAGTACATTGCCTCTAAGCTGCAATGTATTCTCAAAACTCAGTACATTGCCTCTAAGCCGCAATGTATTCTCAAAACTCAATACATTGCCTCTAAGCCGCAATGTATTCAAAAAACTCAGTACATTGCCTCTAAGCCACAATGTATTGACAAAGCTCAGTATATTGCCTCTAAGCCGCAATCTATTCTCAAAACTCAGTATATTGCCTCTAAGCCGCAATGTATTCGCAAAACTCAGTACATTGCCTCTAAGTCGCAATGTATTCGCAAAGCTCAGTACATTTCCTCTAAGCCGCAATGTATTCTCAAATCTCAGTACATTGCCTCTAAGCTGCAATGTATTCTCAAAACTCAGTACATTGCCTATAAGCCGCAATGTATTCGCAAAACTCAGTTTAGCCGCAATGTATTCTTAAAACTCATCACATTTCCTCTAAGCTGCAATGTATTCACAAAACTCAGTACATTGCCTCTAAGCCGCAATGTATTCTCAAAACTCAGTACATTGCCTCTTAGCCGCAATGTATTCTTAAAACTCAGCATATTGCCTCTAAGCCGCAATGTATTCACAAAAATCAGTACATTGCCTCTAAGCCGCAATGTATTCTCAAAACTTAGTACATTGCCTCTAAGTCGCAATGTATTCACAACACTCAATACATTGCCTCTAAGCCGTAATGTATTCTCAAAACTCAGTACATTGCCTCTAAGCCGCAATGTATTCACAAAACTCAACACATTGCCTCTAAGCCGCAATGTATTCTCAAAACTCAACACATTTCCTCTAAGTCGCAATGTATTCTCAAAACTCAACACATTGCCTCTAATCCGCAATGTATTCTCAAAATTCAACACATTGCCTCTAAGCCATAATGTATTCTCAAAATTCAACACATTGCCTCTAAGCCGCAATGTATTCTCAAAATTCAACACATTGCCTCTAAGCCGTAATGTATTCTCAAAACTCAACATATTGCCTCTAAGCCGCAATGTATTCTCAAAAATCAACACATTACCTCTAAGCCGCAATGTATTCTAAAAATTCAACACATTGCCTCTAAGCCGCAATGTATTCTCAAAACTCAACATATTTCCTCTAAGCCGCAATGTATTCTCAAAACTCAACACATTGCTTCTAAGCCGCAATGTATTCTCAAAACTCAACACATTTCCTCTAAGCCGCAATATATTCTCAAAACTCAACACATTGCATCTAAGCCGCAATGTATTCTCAAAACTCAGAACATTGCCTCTAAGCCGCAATGTTTTCACAAACTCAACACATTGCCTCTAAGCCGTAATGTATTCGCAAAACTCAGCACATTGCCTCTAAACCTCAATGTGCTCTCCTCATCTAACCCATGGCCTCAGTCTTCAAGCAGCCGTGCATCATCAATTATGGTTGTATTCATCCTCCAAATGGATGAATAATAAAAAACCAAACCAAGACATACGAAATTGCACTCTTAAAACCATCCGCCTCGTTATGAAACCCTAGTAAGCGGTACATCATCAGCTTTGCCTACTTCCTTGAGACTTGTAAGGGTATGTTATATCAGTGTAACCTTATGTTTGTCGGACAAATTTTGGGATACTTCAAGTATTCAATAAACTTCCAATCAGAATGTGCACGACTCGAGTTTTCTCACGCTATTCGACTGGAAGATGATTGAATAGGAGCAGTTGTCGTACCCCAAATTTGTCCTACCTCGATAATTTTATTTTTTGAGATTAAAATAGAAGAAATATTTAATTAAAGATGGTACAACAGTATCTGATGGCCTATCTTTATCAAGGGTGTGTAATTTAAGTTCGGGAGAGCGGGGCTTTCTAAATCAGAAAGACTTGTATGTCCGTAAACCCATTCGCGAAGCATGTTGGCCTATGGCCCATGCGATTAGAAAATGAAAAATTATTCAAGTAGTAAATAGTTTTTATTAGTAAAAGAGAGGTAGAAATTAAACTAAGCCAATTTAAGGTTTATTTACAGTTAGTAAAAAGGGGGTGAAAAATTTTAGTTAAAGGCCCATTGAGGTTCTTGTTAAGAGAAGTTAGCCCATTTATCATTTTTTTTGCTGTTTTGTATTAAAAAAGAGAAGATTTATTATATAAAAAAAACATTTTTGGTTATCTTAAGTGAATTTACTGTATAAGATATTTAATTATATAATTTCTTTGTTGTTAAACTTTTGGAAAAGAAAGGGATTTTGGATCAGATTGTTAACGTCTTTTGTTTGCTGTTATTGTAAAAACAATTTTTTTTATTGAAACCATTTTTGTTTATTAGATATTGAGTATTAAAATCATTTATTAAAAATTATTTGAAAAAAACAGTTTTTAAAGGGCCAAATATTGGGCCCAGTTTGTAGCAAAAGGGATTATGTGTAATAACAACTGTTGCTGGGCTGAAATAGAAAAACTAACGCAGGCCCAATTCAATTAGAAACTAGCGCAGGCCCAAGCTGAGAATAACAAACACTGTTTCAATCAATGACCAAGATTGCGCACGTTTTTTCAAGTAACAATTACTGTAGAAATCTAAATTGAAGGAAATCAAATCTGCATATATCAATTAAACTAAATCCAGAAAATTACATAACCAAATCTCAGAATTACAAATCAACAAATATAAGATCTCTTATTACAATCAACCCAAATCTTTATTACAGAAAAATCTAAAATTACAGTGAATCATTGTTATTACAACTCAAAACAAATCATAACAGAATCAATCAGCAAAAAATCAAATCCCTAACTGATCTAATTTCCTAAATCTAAGACAAACAAATTGGTAACGACGGTTTTACAAAACCCTAAAATCAAAATCTAATCTGAAAACCTATAAATACAAGGAGAAAATAGATACAGGGGGAGGATTTTTTGTTTACTGTGAAGAATACCGTGAAGAGCTTGAATAACAGAGGAGAAAGAAACTCGAATCCGACGAGGAACTCAAAGCAACCACGAGCCAACGTCGTTGAAGAAGATAAGGACGATTGGGGTTTCATTGTCGGAAATCACAATCATCATTGACGGCCGCCTTCGATCGCTCATCATCACCTTTAATCAACGCCAGAATCTACAAGAATGGGGAAGTGCTTAGTACTGAATCAGAAAAGAAAAAGAATCAGCAAGACAATCGCATAAAGAGGTAACATCTTTGGCTTTTGGATGTTTGGGGTAGGTGGTTGGGTTAAGGAGGAACTGATAGGGTAGCCTCTGCGGAGAAGAAAGATTAGGTTTGAGGGTTAGAGAAAGAAAGGGTCGTTGTCCAAGAGAGAAAGAAAAAGATTGATTCACTGTAAATATGAAAAATGAGTTAAAACAAAATGTTATTATCCGTAGAAATCTAATACACACGCGACCATAGTAACTAATATGCTCCCTCATTCTTATCCGCTTGATGTTGATCAGACGGCCATCTAGCCAAGTTTGCACCGTACTCACCTACGCCCTCACACACACAATCACAAGGACCCCCTCCCAAACACTTGGGCCTAGGCCCGTCTACTTTTCACACACCCCTTTAGTAATTTTACTAAACCAACAAACCAATTCGCCCCTCCCCCCCTGTCTGAACTATGTCGGGCCTAACCCAGTCTCCTAAGAGCACCCCTCTAATTTGCTTGTTAGTTCAAATCTACACCCCCCAGGTTCAACTTAATTAATTTTTTTTTCTATTTTTATATTATCATTTATGTTCTATTATTTATAATTATTATATTTTGATATTATTATTATATATTGTTATAATTACTTAATTTTTATTATTATTTATAATTACCATTTATTATTATAATCCCTTTTTTATGTAAATATTATTATTATTAATTATTAATACCAATATATTTTATTTACTATTTAAATATTGCTATATTATCATCCAAATCATTTTATATCAAAATTGCATATATTATTTTCTTATACATTTCATTAAATCTTTATTTTTAATCATGCATTAATCAAGATATTTTTGCAGTTAATACGATTAAAAAATACCAATAAATCTCAAACTATTTTTCGCGAATCAACTAAGTTAATCAATTGTTTTTGCAAAAGGGTTTCAAATAGATTTTGACTTACTGCGCATTTAGTCAAAATCTCTGCAATCACCACTCCCGACCAAAGTGCGAGGTGATTCAAAATATGTTTGCAAACCCCTAAAAAACACCAACCCCATACGAATTACAAATTGGGACTCTGATTCCTCATAGGAGGATACATAGGCATACGATCAAAAATCGTGGCGAGTCCTCTTAATTAAAGCTTAAAAGCCTGTTTACCCCAAACCTAAACCTAAAACCTAATATCATTGTGAACAAGGTAGATGAAAGGTTCCTACCACCTTCCTTTCGTCTAATTGAGTCCGAAGCTTAGAATCTTTGTCTGCGAATCAGGGTTTTCTGTTAGATTTCCTTCCCTAGGATAAAATCTAACAGTGGCGACTCTCAATTAAAAAACCAGTCGCAACAGCTGGCGAATCTACTGGGGAACTCAACTTTAGGTTTTAGGGTTTTTTGCTTTGGGGTTTTTATTGCTTTATTTATTTATTGCTTTCATTTATTCATTGCATTTATTTAATTATTATCTATTTTTTATCATCATATATACTGCGTGACAGGATTTTTTATTTTCTCAAAATATTTTCAATAACCCTTAGAGAAGGTTCGTCTATTAGCTTAAGGGGTACATCATCCCTGTGAGTTTATGTGACGACTTCACCTAGAGTCGGTGGACTTCCGAAAAAGGAATACTTATCAAGAGATACTCTCTTGACGAGTACGACTTTGGAAGGTCACCCATGACTCTTTGTAACGACCTTAACCTAAAATCTCCTGACAAGACCTTTCACGAATTTGAGACGGAAGTCCCGATCCGTAAAGAGGCTCCACTTAAGGGAGGCCCTTGTGCCTTTTCCCTCTGGTGTTATTCATGATACTCTTAAGGAAACCACCTTATGGGTAGGGTAGAATATCCGTAGGCCAAAACTAGGAGCCTAACTTCTAAGGATATCATTCATATAATCCCATCTCCACTATCCCTAAACCCACAAGGGTTACTTCCGGTATACTACAAAACCTAGCTTGTAGGGTCTATCTCTCATAAGTCATAACCCCTAGCCGGTAGGGATTCTTCAACCATCCATTAGTCTATTACAATCCCTAGCTGGTAGCAATTCTCGTCCCTCGATTACCATCTCTAGCTCGTAGGGATTCCCCTTCGTCTTCTATCCTTAAGGAGTTCCTATCTGTCTCAATATCTTAGTCAGTGTAGGATATCATCAAACTCATATTTATTATCTTCGCCCTCAAGGAACTCCTATATGTCTCAATATCTGAGACAGTGTAGGGTACCTCCAAATCCACATCAAATTATTTTTGTCCTCAAGGAATCCATATTTGTTTCAATCTCTGAGACAATGTAGGATACTATCATTTCCATATCTACCATTAAACCTACATATGGTACCCCTATGTCTACCGTCATACTAAATTTGTATCACATTGCATATCCATGAAACCTTTTGCATACCCAAAAGCAAAAAACATTTTTTCATACTCATGCATTCACATACATTCACACATTTGCATCTCATGCATTTCCACCTTCGCCCTTATCCGACTATCATCCATATGCTAGTTGATTTCCTGGTACTCGCGAACAACTCAAGAAAGTATGAAATTGTGGAAACAAGGGATTATCTATTGGAGAATAATTGGAGCTTGGCCCTACAAATAAAGAAGGCATCCCTTCACAAGGTCAACAACAGGTCTACGCAGCGCCTCAAGTGCCACTACCATTGGTGATTCCTCTCATGCTCTGACAAGTCCAAAATCACTAAGCTCTAAAAAAGTCAAAAGGATCCACAAAGAAGCTTTTCTCTAGAAACAATAGACCTTTATAATTTCATTGTTTCTAAGTTGTGTTTATTGTAAACTTGTATCTTTGGATCACTAATTCTAATAAAATAAGCGTGCATGTTTTTGAAATTGATTCAATCCACAAAAATCAACAATTTTCTGTTTTCACTCTTTTCCATTTCCAATTAACAAACTTTAAAGGAGAATGATGAAAACCAAATAACTGAATTTTGCTAAGCTATGCTTTCAATGTAAGACCGATATGGCGATGTAAGGCATTGTTTTAATTCCCAAACAATGGAGAAATAAGGAGTTAACCCGTAGTCAATCCCCTCGAGCCAGGAGTTGGAGTTTTTTTTATTTAAAAAAAAAACCTTATTTTTAACCAGGGGCAGGGTAGTATTTCAATTAATTCAATGGTGTGTGTTATTCTCAAGAGAAGTGATTTATCTAAACAAAAGGTTCAAGCATATCTCTTTCCTCGATACATAATTGAGGAAACAATCTAAGAAAGGGTTCAAGCACATCATTTTCCTCGCGTCCATCAAGAATGAGGAATCCATGAAGCTCTCAATATCTTCTTCCTCAATACAAAATCGAGGAAAACAATGAAGACAAAGCTTACAATAATCACTGTGGCAGTCACAAAATTTCAAAATCAAAAGCAATTAAAAAGAAAAAATAATTTCAAAAAAAGAGAGAGAGAGCCCGCTAAGTCAAAAACAAAAAAGCAAAAAAAAATTGACTTAGGAAAGGGCATCCCGATGGATCGGAAAATTCAAAAAAAATTGGGTCCATGAAAAAATAAGGGATTGAAAACAAAATTGGAGAAAAAATCTTGTGACTTCCACCTCAAAGGCTTCTCATCAACGCTTGGATCTTATCGATGCTTGGATCTTTTTAACGCTTCTCATCGTCTGCGCAACTACAAAATTTCTCTTGGAGATTGAACGCATCTATTGGATTAAATGTAATTAGGATTGAAGAACATAGGAGAATGGGGTGAGATAAATAAATTTTAAGCCTTATATCCTTTTTTCTTAAACCACGAACCATGGCCACGTTACAACCTTCAAAAGTCCTAATTGAAGCAAGGTTAACTATGAAAGCATACTAAGCAAAATTTGTGTTAAACTGACTCCTACGTTTGTTAAATTTATCACTTCGCTTCTTTGAATATCCATCTTCTAATCTTCTATTTCTTTTCAAATAATCAATTTTGATTTCAAGAACTTACATATGCATCAAACAAAATTACTTTTTCAAAATATACAATTTAACTACGAATCAATACTTTGCATCAAGGAGATTTCAAAATTGGTCTGATCAAAGGCAACATTTCCAAGAAGCTTCTAATTAGGGGCAAAGAATCTAAAAGGATCCCTATATACAGGGGGAAATACTAATGATCATGGGGGCATACCTTTCGAAGGAACATTCCTTAATCAGGTCATATCATAATAGGGTATGACTTGGTTCCCTCATTTACATAAATCTCTCAAGGCTTTGATTCAAGAGGCAATCTTCCAAGATTCAAATATTGAGGCAAAGCATATCAGGTTCATCCTACCGCATGTAGGGTCCAAATTATTCGAGCAACTTTAAAGTATAAACTCTTCAAGCTCCAAACATATGGGGTAATCTATGTCAAGTTCATGGTGAGATCTAAGGGTACTTCCTACAGACCCTAGAGACTGGGGGCACGTCTTTTCAAAATTTGAATGTTGTATCAAACCACTGCGAGGCTCGATCAAAAGGAGTTGATTCAAAATGGTTTATCAAAGCCAAACATTTTCAAGAGACGTTTGATCAGGGGCATAATGCAAAATAGTGGGGTCATCCACATTATCATCAAACTATTTCCAAGATCATATCCATGAGAATCTCCTACCAATAAATTAGGGAAATACATGCCACAAAAAGCAAGCTCTCTGCGCACTTTCATAATCTCCAATGGATCTTTCTCCTAAATCAGCAATCTTCAAAGTTCAAATCAAGTATCAGGAAATCATGATAGCATAATATCAACCATCACGTGACAAGCAACCTTGTTACATAGTCTAACCTCTACGCTTAATCATCAATGATCCATCACAGGGGCACCATTCAACCAATCAGGCAAGTCATAATCATAAAGCATAAGTCTGCATAAATCATTAGCATACATTCATTAGGATATTGCGATCCAAAATCAAGCTATACCTATTGTGATTCGGTGGGAGAACTGACTTGATGTTTTGCGTTTCGATCGCACTTATGCGGTTAGCAAGAGTCGCCACCGACTTTTCTTTTATCCAAAAGGAAAGGTAAAAAAGCACAGGAAATACCTTTCGAGATTATTCTCGGGTTCGGGGGGTAGATTATGAAAAGGGAAGGTATTAACACCCTTTTCATCCATGGTTTTCCATGGGCTCTTAGTTACTCGTTTAGATCACTTGCTTTTGATTGTGTGCTTGTGGTGTGGGCTTTGAAAGTATCTTGAAAAATCTCTTTGTAATGGTTCTCGTCTCTATAAGAACGTATACAAAGTTTTGTTTCGAAAAGTTGTTCAAAGATGTGTTTGCGAATCGTGTTTCGAAAAGTGTTTTGAAAAGAAGTTTTGCAATGGTTCTCGTCTCTATAAGAACGTATACAAAATGTTTTATCTTTTTGAAATTTTTTTTGAAATGAGAGTGTAGGTGTAAAGATTTTTTTGTCGTGAGCAAGCGAGTAACTAAGAGCGAATCTATCTACTCGAAAGGTCTTAAGTTGTTCTTTTCTTCTTCCTTTTAATGGTGCTATCTTACTATTGATTTGGTAAGAAGCCCCATCGTTGGATGTTAAGGGACAAGCGCAGGTCAATTTTATAATCATTGAAGGCAACTTGTGAGACGCTTTAGCAATTTTCGTAAGGGACGAGATCGTTTTAATCGAAGGCAACATCGAGGGTCATCGAGGGACTACGATCTTTGTTTATTGAAGGGTCATTTGCTAAAGCGTCCCATATTCGAGGGACATGATTGTATTTTTGAGGCAACGAGCGAGGTTACCCTAGAGGTGCGCGTGTGAAAAGTGTGTTGGTTTCAAGTTATTTTATTCTTTGATTAGGTCATCTAGCGATTGATTTTTGAATCTTGTCATACATGCCTAGTTACTATACAGTATATGGAAAACAGTAAATTGCGAGAATTTGAAATTCTACGCTATTACAAAATATTCGGGAATGGGGGTACAATTGTTACAAATGGGGATGAATCAAATGAGATAGAAATGTCCGAATATCAAACAATACAACCAAATCGAATTTTGTGCGATTTATTTAAAGTTATGATAATCCATGAAAATAAAATCAACAAAATATGAAATGTTAAGTATTTACTTTGAAAAGAGGAAAGCAAAACTCATTCTTAAAAAAAAATAATTGACTAAAGAAAATTAAAATCGTACGCATTATCTTTTTGTGTATTTTATTAATTTAAGTAAAAAAACTAAAGAAAACAAACAAACTAAATTGTTATTTTTAGTGTTTTATTATATTAATTAAATCTAAAACAAAAATGATTAATTATATAAAAAAACTTAAATTAATGACTAAAAAATGTTTTTTTATGTTTTATTTAATATGGTGCACAACAAAAGAAAAAAACAAGGAGAAAATAAACAAACATGGGCTTAAGGGATTGATTTGGGGTGAGGCCCAAACCAAAGTGTTAATCTTGCTGAAGCATAAAAAATAGGCCAAGGGGGGGGGGGGGGGGGGGGGGGGGTGAAACCAGTAGAGGCGAATGGGCTTAGGGAAAAAATTATAAACAAACAAGCCCAAGCTCTAAATCAACTTAGTCGTTTGATTAAGGGACAAAAACATGAAATTAAGGTTCTGAAACCCTTTGTTCACAGCGTCGTCGCTTCATCTCTTTCGCTCATCTCTTGTTCATCCTTCTGAACCTCTAAACTTCTCACTAAACGCCCCTATTTCCTTTGGCGAACGAAATCAATCTCTCCATCTTTATCTCACCATGATTCGCGTTTTTGAAACCCTAATTTTGAAATCGGATTTATGTCTAAAATGTCTGAATCTGGTTTATCTGATTCTCCCCCAACTCTAAGTTGCCGGAGCGCCCCTAATCTCGCCTCCCTAAACGAGTTCTAGCGACTTTTCTTGAAAAGGTGAAGGTTCTGTTATTAGTAAAGCTTACGAATTCATAGATTATTGTCTTGTTATGTGTTTTTATGTTAATCTACCTTGTGGTCCATTGAAATGCAGGGAATAGTTTTAGGGATTCATGAGAAAGAGGGAAACTTCATACCTGTTGGAGACTTTCTGTGAAATGAAAAGGGGATGGCGAGATTTTGAGGACGGCGCTCCTTGGTGGCCGAAGCTGCACGGGGGAGGAGATGAGGATATCGCCTTGGTGTTTCTGACTCTTTGGTAACTTTCTGCTTCCAGTGTTTGAATGATGCTTCATGTGTTTGAAATTTTGGCTTTTGGATGTTATCAGGTTTTGGGTTACAAGTTTGAGATTTCTGTTGCAGGATTTGAGATTTGAGGATGGCTACTGTATTTTTTTTGGTTTTGTGGATTTGTTACTGATTTTGAGTTAACATGTTGTTGGTTTGATTCTTGGCTACTGGCTTTTTGAGTTTGTGAAGCTTTGTTACATATTTGGTTAATGGTGTTACTGGTTTGCTGTTAGTTCTGGCGTCTCAGTTTGAGACTTGTTCCTGTTTTTTTTTTTGGGATGTTGTTTTGGATTCGTGGCTTTGAGGTTTTGACAGTTTGTTTGCCTTTTGGTTTTGGAGGTTTGATGATTTTTTTGTATTTTGATGATGGTTTGGATTTGAGACCTGGTTTTTGATTATGGTGTTTTTGTTATTGATTTGGTTGTTGGAGTTTGTTGCAAGTTTTTGGTTATGTTTTTGGTTATGGATTTTTGACAAGTTTTATGAGCTTGGCTTGGTTCAGGTTTTGGAGGTTTGAGATTTGTTGCAAGCTTGGAGTTTCTTATACTTGTCAACTGTTTTTTATATTTGGCTTAGTATGTTTGTCAACGGGTTGCAGGTTTGATGAGTTTTTGTGATGGTTTGACAGTTTGAAACTTTGAGGTTTTAGAGGTTTTGTTGAGATGGTTTTGGTTGCAGTACTTGAGATTTTGGTTTGACAGTTTTTTTGGAGGTTTGAGGTTTGTGTATTTGCTGAGTTTTCTTTAGGCTTGTCAAAACTGTTTTTGATATTTGGCTTACTTCCTGTTATATTGACTCTCTTTCTGTTATCTCTATTCAAAATGGTGGGAAAACCATCAAATTTGAATATTTTGGCATATTGTTCTTATGGCCTTTTTGATGTAGTTTTTGTTTTCTAGCAGCTTTCATGCAATTTGTGACAGGCAGGGCAGCATGGCTGTACATCCCAATAACCTAGGTGACTTCTTTCCTCTCTTCTCTCTCAATGACAATAGGAAAGCAAATTGCTTTTTGCCCCTTTTTCCAATTCTGAAAAGTTTGCAAAAGGAAAATGATGATTTTATGCTTCTTGAACAAGTTTCTTTATTTGACTTAGCATCTTATGTTGCCATACTTCTGCCTTTTGTTTGCTATATTGTTGCCTTGTTTTTGCTGTTTGTTGCGCCGCTGTTTGGTTCAGTTTTGCTGTTTGGTTCAGTTTTGTTGTTTGGTTTAATTTTGCTGTTTGCTTGGACAGCTTTATAGCCTTCTGTTTGGTTAGTTTGCTGCATTCTGTTTGATTCAGTTTTGCATTTTCTTGTTTGGACAGCTTTGTGGTATTTTTGTTTCTTCTTTTTGTGAACCAAGAAGGATAACCTTCTTGTGATTTGCAAATAGAGGAAATAAATTGTGATGAATTAAAATGGCTTTCTGATTCCATTTTGCAAACTTTAATGATGAATAGCATTTAAAATCTCTGTTCATGCCCAAATGATTTTGTACTAATCACATTTTCTTTCTGTTATTTTCATGTGAGCACAATAGTATGACAAAGCAAAGAAGGCAAGCAATTTGTGGCAAGCATGGAGGTCTTTGGAGATAGCAAAAGAACTTCAGTCAAACTTAGGCATAGATTAGTTCTCCTAGGCCAATCAAACATTTGAATTTCCTTTGTAACTTAGAAAAATCATTCTTGTATTGTATCCAATAATTGTATCAATTTATTTTCAAATACGATAAGTTGTAAAACCTAAAGTATTTAAAGAATAAATTGTTTTGTAATAATGTATGAAATTGGAGAAGATCTTATGAAATGTTCTTGTGTCACTTGAAATCCTTTACTTACAATAACTTGTAATTTTCTCTTCGCATCCTATTTGATTTTTGGAATGCCCAATCAAGACAATTGAAACAAAATGCTCCAATCTGATAACTTAAATTCCAATAATTATGTAATCTTGCAACTGCATTCCAAACAAACACGCACTGTATATTCCATTTCTTAACCAAGCAAATGTTTTAAAAGACGCAAATCATCAGGTTAACCTGGATCAAAATCATGGTCGTCCCTAATGACAGTCTTAAGTTCCATCTCTTGTCCCAAACAACCATGCCTTGAGAACAAACATTGTCTTTTCAGTAAACTTGAGAAAGCATGAAGACCTGTGAAAGCCAATTGGATCTTTGAGAATTCATTTCTTTTGAGAATTGCAAGAAACCCTAATTGCTGGTTTACCACCACAGAAGAGAATCTGTCTGATCGATTTCTGAGCCAGCTTGAAAATCTGAGAAACCCTAGGGTTGTGTTTTCTATGAAAAATGGGAGGGCAAATTTTGGGGTACAACACCTATCATCTCATCTGGCTGACGAATTCCGACAGCATGGATATAACAAAAAGCCCAATTCTCATTGGCGTGTCAAAATTTCAACAACGCATATCCAAGTCACTCATTACATGCATTGGTCAGTCATTCTATGCATTAACACTTGCATCTACATGCATACATAACATATCATAGGCCAAGATTTAGGACTCCGTAAAAATCCAGAGTCAATTTCTAGGGGAGTCACCATTGCAATCTCCAACATCTCCTCAATTATCCCTCTCCGTGAGCCTGTCATACAAGCATTCTTCGTACAACCACCCAAGACGTGAGCAGCCTCACACTTTTTCTTATCTGTGTTTCATAAAAAACGTGAGCAGCCTCACACAACCTCATCCATAATTCACTAGAGTTTTCCTAAAGTTGTTGTTCTTCACATCGAAGAACAACAACAAAGAAACATGAAGCCTCCATCAACCTGAAAAAAGTCTCTGCACTAAAGGAAAGAAGAAAGGAGATTGAAGGAAGCAGCTTAAGTTTGGTCACGGCACTTCAGGTTGGTTTCTCATTTACCATCTTATTTAAACTTGTGCGTGATTACTTACTATTGGGTTAATTGCTCGATGTATTTCTTTGGTTGATGTCTGAATCCAAAATTCAATTTGTTCTTTGTCTATGATTATTTTGTACATAATTCTTATTTGAAAATTTATTTTTAATAATATATTTAGTTTTATTAATCATATATAGTTGTTATTGTTAACAATTATTAACATAATATTATAAAGAAAATTACACAAAAAAACTTGTATTTCATCATTATTATATTTGTATATTAATTTGTGTATTTTATTTTTAAATCTTAATTAAATTTGGCCACATATCTAATTTTGACTGGAATTAATGCTAATAAAAAGAAATAAAATACAAATCTTTTTAGCTTTATTAAACTAATAATTAAATATAACAAGTAAATATTTTTTTTCTATAAATTCTTTATTTGTTAATTTTTTTTAGTCATTAATTAAGAGATTTTGGGATATATTTTAGAAATAGTAAGTAGATTAATTTATAATTAAATTAATGATTCTTTAAGTTATTTTTTTATAGAAATTACTTTCTTTTTTTCATAAAAAAACATAAAACATGTTTCTCTTTAGTGTAGTTAAATATTAACCATATTTTATATATCTATCAAACTTTTTTTCAAATTAATATATATATATAAAACACCAAAAATATGTCTTAGTATTTTGACTAATAATCGATTTGGTACATAATTTCAAATTTCTTTTTAAATCTAATTAATTTTAAATATTTTATAATTAATAGAAAATCTATCTACTAATAATTAAATGAGTCGACATATCGTCTACCGGTTTATTATTCAAAATCAAACTTTTTAATTAAAATTATACATAATCTAAACACCCCTTAGTTTTACTGCCATAACTAAAACCACACCCCCTGATTTAATTCAATTATTAGTTTTTTATTATTATATTTTTTATCTATTTTATATATTACATTTTTTTATTCTATTCTTATTATTATTATATTATTAATAATATTTTTTTATTATTATCATATTTTATTATTTATTTATCATATAAATAAATTATTTTTATTTAAAAACTTATAAACATATTTTCTACGTTGCATTAAAATATTTTAGTCATGCATTAATTAAGATTTTTGCAATTTATATGATTATAAAATATCAATAAATCTCAAATCTATTTTTCGCAACAAATTAAGTCAAACAACATTCTTTTTTCTAAAAGGGTTCCAAAAAGATTTTGACTAATCACGCATTTAGCCAAAATCTCCGCAATCACTACTCCCGGTCAAATGCGAGGCGATTCAAAATACATTTGCAACCCCTAAAAAACATTAACCTCATACGAACTACGAATTAGGACTCTGATTTGAATTAGGACTCTGATTCTTCATAAGAGGATACGTAGACATACGATCAAAAATCGTGACGAGTTCTCCTATTAAAAAATTAAGACACTTTTCCCTTAATAAAACTTAAAACCCTGTTTTCCCCAAACTTAAACCTAAAATCTAATATCCTTATGAACAAGGTAGATGAAAGGTGCATAACACCTTCCTTTCGTCTAAAGAAATCTGAAACCTAGAATCTTACGAATTAAGATTTTTTGTTAGATTTTATTCCCTAGGATAAAAATTAATAGTATCGACTCTGATTTAAAAACTAATATGAGGAATCTTAAAATCTCATGCTTACGTATCCTCATATTTTAAAAAAATTTAGATTAAGTCAAAATCATAATTTGACGTGACTTATATTTCATACTTTTATATTTAAAATAACGGATCGTTTGATGGAGAAATCCTAATTATAGATTTAACGATCCCTATCTTGCATTGTGGTATAGAATCAAAATATTTGATAGGTGCAAAATGAAAGTGTGTTACACGCACAACATACAATCATGCATTATAAAAGGAAACCTCTCTTCACAAAAAAATAAAATGAGCACTGAAATACATGGGTCCTCTAAGCTGTTTTTCATTGTCCAAATGCCACATGCTCACAACCATTTCCATACAAATAGTTACTTATAATTTGGAATCATACAAGAAAATTTTCCATAAAAAAAACTTAGTAAAATTTAGTTTTGTTTCCTTACCTTTCCTTAGAAACACAACATGGGAATGTACCTCGATTACAGCTCATGCAATATGCTAAAAGAATATATTTCTTTCGTTTTCACTCTTAGTCACAGCCTAGCTTGAAAGAAGCAACTGATATATCAATCACTTTCGTGAAATAGTTTAAAACCAATGAAATAAATAAAATTGTAACCATACAATTACTAAGTATAATTGATATTTTGCTTCAAGCATGGTTTTATTTGTCAGTATAAAATGACAATTATTTATTACTTTATATAATTGAAAGTGTTGGATGAAGTACTTGGTATAAAAGTAAAAATTTTAGAAGCTATGTTATATTATATATAGGGATGGCTTTTGTTGTATATAGTGTTTGGTTTTTGTCATGTTTTGTTTGTTGCATTAAGGAAAAGAGAATATATTCCTCATCTGATGATTTTATGAATTGTGTTACTTTACAATACATAGATAGATCAATCTCTTTTATTCAATTAAGAGTTGAAACTTACTTTTAATTTATTGTCTTTTATGTTGTTTTCAAGCACACCTACTATATATCTTTTGCTCACATGTATAGCTTGATTTTGGATAAGTTATATACTTGTGTTATTGCTCATGTCATGAATGATTGAATGTAACAAGTGAGAAAAAAAAATGTGTGCCTTAAATAAAACTCTTGGAAGGATCACAGGAGTTTGTAAAAAGTGAGGACTAGGATTGTAGGAAGTAGAAACTTGATATGATATATGATACAATGGGATAAGCAAGAGATTGATCATTTTTCATATAAGATCTGTGTATGGTCTTGATATGAGAATATTTGTTAATTCATTTATACTTTTATTAAAAGCTTTTTTTCAGACAAATTATACAAAGTTTTCTACTTTATATTTTGCCACACAACATATAATTTACATAATCTAAAGTGGTTAGAAACAAGAAAGTGGAAATTGGTCATATAAGTTTCATGCATTGCGATTTTATTCCTATTTTGGGTTCTATTTTTTTTTTTTAATTTAGATATGTATTTTTCAATCTCTAAATATTTTAAGTTACAGTGTGTTGCTAGACATTACAAGTTAGTCGCCAAATTGGATAACGGTTTACGGTTCTCGATAGTAAATTTTGTATATAAGTTATTGAGCATATTTAGGCGTGATAATATAATCTAAATTTACGGTTATTTATTTGAATATATCTTGAATTAACGGAGAAAATCCGTTTTGATTAGATTTTGATTTGTGTTCGAATTTTTTCGATTATAAAATATGGAAATGTGTTGAGTAATGAGAACATTAACCCCTACATCAATTCCGTCTCATTTATTTTATTATGTAATTTTATTATTTTGTTTTGATCATTTAAATATTAAATATATGATAAATATTTTGATATTTTGATTTGTATTTATGGTTTAAAATAAGATAAAATATATTTTTGGTTTTTATAAATATTTTAAATTTTATTTTTAGTCTCTATAAAAAATGACATATTTTGGCATCATATAGTTGTAGTCACTGCAATTTTTTAAAATTTTAAAAATTGTTTAATTATCCTTAAATTTTTTAAATTTTTGAATAACTTTTTTCATACGTGATTAAAATATTATAAAATATTTCTTTATCAAATTTTAGAATTTTTAAAATGAGATAAATTAAATATGGATTTTTTAAATTTCAAAAGATATTGATGAAAGTAATGAAAATCTCGATTTAGAAATTAAATTTTGAGTTTTTTTTTCAAGGAAGTTTTTAGAATGTTCTAAACATGTCTACAAAATAATCATTCAAAAATACACATCGGTTTAACAGCAGTGATTAAAACTACGTACGTAATAATTTTGTAGGGACTAAAACATACCATATTTTTTTATAGGGGCCAAAAATAAAATTTGATAATTTATAGAGACCAAAAACATATTTAACCCTTTGAAATATTTGAAATGTATGCATAAAATTTTTAAACATTATATTATTTTATTATTTATAATGTAATTTAATTTTAAAAAAAATAAATATTTTTAATTAAAAAAAATTGATTTTACTAAATAGATGGTATCAGACGGAAATACCTAAACACATTTGAGACAAATTTGAATTTTAACTCTTCATCTCTATTAAAGTTGGGAAATAAAGATTGTTTGAAGATTTATATTTAAATTTGGGGAAATAAAAATCATCTTTGATTCGTCCCACAAACCTAAGCGTATGAGAAAAATTATTCCACAGAGAACATTAAATATAATACGTGGAGTGGTTGAACTATAAAATTAAGAAATACATCAAAAATAAAATAAAGTAATAAAATCCATAAAATAGCTTAATTGATTTAACATGTTAAAGTATTTAACAATATTGTATTTATAGAGAAAACTATCTCATATGCTACATGATTATAGCCTAAAAAATTTAACCACATTAATCTATTTACACGAGTAATGCATGAAAGTTCTCTATGTGATGGATACATAACACCCTATGTTCGGTTTGATGTCATCAATTTCGTGACATGTTTGGTTGACCCAACTTCCTTTGTACTATGGTTGAGTAACTTTGTCCTATTTGGTTAGTGGATTTTGTTATAGTCCAAATTTGTCCAACTCTTTAATAAAATCGTTTGATTTATGTATCATCGTGTACATACCTTTCTATTAGGTCATCTAACACATCATGCATTATTAATAGATAAACTTAGCATGAGATCAAGGATCTTGGAGTTAGAGGTTCTTTATGATTTGAAGCTCTTACCTTCACTCAAGTGTGTTTCAACTGGTTCTTCGTCAATTAGGATTTGTGGAACCATGGTTATGTGTGAGATTTTTTTATATCTGACTACAAGGTTGTCATCTTCAACTAAGAATCTTATTGAGCTAATGTTTTGGTTCTTGTTAATATCTCAAGATGTTTCTTCATTCAAAGAGGCTATGAGTTGGGGCATGGAAGTCCATCTTAAATATCACCCTCTTATGCTTATTATCATCACTTGATTAGGATTTATTTCCCTAATCAGGTGGACTTTAAGAGGAGTTCCATATGGAGATGTTTATCGAAAGAATCTTATCATCCAAGAGATTCAACCATGGTTTAAAGTGCAAGTTATTGAAGAGGTCTTGGTGTATTCATGACAAATTCGAGCTTGTACATCATCTGATTTAAGACATTTCATCTAATTACCTGGATTGCTCGTAGCACAAGTTATTCTTGTAGACCATTAGGGTTTCACATAGTTTGTCATTGATCAGGGCATAACATACATGATTACTTGGATTGCAATTTATTGTGCAAAGCTGAAGATACATGTGTTAGCAAGAACCATGGATCGAGGTTAAGGTACCTAGACGAGGTCTTTTACTTTGGTCAAAATTAACTTCAAAATAGTTGATTTTTGACAAAAGTCACACTTTAAGCTTTTGGATCTATCTTGGGCCATTTAGTCAAAATTCAAGTGAAACATGGCAAAGAGAAATAAGGGCTTAGAAATAAAGGCAAAATGCAGGACAATACATGTTGGAACCTTAGTTTTCCTGCGGCAAGTCCAAGGTGTTATCTTATGGTATTCATCCAAAGGTTTGCAAGGATTGAAGAATAGAGTTTTGAAGTTCAAGATTATAAGCATAATGGAAGGAAAATGTATTTCAAAAGTATGTTCGGAAAAGGGATTCAATACATTCAAAATTTAAAGGCAATTATAAGGGACATTCAAGTTCACGATTCAAATTACCTCACAAATTCAATCTCATTACAGAAGTACATCAATTCATCATGATATTGCATTCAGCTGAATTTTGCAAGTTACAAATTGCACATCTACAAAACCTAAACTCTAAGATGCTAAGTATCATGTAACATCGAATCGTGTCTTGCCATCTTAACTTAAGACCGTGCCTTCAAAGTTGCTTAAGTTTTCCAATAGCCTTTGTACCAACTTGCTGCTGCATAACTATCAATATCTACATCAGACCATGCTTTGCTGGCACGATATAACTTCATCTCCGTGCTTGGCGTCCTACCTTTAATAAGCTGCAACATGAATAAAAAGCCATATCAGAACCAAGCAGTAACAGTTCATCATTCATGAATAAAATCCAAACAATACACAAACCAGAACACCAAAACTAATTCAGAGAAGCTTGCAATCAAAGGAAACCACCCTGTATCAACCGTGAAACCCGCTGCCATACTCCTCTGACCAGTAATGCACCAAACAGTCCATGTCCAGCCCTGCATTCACATAGACCAAACCAGAAAAATCAACACTAACAAAAAAAACAAGTTTAGTTCACTATTATCCAGTCCAACAAAACCAATTCAATCCTTGCATCGCAAACCAATTCAAAATTGAAATAAAGCCAAAGAGCTAATGCTAACCTGCCATACATACACAAAAATATTGACAACCCAGTTATGAACTATTGTACTGATTCCACTAACTGAAATACATTTGAATACTAACATATCCTAATAGGTTTCATTTAACACTAACTAACCAATCAAAAGCTTTCACCCCAAACCCACATGATAAAAAATCAGTATCAGTTCACTCATTCAAAAAACTAACAGCTCAGAAAAATACAAATTCACAAAACCATTTGCAAAAATCAAACGCGAGCATTCCAAAACAGCCTTGCACTTAAAAGACAAAGTTCAAACACAATTTCAAGTTCATGCCTAACAACTCTAACAGATTGATACCCGATTTTAAAACCAACTCTTGGTTCCTAACCAACTTAACCGTGCCATGACTCTAGCTAGCTACTAACAAAAAATCAGAAACTCAAATAACAGTTACTTAATTGTAACTAATATAACAGCTACCTAACCGAATCCCAAGCCTTCTAACTAACTATAACAGAATCAGAAAATCAAAACACAAAAACAGAACTAACCTTCTAACTGTTTATAACCACCTCTCAATCTCACCCTCTATCTCATAACCGACTTTCTCAATCCAATGGCTCAAATCAATCAAGTCCTAATTGAATTCTAACAAACCTCCACAACTATATAACCGTTCATCCATCTTCATTCAGCTTCTCTCAATCATTTTTTTTCAGATTTATCACCATTCACCATCATCTTCTTCATCCTCTCACCCTCACCTTCATCTTCTCCCTTTCTCTCTGCGACTCCACAAACCACAATCACGAACCACTTTCTTCATCTCTCATCATACTCTCGGAATTTGCTCCGGCAGATCTATCGATGAATCACCGGAATTTGCTCCGGCAGATTCCGTTAGTCGTCTTCTTCATTCCGGTGCATAGTTTACCACTCCCTGAGCAAGAGCCCTGAGGTTATGCCGCAAGAATCGTCATCAGAAGCATTTAATTGTAGTCAGAATACTTAGGTTTCTTCTTTCGGTTTTCTTTAGATGTAGAGAGTTCCACGCTGAATCTGTGGAAATCAGTGTTAGATTTAGATTCAGGACGTTGAATTAGACTAGATTGTGGACCGAAAACCACAATTCCCTTGCTAGGCCCGTACACCATTTTTGGTACAATTGAGAGCTGAAGGACAAAAATCTCACTTCTATCTAGACTGTATGTGATTGGGCTTTGCGTTTTTTCTGAACAGCACCCCATGGTTTATTGCACTTTATTTTTCCTTTTGATAATTGTTTGATTTTTTCTAATTATTTTCTTTTCGATTTTATTTTTTCTCATATGATAAAAATGAAAAATAATAGAATAGATTTCTTTTAGTTTGAATAATTGCTTGTGTGATATTGCCATGCTCCCTTAGGATTTTTAATTCAATTCTAATATCTTGATTAAGTTGAATTAATTAGATCTTAGGCTTTAAAATCAAGCATGACAACAATTAAGTAGAATTCCCTTTATTCCAATTTTAGGACCATGATGCATGAATACATTAGGATTAGTTTCTCTTAGTCATTTTCTCTTTCTTTTCCCATTGCATTGTAAAACTAACACCTTTTTCTCAAAGAAAATTCAAAAATACTTAATGAATAAAGATACTTGTAATGTGCCACGAACCTTAATTACATGAAGAGGACTTCGGATACGAGGCATCTGACTCGATCATCCAAAGGTCTTCATGGTATAGACTTTAGCATGATAGGTGTCTCAAACAATTTCAAAACTAAAGGAGATGGATTCAAGTACCCCCAGAGACCACTTGAGGGATCTTCTAACAAAATACTCAACAAATCAAATGTGGTACCTTGCCTTGAGGGCGTAACTCAAAATCTTTTCAAAAGGGTTCGTCACCCATAAAAACACACAATAAACCAACTTTTTTAAGGTGAACTATGAGTGCCCTGATCCTCTATTACTCGAAGGGAGTACGTAGGCACAAAGGTTCACAACCGCGGCGGACACAATAATTTAAAACTTTCTTTTCGTTCCTTAAGTAATTCATGCATGCATTCCCTTAGCAAGTAAGCATTAGATATAACACACTCTTTGATTAGAACAACAAAAGTGGATCATGTGGAGTACCACAGACGTGAAGGGTGTTAATACCTTCCTCTCATGTAACTGAATTTCGTACCCTTTCTCTTGGTCGCAAGACTATTTTATCTACTCCTTTGGGGATTTCTCGATATTATCCCTTCCATCAGGATAAATAAAGTTGTGACGACTGTGTTTTTTTATGGTGCGTCAGATCTGTGTTAGGGAAATGATATAAATCCTTATGGAATACGACATTGAGGTCAATGAATTCAACGCACATACACCACTTGTTTGATGCTTTCCTTACAAGAACCACATTAGCTATCCACGAATGGGTATTTGATCTCTATTATGATATTGGCACTTGTCAATTTATGAACTTCCTCATTATTGGTTGTTCTCTTCTATTTGTAAACCTCGTGTTTCCCTAAGATACTAGCTTGACCGAGGGATTTATAGCGAGGCGATGACACACCACTTTGGTATTTATGTCAAACATATTTGAAGGCTTCCAAGCGAGCAAGTCGACATTCCTCCTGAATAGGGTGATCAAATTTTCCTTCTCATATCCGGATACCAAGGTGCCCAACTTAGTGACTTTGTGAGGCAGGGGCCTGATTTAGACCTCTTTCATATCTTCTGTTGGGAGGAAGAATTTCACTTTCTTCCTCAAATCTTGGATCCCAACTTAGTGTGTCAGAGTCATTCATTTCAGAATGAGTGATAATAGTTAAGGTGATAGGCTTAGCCGCTACTTCCAAACTGTTTAGGTTACACTCTTAGGTGACTACCAGATCTCCTTTGATCGTATCTACGCACCTACTAGGTAAGGGATATTTTAAGCTTAAGTGGTGTGTGGACAGACTGCCATAAGTAGGTTAAGAGAGGATCTCCCTAGGATGATATTGTAGGGTTTGTGGCATCTGCTATGAGATTCGTTAATTTAATGGCCTTGTCGCTGCCCCTGAACCTAATGTTGTTTTAAGGGCAATATAGCCCTTGACCTATACCTATTTTCCCGACAGGCTAACCCGGAATCCTTGGAAAGATACAATGTTATATGGATCCATTTGGGCCCCTGTAAGCTACTCTATAACAGAATGTCCACATAGCTGCCAAGATCGATTAACACATGTTTTACATCCTAATTTGCATGTTGAATCGTGATAACCATAAGATCATTTTTGTGGGGAAGTACGCGTATAACGTCTTATCTTGAAAATGTAATTTCAAGCTTCCAGTATGTATCAAAGACGTTGAGTGCATTTACGAATGTGATGTCTGGTGTTAACACGTGGCATGCATATCTTCTCCGAGAAGAGCTAGATTATCCCCCTCAGGAAAAATCTCCAGTAATGTTGTTAGTGGTCTTCTTGGAACTTTGATCAAGCATCCTTGTGAGAAGATAGTAAGAACAACTAGTGACTGCATGGTATGTGTGTGGCCCAGGTTAGTTTTACGAGGTCTCCATGGTGGATGCCAATTGTATTGGATAAAATCACAATATGCATGACAACCATTAGTGGATAAGGAATGTCAAAGACTTTAAAATAGTTAAGGTATGGAAAGCTAGCTCAAATGAGGTGAGAAGCTGTTATATATGTGTAAGTATGGGTATTATTGGTTATCTCCCCCTTAGTATCATAGTACTAATATATTTATATCCCCTAGGGGTCTTGAATTGAGTGAGCCAAGTATCCATATAATATAGCAACCTTCACGAGAATGAGTTGTTGATACCTAGAAATCCAAGAGATGTAGTTAAGCCCCACGACTTCCCAAGTATCGAATTTTAACCCAATATGCCCTTAACCCTATGGAATCATGTTTTACAAGTATAGGAAGATCTAAACATCATACCCTTGTAAATGATTTTGGTGATGATATCTAACAAATTTAAGTGCAAGCATAACAAAAGGTCAAAGATGCAATCAGACCAAGCAGACAGCGCTAGAGTTTAATGATCATTGTAAGTCCTCTAAATGATGGCACTAAACAAGAATATATCTCAATCCTCATAATTAAGTAGAACTAAATCAAGTGTTTGTATGAAGATTTTATCTGACAAGACTTGACGCTTCAAAGAGAGGAAATATGTGAAAGTTTCCCCTAACACATCTGAGTGAACAAGTATTGTAAAAGCATAAGGGCTTTTTCCTAAAGTTTTACGACTAATCACGCACACCCCGACCCATACACACTCACACTAAAACAAGTTTTATAAATTATTTTTCTCAAGAAAATATTTCTAAAAATGTATTGATGTCGTGTCAAATAAATTGGGAGTTGTTAAAAGAGTTCTGAGTAATTTTTCATACTGGCCAATCGATTGTCACTTTACCCAATCAATTGGGTTAGTGCAAAAATGTGCCCTAAATTTTTAGGACGATGTCTTTATGAATGAAAATGACTATATATTTTCTTACCTTTTTAAACATACTAAACTATTATTTTAGTGCCAACCAATCGATTGGAACATATGCCAACTGATTGTCTCATCAATTATGGCCCCAAAATTTTTCCTTTGTTTAGTCAATCTCTAGCCTATAATAAAGGTTCATTATTGCTTAGATAATAGTTGTCACATGCAAGTATACATGTATGTTTGATTGCAGCAAGTGAAAAAGATAAGAGTGTCGAACCCACAAGGAGTGATGTAGTTACTTAGGTTGATTTTGCAATTGACTATATTTGAGTTTTAAGCATGAGTAGAGAGAAATAATATATGGTGTGTTATGTTTAGTGTTTCACTTAAATCAGATCTACAACAGTGTAAAGAGATAGAGTGGAAATATATCAAGAGTAAATGAGTTGAGCCATGATCCATTAATATTATAGAAGTAAATATGTGTAATGATATGCAATGTCGTGACATGTGAGGTTAGAGTGATCTTGTGGTGTATTTATACAACATAAAAGCATGCATATAAAGAGAAAGGGAACAAATATCTAAGCCTCACTTATAACAAACGTCTGTTTCTATTCTGAAATCCTCAATAGTTATAGCTCCTTATCTCTAAGCAAGCTAGGTGAGTGAATATTTCTATCTTACTCGTTCAACCATTTTTATTAAGAAAACCACTTATTGTAGGATCTCTCACAATAACAAGTTTTTATCTACTCCTAAGTTGATCATTCAAAGAAATAGATTTATAACATGTTAACATATATAAAACAAGTCACTTAAACACACATCATATAACATAAAAACAACTTAATATAAACTTCACATTGCTCAACTACAAAAGGTTTAGCGCAAAATAAATTGAGTACAAACTGCAAGCATGGTTCTCAAAAGGAACATCCTTAAACAAATAATGAAAAAGAGATATAAACCTAAGAGAGACTTGAGAACTTCTTGAGATGGATAATCTTCAAGTGGTGACTCCAGTCGCGCCAGAGCTTAGCAGTAGGTACATGATTGGGTGAGAAGAAAGCTCTTTCTACTCTCCACTTTCCTCACACTTAGTATCTTCTATATTTTCTCTTAGGAATGTTGAACTTCTTCTCAATCTCATCAAGGTCCTATTTATATATTTGAGCTAGGGTTTTAGTGATGCATTGAACATGGGCCTAATACAAGGAAATCACATCAAGTCCACGTAGAAACTAACGCCATCACTTCATTTCCTTTGCTAAGCTAACAAGAAACCAGATACAAGGAGACATTGGTGGGGGGACAAGGTGTAATATTGCAGACTTCCACAACAGGTTTCAGGCGGCACTACCCAGACTGCGTATTGTATCTTTGTATTATTATTATTTTATCTTCTAGCGCATTCAACCTCATCTTTTCAATTTTAATGGTATTCTCTATTTTTTATCTTAGCAAAGTTTCCCTCCATTTCCTTCTTCCTTCTATGCTATTCCTTGAAGCTAGCTGATTGCATTATTAATTTTCCCTTTTCTCTAAGTCCATCTTCTTTTCTCAGCTCATGTTTCTTGTAGCAGACCACTGCAGTCTTGCCTCAGCTCGACAATACTAACCTTTATTTACACAAAACATATTAAAATAACAAAAGGGAGCACCTATTGTGCTCCAAACTACACTTGTAAAGTTAACTAAAATGCAGTAAATTAACAACTAAAAAGAAATTAAACTACTGATTAAATAAAGATAAAAGCATGTATTAACTCAAAAAATGTGGGTTAACATCCATTCTCTCATATTTCCACATTTATAATCTTGATTTCTCATACATCACTCCTCACTCTCTCTCTCTCTAAATATTTTTTTCACTTTCTCTCATTTAGAAATTTAGCCGTAATACTTTTGAGAAAGGTTTTTTTGCAAGTGAGGCAATGTTGTAAATCTTGAAGAATAGTATTGTAAATTCACCAAGAAATATTTGTTTCTACATTGGTTGAATAATTTATCCATTTAGGGTTTTTTTATTTGGGTTCGAAGCTAAACCCGTAAAAAACTCTGGTTTGGAGATTTAGTTGCTAAGTCATTAGATTAGTTCAAATACTCAGCTCGTTCAAAAGCTTTCATCGGTTCGAGATCCACCCGATATTAAAATATCATTGGTTTGTGGATATCCTGTGTAAAAACACAGTTCGGTTCGTAAGCTCATCCTGATATTAAGAGCTTGTTATGGCTGGAGATAATCCTGATATAAAATATTATAGGTTCTTAGTCAACCCTGTATAAAACCAAGGTTTGGTTCTGTGGATCCTTAGTTTGCAGGTTGTTAAAGTTATATTAAAGACAAACATGGTTTTGATGATGATAACTAAAGTCAGTGTAAAGAAGTTCAAGATGCAACCAGATATGTAGATCTTGATAAGTTGGGTTATCTGATGATGATACCTAAAAGAAATATAAATTAAGCCTTATCTCGAAGTAAAGTTCTTCAAGCAAGTGTCTACAAGAGTGAAGTATATGACAAGACTTGAATTATGTGAAATCCTACCTAAATATGGAACACATAGGTAAAGTACACGGCTAATCACACACCCTATTTTTTTAAATTGATTTCTCTTTAGATTTTTTTTTAAAAATGACTTGAAATCGTGTCAGGTGAGCAGGGAGCTGTTAGAATAGCTCTAGGTAAAACTTTATTTGTGCCAATCGATTAGAACCTTATCCCAATCAATTAGAAGAGTTCAAAAATACACCATAAGCAATTAGGACAACATCTTAATGATAGGTAATGACTATATATCTATTCTTACCATTTTTACTTACTAATCGATTAATTTTGAGGTTACCAATCAATTAGTGCATGATGCCAATCGATTGCAAGTCATAAATGGACTTAAATTTTTTCCATTTTTGTGTCAACCTCTATCCTATAAAGAGATGTCTCTTTCCACATATTTTTACATCTAGAAACGTGAGAATTTCATAGCTCGCTCCTCACTCTCTTTCTAAAATATTTCTTTTTAGTTTCTCTCACTAAAATTTAGTCATAGCGCTTTCGAGAAAGTTATTTTACAAGAGAGGCGATTGTATTTATGGAAGGGTATATTTGTAATTTCACCAAGCAAGATTTTATTATTACTAGGTTAAACAATTCATCCATTTAGGGATCAAATTATTTTGGATTCAAAGTTAAACCCGTAAACATCTTGGTTTTGGAGGGATTTGGTTGTTAAGTCGCTTGGTTTGTTTCAAAGGCTCAACCCGTGTAAAAGTCCTCATCAGGTTCAAGCTTAGTCCGCTGTAAAAATCTTGGTAAGGTTAGAGATAAGCTCGGTGTTAAAAATCTCTTATGTTCTTGGTTAGCCAGGTATAATACCAAGGTTCGGTTCGTGAGAAAAGCCCAATGTTAAAAGCTCTCTCAAGTTTAAGATTCACCTAAGTAAAATCTTGGTTTGAAGCTTGAAGACTAACTGCTCTAAATTTCTATTTTTTGAAGAACACTAACTGGTTTATTTTGTCTTTTGGAAAGAAGACTCACCGCTTCACTCCTTATTTATTATTTGGTTGGAAGTTATTCATAAACTTAGTTTTTATTATAATGGGGGCTCGAGAGTTTAACCTACTAAAAGCTCTTAAGTTTAATTGGAAACTCTCAAGATCTATTATTAGGGGCAGGACGACTAAGTCATTTTTTACTGAACTTGTAAAATTCTATGTGTTTTTCTCTCTTCCATTAAACCCTTTATTTCCATAATTTACCTTGTGTAATATATATTTCGCTGCTTAATCCTAAAACTTTTCTAAAATGTTTTAAACTCTGGTTTTAATCCTCAAAGTTATTGAAAATCAAGTTTTTTCTGAAACACACAACTCATCCCTCTCTTGTGTGTGAAATCTCATGTCCAACTAGTGGCATCATAGTCTTACTCATGTTTAAGGACTAATCGTCTCAGGAGGAATAAGACTTCCAATAAGAGATCTTTTCTAAACACACATCCACCTTTAATAGTGTGAAGTTTGGACTATGGAAATCTAGGTTTAGAATTTTTCTTCAAAGTATTAACTTTGAATTATAATAATCCTTAATCAATGGTATGTTTATTCCTACTCATCAAGTAAATGATGAAATAATAGATAAACTTGAGTCCCTTTGGACCAAATAGGAAAAGAGAAGTTTTGAAATAGTTTTCAAAGAAAGAGTTTTATAGTAATGTCTCTATATGATACTAAATTCTTGTATGTTGATTGCAAAAATGCAAAGGAAATGTGTGATACTCTTGAAATAATATATGGAGTTTTTTCAAGTATCGAGTAAGAGGAGATGAACACATGAGGCAAAGAAGATGAAGACTTACTCTCTAAATTTTCTTCAGAATTTAAAAATATAAGAAGCTGTATTGGAACATTTGTGACTAGCCAATATCTAAGAGTTATGAATTGAAAATCTAATCCAATACTTAAATCAAAAGATATGAATCTTCCAGAGTTTCAGTAAAAATCAAAGGAAATGAAAATTATAGAAAAATTGAATGAGCTAATCAATTACTTAAAGATGAAGATAGACAAACTAAAGAATCATCAACTTTGTCAATTTCCTATCACACAACTTCGACGGTCTCCTTTTAAAAATTATTAATTAGATTATTCACTATCTGTACGCCAATATTAACTTGTAATAGTTGAAGGCCGATGAGCATTTCATATCCAAGTATCATAGGTAATGTGAAGGTCGATGCGGAAGTTCGCTTTGATGAAACAATTGCGAGGATCCGAATAACGGAAAAGTCTATAATGCCCCTTAACCAAATTTCGGTGGAGCAGGATCTTATTATTGGGGATTAGAAGGAGATGCAACTAAGACTAGATTCTCTTCTATTTAAGGGAAACTAGGTTGACCTTTGATAGCTTCGGAGGCTTGTTGTTGAACAATGGCTCAAGTGGCTTTAGATGCCACCATTGTTGAATATGAAGACTTCTTGGAAAAAAATGTTGAAGTTTGAGGAGGAAGATCAAGAAACGGAGATCTGAAGCTTTGAGAGAAGAGATATGGACTTGAAGTTTGAAGGAAATTAGAATGTGAAGATTGAGAAACGAAGATCTGAAGCTCTTCGAAAGGAGATATGGGTTTTTGGATAGGAGGAGATCTAAACATGAAGATCTATGAGAATCAGATTTCAATTTCTACAAACGGCATCACTTTTTGCTATTTTGTCTTAGAACCATATGTGTTTAATGAACAATTGAGTAGTGTTCCTTGCAGTGGACTTGAGTTTCTTGTACGGTGAAGAATGGACTAACCTGCTAGGCCAGTACTCTAACGCCAAATTCAGTAAAAGAATGAGAGGTGATATGAGAGAGAATATGAATTTGAATACAAGAGAATGACACGCTTTTCCTTTTAAATAGTGGAAACAAGTTAAACACAAAAAACATACAATGAGACTTGAATCGTGGTCAACCATCAAATTGATCTAGATAGACATTAGAGCTCTTAAAAACGAAAATACCTATTGAGGAGGAGGAGGAGGGAGACCACCTTCTCTTCGTGTGTGCTTCCTTTAATTTTATTTTAGGCCTTATGAACAACACAAAACAATAATAAAAAAGTAATATTAATTTAAACATTAGTGATGATAGAAGTTTTTTTTAGATAGAAGTTAAAATTATCGAATTTAAACTATATAATATAATAAAATAATATTAATAGATTGTAAATTTATTAATATATTTTAAAGGGGACAAAATTAATTGAGACATTATAAATTTATAAGATTATAATTTAGTACGTAATGAATCAGTGATGGTGGTAGTTGGTTGAGAGAGAAACAACAAAGTTAAATGAATTAGTGGTGGTAAGCATTGTTGCGTTATAATTAACTATGATATGTTCGGCCATCAACGATCAATGTTTTAAAAATCGAATTGAATTGTCTGATTAAATTGATTTAACCTTTAATTGTTATTTAATTTGGTTCGATTTGGATTAATAAATGGTTAGATTTAAAAAATTGGGATAAAATTACTTCAATCGCGAAAAAACTAAAATAATTGTAAAGTTAGAACCGATTTTAGTGAACCAAACGGTTCAAAAAAATAAAGATGTTTTTTTTAATATTTTACTTTATTTTATTTCTTTGTTTAAATCTAAAAAATAAATTATAGCAAATATTTAAAATTATATAGATGAAAAATACAGAATAAAATTGAAAGACATGAAATAATGTAAATGCAAATAGAAAGAGAAAAAATAATCTAATATTTGTGGACATGAGACAACTTATATTAGTTTTGGAAGAGATGTAAAAATTTATACAGATGAAGAACTTGTGGCTTTGAGTCAAATAGTTAGAACAAATATATAAATATTGATCTTTAACTAATTTTCTGATTTATTATTAAGTTTTACATTGCTTTCTTTTTTCTTTTAAGCTTGTTTATTAATATCATATTTATTTGAAATTTTTATTTTAAAAATTATGATTTGAAATTTTTATTTTAAAAATTATGATATAAATTAATTTTATTAAGATGTTTAATAATATATTTATTTATTTTCTTAGTTTAAATTTAATATATAATTTAACCACAGTTTAAGTGATTACAGTTTAAGTGATTAAACTTTAATCCACGTGTTTTAAGAGTTCTTTTTCCAATTTAATTTTTAAAACGTTGTCAACAACACGTGGTGAGAAAACTTGAAATTTGCATCAATACCACAAAACTAATAAACCAACAAAAAAATTGTGATTCACAATAATCTCATCTTAAACCCATTACAAATATTCTCACCATTCATATCCAACTACTAGTTAGATTCACAAAATTATCATCAATGACATAAAACTAGAAAAAAAACAGCAATAAAATTATGACTCACATCAATCTCATTTTAAACCCACTACAAGAATTCTCCATGAATTAAGATCTAGTCCCAAAACCCTCAAGCATGAAAACTTAATCTAATCACATAAAACTCATTAATACAATCTAGCACACATATCACATTTTTCTATCTTATTTTCTCAAATTCTCAAATTTTATATATTGAATCTACAATACCTTTGCATGGAAAGAGAGAATAATAGAATACTTTGAACTCTTTAGGAGTGAGATGATAATCCTAAATTTCATCCCATTAAGTTTTATTTTTCTTTAATTCATTTTTTTCTTCCACACATATCTGAGAGATTTCAATTTCACACATGCAAGGAAAGTAAATAATAGAACTTAACTGGGATTTAGAAAATTACCAAGGAAAACTCTAAAAAATTCGGTACTACCTTTAATTCTTATTTATTCTTAGTGGATTTTCCCTCTAATATGTTTCTTCTTCTAGATTTCCATAAAAATGTTACTCCAGCTCTTCTCTCAACCTCACTCCCACTCTTTCTCTCTCAAGTTTCCATATTTTCCTTCCATACTTTTTACTGTTATGGTAGAATATAACATTCATTTAGATGATTATTTGATTATTGCTGATATATAATAATTATTATAAAATCAACAACTATAAATATTTGAAAATAAACATGTAATAAATCACGTATATAATAAATCTAATATATTTAAAAAAATTATAAATATAACTAATTTTAATTTAAATAAAAAAAGTATTACAGTGTTAGTAACTCGTATATATACAGTGAAATTCATTCGTATGTATTAGATTATTCAATATAACTTAATTTTTACTGATATATAATAATTATAAAATAATTAATAACTGTAATTTTAACCCTATAAATCTCTTAACTATTGTTTCTCTCTCTTCTTCTTATTATTTTAATTATATTATTGATCTTTCAATTTACACTAAAGGCATGATTCCATACCTTTGTAACTTTGACCCTATAAATCTCTTAAGTATTGTTTCTCTCTCATCTTATTATTATTTTATTACTTATTGATCTTTCTAAAAGCAAGATTCCATACCTTTATAACTTTGACATTGTAAATCTCTTAACTATTGTTTCTCCCTTATCATATTATTATTTTAATTTGTTTCTCTCTCATCATATTATTATTTTAATTATTTATTGATTTTTCAATTTACACTAAAGGAACCAAAAGTATTTAATTTACACTAAAAGAACCAAAAGTATGTAATAATAGTAAAAGTAGTTAATCCTACCCCTATAGCATACTCTTGTAGAACAATTGTTCCAATTCAAACCTCCCATCAACGGAGTGATTAGGAAATATAACATCATACAAAAAAACAATAGTTGCATGAGTAATGCATCACAAAATTCACCTTAATAAATATGTCTAAAATGGTGAATAAAATCTAATATACATAGCAACACCGATTTTAGAAAAAAATTGTTATGCATGAAAATAATCATCCTATCATACCAAAATGGCAAGTGAATAAATTGGTTGAAAAATACATTGTCATGATAAAAGAACATGTTAATTGTTTTTAAGTACATGTAATAACAGTTGGAAAATGACTATGACTAATAAATTAGTAAAATCAAAATCAAAATTATGCTCAATTCACCATTAAGTATATAAACCATTTGAAGGGGCCATTATACACTCAACAATTTTCATTTTCACAATCCAAGACTTCTATTTCAGCATATTTAAAACTTTTAAGAGTAAAACCAACCCAAACAAAATATCAACAAATAGTTTATAGGCACCTACTATAAAAAAAATATCATCATCAATCTTTTAATATCAACCATTTTCATATGATTGTATTTCTCAAAATCACTTCATCAGCCATTTTTTAATTTAGAAATAACTTAACCATTTAGTTATTGATAACACAAATTCTCAATGAAAATTATTGGTATCAAGACTATATAAATTCAACTTATCACGACTTTATAAATTCAGCTATACAAATTCAGCTTATCAGCTTATCAAGACTATAAAAATTTCCAATAAAAATTGTTGTAACCAAGACTATATAAATTCAGCTTATGATGACTTAATCTGGTAGAAAGCTGAAAATAACTTTTTTCGTAAGCTGAAATTGTTGTACCAATGAATGTTAGTGGGCTATCAACTTTGAGTCATTGAGAACTTACAGTTACAAATTTTTTTCCAAAAGCGCACCATTTAGTCTACCTAGTGCTGATTCTGAAGCTAAAACACCAGAAACACCAGCAGAATGAATTGCTTCCAATAGCAAGTCTTGAGGGGTTTTGGAAGCTCACCAATCTCAGCCTTCAATTTCATAAGCTATATATAATTGTAGTATTAGTAACAACAGAAATGCTCCAAGTTTTACGCTAAACAATCAGTAAAATATATTCTACAAGTCCTCATAAGGATTCAGTAAAGATCCCTGCTCAATGACCTCCTAGAAAAGTAGGAACATAAGTCTTCAAAGCATCAAAAGTGTAGCCCATTTAGTTAGCAAATCCTTAAGGGGGTAAGGATTCTCTAATAGTAAGACCAATAGCTTGCCCAGAACAAATCCAACAGTAAGACCAATAACATAGTAACATGGCATGGCAAGTTTACATAACCCACTATATCCACTTCCAATTGCAATACCTGAAAATGTCCAAAAAAAAAATATATCAACTTCCAATTGCAACACCTGAAAATGTCCAAAAAAATATATCCACTTCCAATTGCAACACCTGAAAATGTCCAAAAAAAACTAGAGTTATATACAAACAAATATGCATTGCATGAATCAACAGAGCCAATTGAAAAGGAAAATAATATTTATTTAAGAGAAAGATAAGATGCCACCTGCAGACTTCTCCCCAATGTTGAAGAAATACAAAGTTATCCCTTGCTGACATAAATAAACTTAATATGTTACTGTAGATCATAAAAAGAATTCAAAACTACAAAATTATTTCTAAAATCAAGTTCTTTTACAAAATTACAATACACATTTTATACCACCAACATAAAGTTTGAAAAGCATTAGTGAGATTTTAATTACCAGCAAATTCATCATTAAGTACTAATGAATAATCAAAAGTGTTGTTGGAGTAAGATAAACCGAAACCAACGGAGCATCCAAATATAACATATTGGCTACTGTAATAGGTAGAAAATGCAAAATGAGTACAAAATTATGAAATTCTAATTAAAAAGTTAAATAGAGTTTAATAGGTTACTTCTGTTCCAACTATCAGGATTTTTGACGAGACCTCTGTTCTCAAAGATAGTTCCCCGTCCATAAGAAGAACATCCAGGTCCTTCAAAACACATGAAACATTTCATTAGATCTGTAATTACGGGATATAGAGTAATTAATTAATAATGGTACATTTACCTCCATTAATCCAGATAAGCACAGGTATAAAGAAATCTCTAATATCGAAGATTGAAGGTATTAATGAAGAACCATAACCGAGAGAATTTGTATCTTGCAGTAAAAGGGTATGAAATTAACATTAAAAAGGGAAAGTTGTCAGTTTCTCGTTCTCAAGGAATAAGAAGTCAATTAGGGAAAAATCTTATCTAGCTCATTCTACAGACGAGTCTTAATCAACTATTGCATCAACTATTGCAGAAACATCAAGATCTACAATAAACTCACCTGAAGTCTTTAGGAATGATGTGTCTCAAAGCTTCAATGGTGGGTCCTTTGAAGAGGGTCCCTTCAAACTCTATGTGAATCGTAGAGTAAAACTTTATAAGAAAATAGCAAGACCTTCTATCTTCTCGCAACACATTTAGTGCAAAAAAAAAAAACAACAGTTCATCATACATTTCCATAACAGTCCATGTACAGACATCAACCATATAAATTTGTATACATCACCGTCGTCATGAAAAACGAAAATACAACATACAATATTTATCTCAAATAAGTGAAAAGGCAGAACAATTCAAATAAGTGAAAAAACATAACAAACCAAATCAAAAACACACCTAAAACAGGTTATTTATGGAAGTGGGATAAAGAAAAGGGTTGTTGAGATCATTAAATAAGTAGTGCAACCATTGGACTTTGTAGGCTAAGCTAGCGAGGGCCCAATATTCTGCTTCAGAGCTGATCCTTGAGACCTTATTTTGTTTCTTTGACTTCCATGAAATCAATGATGTTTCTAGAAAAACAATATAGGCACTTATGGATTTTATGGAAATGGGACAAGTGGTCCAATCTGAATTTGTGAAACCGGATAAAGGAAAGTTAGTAGAAGAAGAGTAAAATAAACTAGTACCTCTAGCGGTAGAAATGTTTAAGACTAAGCCATTAGATTGACTAGACTTTATAGAAATCAAAAATAAAAATCGCCACCGTGCTTTATTGTTTCCAAAAGAATGGGAAAAGAGCAATAACCCAAAAGAGGGGAAAGATTCAAGGTAATGGGGTTGGTTATGCAAATGGAAGGTATTAGTACCCTAAACATCTACGGTACTCCGCAGGAACTTCTTTGAAAAATCTGTATATTTTGGCTATATAAAATGTGTTGTATGTAAAATGGATGGTGGAGGTGAGAAAAGAAATATATTTTTTATGATTTTTGCACCCGCCGCGGTTGCGAACCTTTAGTGGCTACGTACCACCTTTCGTGCAATAGAGGATCAGGGTACACATAGTTCCTCTTTTAAAAGTTTGAAACACGAGTGTGTTGGTTGATTTTAAGAGATAAGACATCATCGTCATTGTCCGTGTAGAAAATATACTTACTACCCACAATCATGAGAAATGAGAATTTGCATCATCTCAAAATGGAGGATAATGGCTTGAATTTTAAAATCAACAATGCCTCACTCAACACCCAAGTGGAAAATATCTCACTTCACTACATATTGTAGAAGTATAGTTGCTTGCATCACTACAAGGATTGACAAGAGTCTAATCTTTTGAGAAAAGTTTTAAAGATAAAAGCCAAAGTGGCAAAATGGTTTCAAATGAGATCGATTGACTTTTAGTCTTTCTCACAAAAATGTCAAGGTATTATTAAGTTGATTGGAGTTTATTTATGAAAAGATTTTGAAAATGCATGGACATAAGTCCAAGTTTATTATGAAAGTATTTCAAGTTTAGAAACAAGAAGAGTTTAAAAAGGAGGTAGAACATTTTTGAAATTAAAGAAGATGGGAGAAGAAGAAGAGACTATCCTAAAGTATAAAGTAAAAGCTAAGGATAAGGGCCATCTAACCAACAAGAATCCAAAACTTAACATTATGAGCCAAGATAGAATTCTCATTCTTTGGATTGGAACCAATCAAGCAAAGATACTAGACCTCTTCAAGTGTATTAAGTCTTCACAAAAATTGAGCAGAGTAACAGCTGTATACGGATGAATTCCAGATTACAAACAAATGATGTAATCACAAAAAACCTGCACACAAAAACAAACAAGCAACCCAGTGTCTTGAGATAAACCTCAAGAGCTCCAGACAAAATAATCAGATAAGATCACAAGGTCTCCAAGATAGGCCAAGGTTTCTAATCCTAAGTCCAAGAAAAAGTCTCATACTCCATAATGCCAAGGATAGTAACCAAATAGTCCAAGTACCATTAAAAGTTTTTTAGGGTTTATGTTGATTATTAAGTATCTTAGGAAGAGAAAAAGAAAAGCTCAAATGAGCAAAATAAAAATGGCAAGAAGATAAATGCTCAAATGAGCAAAGATGAAAATGACATGAAATGAAAAATGCTAAAAGATAAATAGTACATAAAGCATAAAAGAATAAAAGCATAAAATAAACAAGTCAATAATTAGTGGTTAGTTGGATGACCATCTTGAAACTTGCATTTGGAACTCATTAGAGGATTGGTAGAACCAAAGCCTTCACACAACAAGTTGCATTTGCTTTTTGTCAAGTATACCATCCATTTGGAATTCTCATAAGTAACATTTAATGATCAACGATGTTTAAGTGATCCGCGTTGACCAAAAGTGTTGTAGATCCATTAGAGGATTGGTAGAACCAAAGCCTCCACATAATGAATCTCAAGGTTATTAGATCAAAGAGATCAAATTAACATACTTGGGCTTGCAATCATAAGTTTGGGTCACGAATGATCATTTATTCGAATCGGGACAAAATTTAGCGCTATGTTAAGCAATCATAAGTGGACTTATATAGAAGTCGCACCTATTTTGAGGCCGGTCAATAGCAATCTATGCACCATTTGTTTTGAGACATGATATAGAGATCATGCTCCAACAACATTTAGTGCAATGAGAAGGGGACGAAATGAAGAGGAATTAGGGTAAAAAGAGAAACCACATTTGAATTAATATTTAATCAAACTATTATTAAAATCATTCATCCATTTTATGGAGTTAAACTCAACACCATGGATCCAATGATGTTAATAAAGCCATGACCAAAAATCAACCCAAGACAACCAGAAAATAATCACAAAATAATAATATAATTAATAAATAGATTAAAAGGTTTAAAAATGTTTTAAAAAAAGGAAAATAATGAGGAAAATGTTAATTATATTCAAATTAATCAAGAAATGAAAAATAAGACCATAGAAAAACCAGAAAAGAGGCCAAGTAATTATATAAAATTTTTGGTAATTTTTAAAAGTCAGAAACTATTTTTAAAAATTAAAATAAATGGATAAAATAAACAAAAATAGTAAAAAATAGTAAAGTCAGAAACAAAAATAAAATAAGGTCACCAATATTTGTCACAATACCATTGGATCATTCCATAATTTTTTCAGAATTTAAAAATGTATAAAAGTATTTTTAAACATTTTAAACAAATAAAATAAGTGTAAAATTTATAAAAAATACCAAAACACAAAATTAAATTCTGAAAAAATAAAAATCAGAAAGAGAATGATCAAAAATATTTTTCATAATTTTTTTGGATTAAAAATGAATTTTCTATGACTTTTTGAAATTTAAAACAATTAAAATATAAAAATCAGAAAAAGAAAATAAAAGTAAAAGATGTGGACCATTGGATGAGAGTCAAAACGCGTTAGTAATCAAATCCAAGGGATCTGGCGCACTGTGCATATCATGGTCTTTAATGAATAATGTACAGAATCAATAATAAAATCAGAATTTGAAAAATACAGATGGCGCGCCTTCATTGGTTAGAAGATGACACGTTGGTCATCTTCAACCTCCAGCCATCACGAATTGCAGGTCTATCAATCTGTAAAATCAAAAGCTCAGACCTATGCCATTCACTTCGTTTCTTCAAGACGAAGACAACCATACCCTCGTGCCAAATTTATATAAACTGTAGCTCAAGCAATTTGGAAAGAAAGTTTTGAAAAGGGATTTGAAAATTCATGGTCAAAATGTGTTTCTAGTAAAGTTTAAGTGTTGCGACTAGAACCAGGGCAATGAGAGCAACATAATGATATCAGAGTTTTGAAGAATTGATGGAGGAATCTACCTATTGAAGTTGAGTTGCAGAGCTCTGAAACTAGACTTCTATGGAGCAGTATAGGGCACGATTCTTGAATGTAATTATATGGTTAGTGTTGTACCCAAAAATTTGCCCTCTCATTTATCAAGATTTTCCTTACAAGACTTCTTGGACTCAAGACAAGATTAGGGTTTGGTCAGCTCAAGACATCACCTTGCACTGATAACCCAAAATTAGGGTTTGAATTTGCACAAGGATTTTTGGACCATCAATGCTTTATGTGACTTTCATACACCATCTTGGACCCCTAATATTTGCTCATGTTAAGTTTCAAGCCTTGAACCACACTTTTGCTCAGTCAATTGGACAGTTGACCTAAAAATCAACTGTATTGGGGAAAAAGTCAACCATGGCCAATTTACAGTCAAACTTCATAATTTCTGTTCCACAACAACATTTTAGACTCATATGTATCATTTGATCAAGTTTGGATCACAACTCCTCAAGAAATTTGATCAAATCATCAAAAGGGCAAAATGGTCAAAATTAGGGTTTTGACTAAGAAAGGGCAATTTCTGATTTTTTAACCTAGCCAATGACCAATTGGGTTTAAACATGATTTCAAGGACTCAATGGCATCATCTTGAACTAATCACATGGTTCAAAAGATCTCAAGTTCATTGGATTGACAAATGAATTTTCCAGTCAACTGTACACTGAAAAGTCAAACTTTGACTTTTTGGTCAAAATCAAATGCCAAGGGTCATAATTCATCAAGATATGTCAAAATATGAAACTTGTTCACCAAGAAAACCAATTTTGAAAATTAGGGTTTTGAATTTGAAAAATTTCATAACTTAGAATTTTTCTAAGTATGGAAATTTTCTTATTTTTTCCAAACGTTTCACCACTTTTTCACCATGATGAAATTTGATTCAAAGAAAACTTCCAACATGAAAGTTGTATTCCTCCATGAAATCTACAACTTTTCTTCACAAATTTTTCCCAAAAGATGCTTGAATCTCAAGTTATGAATTTGTGAACATAGGTCCATGAACTAAATAACTTAGTGAAAATTTGCCCTAATTTAGGCAGGTTTTTGACCCAACTTCATGGACATTTTTTACCTAGTTCCAAGAGGTATCTCAAAATAAATTTCAAATATGGATTATAGAGAATATTTCAAGCTTTCCAAAATGTCCAAGAACTCCCCAAGATCATTTTTGGTTAGGGAGAATCGAAGAGGAGAAGTTGACATTTTATCACTTTTGTTCATGCCATTTTCACAAAGTATCAAGTTGCAAATCAGATCCATGATGGTTGAATCTTGCTTTACAGGTCCTAAACTCATTCTACACTCCATAATTAAATTCAAACTCAGAAGTTAAAGGCTTTATTTTCACTTTTGAAGCATTGTACAAGATACATTTCCATTTTTGGCCAAAAGTGCACAATGCCATTTTCATAAAGTGCAACTTTTGCAATTTTGTCCATCTTGAGTCTTGGACCTGTCCCTTTGATGCAAAAAATTTCTATAGGTCACAAGAAATGTATACCAACTCTCTGCACCTCACAAGCAAGCAATGACAGGCCTGTTGGTATGGTCACTTCACTTTTCTTCAAGTACAAGAAAAGTTGCCAAAAGGTGAAAAGCTTGCACATCTGTTGAGGAGTGGACTTTGTATCCATTCTATACAAGTATACAAACTGGTCACAATGCAAAACAGGCTGGCTTGACATTTGAAACTCTCTCAAACACAAAAACACCAAATTTCTGCCCAAACTCAGAACTTCTGCAAAATCCTAGCCATTTCATTTTTGGCTCGTGCGTTTTGCCTTTTAACATTTGAAACACTTCATACACATTATACCAAAGCAGTCCAAGCATTCATCCTGCATCTGTAAGCCCTGTTTCAGCCATTGCTATTTTCAAACTTGGAGCTTGCAGTTGGACTTGTGCAGAGACTTCTGGTCATCCACAAAGCAAGCTAGGCATTGGAATAGCTTGAAGGAAGTTCAAGGAAGCTCACACGATCCTCAGGCCTCCATCAAAGTCCCTACATTGCTATGTCCAAATCCAACTGAAGGAGGTATTTTTCAAAACTCTATCTCTCTATTTAGGCATCCTCAAGCCACAATTTGTGAAAAAAATATGTAGTCTATAACATGGTGAAGTTGTACATATGCACACTTTTCATTTATATTAACTATGCTGTGAGAATTTGAAGCTTGAAGTTCATAAAATTTCTAGGTCACGAATTAGGGCCATTAAAATTCTCCTTGATCTTTGAGAGTTAGGTTACAAATTTTATATGGTTGGAATCGTGAGCTCAAATGCCACAAGTTTCATGTTATAAGTTTTTGTTTTTGTGCAAGGATCTGAGAGTTACAGGTTTGAAGGCAAACACGCGCGCATGACATGGCTGGAGGACAGGGACGATGGTTCTGGGCCTTTGGCGCCTTGGGCCTTCTGTTTTTGATTTTCACACCCCCCTGACCACTATTTGCACCCCCTGGCTTTATTTTGTATATTTTTCATATTTTCTTCATATTTTTTATATTTATTACTTTTATTTATTTTTTCTGAATCATAAAAATCATGAAAAATAATTTCTTTACTTTTTACATTTTTATTTTATTTTTTTATTATTTTTTGCATAAAAAAATAGTTTATAGAACTTATCTTCTTAAATTTGTAAATACATTTAAAAAGTACTTAACATTTTTTATTATATTATTTATACACATAAAATATTTATTTTCATACATACTTAATTTTTAATATTTATATATAATATTATTTATTATTTTCTTGTACAAAAAATGGACAAAATATTAATTTGAAATAGGTATTTTCTTTTAATTAAAAATTAGGGTTTCCCCCTTTCCAAAAATAATAATATTATTTTTCCTTATTTTCTAGGGTTAGTTAAATCATTTTCTCATACAAAAAACAAATACCAAAATATTTTTTGCATAAATACATTTGCATTGTATTTTAATACTTGTTTATTTATTTAATTCGCACAATATTCGATTGGATTATAATAATATTTTTAGGTTTATATTTATGCAATATCCCCATTCAAAGACTTGTATCCCCCCTCCCATAATAATTGTTGTAATAGCTTAGTTTACATTTACGCAATTTACCGCTTTTATACCATGTTTAGTAAACTAGGGTCTGCATGACAAGACCAAAAATCAAACAAATAGAAAAGACCTAATCCAAGACAAATCAAAAGCATGAAAAATGACACACTTTGCACACAAGCACCCCTAGTGTTTTATCCACTTGGTTGCATAAAAGAAAATGGCCATGTTACGCATGCGAAGTATCTTGGCAAAACAAAGATCATAGTCCCTCGATGACGCTATCAAAAAGTTGCCCAAAACAAAATGATCTTGGTCCCTCAAAAATGCTAAGATACTTGGCAACATTGTTATCATGGTCATACGATGACTCACACCCATCCCATTTACATCCAAAGATTGGGTTGCTTACCAAATCAATGGTAAGTCAACAATGTCAAAGGAATAAAAATGCACAAGAAAGACATTTGAGTAGGTAGATAGCTTCTAAGTTGCTTGCTCCATTTCAAAATAATCCTTGCTATTTTCAAAAACCCACACACACATTTCAAAACATTTTCAAAACCTCTTACAAAAACATTGAAACATTTTTCAAAAAGACAAACATCTTTGTATACATTCTTACGAACGAGAATCATTACAAAGATCGCCTAAACGATGGCCTCTTTTCAAAATACTTTCAAAATCACACCAAGCACCATTTCAAACAATTTCAAAGCAAAAGCAAGTGATCTAAGAAAGTAACTAAGAGCCCATGGAAAACCATGGATGAAAAGGGTGCTAGCACATTCCCTTTTCATAATCTACCCCCCGAACTCAAGAAAACATCTCAAAGGTCTTTCCTGTGCTTTTTTACCTTTCCTTTTGGATAAAATAAAAGTCGATGGCGACTCTTGCTAAACCGCGAGATTTGCGACGAAACGCAAAACCTCAAGTCAGTTCTCCCACCGTATCACAGTTAGCTTCAGGGAAGATCAAGGAAGGTGAATTGAGAGAAAAAATGGATTGAAAAAGGCTTGAGAATAGATTTTGAAGTTGCTGAATTCTGGGTTGTGAAGCAAGTTTGGCAGGGTGATTCTGGCTATCTAAGCTTGGGAAATTGAATGGGGGATGACCCTCTATTTATAGGGAAGCAAATGGGATCAAAAGGAATAGCAAATGATGCGTTTTAGAGGGAATTCGTGTGGGTTTGCATCATGAAGAAAGTGTGACTCAAACTTGATCAAAACTCAGCCAAATCGTGTGTTTCATGATGCTAATCACTTCTAGCAAGTTGCTAAACATGATTAGAAACAAAAACGCATGGAAATCTTGTGATTAGAAGCCAAAACAAAGATTTCAATATTATGACTTTGCGCAAAACTCAGTTTCAAACTACCAAATTCAAATCCATGGCATTTCCACCTCAAGGGGTCTTAGGGCATAATTCTTGATGCTTTGGAAAGATGAGGTTACAAGCTTTGCAATGGAAAAAGAATTGAATCAAATGGATGCTTGAGCTGAAAATTACATGGAGTCAAAGTTGAAGAAAAAGAGTTGACTTTCCGTACTTAGAAATATTTCAAATTCTTCTTTAAAAATGACCTATAATCCTTTGCATCCAAACATGGCCTTCCACTTAGAATTTTCTCATGACCAAAAAATATGGAATGAAGTAGATCTCTTGAATGACATTTTGTAATTTGAACCACTCAAAATCTCCAAAAATTGAGTAAGTTATGACTTGTTGAAGTTGGCCAAAAATCATGAAATGACCTATAATCTTTTGCATTCTTAAGGCAACTTCCATCCATTTTCTTACTTTGCACATAAAAGAAGGCATGAATAAAACATACTTAGGATCATCATGAAAAATAATGGGCTCAAGGTAATAAAAATTGACCAAGTTATGACCATTTGAAGTCACATATGGAAAATTGGGGATTCATCTAGATGACTTGTAATCTTTCTTTATCACCAAGTTCCTTCCACATGAAAAATCCTTGGAAATTTTAAAGTGATTTGTTGGTAACTCTTTAAAGAGAAGGATGTTTTTGGAATCACTCAAAAAAACCAAAAGATGAGCAAGATATGCTCCTTTGAAGTCCAAAACCCTAGCCTCTAGATCAAGAGAATGCCCCGAGGAACCTTGCCAAGTTTGAACAAACTTTTTGTGCCAATATTCTTCCTTTATGAATAGAAATTTTTGAGGATGATGATGAGGACTCATGGCCACCAAAACCACTTCCATACCAATTCTTCCAAAACAACTTCAATGGTGAGTTTTAAATTTCTCAAGCTATTGACTAGGGCATGGAAATAAACTCATGAACCCATGAAGAAACTTGCTAAACCTCATTGCCTTTACCTACATTATTAACAAGTAAGACAAACCAATATTGCATTTTGTTAATTATAGAGAAAATCAAAGCAAAATACCCATGATCACAAAAGAAAACAAGTCAAGGTGCTTGGTAACTCCTCAAAAGAGCAAGGCTAAAGGTAGGGAGAAGAACCAAAAACCCTAATGTGATCTTGTTGTGATTGAAACAATGTGGTATGATGAAGGAATCTTAGGGGCAAAAATTGGGGTACAACAGCTGCCCTTATTTAAGTTTCTTCTATCCGGAGATACGAAGGTTAAAAATCTTCGTGTCGACGTGATCGAAGATACTTAAATATAAAAGAAACCCTATTTTTGGCCCTAAGATGCCATGCAAATGCTTATGCATATGAATGCATATGAACATAACCAAAGAGACGCCAAGTAACATTGGGGATGTAACAAAAATGAAGAAACAAAGGAGCAACCCCACCAGGAAAATAAATCACTGGTGAACCACAAGAACAGAATCAGAGAGGAAGATAACAAGCATTAACGTTCACTGTCGATGTCCTACCAACGTTCACTGAAGGTAGAAAGAGAAAATAACATATCATATCACTGTCGTTCACTGACGATGAACTATCAATGTTCACTGAAGATAGCAAAAAGATAACAAACACCGGCGTTCACTGCCGATGTACTACCAATGTTCACTGAAGGTAGAGAGAGAAAATATATCATGCCACCTCTGTTCACTAACGATGAACTATCAACGTTCACTGAAGATAGCAAAAATATAACAAACATTGACGTTCACTGCCGATGTACTACCAACGTTCACTGAAGGTAGAAAGAGAAAATATATCATACCACCGTCGTTCACTGACGATGAACTATCAACGTTCACTGAAGATAGAAAAAAGATAACAAACACTGACGTTCACTGCCGATGTACTACCAACGTTCACTGAAGGTAGAAAGAGAAAATATCAAGTTTTCCCCAAAATCCTGGTGTTCCACCTAGAACGGGTCTCAACTTCTTCTTTAACCAAGGAAATCCGCCTGGAACGGATCAAACATAAGCTGTCTCAAATAAAGAGACTTGCTATTTGTTGTCATGGAGGATTGCAAAAAGAAATAACTTTCTGGGGGATAGAAATATGACTTCCCCGGGAAATGCCACGATATTCCTGCTGAGGAGATAAAGTCTTCCTGTGCAAAATAAATGCACAAACCAAAACTCAAAGTTCTCAGAAATCCAAAGTAAATAATATTGTCATTCAACCATAAATCCAATTCAGAAATAAACTGGAGCAAGACGGCCAATGCAGATACATCCTTTGAGAAATAAACTCAAGAGGGAAAACCAAATTCAACTAAGCAAAGAACGCTGCAGAAAGATCAAAACACAATGTCAATGAACGATGGTTTTTAGCAATGCATGATGTATGTATGAATGTGTGATACGGTGGGAGAACTGACTTGGGATTTTGCGTTTCTGTTTGCAAATGTTTCGGTTTAGCAAGAGTCGCCACCGACTTTTTATTTTATCCTAAGGAAAGGTCAAAAAGCACAGGAAAGACCTTTGAGATGTTTTCTTGGGTTCGGGGAGTAGATTATAGAAAGGGAAGGTATTAGCACCATTTCTATCCATGGTTATCCATGGGCTCTTAGTTACTTGCTTAGATCACTTGCTTTGCTTTTCAATTGTTTGAAATGGTGCTCTTCAATTGTTTGAAATGGTGCTTTGTGTGTGGTTTTGAAAGATGTTTTGAAAAGAGGCCATCGTTGTGGCAACCTTTGTAATGATTCTTGTTTGAATGTATACAAATGTGTTTTTGTCTTTTGAAAAGTTTTCAATGTTTGAAAGTAGGGTTTTGAAATTGTGTTGTGAAGTGTGTTTTGAAAGATAGCAAGGATGTTTTTGCAAGTTTTGATCAAGTAACTAATAGTTGTCTACCCTATTCTACTCAAAGATCTTTCTTATGTTTTTAACCCTTTTAACAGTGTTGCTTCACCATTGTATTTGGTGAACAACCTTGTGTTAGGATGTTAAACGGGACAGGCGCAGGTCATCGTATAGACCGTGATAGCAATAGTGTCAAGTATTTTTGGCAATTTTCTTGAGGGACTTGATCATTTTGTTTAGGCAACTCAGATAGCGTCATCGAGGGACTATGATATTTTGTTTTGTTTTTGTTTTGACAAAGTACTTGACATGCATATCATGGCCCATTTTTGAAGGCAACAAGTGGATTGTAACCCTAGGGGTGCAAGTGTGCATTGTGTTTGTTTTTTCATGCACTTTTGTCTTTGATTAGGTCAAGCTATTTGTTAATTTGATTTTTGCATACAAGACCCTAAGTCTAATCATGGCATAATTGAAAGCTTAAAGGTGCGAGAATTTAAATTCTACACTATTACAATATGATATAGGGAGGGGGGTACAAATTTGAATTGGGGATTATTTTGCAAGAAATTAAATCCTAAATTATTACAACCAAATTGAATGTATAAGGCATAACAATTAAATGTACAATATTTAAATAAATACAATAAATAAATATTAAATAAAGTGTATTATGCAAAAAAAAAAAGTTTTTATGTATGTAAAAAGTATTTTTTTATGTGAAATGTAAATAAATGAAAAGTCAATCTCAATTATTTTTGTTTTTTAGGGCAAAAACCCTAATTTTCTTAAATAAATAGTATCATTTATTATTTATATACAATAATGTATCAATTTGTACAAAAAATAAAAGTATATTAAAAAAAGGTATTTTTAGTATAAAATATTAATAAAAATAAAAATGTATTATTTTTGTGGTTTTTGTTCTAATTATTTAATAAAAGATATTATATATGTGTATATATATATTAAATATATTAGGTGTGTATAAAAAATAAATTAAATTATTTACAAAAATGTATATATTTCAAGAAAATATTTTCAAATGTATATAAAAATAATAAATAAAAATAAGAGTATTTTTTACATTGTTTTTAAATTTAAACAAAATGAATATAAAGTATTTAATGTATTAATACTAGAAATAATTAAAATAAATACCAAAGAAATACAAAAATTTATGAAAATATTTTTTAAGTATTTTTTATATTAGAAAATAAAATATCAAAATCAGAAATGAAATAAAAATGCAAAAATGACAAATATACAAGAAATGGGCCAGGGGGGTGTAAAAAGAAAAGAGAGGGGGGGGGGGGGGGGGGGTGCCAAAAGTAAGCCTGTACAGGCCCATCCCAGAAACAACTTCATCTTCTTCCTCTAGACAGAAACGCGCGCGTGCCATGTACAAAATGCTATCTCCTGATTCTGTGCTTTTTTGACAAAACTCATAACATGAAACTTGTAGAGCATCAAACAACGAATCTAACCATATAAAAAACTTAAGCTAACTCTCAAAGACCAGAGAGAATTTCTCTGGCCCTAATTCTTAACCTAGTTTTTTCAGAAAGTTCATGGATGAAATTCTCCTAGCACGATTAATATAAATGAAAACCAAGCACATGTATGGTTTCAGGGCTATGAATACAACATCTTTCATTCACAAACCTAAGTCTAACTATTCCTAAATAGAGAGATAGAAGTTCATGAAATACCTGTTTCAGTTGACTTCGAGCTGGACAATGCAACAACTTCCAAGGGTGCTTGAAGTTCTTTTGAGCTTGCCTGATGTCCACTGAAGCTTTCCCAATGCTTGGCTTGTTTTGAAGTAGTCTGAATCGTGCTACAGAACTCAACCTGCAAAGCTTCCAAACAAAAATGGCAATGTGTGTTAATGGTGTTACAGCTGGCAATGGAGGTCTGGAATAGTTCAGGTGAGTTGAATGGAAGGTATTGGAACAAGTTTGAGGCAGAACGCACGAGGGAAAGTGGATATGGAGGTGGTTCTGCAGGGCTTGCCCTGTTTTGTAAAAAAATGGTGATTTTGTGTACAAGGAGGTTTGAGTGGTGAAGAGCTCATGTTTATGACTCAAAGGGTTGTGTGAAATGTGCTATGTTTGTATAAGCTGACTATGGCTGGTTTTCAAGTTTTTAAGATTTGGACCAATTTCTTCTTTGTGAAGCAAGAATGTGTAACTTTTCAATGCAGGCCTGTACACTCTATCTTGTAAGCTGCATAATTTTCCCTTGATACTTGCAATTTGTGTATTTGATCTTGCCTCAGAGATATGGCCCCATGCTTCAAAGATCTTGGTTTGACATAAAGTATAACTTTTCAAAAATGGAACTATGCCTTTTACCATTTAGGGATTAAACTTGTGTACAATACCCTAATGACCAAGACAATTCATTAGCTCAATGGGTTTGCATTAAATTATGGAGTACAAACTGGTTTTGAGGCCTGTAATTGTGTATAAAGCTATCTTGGTCAGATTTGCAACTTGGTATGAACATGTATTGGCCATGGATCAAAGTGAGTTTTTGCCAACTTCAAGCATTCGATTCTCCCTAACCACAAAGGTGTTTAAGGAGTTCTTGGACAATTTGGAAAGCTTGCAACATTTAATATAATCCATCTTTGATATGCAACTTGAAATTCCAAGTAGAACTATGTGAAAAATGGCCAAGAAGATGGGTCAAAATCCTGCCTAAACTAGGGCAAAACTTCTCTAAGTTAAAAGTTTTAGATACCCTTGTTCCAAAAATCATAACTTGAGATCCAAGCTTCTTTTGAGAAAACTTTGTGAATCAAAGTTGTAGAATTTGTGATGGACTACAACTTTCATGTTGTAAGTTTTGTTTGAATACATTTGCATCTTGGTGAAAAAATGGGACAAAGTTAGTAAAAAACAAGAAAATTTTATAACTTAGAAAATTTATAAGTCATGAAAATTTTCCATTTTAAACCCTAATTTGCATTTTTGGGTTTCTTGATGAACAAGTTTCATAATTTGACATGTCTTGATGAAAAATGACTCTTGGCACTTGATTTTGACCAAAAAGTCAAAGTTTGACTTTTCAGTATACAGTCAAATTTTGATCAGTTGACTGGAAAATTCATCTGTCAATCCTATGCATTTGAGATCTTTTGAACTTGTTGAATGGGTCAAGACAATGTCATTGAGTCCTTGAGTCCATGGTTGAGCTTGATTTGCCATTAGCTAGGTCAAACAGTCAAAAATTGTCTTTGTACAGTCAAAACCCTAAAAATGACCATTTTGCCCTCTTGGTGATCTGATCAAATTTCTTGTGGAATTGTGATCCAAACTTGATCAAATGGTTCATATGAGTTCATAATGTTGATGTGGGTCAAGTTTCATGAGGTTTGACTGTCAATTGGCCACAGTTGACTTTTTCCCCAATACAGCTGATTTCTAGGTCAATTGTCCAATTGACTGGGCAAAAATTTGAATCAAGGCTTGAAACTTGGTATGGACAAACTCGTGAGTCCAATATGAAGTATGAAAGTCACTTTGGGCATTGCAGGTCAAAACATCACTGTGCAAACTCAAACCCTAATTTAGGTCAACAATGCAATGAGGTGTCTTGAGCAGAGCAAACCCTAGCTTGACCTTGAATTCCAAGATTCTTGTGATGAGAAATGTTGATGAAATGAGAGGGAAAATTTTGGGGTACAACAGAATGTATGAGTGATATCGTGCATATGCTGGTAAAAGGATACATGATCAATTCAAACAAACAAAACCGCCTCAGGTACTAACAACATTGGGCTAAACTTCAACCAGAAAGATCAATCCAAGAAAGGTAAAAGCAATTGCGGAAGCCAAACCTATTTCCTGTCCTAACTTCACTGAGGAGAAACATAATCCGGATGTAGCCAAATCAAATAGATACCGGGATAGAACATCCTTCTTCCGGTTTCATCGGAGAAGCAGTTTTACAAAAGCAACACGCCTACTGGAGATTGCAAGACCAACCTCAAATAAAGCAGACTGACACTGACACAACCAAACCTCATCGGGGGATTCAAGTTTACCTCCCTGGAGAAAAAACTGCGGATTGGAAATTTCAATCACGAACACCCATTCCAACAAGAGATGTCCTGGGATAACCTTCCCGGGAAATCAAGAAGTCAACACTAGTACCAATATTGCAAAAAGAGCGACATCTCAGCACACCAAAGGAATAAAACCTTTCATTATATGAGGGAAGACTTCGCTGGGGAATCTGGGATGGAGGCTTCTTACCATGCAAACCCAAAATCAAAAGCGAACCAAGACTTGGCTAGGGATAATGGGATCACAAACCTAATATTGTACCTCACACCCACTGGTATCGTCTTTAACTATCTGAGAAACACACAAAGATTGCGCACATACCAGTAAAGTGACCTGAGAAAAATCTTCATGAAGGAAGTAAATCTTCTTAAAACAACCGGAGTTTGTTCACTCTCGGGATCACCATTCTTGTTGTCATTGTTTCATCATAAATCCCAAAGTAAATTGAATTGTAAAGATCTCTCTTTTTTTGAAAAGTCAATTTTGATTTTTAATCTTTTAGCTTTAACAATTATTATCAGTAATAAATGGAGTCTTTGCAAGCTAAATAAAATAAGAACACAAAGAATTGGGTAAAAGCTCGAATTTCATTAATAGAATGGTAGTCTGCGAATGGCAAGACTCCATGGATGATTACAAAGTTTGGGAAATGGTAATACATAATGGAAAAGATACATTGAGATACAATGACCACTATTCCCCCTAACAACTTTTGAAATCATGAGCAACAGCTTTTGTTGAAGTATGGTGAGGATCCGAGAAGATTGTTGCTTTAACGATCAAGTCTTGTCTGACGTGGTTACTTGCCAAGAAAAATCCCTAACTTTTTCCTAAGCTGCCCTTGCGGGTTTTCAACTTAGCGGGAAATTTATTCTGTTTATGTCTCTAATTTTTGCCTAGACCGCCCTTTCGGGTTTTTGGCCTACCGAGACGCTCCTTTTTGCCTAAGCCGCCCTTTCGGGTTTTCAACTTAGCGAACTGTTCTTTTATTTCTTTAGGCGAATTATTTCTTGACTGCGTCAGCATTCATGGGATGTGGGAACTCCTCGCCATCCATAGTTTCAAGAATTAATGAACCACCAGAGAAGGCTTTCTTGACAACATACGGGCCTTCAAAATTGGGAGTCCACTTGCCCCTAGAATCAGTGTTGAAAGACATGATCTTCCTGAGCACGGGGTCGCCTTCTCTGAATTCACGAAGTTTGACCTTTTTATCAAATTCTTTCTTCATTCTTCTCTGATATAACTGCCCATGACATAAAGCTGTCATCCTCTTTTCTTCAATCAAATTCAATTGGTCAAACTTGTTCTGGACCCATTCAGCCTATGTCAACTTGGTTTCCATTATCACACGCAACGAGGGAATCTCTACCTTAACAGGGAGTACAACTTCCATTCCATATACTAGGGAAAACGGGGTTGCTCCCGTTGAAGTGCGAACAGATGTTCGATATCCATGCAGAGAAAAAGGGAGCACTTCATGCCAATCCTTATAAGTGACAACCATTTTCTGGATAATTCTCTTGATATTCTTATTAGCAGCTTCAACAACCCCATTCATCTTTGGCGTGTATGGAGATGGATTGTGATGGACAATCTTGAATTCTTTGCACAGTTCTATCATCATCTTGTTGTTCAAATTCGAGCCATTGTTAGTGATGATTCTACTCGGCACACCATACCTGCATATAAGATTGTTTTTGATGAAACACACAACCACCTATTTGGTAACATTGGCATATGAAGCAGCCTCTACCCATTTGGTAAAGTAGTCAATTGCTACCAAGATGAAACGGTGTCCATTCGAAGCTTTGGGTTCTATCATCCCGATCATGTCAATACCCCACATAGAGAAAGGCCATGGGGAGGAAATCACACTGAGAAGTGTCGGAGGCACATGGATCTTATCTGCATAAATTTGGCATTTATGGCACTTCTTTGCAAATTTGTAACAGTCAGATTCCATTGTCAACCAATAATAGCCTGCCCTTAGCATCTTTTTAGCCATCGAATGTCCATTAGCATGAGTGCCAAATGAAACTTCATGAATCTCATGCATCAACATGTCCGCTTCGTGTCTATCCACGCATCTGAGCAAGACCATGTCATAATTTCTCTTGTATAACACATTTTCACTGAGGAAGAAACTGCCTGCCAATCTTCTCGGTGTCTTTCTATCTTTCCTCGACGCACCAATCGGGTATTCCCGAGTCTGAAGAAAATGCTTGATATCATAATACCAAGGTTTTTCATATGCTACCTCCTCTGTTGCAAACACATGAGCGGGCCTATCTAGTCGTCGAATTGTAATTCGGGGTATATCATTCCAAGTATTTACTTGGTACATGGAAGCCAAAGTTGCCAGAGCATTCGCCATTTGATTTTCATCTCTAGGAATGTGATAGAATTCAACTTTATTGAAGAAGGATAGTAATCTTCTAGCATAATCTTTGTAAGGGATCAAGCCAGGGTGACGAGTGTCCCATTCTCCTTTAATCTGATTTATTACCAAAGCTGAATCACCATACACATCTAGAATTTTGATTCTGAGATCAATAGCTTCCTCAAGACCCATGATGCAAGCCTTATATTCTGCCATATTATTAGTGCAATCAAATGTTAACCTTGCAGTAAAAGGAATGTGCGATCCATGAGGAGTGACAATCACAACACCAATTCCTTTACCATAAGCATTCACCGCTCTATCAAATATCATACTCCAACGAGATTCAGGGTCAGGGCCCTCCTCAAGCAATGGTTCATCACAATATTTTACTTTTAGGAACATCACATCCTCATCGGGGAATTCATACTCTGCAGACTGATGATCCTCCACCGGCTGGAGAGCAAGGTAATCTGACAACACACTACTTTTAATAGCCTTTTGAGTGCGGTATTCAATATCATATTCAGATAACAACATCTGCCAACGGGCAATTCTTCCAGTAAGAGCAGGCTTCTCAAAAATATACTTGATTGGATCCATTTTGGAGATCAACCAAGTGGTATGATTCAACATATACTGCCGCAAACGCTTTTCCGCCCAGGCCAAAGCACAACACATTTTTTCTAGCATGGAATACCGTGACTCATAATCAGTGAACTTTTTGCTGAGATAATAAATGGCGAACTCTTTCTTTCCCGTTTCATCCTGTTGTCCCAGAATACAACCCATGGATTTATCTAACACTGTTAGATACATAATCAACGGTCTTCCTTCTACGGGAGGGAGCAAGATAGGAGGTTCAAGCAAATACTCTTTAATACTCTCAAATGCCCTTTGGCAGTCATCCGTCCACACACAACCTTGATCTTTCTTTAGCAACTTAAAGATCGGTTCACATGTTGCAGTCATATGGGAAATAAATCTGGAGATATAATTCAAACGCCCAAGGAAACCCCTGAATTGCTTTTCAGTTCTTGGTGCTGGCATTTCTTGAATTGCTTTGACTTTATCAAGGTCAACTTCAATTCCTTTCTGGCTAACAATAAAACCTAATAATTTCCCCGATCTGACTCTGAAGGTGCATTTACTTGGATTCAAGCGGAGACGATATTTCCTCAAACACTGAAATAACTTCAATAAATCTTCTATATGCCCTTCTTCAGTTTGGGATTTGGCAATCATATCATCAATATATACTTCGATTTATTTGTGCATCAGATCATGGAATAGGGTTTTCATAGCCCTCTGGTACGTTGCACCAGCGTTCTTCAACCCGAAGGGCATCACTCTGTAACAAAATGTTCCCTAGGGTGTGATAAAGGTTATTTTTTCCATGTCCTCTGGATCCATTCTTATTTGATTATACCTGGGAAATCCGTCCATGAACGAGAATACTTTGAATTTTGTTGTGCTACCCACTAACATGTCAATGTGAGGCAATGGAAAATCATCTTTTGGACTAGCTTTATTTAGATCTCTGTAATCTACGCACATGCGGACTTTTCCATCTTTTTTCGATACTGGGACAATATTGGCAATCCATTGAGGATACACTGACATCACAAGAAAACCAACATTAATCTGCTTTAGGACCTCATCTTTGATCTTTACTCCCATATCTGGGTGGGTTCTTCTCAACTTTTGTTTAACTGGCGGACACTCTGGCTTCAACGGCAAACGATGCTCGACAATGTCTGTATTTAGACCAGGCATATCTTGATAAGACCAAGCAAAAATATCCACATACTCTTTCAATAGCTCAATCAACCCGCTCTTTACATCAGGATGCAATGATGCTCCAATCTTAACTTCTTTCAGATCTTCTTCTGAACCCAAATTAATCACTTCCAAAGGCTCCTTATATGGCTGAATGGTATTTTCCTCGTGCTCAAGCAACCGTAAGACCTCTTCTAGAATCTCATCATAATCTTCTTCTTCAGCCCCAAACACAGGACAATCAAAGTTGGGAGAGGGTGCAGGGTCATTGTATTCAACGAGTTTTTTAATTAATCTGCACATGTGATTTATGATTGCTTTTAGAAACTGACACATATAACAAGTGATCATGCAGATTAATTTTTAGTTATTATTTATTTTGAAAGGTTTTATTTTATTTTTTTATTACCATTTCCCAAGAAAAAGCAGAAAATAAAAGACATAATTTTGGAAGCAAAGACAACTTTTATTAATGATCTTAAAATTTATAGCAAACAGATAAGCCCTACAACATTAATACTTCCACCTTGGGCAAAGTGAAAGCTTTTCAAAAGAAAGAAACAAATTAAAAAAACAAATTAATTTGAAATATGTATGCAAGAAGGAACATTAATGGTGACCCAGTTCTAAACTCGGACTTCATGCGTCACATAATTCGGTACTTCCTGCTCTGCTTCATCCTCTTTAACAACATTAATTCCAGAACCAATTGGATGAAGGTAGCCTCCGCTGCAGAAAACATCATGATAACTGTTCACAGAAGACTTTGACTTCAAAATTTCGCCTTTTCCATTCCTCGAAAAGAAACCTAAACCAGCTTTGTTTTTGTTCACGGGTGGATCCACCAGTCGTCCCTAAACTGCATTATGACCACTGCACACAACCTGCTGTGCGTCCTTCAGGGAAACCACTGAATTCTCATTCCTCCTTATATTATTGATGGATAGGGCTTGGAATTGGGTTCCAACAGCAGCCTCATCCACTTCTATAATACTGAAAGAGGATAGATAGGATATCAATAACGCCTAATCCCCATTTATGATCACTACCTTCCCTTCACGCACAAATTTTAGCTTCTGATGTAGAGTTGAAGTGACAACCCCTGTTCGTGTATCCATGGCCGTCCTAGCAAACATCTATATGCGGGAATAATGTCCATGACCTGGAAGGTTATCTGGAACAAATGTGGTCCTATATGGATGGGTAAGTCCACTTCACCGATGACAGATTTCCTCGACCCATCAAAAGCCTTCACAATGATGCCACTCAGGCGCATAGGTGTTCCCTGATACTTTAACTTCCCGAGGGTACTCCTCGGTATAACATTCAATGCGGATCCGTTATCAATTAGCACATTGGATAGCGAGTCATTCTTGCAGTTCATAGATATGTGAAGGGCCAGGTTGTGATTCCTCCCTTCATCTGGTAACTCATCATCGCAGAAACTCAAATTGTTAAATGACGTAATGTTTCTAATTACGCTGCTGAATTGATATAACGACATGTCATTCTCCATAAAATCTTGGTCTAGTACTCTCATCAGTGATTCTTTATGAGCAGGGGAATTCATTAATAAAGCTAGGATGGATATCTTTGAATTAGTCTGCAATAGCTTATCTACAATTTTATAGTCGCTCATCTTAACTATCTTCAATATATCATCCACTTCTTTCTCTAATGTAGCTCCATTAGTCTCTCCTGCAGCCTTCTTAGGCTCATCGTTCTCCGCAATTTTCTTTCCAGCAATAACATCTCTTTGAATAACCGGCACAAACACACAACCGCTACGGGTCACCCTGCTATTATCAGCTATATTCCCAACATCTGGCATTGGCTGGATGGGAAGTTCCACCCCATCTTCTAAGATTGTAGCGTTGTATTTGTAAGGCACAACCTTATCTGATTTGTAGGGAATAAGACCCAGCAGACTAATTACCAGTGGGGTAACAGCTGGTTTGCTATGGTACTCCACCTCAAGATGAGCGGGTGCACCAAAACAAGGTACAATGACATTTACTCCTTCCTCAACATAATCAGCCATCAAAAGGTCATTTCCGGCAAACAAATCTTCGTCTGAAGAGAAATACTCATCTGCGGAGGCATACTCTTCCTCTGACTCTTCTTCCATCAAACAAACTTCAACCATATCAATCTCGTGATAATCATCTCTTTGACCTGTGATCTTGATAGTTCCATTGTCTAACAGCAATTGAACACCCTCCCTCACAAGAGAACATCCTCGGGGGTCTTGACAGTAAACTATGCAAGATCCATATTGGTGTTCCACCTGACCAGCAGTACGACAGAAGGTAGCATGCAACTACACGAGATCCTCATTCAAATGATCCACATCAAAAATTCTGAATTAACCCGGACATCCAGAAACCATATTCACTTCCTCTTCATATTCCGCCTTAGGCTTGATTATATGGATTAAACCTCCATCCATCATCTCCTGCAAATCAACCTTTATCTTCTAGCAACCCTGTATGTTTGTACTGCAAACAGCATAACCGGCATGGTCATGCGTATAATAACTGAATTCACATAGGTCTGCGTGCATCTTCACTAAATCCCCTCTAACCAGATTAATGTCAAAAATCTGGAAGTCGCCTGGACAACCGGCCACCATATTTACAGCATTCACCCCACCGTACTTGGGTAGATGGTTGTCTTTCACATTAGGTCCCATGTCTTTGAAAGATAGACTTCTAGACTTCACTAACCTTTGCACTTCAGTCCTCAAAGGATAACAATTTTTAACACTATGCCCTGGTGCTCCCTGATGAAAGGCACACGTCTGGTCTTCTTTGTAATACCAAGGCAATGGTGATGGTACGGCTGGAGGTGGTCGGGTCTGGACCAACTTCTTATGAATCAATGCTGGTAGTATCTCTGCATAGCTCATAGGAATAAGGTCATAGTTCTCCCTTCTCTGATTATTCCCTTGGTTCCCCTGCTGGGGCTGTCTTTGATAAGAAACGGTAGTCGTAGCGACATTCATAACAGGAGTAACTGAGGCAACTTGCTGGTGACGCTGATAATTCCTTCTAGGAGCGTTCACTCTCCTCTCTTGTATGACAACATTTGTATCCCCCTCTTTCTTCTTGGTAAACCCATAAGATGGTTTTTTCACACCTCCTGATCCTTCACCTTTTGTCAAACGGCCTTCTCTTACTGCCTCTTCTAGACGGACACCCATTCCTACCATCTATAAAATCACTTGGGACACTTGCTACCATTCTTTCGTAGTAGAAAGCACCTAGCGTTTTCAGAAAAATTTTAGTCATTTCTTTCTCCTCCATGGGAGGAATCACTTGTGCAACCACTTCGCGCCATCTCTACACATACTCTTTGAACGATTCTCTGTTGTTGTACCCCAAAATTTGCCCTCTCATTTATCAAGACTTTTCTCACAAGATCTCTTTAACTTAAGACTAGATTAGGGTTTGATCAGCTCAAGACATCTCATCTTACACTGATGACCCAAAATTAGGGTTTGAGTTTGCCCAAGGATTTTTGGACTATCAATGCTTCATATGACTTTCAAACATCATTATGGACCCCTAAGATTACTCATGACAAGTTTCAAGCTTTGAACCATATTTTTGATCAATCAATTGGACAGTTGACCTAAAAATCAGCTATATTGGGAAAAAAATTCAACCATGGCCAATTTACAGTCAAACTTCATAATTTTTAATCCACATCAACATTCTAGACTCATATGTATTATTTGATCAAGTTTGGACCATAATTCCTCAATAAATTTGATCAAATCATTAAAAGGGCAAAATGGTCAAAATTAGGCTTTTGACTGAGAAAGGGCAATTTCTGATTTTTGACCTAGCAAATTACTAATTGGTTTGAAGAATGATTCCAAGAGCTCAATTTCATCATCTTGACCTAATGACATGGTTCAAAACATTGCATTTTCATTGGATTGATAGAGGAAATTTGTAGTCAACTGATCAAAAGTCAACTGTATACTGAAAAGTCAAACCTTGACTTTTTGGTCAAAATCAGGTGCCAAGGATCACAATTCATCAAAACATGTCAAAATATGAAACTTGTTCATCAAGGAATCAAGGATTGAAGACTTGGTTTTGAAATTTGAATTTTTCTTAACTTAGAAATTTTTCTAAGTATAGAAAATTTCTTATTTTTCCTCAACTTTAAGCCAATTTTCCACCATGATACAAAATGATTCAAAGAAAGTTCCCAACATGAAAGTTATAGACCTCCATGAAATCTACAACTTTGATTCACACATTTTTTTCCTAAAGATGCTTAGATCTCAAGATATAATTTTGTGAATACATGCCCATGAACTAAAATAACTTAGTGAAATTTTGCCCTAATTTAGGCAGGTTTTTGACCCAACTTCATGGCAATTTTTCACCTAGTTTCAAGAGGAATCTTGAAATTCATTTCAAAGATGAGTTATAGAGAACATTGTAAGATTTCCAAAATGTCCAAGAACTCCTTGAGATCATTTTTGACTAGAGAGAATTGAAGAGATGAAGTTGGCAATTTCTACTTTGAGTTCAAGCCATTTCATGAAGAACAAAATTCAAATCCTCAAGCATGTTGTACAATCTTCACTTTTCAGGCCTCAAACTCGTTTGTCACTCCACCATTAATGGATTGCACAAGATTTCATGCCCTAAAGCCAAACATTCAATGCATTGTACAAGAAAATAACCATTTATGGAAGAAAGGCAACATTGCCATTTTGGAAAAGCATACTTTATGCATTTTTTTCATTTCTTGAGCCTTGGACTTGTTCTTTCTGCACAAACCAAGCATCTTAGCCTGAACAAAACATGTTTAAAGCTTCACACTACACTACAAGATCAGAACCATGCATTAAGAAGTCATTTCTCACACTTGCTTCAAAAACAAGAAATGTATCAAGACATATGATCTTGTACTTCTGAGCAAGCACAAGTCCTCCAATCTTTTGCTCTATATAAAGCTATCACTTTGCAACTAAAATCATGAATGCCCAAGTCTTGAAACACCCTATAATCAGAAATTGCATACCAAGCCTCCAAACTTGCCATTTCTGACTTGTTAATTGAATCTTCCATTCCACTCGTGCGCTTTCAGGCCTTTTGCTTTCCCAAGCTTCCTTACCATACAAGAAAACCATCCCACACCCTGAAACATCACTGTAACTCCATCTTCCCCATTGTTGAACCTCAAAAACAGAGTAACACTGGTGGAATTCTCCAGATCATTCCATCCACCCTCAAGACAAGCTAGGCATTGCATTAGCTTCCTAGAGGTTCAAGGAAGCTAACCTGATCATCACAGCATCCTAAAGCAAGCTCATTTCCAAAACACGATTTCCATTTTCAAGGTGAGTTTTCTATTTTTCCAACTCTTGATACATGCATAGTTAGATTTCCATTTGTGAATATACAATGTAGACATCATTGCTACGAAGCTATACATATCCATAACTTGCATTTATTTGGCCTGAGTTGAGAGAATTTTGAGTTTGAAGTTTCTGAAAAAATTAGGTTAAGAATTAGGGCAACTAAAATTCTCTTTGATCTTGGATTTATAGTTTTAGTTATGCACATGGTTAGAATCGTGAGATAAAATGCTATAACATTCATGTTATCAATTTCCATTTTTGTTGAGAGATGAAAGAGTTACAGGGGGTCCGGCTGGCTAGAGGTTGAAGATGAAGTACAAGGCAAAGAAAGCTTTTTCTATTTTGTTTTTCTTGTTTCACATAAACAAACGAATGTACAGCCACCCCAGTGGCAAGGCAGCGCGCTGAGAATGCCAAGGTCATGGGTTGGAGCCTTGGTGCCTACCTTTTGCATATTTTCTCATTTTTTTGCTATTCTCTCACTTTTTTGCAGCGCTGGGCTTTGTCTTTTGGGCTTACTTTTCTTCTTCTAATGCTTACATGCTATTTACTCAGGATACCCCCTGACCCATACATTTTATTTATTTGTTTTATTTTCTTTTTTTGTTTTATTAAATATTTTATTAAATACATAAAATCATGAAAAATATAAAACATGATAAATTTTGCATTTTGTTTATTTTATTTTATTTTCACATGAAAAATATTTTTTATTAAACTATATATTAATTATTTCTTTCTTAAATAAACTTGTAAATATAAAAATAAAATAAAATTAGGTTAACTGTTTTATTCCTTTTTATTCATACTTGTAAATATTTATTTTTGATATGTAAAAAGACTAAACATTTTCATAAAATATTATTTATTATTTTCAATACAAAAATAAAAAAAATAATAGTTAAAGAACTTTATTTTATTTTAAATTAGAAATTAGGGTTAAATATTTCTCAAGAACTAATTTCCCTTTCTTAAGTTATTAGGTTTAGTTCAAAACTCCTTTTCACATAAAAAACAAAACAAAATCTTTTTCTTGCATATACATAATATTGCATATTTAAATATTGTATATTGTTTATTCAAATATTTATAGAAATTCGATTTGGTTGTAATAGCTTAATTATATTTACATTATTGCAAATCCCCATTCACAATTTGTATTCCCCCCTCCCATAAAATGTTGTAATAGCGTAGTAATCTTTAAATTACGCAATTTACCGCGTTTATATACCATGCTAGTAATTAGGGTTTGCATGGCAAGATAAAAACAAATCAAATAGAAAACTTTAATCCAAGACAAAATCAAGCATGAAAATAACACACTTGCACACAAGCATCCTTAGGGTTTCTCCACTTGGTTGCCTTACACAAAAAATGGCCATATTATGCATGCGAAGTATCTTGGCAAAAACAAACAAGTATAAGATCATAAGTCCCTCGATGACGCTATTCAAAGTTGCCTTACAAAATGATCTTGGTCCCTAAAAAATGCTAAGATATTTTGCAACATTGCTAATCATGGTTATACGATGACCTACGCCTGTCCCATTTACATCCAAAGGTAGGGTTGCTTACCAAATCAATGGTAAGAAAACAATGTCAAAGGAATAGAAAATGAACAAGAAAGATATTTGAGTAGGTAGATTGCTTATAGTTACTTGCTCTATTTTCAAACAACTATCCTTGCTATTTTCCAAAACCAACACACACATTTCAAAAACATCTTACAAACAATGAAAACATTTTCAAAAAGACAAACATCTTTGTATACATTCTTACGAATGAGAATCATTACAAAGATTGCCTAAACAATGGCCTCTTTTACAAAATACTTTTAAAACCATACAAAGCACAATTTTAAAACAAAAAAAGCAAGTGATCTAGCAAGTAACTAAGAGCCCATGGAAAACCATGGATGAAAAGGGTGCTAATACCTTCCCTTTTCATAATCTACCCCCCGAACTCAAAAAACAATCTCAAAGGTCTTTCATGTGCTTTTTCACCTTTCCTTTTGGATAAAAGAAAAGTCGGTGGCGACTCTTGCTAACCGCAATATTTGCGATAAAATACAAAACCCTCAAGTCAATTCTACCACCGTATCACATCTGTCTTTCTGAACCATGGCCCTAAGCTGGTCACGGTCGGGCGCCATGTCCACATTGTACTTGTATTGTTTAATGAATGCTTCTCCCAAATCATTAAAAGTTTGGATGTTGGCGCTGTCTAAACTCATGTACAATTTCAACGCTACGCCAATCAGACTATACTGGAAAAAGTGAATCAGCAGACACTGATCATCAGTGTGGGTAGACATTCTCCTCACTTACATCACCAAGTGAGCACGAGGGTAGGTGTTTCCCTTATACTTCTCAAACTCCAGGACCTTGAACTTAGCAGGCACTTTAACATTCGGGACCAAACACAACTTATTCACATTCTGCCCAAATAACTCTTTTCCCCTAAGAGTCTTCATCTCTCTTTGCATTCTATCAAACTGCTCTTGGAAATCATCCATTATGTCATAAAGACCCAAGTCTTCACTCGGCGGAGGGAAAGGACGACACATATCTTCATTAATAAATTGAACCAAATTCACCGAAGGAGGTGCAACAAGAATAGTATGCACCACAGGAGGTGCTGGAGTAACAACATTTTGAACCATTGGAGCATCTTGGGGGCCCAAATTGAAACCTTTAGGTGCAAAATTCTCTGGAATTCCCCAAGGATAACCCGGAGGCATACGGTTTTGAACAACAGCCGGAGTAGCGGATACAGGAACAGTTCGAACTTCAGCATTTGCCCTTGTTGGTTGAGGCTGAACACTCGGTGGCTGATTCTGAGCAACCACCAGAGCTTCCATCAGAGTAGTCAAGTTGGCCAAACCAGCTGTGATACGGTGGCCAGAACCGAGACGTGTTTCCCCTTTTTTAAAGGAATTACTGGTTTGCGTTTTGCGTTTGTGTTTTCAAAATGTCACGGTAAGCAAGAGTCGCCACCGAATTTTATTTTATCCAGCAAGGAAAGGAAAAAAGCACAGAAAAATTCCTTTTTCGAGATATTTCTGAGTACGGGGGGTAGATTATAGAAAGGGAAGGTATTAACACCCTTTCTATCCGTAGTTATCTACGAGCTCTTAGGTACTTTCTCATCATTTTCAAAATTGTTTTCTTTGTGTTTGTGGGCTTTGAAAAGTTTTTGTTTTGACTTCGATTTAACTCTTGCTTCTGTCTTCAAGAGTGTAATGAAGTGTTTTTGAAAACTCTGTTTGTAAAGGAGTGTAAGTGTGAAAAAATTATTTTGATTGAGCAAGTACTTAAGAACTAATCTACCTACTCGAAAAAAGAATCATTCTATGTTTGTTTCCTTTAGACAGTGCTATCCCACTATTAGTGAGTAGGTAGCACCGTCGTTGGAGTTTTGAGGGTCAATTCGAAAGGGACGTACATTCACTAAAGCAATGTTAAGACGTCTTAGTAGTAACCCTAATGTCTTAGATCAATTTATCCGAGGCAACAATATCCGAGGCAACCTTTCCGAGGCAACTATGATCTTTAGAAAAAAGGACGACCACTAAATCATCCTATACTCAATGACCGTTTACCGAAGGCAACCAAGTGGGAGTGTACCCTAGGAGTGCGCATGTGCGAGTGATTCAGTTTCAGCTTATTTATCTTTGCACATTTAGGGTTGTCTAACTGTTTTAAAAATTACATACATTCTTGTCATGCATCCCTATATCATACATCTAACAGTTAAATATTTGCATAATTTAAAGTGCGGAAATTAAACTACGCTATTACAAGGCTTCGGGTATTTACATAGCCAAAAACAAACCCTTGAAAAGTAAAGCGGTAAATGTAAATAAAGTCCTAATTTAACTATTATAAACTGTAGGCAATTACATCAATATGATAGATAAATAAAAATAAAGCGCGCGAGAAAAATTAAGAACGAATGTGAACTAGGGTTTTGACCCTTCTATCCTAAGTAAAAGAGAAAATGTTTTTTTGTTGTTTTTAAATATTTTTTAAAGGAAAGAATTTAGGTTTTTAAAATTAAATGCTAAATTAATTAGTGATTAAATTAATAAAAATAATTACATGACCTATTTTTTTTTTGTTATTTTAGGAAAAAAATATAATTAAGTTAGTAATAAAACCTATTTATTCTAATTATTTTAAAGTTATTTACAAAATAATTAAAGTTTTTACATAAAATTAAATCTAATTAAATTAATAAATTTATTGATAAAAAATACCTAAATCTAATTGGTGAAAAATATTTTATGATTTTTTGATAAAAAGAAAATAATTTGATTGTTAGTATAATAAATAAAAAAATTAAAAGAAATAAAATAAAGTAGAAAAGAAAATAGAAAGAGAGAATGAGCGTGAATATGGGGGTGTAAAAAGCAGAATCTGGGCCCAAGAAGAGGGAAGTCCACGTTGACTTCTGAGATCCAGCGCATTTGTGTTTGACTAGGCTCATGATGTTCCCTCATGGATGGCCCTTGGATCTGGCCATCTGACGCTTGGCTGGATGGATTGTGAGGACACATGGTAATCCCCTGGCTTGGCAAGCGCATTGGATCCTGAAAAGAAAAAATAACATGTAGAAATTAGGGGACCTGGGATTCGAACCCAGGTCCTGAAGCAATATCCACGCCTTCGCTACCACTGCACCACTCGTTCTTATTTGTACATATGATGAACAATAATAATAATAATAATATATAAAACAAATGGAATAATAAAATATTCAGCGCGAAATTCAAATGGACGAGTGACGGCTTGCCACGTCTTCGTCTCCTTCCTCTCTCCGTGGCTAAAAGGTTTAGAAACCTTTACCTACGGACAAAGTCCGTCGCTACAGACCTGTGCATTCTCAAAATCAACTGTGAGCAAAATAAATAAAAACTAGGGCCACCAATGGATTCGTCTGGACCTCCTGAGTGTAATGGTGGCCCTTTCATGGTCTAATTTAGCCTGCACAGAAAACTCCCAAATCGAAGCTGTAAACCCTAGCAATGGTGAAACCCACCACATGCCATATAAATGCAATTAATCAATACAGGAAGCTTGCAAATGTTCCATTGATTAACAATATATGATTAATTCATCCTAACTATGCCTATATCATGAAATTCGAATTCAAAAAAGAAGAGATGTCGTGATGGACTTACAGTGGGATGTAGGGCCTGAAAGTACTTGGTTTCGATTACTTTAGCTTGCTGAGAATCTCAGGAATCGATTGAGATAGCTGGGAGGCCTTGAGGATGCCTGGAACACTGAATTCGATCTTGCACCTTTTCTTGATTTTTTTAGTTTTTGTTCTCCTTTCTGCGCCTGTTTCTAACCTAGCTTTGGGTCTGCACGCCCTCTATATGTATCAAGGAATGGATTAGGGTTGATAGGCTGTACTCAATCTTCTTCCATTATTGAATTTGATCTTGATTTGATACCCCTTAAAAATCTTTCCAAAATTGGTCTATTTCAATCTTATTGTACACACCATGCCTTGATACGAATTTGAATACTTGCTAGCTGTAATTTAAGACCTGAAACAAGCACAAAATCTTGTGTTTTCAATGTTTTGGATTTTATATGATTTGTTTTGATTTAAATTGAAATAATTCAAATAAAAATAAAAATAAATAATAAAAACATGATAAGGACAAGTGGCAAAGGCTAGAGCTCGTGGACTATGTTTCCAACTCAAAACAAGTGAAAAAGATTGGGCCCATTTGGCAAAAATTGAAGTTTTAGGCATAGTTGACTTTTGGCAATTTTGCAAAAAGGTCAACTTCACCAATGCATAACTTCCTCAATTTTGACTCTTTGGAGGTGTTCTTGGACTTTTTAGAAATCTTGAGATGTCATCTAATCAACCCTTTTGGTCTAATCTCAATTTGATATTCCATGCTCATGTATGAAGCTTTGAAAAAAAAGGTGTTTTTGTTGACTTTTCAAAATGACCTATAATGTCCAAATTTATAACTTCTTGTGAGTGCATATTTTGAACTTGGGAGCTGAAGATGGATTGCAGAGAATTGCATCCTCTTCAAAATGAGCTTTGGATGGGTCATTTATAATAAAGTATGAGAAAGTTATGCTTGGTCAAAGTTGAGTTGACTTTTCCTACAAAACCCTAATTTAGCAACTTTTGGTTCTTGAGAAATTATGAGCAATCCTTGATGAATCATGATCAACCCTTGATCAAATTATGGAATATCCTTCAAAATGAGGATGTTGACCAAAAATCTTGAAGTTTGACTGTATGTGGGCCACAATTGACTTTTGCCCTAACATAATTGATTTTCAGGCCTTTGAGCAATTGACTGAGCAAACTTCCCCTGCAAGGCTTGAAACTTGACATGGATGATCTTGATAACATATTAGGACATTGGTGAGCATTTGGGATCACTTGGACTCAAGTATCTTGATGCAACACGAAACCCTAATTTGAGGTAGACTGTCTTAGGAGAGAGCTTGTCTGGCCAACCCTTGGACTACCTTGAGTAACTTGAGGATATTTCTTGAAATGTTTTGAGAAATATGAGAGGGCAAATTTTGGGGTACAACAGCTTCCCCTGTTCAATTTTCTTAAACCTGAATATTTAGATTGGCTTGTCTGCCTTTCGTGATCTGAAGGTGGAAGATGATTGAACACTTAGAGTGCCCAAAAATTTGCACTCGCATGAAGTGGTAATTATCTTGTGATGTCGGGAATGGGCTTACAGATGCCATTTAGAAATTGCTGACGAAGGAATGGGCTTAAGATGCCATCTGAAGGAGTGTCGATCGCATAAGAGATTCCTTAGCGAGAGCTTGTATACCTGTCGTTTGAGGAAGATTCCGCTGGGGAAGGCTGATCTTTGTTGAAAGAAGTAGAATTTTAGGAGCTTCGGTCGTCCGTTATTCTGCTGGTGAGTCGTCTCTGTTGAATTTTAGGAACTTCGGTCGTCCGTATTCTACTGAGGAAACATCTCTTGAATTTTAGGAATTTTGGTCGTCCGTATTCTACTTAGGAATCATCTCTGTTGAATTTTAGGAACTTTGATCGTCCGTATTCTACTGAGGAATCATCTCTGTCGAATTTTAGGAACTTCGATCATCCGTATTCTACCGAGGAATCATCTCTATCGAATTTTAGGAACTTCGGTCGTCTGTATTCTATTGAGGAATCATCTCTGTCGAATTTTAGGAACTTCGGTCGTCTGTATTCAGCTGAGGAATCATCTCTATTGAAGAGGAAAGTTGAATTTTAGGAGCTTCGGTCGTCCTCTATTCAACTGGGGATTCATCTCTATTGAAGAGGAAAGTTGAATTTTAGGAGCTTCGGTCGTCCGTATTCAACTGGGGAATCATCTCTGTTGACATTTAGGAACTTCGGTCGTCCGTCATTCAACTGAGGTAAAGGCTTCATAGCTTGAATTTTGTGAGAATTTGATCGTATCTTTCCTGAAAGGTAAAGGTTAGCTGTATGTAATGCATGATATGTATCAGGCAATGATGTTCTCAAAATAAATGAGACTGTGTTGTATGATGCGTATGCATGTCATGATGTATGGAAATGTGATGTTTTTAGCTGGGGAAAATAAATCCCGGGTTACTGCTGGAGAAAAGAGTTGAATTCTTCATTTCCGTTGGGGATAGTGAATGAAGATGATTGTGAGAATAAATCTGCGGGAGAGGATAACTCTGCTGGGGCATAAGCTGATGAGGAAATGACTCTGTAGGGAGGACATACTCTACCGGAGGATCTGTTGATTTGGAAGAATAACCTCAGTCGGGGATGAATTACCGTTGCTGGTGATAATGAAACATGTTGGGGATTGAATTTCTGTTTGTAAAAGGAATAAACTCCGCTGGGGATGATTTTCCAGTTGCGACTTCACTGGGAATAACCTTTTAGGCTCTACCGGGGACAATCCTCCAGCCTCCACTGGGGATAATTCTCCAAACTCCACTGGGGATAATTTTCCAGTGCTAATGATAGATAAACTCTGCTTGGGGAGAATTTTACCGACTCATTTGCGGTTGCGAGCCTCAGCTGGGGAGAATTAACACTAATGACTTTTTCTTACTCTGCGGGGAGTGAATGTACCTTACTCATATTCCTCAGCTAAATCTATCCCTGTACCTGGTGGATAGAGCAACTGTAAGGTCTGGACAATTCTTATTTGTCCCTGTTCCTGATATTACGAGTAATCGTCCTTTGTTTCGTATGTAAATGTTTATGAACAACAATTATTGTCAAATGCATATATCAAAAATGAACATTGGACATTCTTGCAAAACATAACAGAAAAGGAAAACAGTTTGAAATTTATTTGTGAAAATGAATTGTATTAACTCTGAAGTTTGGCTCGTAAATAGGCGTTTTTGTACAAGAGGTTGGTGTCCTAGTAAGAGAACACCGCCGAACAATAGAATTTATACAGTTTGTGGAAAACAAAGAAAAACAGCTATGTGAATAATCCCACTGGGTTCCAACTCTGCTATTGCCTTTATATCCTCGAGCATCTCATCACTTTGCTACTTGGTTGAAGGTAGATCAGATTGATTAGTGTCGTCCGAGCTTAATAGTCGATACCGAAGTCTGGTTATAAAGTGATCCAATGAGACATAGTGTTACGCTTTAATCCCTAATTTTTGCCTGGACCGCCCTTTCGGGTTTTCAGTCCACCGAGATACCCCTTTTGCCCAAGCCTCCTTTTCAGGTTTTCAACTTGCCGGGTGTACAATTTTTTTTCATTTTCATCCCTTATTTTTTCCCGAACCCTTTTGGTTCGCCGGGAAGCCCTTATTTTTGCCTAGGCCAGTCGACCTAGCGGGTCTTTGATTATGCGTAGTATTTTTTCACTATGTGTGCATTGACGGGGTGAGGAAGGTCGTCACCATCCATGGTGGTCAGAATCATGGCTCCTCCTGAGAAAATGTTCTTAACCACAAATGGCCCTTCGTACGTAGGGGTCCATTTTCCCCTGGGATCACCTTGAGGTAGTATGATGCGTTTGATCACCAGATCCCCAACTTGATACTCTTGTCGTCTAACTTTCTTATTAAATGCCTTGATCATCCGCTTTTGATACGTTTGACCATGACAAATAGCAGTAAGTCTCTTTTCATCGATTAAGTTCAGCTGATCAAGCCGGGTCTGGATCCAGTCATCTTCGCTCAAACATGCATCCTTCATAATCCAAAGAGAGGGTATCTGAACTTCAATGGGCAATACGGCCTCCATGCCATATACCAAGGAGTAGGGTGTTGCCCCTGTTGATGTCCGTGCTGAGGTGCGGTACCCATGAAGAGCAAATGGTAACATCCCGTGCCAGTCTTTGTATGTCACCGTTATCTTCTACACAATCTTCTTGATGTTCTTATTAGCCGCTTCAACAGCCCCATTCATCTTCGGCCGGTAGGGAGAAGAGTTGTGATGCTGTATCTTGAACTATTTGCAGAGCTCGGTGATCATCGTATTGTTGAGATTTGTACCATTTTCCGTAATGATCCTCTCCGGTACACCATATCAACAAATCAGATTGTGCCGAATAAACCATGCCACGATGTTCTTGGTCACTGTAGCAAAAGAAGCTGCTTCAACCCACTTTGTAAAGTAATCAATAGGTACCAGGATGAAATGATGCCCGTTAGATGCAGTAGGTCTGATCTCACCAATGATATCGATGCCCCACATTGTGAAAGGCCACGGATTTGTCAAGACGTTCAAAGGAACTGGAGGTATGTACACCTTATCAACATAGACTTGGCACTTATGACAGGTCCGAGAATGCTGATAACAACCGACTTCCATAGTAGACCAATAATATCCCGCCCATAGGATTTTCTTTGCCATGGTGTGTCCACTGGAATGAGATCCGAAAGTACCTTCATGTAACTTTGCCATGATCCTTTCTGCCTCGTTCTTGTCCACACAACGCAATAAGGTCAAATCATGGTTACGCTTGTAAAGGATGCCATTACTGATGAAGAAATTCGCAATGAATCTCCTCAGAAACTTCTTATCATTAACAGATGCACTCTCGGGGTATTCCTGAGCCTCAAGATACCTCTTTACCTCGTGAAACCAGGGCTTATCTGCCACCTCTTCAGTCTCAATGTCACAACAATGTGCGGGTTCGTCCATCCTCTCAATGGTAATCTGGGGAGCCTCATTGTCCCACCTAACCTTGAACATATAAGACATAGTATCTAGCGCGTCCGCTAACTGATTCTCGTCTCTAGGGAAGTGTTCAAAGGTTATCTCCTCGAAGTGTGGAAGCAACGTCAATACATACTCTTTGTAAGGAATAAGATTTGGGTGTTTTGTATCCCACTCGCCTTTGATCTGACTGATCACGAGAGCGGAATCTACGAATACACTTAAGAACTTAATCCTTAGGTCAATTGCTACTCGAAGACTCATGATGCACGCTTCATACTCCGCCATGTTGTTGGTGCAGTTGAAACATAGTCGGGAGGTTAACGGAGTATGACAGTCTTCAGGAGATATGATCATGGCGCCAATGCCATTACCCAAAGCGTTTGAAGCTCCATCAAAGTACATATACCATCCGGATCCTTCCTCAGGTCCTTCATCCGGTCCAGGTGTCTCACAGTCAGTCACCAACATGATATTCTCATCCGGGAACTCAAAGTTCATGGATTGGTAATCATCTACTGCCTGATGTGCCAAGTGATCTGCCAACACACTTCCTTTAATTGCCTTTTGGGTCGTGTATTGGTTGTCGTATTCAGTCAATATCATCTGCCATCTTGCTATTTTTCGGACAAGGCAGGCTTTTCGAAGATATACTTGATTGGATCCATCTTTGATATCAATAGAGTAGTGTGAGTCAGCATATAATGTCTCAGCCAGCGAGCAGCCCATGCCAAAGCGCAACAAGTTTTCTCAAGCAACGAGTATAGGGTCTCGCAGTTGGTAAACTTTTTGCTAAGGTAATAAATAGCGTGCTCTTTTCGTCCAGACTCGTCATGCTTCCCCAACACGCACCCCATTGTCGAGTACTATCAAGTATAAGATTAAAGATCTCCCTTCAAATGGAGGCATCAGAATAGGTGGCTCTTGGAGATATTCCTTGATCCTTTCGAAAGCAGCTTGACATTCATCATTCCACTTTACCACTTGATCTTTCTTCAGTAGCTTGAAGATTGGCTCACAAGTAGCGGTCAGATGTGAAATGAATCGGGCAATGTAATTCAAATGTCCCAAAAATCCTCTGAATTCTTTTTCTGTTCGGGGAGCTGGCATTTCCTGTATAGCCTTCACCTTTGCAGGATCCACTTGAATACCTTTATCACTAACGACGAAGCCCAACTGCTTACCAGACCTCACCCCGAAGGTGCACTTGTTCGGATTTAACCTCAGCTTGTACAACTTCAACCTGTCAAATAGCTTCTAAAGGTGGTCAAGATGTTCTTCCTCAGTCTGGGACCTTGCAATCATGTCGTCAACGTATACCTCAATCTCATGATGGATCATGTCGTGGAACAAAGCGACCATGGCACGCTGATACGTTGCCCCAACATTCTTCAATCCGAAAGGCATGGCTTTGTAGCAAAAGGTACCCCATTGAGTAACGAAGGTTGTCTTCTCCATGTCTTCGGGAGCCATCTTAATCTTATTGTAACTAGAAAAACCATCCATAAAGGAGAAGACCTTATGCTGTGCGGTGTTGTCAACCAGAACATCGATATGAGGCAGAGTGGAATCTTCCTTGGGACTCGCCTTATTTAGATCCCTATAGTCCACACACATATGAACCTTAACATCCTTCTTCGGCACCGGAACCACGTTGGCAACCCACTGCGGGTAAGAAGTAACTGCTATAAAATTGACATTAAACTGTTTCATAACCTCAGTCTTGATTTTCTCAGACATCTCTGGGCACATTCGGCGAACTTTCTATTTCACTGGAGGACAGTCTTCCTTGGTGGCAGGCGATGAACCACAATATCAGTATCCAATCCAGGCATATCTTCATAAGACCAGGCAAAGATCTCAACATAGTCACGCAGCATCTGTATCAACCGTTGCTTAACACTAGGCTCCAGATTTACACCGATCTTGACCTCTTTCTTGTCTTCCTCTGTACCCAGATTCACTGTTTCCACTGGCTCTTCATGGGACTGTATGGCTCTCTCTTCCTGAAGTAACAGTCTAGCAAGTTCCCCAGGCACTTCGCAATCATCTTCACCTTTGTCCTCGACTTGGTTGATCGGACTTTCGAAGTCATAACTGGCAGTAGCAGAGTCGTTATCAATGAGATCCAGAGTGGATGTAGACCCGTGTATGTGAGTGTGTGTAAGACAAATGCTGTTTTGCATGATAGAAAAGAAAAAACAAGGAGCACAAAATTTGTAATGCAAGAAAAACGTCCAACGCTTTTATTGATGATATATGGAAATGAAAAATATTAAGCCCTCACAAACAAAGCCACGGTGTCTCGGGCAAGGCAACGGGCCGTAAAAGTTTCACATTATTTGTTACAAATCTCAAAACAAAAGTCTTATTACTGTGTAATAAAAGAAATGGGCACGAAGTCCTTCGCCATCCAATTGCTTAATCCACCATCGATAGTCAGGTAAATCCAACTGTCAAACTCAGACTCTTCATCATCATCTTCAATTGCATTCACTTCCGGATTAGTGATACACAACGGAGGTCTTCCAATCCACGCACTCCGAACTGCTCTTTAAGCTTCTGCAGTAAAACCCAAACCAAACTTGTCAGTCTTGTGTGCAAAGTCAGAGAGTTGACCCCAATTCCACACCCACCTTTTTCAATAACAGCCCGGGCATCCTTGAGGGAAGCCATCTTCATTGGAGGATCTTCAACAACAATTTCAGTCGACGCCAGAGTCTGGGGGACTTCTTCAAAGTTTTGACACGGGTTTTCAATGAACTCCCCATCCATCTCCACATACCGAAAAGAGTTAAGGTGGCTCACCATGTACTCCTCTTCTCCTCGTACTGTAACAATTTTCCCCTTCACTGGATACTTTAACATCTGATGAAGCATAGAAGTCACTGTCCCAGTGTTTCACCCCAAAATTTGCCCTCCCATATTTCTCAAAACATTGCAAGAAAAATCTCCAAGTGGTTCAAGATTGTTTAAGAGTTGGACAGTCAAGTCATCTCCTAAGGCAGTCAACCTCAACTTAGGGTTTTGTGTTGCATCAAGGTCCTTGCATCCAAATGACCTCAAGTTCTTCCCAATGTCCTAATATGTTATCAAGTCCATCCATGTCAAATTTCAAGTCTTGCAGAGGAAGTTTGGTCAGTCAATTGCTCAAAGGATCCAAAAATTGACTGTGCTATGGCAAAAGTCAACTGTGACCTATAAACAGCCAAACCTCAAGATTTTTGTCAACATTCTCATTTTGAAGGATAATTCATCATTTGATCAAGGGTTTATCATGATTCATCAAGGATTGCTCAAAATCCATCAAGACTCAAAAGTTGCTAAATTAGGTTTTTGCAGGAAAAGTCAACTCAACTTTGACCAAGTATAACTTTTTCATACTTTATGAGAAATGACCCATCAAAAGCTAATTTTGAATAGGATGCAATTTCCTACAATCCATATTCATACCCCAAGATCAAGAAATGCACTCATAAAAGGTTACAAAATTGGACATTATAGGTCATTTTTGAAAGTCAACAAAAACACCTTTTTTTCCAAAGCTTATAACTTGAGCATGGAATATCAAAATTAGATGAGAACAAAAGGTTTGGTTAGAGGACATCTCAAGTTTTCTAAAAAGTACAAGAAAACTTCCAAAAGTTCAAAATTGAAGAAGTTATGCATTGTTGAAGTTGAGCATTTTTGCAAAATTGCCAAAAGTCAACTATCCCCAAAACTTCAAATTTTGTCAAAGGGGCCATTCTTTTCCACTTGATTTGATCTTGTCACACTACACACGTGTCCTAGCTTCAGCCTTGTGTCCATTTATTAATTTTTCTATTTTATTTTATTTTTTGTTGAATTAATCCATTTTAAATCAAATAAAATCCAAATATTGATCACTTGGAATCTTTTTTATTGTTATAGGTCTTAATTGTCATCATGGACATGATCAAACTCGTATCTCACCATATCATGAACAAAAAGATGGATTTTGGACAAGTTTGGAAAGTTATCAATGGAGGATCAAATCAAATCCTAAAATATCAATGTGCATAGATTCAAGACCCAAAACTTGACCTAATCTAATGCCGCATACATATACAAGCCAAAGCATACGAGATCAGAGGTTGGAGGTTGCATAAACATCAAAAGCAAACTTGAGAAAACTTGAAAAAAGCTTGAAACTGAAATCACTCCTAGAGGCCAATTCAGAAGCAAAGCTCAACGTGAATCAATTGCTGGACATTCACTAAAGCGAAGCCAACTCAAAACCACTCCCCATACATGTTCTAAAGTGCTGTAAGTCTCTCTGAAAACCGCTTTTCATTTGAAATCGCAACCTCTCATTCTGGCATTTTCTTGACAAATCATTGACATATTCATGATCCTTGAGTAATTTTTAAACTTTCTGCATTATTTAATTGTGTTTATATGACCTGTAGTGCCATACCCGAATCTAGGGTTCTTGGTCTTGGTTTTTGGGCGTTTCGTTTGCAGGAAAAATTGGAGCCATTGATGGGTATAGAGGTGCTCAGGAGACTTAGACGAGCATGACTGTGGTCTTGGAATTAATTTCTATGGCCTAGGATAGATTTTAGGATGCAGCTATGGATTTAGCTGCGGATGCAAATCCGCAGGTAAAAAAAAAAACCAGGTCCAATGAAGAAGATGAATACGTGCCTCCCCCCATTGGACCATTCATAATTCGCGCGTTTTTGTTTTTAATTCTGGAATATTAATTGTTTTTCCATATAATAATTGTTATCCAATACACTAATGAATGAAGCATAGTGGTGTCGTGGTAAGCGCGTTGTCTAGTGACTCACAGGACCTGGGTTCGAGTCCCAGGTCCCCATATTGCATTATTATTGTTTTTCTTTAGGTTATTCCATGCAAAGCCAGGTGTGTGGTTCACCATGCACCCTCATGCAATCAGTGGACAGATGGCCCCCAGGCCAAATCTGATGGCCCAGATGGGATGCCTACCATATGCCAAAGTCAATATGCATACGTGGAAGCAAGAAAGGTCAATGCAGGCCAATTCAAATGGGCCACAAATTGCTATCCAAACCCCTTGTTCAGGCCCAAATCTCTAACTCTCTCTACTTTTCATTTTATTTATTTGTTTTGTTTAATTATTATTTTTATTTAAACTAACCAATTAAAACTTTTTCCTCATAAAATCAAAAACCAAAAAATATATTTTATTTATTAAAATTAAATTCAGCACTTTATTTTTGCAAATAAATATTAATTCAATTAATTTAGTTTAATTAGGAAATAACTTTAATATTTTTGCAATAATTAAAATTAATTTAGATAATTAGGTTTTACTAACATTGATTAATTTATTTTTATTTCTTTAATTATCAAAAATCCAAAAAAATATCATTTTTATTAATTAATTAATTTGTTTATTAATTTATTTGATTAACTTAGTTTATTTCCTTTTAATTCAAAATAACAAAAAAAAAATCACTTTCTTTAAAAAAAAGGGTCAAAACCCTAAAAACTCGCCCGATTTAATTTCCCGCACACGATCCATTTTTATTCAATATTGTATTTGTTTCCCGGAATGTAATAGTTTAATAGGACTTTAATTATTTTATCGCTTTATTTTTTTTCCGCATTTTAATTTCAAGGGTTGTTTTTGGCGATGTAAATACCTGTCGCCTTCTAATAGTTTAATTTTAATTTCCGCAATTTAAATTCCGCAACTTATAAACTGTTAGATGTTTGATAATAGGGAATGCATGACAAGATCAAATGTTTGAACCTAAAATCAACATAGCTCACCCATGACATGTACAAAGATAAAATAAACTGAAAACAACACACTCGCACATGCGCACTCTTAGGGTACACCTCACTTGGTTGCCTTCGAACGTGGTCATTGAGTATAGGAAGTTTTAGAGGTCGCCCTCTTGTCCAAAGATCATAGTTGCCTCGAAACGGTTGCCTCGGAAAAATGATCTAAGACATTAGGGTTACCGCTAAGACGTCCTAACATTGCTTTAGTGACCACACGTCCCTTAATCGAATTGACCCTTAAACTCTAACGACGATGCTACCTACTCATCAATAGTGGGATAACATTGTCTAAAGGACATTAGTACATATTGATTCCTTTTTTTCGAGTAGGTAGATGGTTCTTAAGTACTTGCTCTTTCAAAACAAGACAAATTTTCACACTTACACCTTTCAAACAAAAAACTCTTTTCAAACCCACAAACACAAAGAAAAGCAAATTTTGGAAACACTTTGAGCAAGTACCTAAGATCCCGTGGATAACCACGGATAGAAAGGGTGCTAACACCTTCCCTTTCTATAATCTACCCCCCGGACCCGAGAAACATCTCGAAAAAGGAATTTTCTGTGCTTTTTTCCTTTCCTTGTTGGATAAAATAAAAGATGGTGGCGACTCTTGCTTACCGCGACATTTTGTGAAAACAAACACAAAACGCGAACCAGCATTCCAAAAACAGTCAGTTCTCTCCCACCGTATCACAGAACTGGCGACTCTGCTGGGGAAATTTTAATAAGTGGGGTGTACCTTAGGATTAGATCATTGTGTTTTCAATTGTTTGCTTTGTATGCTTTATACTTGTGGGCTTGTATCGGAGTTACTATAGATCCTAACCCGGATCTGGGGATACCCTTTAGGTAAGTAGCAATAAACTGTGAGGGAACTGTACGATGTAGACCGATACGGTTGAAGCAGTAGCTACGTTGGTGTGACACTTTAGTATGTACCGATATCCCTTGTGTTGGAACGAGGAGAATATGGGTCTTCTAAGGGGTCATTAAGCACCAACTGACCTTAGAACCTTTAAATTGACCAACTTGGCCATAGAACAGTAGCAGTATGCTACACTCATTGAGACTAAACTCTCGTGATGATTCCGGCTGCAAGAAAAGGTTGCTAAACTGGAATTATGACCGATTGAGGGTAGTCAGTGATATTGAGATCCTCTAGAACCCGATTACTATTTTTAGGATAGGTTTAAACCAACTGAACTGAAAGAGGGTAGTACCTAAGCTCCTTGCCATCCTGAAATCTAAGGGCTCTCTGTGTGACTTGTGTGCCTTTACCATGTTTGCTATTTGTGGATATTTGTGGTGTGCTTTCCATCATGACATCATGACATCATAACATTGCATTCATCTTGCATTGGACTAACCTATTTCAAAGACAGGAGGGATTCATCTTTGTTCTGTTTTGTAGGTCATCATGATGCCCATGCGTAGGAATACCATCCGGATCAACTTTGTCCAGGTTCCCACCATGCTTAAGGAGTTGGTTGCAAAGATGCCTGATACTACCTCCTTCATCAGGAGACATGGTTACCTCTTGGGTTTGGTCACTTCCAAATTAGACGAGCAGATGATGAGTGTCCCGGTCCAATTCTATGATCCGCTGTACCATTGCTTTACTTTCCAGGACTACCAGTTGGTCCCCACCTTAGAAGAATTCTCTGTGCTGCTCGGTATCTCTATTTTGGAGCAGACCCCGTTTACTGGTTGGGAGAAGATTCTTAGGCCAGAAGAGATTGCTGCAGCCCTTCACATGACAAAGGATGAGGTAATGGCTAATTGGGAGACTAGAAGTGGAGCAAAGGGATTTCTGACTAAGTTCTTGGTTGGTAAGGCTGATTATTTCTGGGATAGTCTAGACTTCAAGGCATTCAAGGATATTCTGGATCTTCTGATATATGGCTTGGTATTGTTTCTGAACTCTGACTCCTTTGTTGATGTGAATGCGGTAAAAATCTTCATCTCTCGTGATCCTGTACCCACTCTCTTGGGTGACATTCTTCATCAGCTTTATGCCCGTACTGCCCGAAAGCGGTGAAACTTGATGTGCCGTGCTCCCTTATTGGCGAGGTGGTTCATTTCGCACCTTCCCAAATCAGTGCTGAAGAACAAAGAAGGAATGGCCTAGGCTTATAGGGTTATGTCTCTCTCCCATAATGACATTATCTGGACTCTCAAGGGTATAAATGAAGTGGCTATTATTGATCGATGTTGGGAGTACCCCAATGTTCCACTGATAGGAACCAATAGAGGAATTTCTTACAATCCATGCTTGGCCTTACGTCAGTTTGGGCGAGCCAGAAGAGAAGGTCCTCATGAGCTGTTAATGCCTAGTATCATCTTTGATTTTCAAGGGGATAGCGACGAGTAACGTCGCAGATTCATAAGGGCTTGGGATAGAGTTCACAGATCTGATCCACATGAGCTGGGTCCAAAGACTTCTCTACCAATGGAGCCATATCTCAGATGGGTTCGTATACGTGCACAAAAGCTGGGTATGTCGTATGAAGCCGTCCGGCCTATCATTGTTGAAGTTTGTTGTACCCCAAAATTTGCCCTCCCTTTTTCACAAGAAATCACAACCTCAGGGTTTCCTCTGATTTTTCAGACCGCTCGAGATCGGTCAAATAGACTTTTCTTTAACAGTAAATCCAGAATTAGGGTTTCCACCGATTTTGTTGAAATTGGCTCAAGAATCGGTCAAATAGACTTTTCTTTAACAGTAAATCTAGAATTAGGGTTTCCAATGATTTTGTTGAAATTGGCTCAGGAATTGATCAAGCAGACTTTTCTTTGACAACAAATTTGGAATTAGGATTTTCGCTCGTATTTCTCAGAAGAAATTGAATCCTCAATAATTCAGTTGACTGTTACTTTATTTTTACGCTTGTTCAAGATTACTGGTTGTTTCTCAAAATCTAAATATCTGGGATAGGAGCTGAGGCTTTTGTTTGAAACTTTGAGGCATTGGTTTGATCGGTGGAGTGAAAGGTGTATGGAATGCTTGTTTGTTTAACTGTACAACGCATATGTTAATTGGAATACCAGGCGTATGGTGATTAATGCAAGGTTGCGAGACGATAAAGTTTGTTGATTATTTATTCTGGATTAAAGTTATTGGGATACATTTCCAGTTATTTTAATTTAAGAGTCTTAAATAATTAAATAGACAATACAAGGAAAGAATGGAATATTTGACAGTAGAAAATTCTTATTTGACAAAGATTTTTTATTTTATTTATTTATTTCAAATGTTGTTACAAATTTTATTCGAATATTGTAAATTTAAAATTTACATTGTTTACAATAATATTTGTTACAATAAATGAAAAGAAAATAAAATAAATCTAAAGCTTAAATCTCTTGAAATCTTTGACCTTTACTGCGTCCTACATTATTCAACTGGTACTTACCTGCAAAGGACAGAAGAAAAAGGAAATCAGTGCAATTAACTGAAAAACATTTTTAAGCAGATAAATAAAAAATCATCATTAAAGCTTGTTGGCCGGAATCAGAAATGCTATGTTCATCATGTTTTATTTTCCTCTCTGCAAATCACAAGAAGATCTCTCTTCTCGGTTCACAGAGAGAAAAATAAATATATAAAATTGCAAGCATACAAGTAATTCAAAATGCAAAGGCACAAGGCTGCACACAAGGAAAACTGTACTACAAACTAAATTCCAAGCTGCATTAGTTAAACTACAATGCAGTAACCAAGTATGTCAAACTGAGTTGCAAGTCAACTAGGTGCAAAAGGCAAAAGTACACAAAGCTGTCCAAGAAAGTACAATGCAGGAAATATGGAAACAAGTACAACAATGCAGGAGATGAACCAAGTTACAAGCAAGCAGGCTTGTCAATTTCATCATCATTTTCTGGACCAACAAGCTTTTCAGAATAAAATATATTAAGCAAGAAAGTGCTTTTATGGAGAGAGAAAGAGAGTGAAGTGAGGTTTTACAGTTTTGGCAGCCTGTAAAAGGCAGTAAGAAAACAAATAGATATAACAGTCTAACAGTCCAGCAAAAAGAGGAGAACATTGAGCAAAAAAATAACTCAAGCCTGCTCCCAAAAAAACTACAAGTTACAAACTGCATCTCAAACTGCAGTAACAAACAAAAACCTGCCTGTCCAACAACAGAAAGCCTGCCTCCAACTGAAGCCTGCTTCCAACAACACAAAATACCAGAAGCAAGCAAACTAACAGCAAGCCTGCCTAAAACTTACCAAAAACCTACCTGTACTAAAAACACCAGAAGAAAAATTGCCTCCAAAACTAAAACCTGTTTAACCTGCAAAACTGCCTTCCAAAAGCAAATAGAAAGCCTACTCAACAAACACAAGCAAACCTGCTTAAAAAGAAAGCCTGCCTCCAAACTACAAGCTGGAACTAACAAGCAAACCTGCTAAAACTGCATCAGCCTGCTCAACAAACACAAGCAAACCTGCTTAAACAGCAAGCCTGCCTCCAAACTCACAAGCCTGTCAAGCAAGCTCTAAAAAAAAACTCAAAACTGCAAATCATAAAAACAGTCTACAAGCTAACATCAAACCAACAAATCATCCAGCCATCAATAACAAACAAATTTCAGTTTCATCCTCATCAATGTTCAAACAACCAAAGAAGTAGCACGACTCAGAAACAAGATTTCATCATCATCAACGATATTCAGCAAAGAGAAAGAGGAAGAATCTTGGAAGCAAAAACAACAAGCAGTCCTCAGAACAACATCATCATCAGAACATTAATGGCCAAAAGAAAGGAAGAGTTTTAGAAGTGAAACAAAAAGTTTCAGAAGGCAGTTTCATCATCAACGAATCATCAAGCCAACAAAAAATGTATCAAAAGGAAAAAGTTTCAGAAGGTAGTATCTTCATCATCAAATCATCAAGATTAACAAACAAAGAAGCAAGCAAGAACAAGTAGGTTTTCAGAAGCGAAAGCTTGTCATCATCAAACAACATAAATACAGAAATACCAGAAGTGAGCAGCCATCACGCCCTCCTCCGCCTAGCCACCAAGAGCGCCACCGGTCTCACGCCTCTCTCTCTTCTTCCGTTTTCAACCCAGAAAAACGCCAAAGGTATAATCTTTTTTCTCTCAAACTTTCGCTGTATCTCACACACAAAACATTAAAGATTAAACTTTGCAAAACGATAAACATGCAAGAACCAAACATAACTGTAAAAAACCCTTAAAACGCAAGTTGAAGCATTTCGTACCGTTCGTTCAAAGATTCTGGACCACCGTGAAGACGAGAGAGATGGGAGGCAACGCTCTGGCAGCGTGGAGGTAGGAGGAAAGATCAGAAGCCCATTTGGTTGAGAACGAGGAAGAAAGACGAAGAAGATGAGAGGAGCGGCGCCGTTGAGACCAAAATTGAAAACCCTAAGTTCTGAAACAACCCTAAGAAATGTTGTACAACATCTCAATTGGGCCCGTGCGCCCCATTTTGCCAAGCCCAACATTTTCTAACACGCCCACCCCCCTTTTTTTTTCTTTTCCCCCCTTCTGGTTTGTTTGTTTTTCTTTCCATGGGCCATCCAAAAATTTGTTCTTAAGCCCATCTTTTTATTTAAACTCTTTTCTTTAAAACTAATACTCTTTCATCTATTTTCCTTCTAAATAATTTTCTTTTTTGTTAATATTAAGAAACGATTAATAACTTAATTTTCATTTTGATTTTTTCTCAATATAATTTTCTTTAAATGTTTGTTTTCATTTAATAAATACAAAAATGATAGAGGCATTAATTAAAATTACTTTCTTTCTTTAAAACTCTTTGTTTATATAATTAACAAAAATATAAAAATAATAATAAATACTTAATCTTTTTAGGTTAAAATTTTTATTTGATCATTTGTGAATAAATACACGCATCTCATATTTCTTTGATTTTCATTATCTTATACTGTGTTATAATTTTACATTGAAAATGCGATAGTTCAATTTGGTTGTAATATATGCTTGGACATTATTATTCTGATAAGACTCATCCCCATTTGTAAACATTTGTACCCCCATCCCCGGATACTTATTTGTAATAATTTAGACTTTAAATTCCCGCAATTTATCGCTTTCAATATACTGTATAGTAATTAGGGTTTGTATGCGAAGATTCAAAATCAATCGCTAGATGACCTAATACAAGATAAATGCATGAAAATCAATACACAATTCACGCTTGCACATCTAGGGTAACCTCGCTTGTTGCCTCGGAAAATGCAATCATGTCCCTCGAGTATGAGACACTCTAGCAAACGCCCCTTCGATAAATAAAGATCGTAGTCCCTCGATGTTGCCTTCGATAAAACGATCTCGACCCTTACAAAATTGCTAGAGCGTCTCACAAGTTGCCTTCAATGATTGTATACGATGACCAACGCCTTTCCCATTTAACATCCTAACACAAGGTTGTTCCCCAAATACAATGGTGAAACAACACTGTTAAAAGGGTTAAAAACATAAGAAAGATCTTTGAGTAAAATAGGGTAGACAACTTTTAGTTATTTGATCAAACTTGCAAAAAACATCCTTGCTATCTTCAAAACTCACTTCACCACACAATTTCAAAACCCTACTTTCAAACATTGAAAACTTTTCAAAAGACAAAAACACCTTTGTTTACATTCAAACAAGAATCATTACAAAGGTTGCCACAACGATTGCCTCTTTTCAAAACATCTTTCAAAACCACACACAAAGCACCATTTCAAACAATTGAAGAGCACCATTTCAAACAATTGAAAAGCAAAGCAAGTGATCTAAGCAAGTAACTAAGAGCCCATGGATAACCATGGATAGAAAGGGTGCTAATACCTTCCCTTTTCATAATCTACCCCCCTAACCCAAGAAAACATCTCAAAGGTCTTTCCTGTGCTTTTTGACCTTTCCTTTGGATAAAATAAAAAGTTGGTGGTGACTCTTGCTAAACCGAAACATTTGCGAACACAAACACAAAACCTCAAGTCAGTTCTCCCACCGTATCACAAAGTTGCTAATGAAGAAGGGGTTCTCCCGACCATCCTCCATCCTCATATGCCCACTGACATTGGGGCACTGAAAAGGTCTTGGATGCAACTGAGGGAAGATCGGGATGCTTACCGAGAAAAGTTCAACGAGCAAGAGCAGAAGATCCAGAAGTTGACTAGGCAGTTGGAGAACGAGCGGATTCTCAATGACTATGTCCGCACAGACAAAAAGAGACCATGGGAGCACTGATTGTCCTTTGATGATTTCCTTTCCAGTTTTTATTTACTTTTCAGTATTTCCATTCTTGTAACGCCTTAAGGGAATCAGTTGAACAATTTGAATTTTAAAAGTTATCTAATAAAAGTGTGTTTCCTTTCTGGTTTACAAATTTGAATCTCCCGATTGTCTTTGAAATCATGTCATACGCATTTCATCCCTTGCACTTCATAACAGGTACCCATTACAGGTCTCTTATCTTCTTCGCCGTTTATTTCAACACTCATCATGTCTGCTGAACCTTCAACTGAGCAAGCCATCAAGGCCCTCCAGGCCCAGAATGCCCAATTCCAAGAGCTGTTCATGAATCTAGCTAAGGGTCAACAAGACCTGAAGACCCTGATTCTGAAAGAGAAGAAAAAGAAGAAGAAGAGGACAATCCTGTTTAACACAGGTCACAGGTTTGGAAACAGGCTACATGATGAAGTTGATTTGACTACCTCATCTGGAGGGAAAGATAGTCAGGAAGAAAGGAGGGCTCCTAGCCCTGTGGTCTCCGACAACGAGACGGATTTAGACGAAGACAAGTATCCTCCAGCCGAGGATAAATACAAACAACTGGAGGACCATTTGAGTGCGATGGAAGTTCAGAAAGTGCCTGGTCTGGACTTTGGTGATCTTGGTCTATCATCTAGGGTGATGATTCCCCACAAATTCAAAGCACCAGCTTTTTCTAAATATGACGGAGTTTCTTGTCCGAAGCCGCACCTCCGGTCATATGTAAGGAAGATTCAGCCGTACACCGCTGATAAGAACCTGTGGATCCATTTCTTTCAAGACAGTCTCTCAGGGACTCAGCTCGAACGGTTTTACCAGTTGGATGGAGCCACTATCCGCAGTTGGGAGGATTTGGCTACTGCTTTCTACAGGCAGTACCAATACAATTCCGACCTTGCTCCCACGCGTACCCAACTCCAGGGTATGTTAATGGGAACGGGCGAAGGTATCAAACATTATGCTCAGAAGTGGAGGGACCTCGCCGGAAGAGTACAACCACCCTTGGCTGATCGGGAGCTTGTGGATATGTTTCTGGGGACCCTGTCTGGTCCATTTTTCAACCATCTAATTGGAAGCTCTTCAGCTGGGTTTACAGAGCTAATTATGACCGGTGAAAGGATTGAGGCTGGTATTAAGGCGGGTAAGATACAGAAGGGTGCCTCATCAAGCACTGAGAAAAAGCCTTTCAAGAAAGAGTCCAGTGCTGTCTACAGTTCGAAAAGACAGAATATACCTGAACACCGCCAAGCTGTCAATGCGGTTGTTATTTCAAGACCTGCCGGTGCTCCTCAGCACAACAATCAACAAAAAGACGAGAAACCTCGAAGGCAATTCACTCGTCTCAGCATGACGTTGTCTCAGATTCTGCCACAGTTACTGAAAACTAATCTGGTGATTCCAAGGGAGGCCCCGAAGAATCTAAATACACATCACCAAAGTACAACCCCAATGCCCGTTGTGCTTTTCACTGTAATAGCCCGGGGCATGATACAGATGATTGTTGGGTCTTAAAGAACAAGGTACATGACCTAATTGATGCAAAGGAGATCGAGTTCGGAGCACCAGAAGAGCCTAAACATGAGGCAGGGGTGAATGCTATTGGGGATAACGATGTGGAAGAGTCTGAGTTCGACAGCTAGATCTATCCTACGACCGACGGTGGACCAAGAAACCAGACAGCAAAGGATTTCATCCCTATTTCTTTTGTTACTCAATAATGAAACTTTTTGTTTTGAATTTGTAACAGATAATGTTTTAAACTCTACGGCTCGGTGTCTTACCCGGGACACTGTGGCTTCATTTGTGAGGGCTTTATGTGTGTCATTTTCATATATCATTAATAGAAGCATTGGACGTTCTTGCATTTCAAATTTTGCGCTCCTTGTTTTTCTTTTATTATATATTGCAAAACAGCTATTTTACACACACTCACATATACAGGTCTACATCCACTCTGGATCTCACTGGTAACGACTCTGTTACTGCCAGTTATGACTTCGAAAATCCGATCAACTTAGCCGAAGTTGAAGGTGAAGATGATTGCGAAGTGCCTGGTGAACTTGCAAGACTGTTACTCCAAGAAGAGAGGGCCATACAACCACACGAAGAGCCGGTGGAATCAGTAAATATGGGTACTAAGATAGACAAGAAGGTGTTAGCTGGCTATTTCGAATAAGGAAGAAACCACTATCAAAACAATATTTTGAATAAACACCTAAGGAGATTAATATCAATGTTGGATATTGGTGGGAAATATAGAACCTTTATGCTAAAGGATCATTCGATTTCCAGTGATAGATGATGGATTTCGATTTGGATTTTTAGTGTTTAAAATATAAATAGCTCCTTATGCAAGGGTGCCAGAATTGGAAACGGTCCAGGCAATTGGCTTATTTTGAAACGAAGAAAAATTAGTAAAATGCTTCGATTGGCACAGGTTTCAAATTTCAAATAAAAGCGCCATTCTTAGAAGACACGTGGAAGTCAGTAAACGTGAGAATCCTGCATGCTTCGAACGTGGCATGATTTTAGAATAGGACCGTTAGGGTCAAGACACTATAAATAGGTGTTTTTATGTTAGATTTGGGATGTTCATTTTCATGTACTAAGAAATCTCAAAACACTCAAATTACCGTGAATTAAGGGAAATGAGTCAGAAGATGAAATGTACGTATTGAACATCATGATTCTTTACAATTTCAATACAAGTCTTTTTATGTTTAGTTCACTATTACAGTATTTCTGCCCTTAAATCTTTCGATTTCCTTGCATTCCCTTGTTTTACTTGCCTTTAAACACAGTTATTTCTTTAGAAACTTCACTTTCACTTTATCCTTTTATTCAAACATTTCATATTTCCAGAAACTGTTATTTTCTCAGAAATTCCTTATCTTTACATTCAAGCATTAAATCCTAAGTCTAATTCGAAGCCTTTCCTTTCTACATTCAGTCAGTTTATTCTTATAGACAATTTTAGAGATATTTCATAAGAATCTCACATTCGAACTTAACATACAAATATAAGTTTATCAAGATGATGGGTATGAACATAGAAATGAGTTATGACACATGTGTTCTAGGATCAATCTAGTCGATCCTACAAGTAACCAACAATAATCAATAAATTGGAAGACTAGCGGTTGTTTACTAGAAATCACTGTAAACATATTGGCACACCTGGTGGGACCGTGTCATAACAAAAGTTTTATCAAATATATTAGAAGAATTTTTAGGATCTTCTGAGAGTGGAGCGCGTTTCGGTACATGAACCTTCGAAGCGGCAAAATAAAGAATAATAATCCATATATACCCAGAAAACAACGTACTAGAACAATGGTTAACACAACCAACCAAGATGGGGTACAAAATCCCCCACAGGGGGCTGCAACAATCGTTTCAAGTTCGATTGATGCCTCCAATACCATCCCTATTGGAAGTTCGAATACGATCCCAGTAAGTACATTAGAAATGCCATCAAATGTGTCCTCAGTGCAAACTATGCCACACGTAGGGAATCAACAGTATTCGACCCCCCTAGGCCTCCAGGTTTTGAACCTTTGAGACCCAGAAACCCTCAGTATGGAATGCCTACTTTGTTTATGGCAGGGTTGCATAATGCATCAACTTCGTCCCCACTCCAAGGGCCTGGTTCAGGAATGAACCATTTGGGTACAAATTTCCAGAATATAGGAAACTTCGCCCAGTTGCCTACCCTTACAACCAATAGTCAAGCAACGCTTAGGCAACATATGGATGATAGCAATCATGATATGGTGGGAATCCTAGCCCGTGAAATGAATGCTATTTTCAATCCCCTAATCCAGAATATAAATAGAACAAACCAAGAAAACGTAGCCCAGATGGCCAGAATAGCAGATTTTTTTGGTGCCCCTAATGCGCCTGCAAGGCGTAGGCAAAACCCAGTGGTGATTCGAAATAAAGAACCCATAATTGAACAAATTCGACCCCCTGTACAAGTGGTCGAAGAAAGAAATATAGGGGTAAGATTAAGGAACCAGGAAGCTCAGGAAGTTCAGAATGAACAACCTAGACCAATAATGATAGTGAATAGGGACCAAAATGCAGACGAAATTGTTCATAGAATTAGAAACGATAATTTAGTGGCAGAAAATAACCTCACCACTATGATCGAAAGAATAATGGCCCAGAATGGTTTAAATTCAGGATTTAGGAGGCCAAATTACACATCTCCTATTATAGACTATGTTCTGCAAACAGAATTACCTAGGGGCTTTAAAGTCCCTAAGTTCACGAAATTTGCTGGAGATACAAGTGAATCAACAGTGGAACATATAACGAGATATTTAACCGAAGCAGGAGATATAGCAAATAATGAGAATCTTAGGATAAAATACTTCCCAAGTTCTCTAACGAAGAACGCCTTTACTTGGTTCACCACCCTACCCCCTGGATCTGTGGACACATGGCCTTATTTAGAAAGACTTTTCCATGAACAATTTTACATGGGTCAGTCTAAAATCAGTCTCAAGGAATTAGCAAGCATTAAGAGAAAGTTCACGGAACCAATAGATGAATATTTGAATAGGTTCTGTTTATTAAAATCTAGATGCTTCACAGTGGTTCCTGAACATGAATTGGTTGAAATGGCTGCTGGGGGCCTAGATTATTCCATTCGAAAGAAATTGGATACACAGTATCTTAGAGATATGGCCCAACTAGCGGACAGAGTTCGTCAGGTCGAAAGGTTAAAAGCTGAAAAGGCTAGGGCTAGTAAAAATCATAAGAAAAAGAGAATAGCCTACATAGAGGCTGAAGAGGAGAACATAGATGATTCTCAAGACCCTTATGATTTCGATCAGTTCGAAATAGATCTTGCAGAACTAAAGGAAGCACCCCCTTATGCTTGCAAAGTTCTGCTTCCTTCCAATGGAAAGGATTCTGTCGAAAGTGAAAGGAATGATAAATTCCCTAAGAAAATCTATACTTTCGACATAACTAAATGTGATGAGATATTTGATCTGCTTGTTAAAGATGGCCAATTAATAGTCCCTCCTAACCTTAAGGTTCCTCCGTTGGAACAAAGGAAGAAGAGGGACTTTTGTAAATATCATAACTTTTTAGGCCATAAAACCTCACAATGTTTCCTTTTCAGGGATCTGATACAAAATGCAATCAAAGATGGAAGGCTGAAGTTTTCAGACAAAGGGAAGAATCCAATGAAGGTTGATACGGATCCGTTGCTGATGGCGGAGACTAACTATGCTGAACCTCTAGACGTCAATATGGTAGAAATTGCTGAGGAGAAAGTTGAATCGAAAGTGGAATTCGAAGAGGATGGGGACTTCATCTTAATCAAAAATAAAAGAGAGGCTACTGATGGCCTCCCATTGATCAAGAACGAAAGAGAGGCTACTGATGGCCTCCCAAAGGTGCTCAAAGCAAAGATATTAAGTGACAAAAAATTAACTGAGGCCACTGAAGGTCTTAGGATGAAATTTGAAGAAGTCAAAATTTCTGATGATCAAATGCTGGGAGTGAATATGGTGGACTTCAAACAGCCTAACGCTAAAATGGAAGAAGTGGAACGCTGTTTGGAGAGGGAGAGAGAGCAAAGAAGAGAAAACTTACCTAGAAAAGACGCAGGTTTGCGTGAATACCTCTTCCACTGTCATAAGAAAAATCAGGATAAGTTGCTATGCCCAAGGTGCAACATCATCTGCAACCCCAGAATTGTTGCTGAGTTTGAAAGGGCCCAGCGTGAACGAACAGGGGTCAAATGGAGGCAAGACAACCAGTTATACAGAGTCTATCCAAAAGCTGATGAAAGTCTGCTCAAATTCCTGGTTCGTTGCCACAAGATTGGAACAGAGTGTTTAATATGTCCATATGTGCAGTGGTGTATGATAAAGAGATGGCTGAAGCGTTCGAGAGAATTCTGTTTGCATCAGGATAGGGGCACCAAGGCAGAATGCCTTCGAATCTTGTTAGCACTAGCAGAAGTATGCCAAGGAGACCAGATAGCCCTTACCCCAGGGGAGAAAAGAGAGTTTCCTTTAAACTACCTGTAGAAATCCCCACTGACAGATGGCTGCAGGTGAATGCTGACAAGGGAAAAGGGAAGTGGCGCAGCTTTGACCGAGGAGGTAGGACTGCGATGGCTTACAGGAGGCAATTCAATTCAAATAGGAGGGAAGAAATAAGATTGGAGAATTATAAAGGCAGAAATCCAATGTCTCGCTCTCAATGGCGCAGACACCAGAGAAATAAAAAAGCAGAAAGGGATTCGAAGCCTATGGGGATAGGAGAATCTAGTACCAATAACCCAACATCAGTGAACCAGACTGGGGGCAAACCCCCAGTGTCCAGGAAACTTTTTTTACCACAGAAAGGCACTGAAGAAAATAAGACTCAGAAGGAGGCTGCAAACGAAGAGGACTTGATGATTGATGACTTCGAATCGAAAGGGGAATCCTTCTTTAATGCAAATTGCAATGTGGTTTCGGTGCTGCCTTGTGAATACAATCAGGATACAGAGGTTTATGTTGGTGAGGAGACTGACGAGGACGAAATGGCCAGGCATAGGCCCGTGTGCTATTACGTGATGAACAATGGGGCGGTCGAAGAGTAAAACATTTTCTTCGAAAAGCCAGACGAAGGAATGAAGAACCATTTGAAACCCTTATTCATCAGGGCAAAGGTGGAGCAATATGGTGTGAACAAGGTTCTGGTGGATGGGGGAGCTGCTGTTAATTTGATGCCTCAATTCATGCTAAAAAGGATAGGCATGCAGGACTCAGATGTTAGACCTCACAACATGGTGCTTTCGAATTATGAAGGAAAGGTTGGCAAGACTTTGGGACTAATACAAGTTAACTTGACAGTTGGTTCCCTCACAAGACCAACAATGTTTATGGTCATTGCTGCAAAGGCAAACTACAATCTGTTGCTTGGCAGGGAATGGATCCATGGAATTGGCGCAGTGCCTTCTTCAATGCATCAAAGGCTAGTGTTGTGGAGAGATGATGGAATTGTCGAAAACATAGAAGCAGACCAAAGTTACTATATGACAGAAATCAACAATGTGGACAAAAGAAACTTCGATTGAAATATGGCCAACATAGGGCCATGTCACCCACCTGAGGAATATTTCGAGCCCAATGAGAATGCTTATTATTCTTTAACCCTGTGTCCTAATGGATTCCAATGGGATAGGGAAATCATGTGGGATGGGCAGGTGATTGAGAAAGATGGAGAGATTTCGACGATACGACTAACTGGCTGGGTAAGCGAAGGTTATTATTACTGGGTCAAATTACTACCAAACGATTTCGGCCTATCTGGCTGAGAACAAACGAAGAATGACTCTCAAAGCCGAAATACAAAACATGGCTGTCGAAGCCATAGATAAAAAAGAAATAGCAAATCCTGAGGAAAACCATTCACCCTCACCATGTGATGGACAAACTTCTGAACTGGTGGATCAACGACTAGATGCCATTTATGATCAAGAGCCCTTGGGGTTCGAGAAGGATCCAGAGTCAACAAGCGCTAAGATGCTGGCCCAAGATCCTTTGGAGGAAGTTGATATTGGGGATGGCGTCGAAAAAAGGGTTACGTACATCAGTGCGAAACTTAGTCCTAGTCTAAAAGGAAAGGTGGTTGAAATGCTCAAACAAAAGAGAGATTGCTTCGCCTGGGACTATGATGAAATGCCTGGTTTAAAGAGGGAACTGGTAGAACATAGGCTTCCAATCAAGGATGGCAAGAAGCCCATCAAGCAGATGCCTAGACGATTCGCTCCAACAATCCTCTCAAAAATAAAGGCAGAGGTGGAACGACTCCTTCGATGCAAGTTTATCAGGACCACAAGGTACGTAGAATGGCTTGCTAATATTGTACCTGTTATTAAGAAAAATGGCTCTTTACGAATTTGCATAGATTTTAGGGATTTAAACACTGCCACCCCAAAAGATGAATATTCCATGCCTATAGCAGAAATGCTGATTGACTCTGCTGCGGGTTTCGAATACCTGAGTATGTTAGATGGATACTCTGGGTATAATCAGATTTTTATTGCTGAGGATGATGTTCCCAAAACTGCATTCAGATGTCCAGGCGCCTTAGGCACTTTTGAATGGGTAGTTATTCCCTTTGGACTAAAAAATGCTGGGGCAACATATCAGAGGGTAATGAACACCATTTTTCATGATTTCATTGAGTCATTCATGCAGATTTATATAGATGACATAGTAGTCAAATCTGTTTCTGATGAGGATCATTTGACTCACCTTTGCCAGTCATTCGAAAGAATGAAAAAACATGGATTAAAAATGAATCCTCTTAAATGTGCTTTCTTTGTTCAGGCTGGGGATTTCCTAGGCTTTGTGGTCCACAAGAAGGGGATCGAAATTAACTTGAACAAGACGAAGGCTATTATGGAGACGAAACCTCCTTCAACAAAGAAAGAGTTGCAATCTCTGTTGGGTAAAATTAACTTTTTAAGGAGATTCATATCTAATTTGAGTGGGTGAATTCAGGCTTTCTCTCCACTCCTCCGTCTCAACCAGGGGAATTTTGAATGGACGGCGCAACATCAGGAGGCATTCGAGAAAATCAAATCCTATTTGATGCATCCTCCTATACTTGCACCCCCTTCTAAAGATAAACCAATGAGACTGTATATCTCTTCCTCCAATGTAACTATAAGTAGCATGTTGGCCCAAGAAAATGATGATGGCGTCGAAAGAGCCATCTATTATCTTAGTAGGGTCCTAAATAAAGCAGAGACTAAGTATAGTAGCATTGAAAAACTATGCCTCTGTCTGTATTTATCTTGTACAAAACTTAAACATTATATTAAACCAGTTGATGTTTATGTTTCATCTCACTTTGATGTTATTAAACACATGCTTTCAAAACCAATCATGCACAGCAGGATTAGCAAATGGGCTTTAGCGCTCACTGAGTATAATTTGACCTTCAAGCATTTAAAGGCTATGAAAGGACAAGTAGTTTCAGATTTCATAGTGGATCACTCTGTGAGTGAGGACTTCGCGTTAGATTATGTTGAGATCCACCCTTGGAAATTATGCTTCGAAGGGTCAACACATAAACATGGAAGTGGTGTTAGAGTCCTTATAATTTCTCCTGAGGGAATTCCAACAAAATTCAAGTACAAGTTAGAAGGCCCTCCCTGTTCGAACAACGAAGCTGAGTATGAAGCATTAATTTCTGGACTTGAAGCTTTGTTGGAATTGGGGGCAACCAGAGTCGAAATTAGTGAAGATTCAGAGTTGGTCATCAAACAAATAACCAAAGAATACAAATGTATCAAGGAAAATTTGATCATGTACTTTGTTATTGCTAACAGATTACTTAAGAAATTCGAATATGTGGATATAAAACATATTCCCAGAATTGATAATCAGGAGGCAAATGACTTGGCTCAAATAGCTTCAGGATATAAGACATCTAAAGAAAAACTCCAATACCTCATAGAAACAAGAGGCAGAATAATGGCTACCAAATTATCACCATTAGACTTGGAAAATTCGAAACTTGGTTATGCAGATCAGAAAGAATTCGAAGTATTAAATATTGATACTTTGGCAGATACAGATTGGAGAAGTCCCATAGTAAATTACCTGAAAGAACCTTCAGGAAGTACAGAGAAAAATATTAAATATAGGGCATTGTCTTATGTCCTAATAGGGAATGAACTTTTTAAGAAAACCGCAGAAGGTATCTTACTCAAATGTTTAGGAGAAAATGAAGCATATTTAGCTTTGTCCAGTGTGCACAGTGGGGCATGTGGGGCACATCAAGCAGGTCACAAAATGAAATGGTTGTTGTTTCGGTATGGAATGTATTGGCCCACTATGCTCAAAGATTGCATAGAATTTTCTAAAGGATGCGAGGAATGCCAAGTTCATGCAGGTATTTAACATGCTTCTGCGAGTGAGTTACATTCAATTGTTAAGCCTTGGCCTTTTAGAGGATGGGCATTACATCTAATTGGTGAAATTCGACCGACATCATCCAAAGGACAGAAATATATCCTTGTGGGTATAGATTATTTTACAAAATGGGTCGAAGCAATTCCTCTAGTGAATGTTGATCAAGAGGCTATTATGGAATTTGTCCAGAGGCAAATAATTTACAGGTTCGGAATACCAGAAAGTATCATAACAGATCAAGGTTCAGTTTTCACAGGGAAAAAATGCAAGAGTTTGCAAAAGAAATGGGATTTAAGTTACTCATGTCAACTCCTTATTATGCTCAAGCTAATGGACAAGTGGAATAAGCCAATAAAGTCATAATAGGGTTGATAAAGAAATATGTAGGACAAAAGACAAAGAGTTGGCACAAAACTTTGGACCAAGCTTTGTGGGCATGTCAAACATCTCCTAAAGAAGCAATGAATACTACTCCATTTCGACTTACATTTGGACACGACGTAGTGCTTCCAATCGAAATACACTTACAGTCAGTAAGAATCCAAAGAAAAAATGAGATACCAGCTGATCAATATTGGGAAATGATGATGAATGAATTAGTGGACGTGGATGAAGATAGGCTACATGCTTTAGAAGTTATGAGAAGACAAAAAGAAAGAGTAGCCAGAGCATATAACAAAAGAGTTAAAAGTAAGTTGTTCTCAACCAATGACCTGGTATGGAAAGTTATATTACCTATGGATAAAAAGAATAGATTATTAGGTAAATGGTCACCCCATTGGGAGGGTCCCTTTCGTGTTTTGAAAACATTTTGGAATAGTGCTTATGAAATAGAAGAATTAGCAGAGGATAGAAGAATCTTGAAGGTAAATGGGAAATACTTAAAAAGGTATAAGCCATGCTTGCAAGAGGTTAGAATCACTACATGATAATTAAAAATAAAACAAATAATAAAGCCAAAATGGTATTATATAGATTCCAAAATGGTTGTGTTCAATCCTTAACAAGAAAAAGCATTAACAAAATACATTCGAAAATCAGAAAGGGGCGTTTCATTTCAACTTAACAAACTTGCTCTTGCATAAGTTGATCTTGCATTGGGTAGAATTTCTGACGCTTTCGAGCCCCTTGATCTCTTCGCTTATTCCTTCAGCTACCTCCATATGTTGAAGACTTTGTGTGACAAGATTTTCAAGTTCTTTGTCATCAACGGGCTTCAAGGCTGCCTGCTCATTTCGAGCACCCTCAATTTTCCTTTTGAGTTCTTCAATCTGAGATTCCCAAAACAGGATTGATCGAGCCAAAACATCATGCTTGTCTTTGGCCTGGATTTTAGCACGCTCCAACTTCTCTGCTTCTTCGGAAAGTTTTGAAGTTTGATCATAAGCTTTAGACAAAGCCTCTTGTTTGGTTCAAATTTTAGCCTTAACATCATTCACCCTAATATATTCACTGCTAACCTCATTTAGCAGGATTTGAAGATCATATATGGTCTCACTTACTTCAAGTGGACAAATGCTAAGATCTATCTGAGAAAGCAACTTCTTCATCGAAAAATAGGCTGCAGTATCTGCTTTTAGAATGGTAAAAATGTCAGCCTCAAGAATAGTTTTGTTGACTTGTTGAAGAAGTTGGTCGAGAGAAGTAAGAGAGGCATTATCCTTTGTTTGGCTCGAATATTCAGATTGATTTTTGCGAGAAGAAGAATCTCGTTGAGCTAGAATTAACTTGATATATTTCAGGGGATTACTTCGTTTTAGCTCTTCTTTCTGTTCCCCAGTCAAAATTGGAGGATCTGGGTTTTTAGTGAAGATAGTCCCAGTAGGAACAGGAACTTCCACCTCCTCTTGCACTTCCTCATCTTCTTCACCATCTGCGAAGTAACGACTCACAGTGTGTGTTTCGCTTTCCTCTTCAGATTGGTCAGCAAAATGTACCCTTCTGGGAGAAGAGTCACTAGGATTGTCATTGATGAGAGTTTCGAGCACTGTGTATGGTTCGCCAGCTACATGTCCCTCTGTCAAAGGAGGCGAAGTTGCTTATTGGTATAAAGCTTCGACCAATGGAGGCGAGGTTGCTTGTTGATCCAAGGCTTCGACGGTCCCTGCAGGAGTAGCAGCAGTGGACGAACCTTTATTTAAAACAGCTTCGTTGAAACCTTCTGGTTGAGGAGAGGCTGCAAGTTTGGAAGCTTGGCCTTGAATGGCAGGAGGATCAGAAAGAGCAAAAGGAACGCTCTGCACAGAAATAAAAGGGTTAGCATAAAGAAGATTACATAGTCAATTTAAAAAAGGCATTGAGTGAGATTTACCTTTTGTTCGTCAGAAGTTGCATTGCAACCAATGCATTCTGAAATTACGTTCTTCGAAGACTGAGACTTCGAAGGTCCTTTGGATTTGACCTTGGGAGCAGTCACATTTACTTTACTTTTTGAAGGATTGGCAAGTTGAGAACCTTCGCCAAATTTGTTGATTTTCTTTTTCTTTTTTTGTTTAAGAGGAGAAATGTCTTCATCTTTTTCTGATTCATTTTCAGAATGGGCACTATCGTGTTTTCGTTTCTTAGGAGACTTGGGAGGTAATCCACTCGCCTGGAGAAATGAAAAGAATAATTAGTCAATTTAAAAAGTAGTTTCGACAATAAGAAAGGAGTGAACGAAGTATTACCTTTTTCTTTTTTGAGGAGTCATCTTCTTGTTCAGAAGGAGGTTTTTCAGTATTGGTCATTGGCACTTTCAAAGAAGAAGTTGAGCCTGCCTTGGGTACAACTTTATCCTTTTTCAAAGATTTTAGATCAACAGCTGAAAAGAATATGAAATGGTCAAGTTTTAAAGCAAAGTTTAGAAAGAATAAGGGAACTTCAAATTTCTTCAGTTCCGCACCTTCGCCGTTTTGAGACGTGATAGACATGGCTGACAAGTCATAGCGAAGGTGCCCCCTGAAATTGTCTAAATCACGTTTAGCCCATGTTACCCTTTGGGCAGGTTTTTTGGCATCATTTTCATACAAATGAAAAATGTTCCCACAAACGAACCACCAGGGATACGGAGGAAAAAAAGGCTAAAGCCAACTCTGAAGTAGGTAGGTTTGGAAATTTTGGTGTTTGATGTTTAAAAGCCCACCAATACCTATCTTCAGGTTTTACATAAGGAGGTAATCGAATTTTTGAAAGTTGTTTTTCAAATTTTTCTTTCAAAGTTCTTGCTGCTTCGCAGACAGTTCGATGTATTTCCATAGGATTATAGACAATTTCGAAATAGTTTTGGAAGGCTCGAATTTCCTTGACATGAGTAAATCTACCTTTTTTGACATGCTCCTGCACAAAGGAAAAAGCTGTCATCAGTTGTTGTTGAATTTGGATGGTGCTGAACATATTCTTCGAATAATAAGTCGTCCACCAAGTATAAAAATCTTTTGTCATATAAAAGGAAGGAGTAAAGAAGACTAGTGAAAAGTCAGCAAAGCCAGCATATTTCTCCTATCGAGTTTCGACTTCTTTGAAGGAGTAAGGCACCCCTGCTAAACATATCTCCCTTTTCTTGTTGAAGAGAGGCTCAGGTAAAATTTGGCATAGTCCGAATTGACAGGCCACAAAATTAGGTTGATACGCAAGGATACACACATGGCTCTTCACAGGCGTGATCCTAGAAATAATAAGCCTAGGGTTTAAAAAGGCACACCAAATGTCCCTGATTATCTCTTCTTCAATGGCTTGTTCAAGGGGCATGGTAAACCAAGTTGGACCACAATTTCGATTGGCAAAAGGGGCCATTGAAGGGTCAAACCTATGTCTTTTGGAGAAAATTATTGTATAGTTAATGAAGCATGTTTTGAAGTTTTCTCTTTCATCGTTTGGGGTTAGTTTTAACAACCTAGTGCCTTCAATGCTGCGATTTACAACGTCAGGATGTTCTTCGTTAATAACCCCAAAGGTTGATAGAGATGGTTCGAAAGTTGCATTTAACCAAAGCTGCAACAGCCAAAAGGGGCCAGCGAGAAGCAGATTAGTGCCAGCTTCGTAAGTTTTCAGTTTCGAAACTGCAGCACCTATGCTTTCATATAAGCTTGTTAGCAGCAACTCACTGATACACACCCTTCGACCATGATTAAGTTGATTTTCAAGGGTGATGAACCTGCTAGCAACTTGTAGGGACTTGCTACAGAAGACATATTTTGATAACCATAGCGCCAGAAAAGCTATATGTTCGACATCAGAAACTTCTTCCTCAGCAGAATGATAGAAATTGATGTATTTTGAGAAGCTGGCATTCTTGACATCGAAGTCAATAAGGTTATCTGCATCTTCATTTGGATCGAAAGTTTCCCCAATAGGGGAGAGTCCAGTGATGGCAGCAATATCAAAGAACGTAGGTGTCAGCATTCCACAGGGGAGATGGAAAGTATTATAGGTGCTATCCCAAAAGTATAAAGAGGCTAGCAAGAAGGGTTGGCTATAACTAAAACCTAATTTTGTCATTAGAATCAGGTTTAGGATGCCTATACTTTCCCATTCCTGGGATTTCTTATTTTCAACCTTCGAAAGCCAATCTTGGTATAATTGATCTGATGAGGGACATGAGCGAAAGGGTTTGAAATTCCCAGTAACATAGTCCATACAAAAAACGTCCCTCGTAGGTTTTAACGTTTCTGTGTCATGTGTTTTCTCTTTTAAGGTTTTGGACAGTGTTGTACCCCAAAATTTGCCCTCCCATTTCCTCAACATTTTCTCATCACAAGACCCTTGAAGATCAAGATCCAGTTAGGGTTTCCTCTGCTCAAGACTTCTCCTTGCACTGTTGACCCAAATTAGGGTTTGTGATTGCACAAATATATTTTGACCTAAAATGCCTAAGATGACTTTCATGCTTCATGTTGGACTCCCAAGTTTATCCATACCAAGTTTCAAGTCTTGATTCCAAATTTTGCCCAGTCAATTGGACAGTTGACCTAGAAATCAACTGTATTGGGGAAAAAGTCAACTGTGGCCAATTGACAGTCAAACCTCATGAAAATTGACCCACATCAACATTATGAACTCACATGGACCATTTGATCAAGTTTGGATCACAATTCCACAAGAAATTTGATCAGATCACCAAAAGGGCAAAATGGTCATTTTTAGGGTTTTGACTGCACAAAGGCAATTTTTGACTGTTTGACCTAGCCAATGGCAAACCAAGCTCACATATGGACTCAAGGACCCCATGGAATTGTCTTGACATGCTCAACAAGTTCAAAAGATCCCAAATACACAAGATTGACAGTTGAATTTCCCAGTCAATTGATCAATTTTGACTGTATACTGAAAAGTCAAACTTTGACTTTTTGGTCAAAATCAAGGGTCAAGATTCATTTTTCATCAAAGCATGCCAAATCATGAAACTTGTTCACCAAGAAATCAAAAATTGCAAATTAGGGTTTGAAATGAGAATTTTTCATAACTTAGAATTTTTCATAAATTAGGGTTGAAATGAGAATTTTTCATAACTTAGAAAAGTTATGAAAAACCCTAATTTTTTCCCAACTTTGCCCCACTTTCTCACCAAGATTCATTTGGATTCAAGCAAAAGTAAAAACATGAAAGTTGTAGCCTATTGCATAATCTACAACTTTGATTCACAAAGTTTTCCCAAAAGAAGCTTGTATCTCAAGTTACAATTTTTGGAACAAGGGTACCAAACCATTCTTAACTTAGTGAAAATTTGACCTATTTTAGGCAAGTTTTTTACCTAACTTCAAGACCATTTTTCATACACTTCCACTTGGAATTTCAATTTTCACTTTAAAGATGGATTGTATTACACATTCCAAGCTTTCCAAAATGTCCAAGAACTCATCAAACAACCTCATGACTTGAGAGAATCGAATTTTGCAATATGGCAAAAAGTCACTTTTGTTCTTGACCAAGACATGTTCATACACATTGCCATTTTCAAGTCAGCTTGGTTTATGCTACATTACAGGCCCCTAAACCATCCAACACTCAATAATTAAATGCATACTCATTGTGCCAAAGCCTTATTTTGTGTATCCAAGCATTGTATGCAAGATTAGGCCATAAATGGAAAAAGTGAAATAGCCATTTTTGCAAAAGCAAGCTTTATGTCATAATGCAAATCCAAGAAGTACAGATCAAATCTAATTGGCACAAGTTTATGAGTTAATCACACTGATCAAGGAGAGGCTTTGCAGCATGTTTAGGGGTCCTCTACCTGTCTAGAACACAAGGTGGCCATTGCTTGCTTAAAGTTCAAGAAACACATCATAACATATACCAACTTTCATCTCAGCACAAGCAAGCCTAAGAAAAGTTATCAAACAGATCCTAAACATCAAACACAAGCTAGAACACGAGCCAACCATCCCCAACACCCTCTCATTTCCAGAATCACCTTTAAACTGCCAAAACAGAGTAACCTCTGCAGATTGAGTTCCAACTCTCATCCCTTTCATGCTTTCTTGCTAAAAGCTCTTCACACACCTTCCCTACCTTCAATGCAAGCTAACCAAAACCTAAGACACGACCTGTAACACTCCCAGGCCACTTCACCATTTTCATTTTCTTGTTTTGCAGTTGAAGTTCTCTAGCACGATTCAAGAAGTTTCAGGACAAAGTAGAACTTGGAATAGCATCCTCACACTTCAAGGAAGTTGTACAAATCATCATCTTGCTCTGAAAGCTCCTCCATTGCAAGGCACGATTCCAACTGAACAAGTATATTCATGAAGTTCTATCTCTCAGTATAGGCATTGTTAGCTTTAGGTTTGTGAAGGAAACATGTCACAATCATAGCCCTGAACATGCCCATATGATTAGATTTCATTTATATTATGTATGCTTAGAGAATTTTGAGTCTGAACATTGATGAAAAACTAGGTCAGGAATTGGGGGAGAAGAAATTCTCCCTCATCTTAGAGAGTTAAGTCACGTTTTTTATATCCCTGGATTCGTCTTCTCATGCTCTACACTTTTCATGTTGAAAGTTTTGCTTAAATATTTTTCTGATGCCGATCCAGTCAAAGTTAATCCAAGACCTTGTCTGGTCCAGTTAAATCGATTCCTAAAGATTTTTCTGATGCCGATCCAGTCAAAGTTAATCCAAGACCTTGTCTGGTCCAGTTAAATCGATTCCTAAAGATTTTTCTGATGCCGATCCAGTCAAAGTTAATCCAAGACCTTGTCTGGTCCAGTTAAATCGATTCCTAAAGATTTTTATGATGCCGATCCAGTCAAAGTTAATCCAAGACCTTGTCTGGTCCAGCTAAATCGATTCCTAAAGATTTTTATGATGCTGATCCAGTCAAAGTTAATCCAAGACCTCCTCTGGTTCAGTTAGATCTCTGATAAGATCTCCCTGATTCGTATTCCAGTTGAAGTTATCCCAAGACTTTTTTTCTGGTCCAGTTAAGTCGATTCCTAAAGATTTTTCTGATGCTGATCTAGTCAAAGTTAATCCAAGACCTTGTCTGGTCCAGTTAAATCGAATCCTAAAGATTTTTCTGATACCGATCCAACCAAAGTTAATCCAAGACCATGTCTGGTCCAGTTAAATCGATTCCTAAAGATTCTTCTGATGCCGATCCAGTCAAAGTTAATCCAAGACCTCCTCTGGTTCAGTCAGATCGCCGATAAGATCTCCCTGATTCGTATTCCAGTTGAAGTTATCCCAAGACTTTTTGTCTGGTCCAGTTAAGTCGATTCCTAAAGATTTTTCTGATGCCGATCCATTCAAAGTTAATCCAAGACCTTGTCTGGTCCAGTTAAATCAATTCCTAAAGTTTTTTCTGATGCCGATCCAGTCAAAGTTAATCCAAGACCTCCTCTGGTTCAGTTAGATTGCCGATAAGATCTCCCTGATTCATATTCCAGTCGAAGTTTAGATCACCTATCAACAATCTCCAAATGGCATCTTTAAGCCCATTCCCGACATCACTAGGCTGATACCATTTCATGCGAGTGCAAATTTCTGGGCACTCTAGTGTTCAATCATCTTCCACCTTTGGATCACGAAAGGCCCGAAAGCCAATCTATATCCTCAGGTTTAAGAAGATTGAACAGGGGCAGCTGTTGCACCCTAAAATTTGCCCTCCCATATTTCTCAAAACATTGCAAGAAAAATCTCCAAGTGGTTCAAGATTGCTCAAGAGTTGGACAGTCAAGTCATCTCCTAAGGCAGTCAACCTCAAATTAGGGTTTTGTGTTGCATCAAGGTCCTTGCATCCAAATTACATCAAGTTCTTCCCAATGTCCTAATATGTTCTCAAGTCCATCCATGTCAAATTTCAAGTCTTGCAGAGGAAGTTTGATCAGTCAATTGCTCAAAGGGTCCAAAAATCGACTGTGCTAGGGCAAAAGTCAACTGTGACCTATAAACAGCCAAACCTCAAGATTTTTTGTCAACATTCTCATTTTGAAGGATAATTCATCATTTTATCAAGGGTTGATCATGATTCATCAAGGATTTCTCAAAATTCATCAAGACTCAAAAGTTGCTAAATTAGGGTTTTGTAGGAAAAGTTACTTCAACTTTGACCAAGCATAACTTTCTCATACTTTATGATAAATGACCCATCCAAAGATAATTTTGAAGAGGATGGAATTTAATACAATCCATCTTCATACCCCAAGATCAAGAAATGCACTCACAAAAAGTTACAAATTTGGACATTATAGGTCATTTTTGAAAGTCAACAAAAACACTTTTTTTCCAAAGCTTATAACTTGAGCATGGAATATTAAAATGAGATGAGACCAAAAGGGTTGGTTAGAGGATAACTCAAGCTTTCTAAAAAGTCCAATAAAACTTCCAAAAGTTCAAAATTGAAGAAGTTATGCATTGTTGAAGTTGGGCATTTTTGCAAAATTGCCAAAAGTCAACTATCCCCAAAACTTCAAATTTTGTCAAAGGGCCCCATTCTTTTCCACTTGATTTGATCTTGTCAAACTACACACATGTACTAGCTTCAGCCTTGTGTCCATTTATTAATTTTTCTATTTTATTTGATTTTTTGTTGAATTAATCCATTTTAAATCATATTAAATCAAATAAAATCCAAATATTGATCACTTGGAATCTTTTTTATTGTTATAGGTCTTAATTGTCATCATGGACATGATCAAACTCGTATCTCACCATATCATGAACAAAAAGATGGATTTTGGACAAGTTTGGAAAGTTATCAATGGAGGATCAAATCAAATCCTAAAACATCAATGTGCAAAGATTCAAGACCCAAAACTTGACCTAATCCAATGCCGCATACATATACAAGCCAAAGCATGCGAGATCAGAGGTTGGAGGCTGCATAAACATCAAAAGCAAACTTGAGAAAACTTGAAAAAAGCATGAAACTGAAATCACTCCTAGAGGCCAATTCAGAAGCAAAGCTCAACGTGAATCAATTGCTGGACATCCACTAAAGCGAAGCCAACTCAAAACCACTCCCCATACACGTTCTAAAGCGCTGTAAGTCTCTTTGAAAACCGCTTTTCATTTGAAATCGCAACCTATCATTCTGGAATTTTCTTGATAAATCATTGACATATTCATGATCCTTGAGCAATTTCTAAACTTTCTGCATTATTTAATTGTGTTTATATGACCTGTAGTGCCATACACGAATCTAGGGTTCTTGGTCTTTGTTTTTGGGCGTTTCGTTTGCAGGAAAAATTGGAGCCATTGATGGGTATAGACGTGCTCAGGAGACTTAGACGAGCATGACTGTGGTCTTGGAATTAATTTCTATGGCCTATGATAGATTTTAGGATGCAGCTACGAATTTAGCTGCAGATACAAATTCGTAGGTAAAAAAAAACCAGGTCCAACGAAGAAGATGAATACGTGCCTCCCCCCATTGGACCATTCATAATTCGCGTGTTTTTGTTTTTAATTCTGGAATATTAATTGTTTTTCCATATAATAATTGTTATCCAATACACTAACGAATGAAGCATAGTGGTGTCGTGGTAAGCGCGTTGTCTAGTGACTCACAGGACCTGGGTTCGAGTCCCAGGTCCCCATATTGCATTATTATTGTTTTTCTTTAGGTTATTCCATGCAAAGCCAGGTGTGTGGTTCACCATGCACCCTCATGCAATCAGTGGACAGATGGCCCCCAGGCCAAATCTGATGTCCCAGATGGGATGCCTACCATATGCCAAAGTCAATATGCATACGTGGAAGCAAGAAAGGTCAATGCAGGCCAATTCAAATGGGCCACAAATTGCTATCCAAACCCCTTGTTCAGGCCCAAATCTCTAACTCTCTCTACTTTTCATTTTATTTATTTGTTTTGTTTAATTATTATTTTTATTTAAACTAACCAATTAAAACTTTTTCCTCATAAAATCAAAAACCAAAAAATATATTTTATTTATTAAAATTAAATTCAGCACTTTATTTTTGCAAATAAATATTAATTCAATTAATTTAGTTTAATTAGGAAATAACTTTAATATTTTTGCAATAATTAAAATTAATTTAGATAATTAGGTTTTACTAACATTGATTAATTTATTTTTATTTCTTTAATTATCAAAAATCCAAAAAAATATCATTTTTATTAATTAATTAATTTGTTTATTAATTTATTTAATTAACTTAGTTTATTTCCTTTTAATTCAAAATAACAAAAAAAAATCACTTTCTTTAAAAAAAAAGGGTCAAAACCCTAAAAACTCCCCCGATTTAATTTCCCGCACGCGATCTATTTTTATTCAATATTGTATCTATTTCCTGGAATGTAATAGTTTAATAGGACTTTAATTATTTTATCGCTTTATTTATTTTCTGCATTTTAATTTCAAGGGTTGTTTTTGGCGATGTAAATACCCGACGCCTTGTAATAGTTTAGTTTTAATTTCCGCAATTTAAATTCCGCAACTTATAAACTGTTAGATGTTTGATAATAGGGAATGCATGACAAGATCAAATGTTTGAACCTAAAATCAACATAGCTCACCCATGACATGTACAAAGATAAAATAAACTGAAAACAACACACTCGCACATGCGCACTCTTAGGGTACACCTCACTTGGTTGCCTTCGAACGTGGTCATTGAGTATAGGAAGTTTTAGAGGTCGCACTCTTGTCCAAAGATCATAGTTTCCTCGAAATGGTTGCCTCGGAAAAATGATCTAAGACATTAGGGTTACTGCTAAGGCGTCCTAACATTGCTTTAGTGACCACACGCTCCTTAATCAAATTGACCCTTAAACTCCAACGACGATGCTACCTACTCATCAATAGTGGGATAGCATTGTCTAAAGGATATGAGTACAGATTGATTCCTTTTTTCCGAGTAGGTAGATGGTTCTTAAGTACTTGCTCTTTCAAAACAAGACAAATTTTCACACTTACACCTTTCAAACAAAAAACTCTTTTCAAACCCACAAACACAAAGAAAAGCAAATTTTGAAAACACTTTGAGCAAGTACCTAAGAGCCCATGGATAACCACATATAGAAAGGGTGCTAACACCTTCCCTTTCTATAATCTACCCCCCGGACCCGAGAAACATCTCAAAAAAGGAATTTTTCTGTGCTTTTGTCCTTTCCTTGTTGGATAAAATAAAAGATGGTGGTGACTCTTGCTTACCGCGGAATTTTGCGAAAACAAACACAAAACGCGAACCATCATTCCAAAAATAGTCATTTCTCTCCCACCGTATCACACCCAGCTTTATGAATCCATGGGCGACCCAACAAACAAGAATAGGATGGTCGGATGTCCATCACATAGAATGTAGATGCAAAAGTCTGGGAACCAACCTTAACAGGGACATCCACCTCTCCATGTACCATCCTTTTGGACCCATCGAAGGCCCTAACCACAATATTACTTGGCTTCAGAACCAACCCTTCATAGTCCAACCGGTCTAACGCTTTCTTGGGTAAAACATTTAACGAGGACCCAATACCCACCAGCACATAGGCTAAAGTAGTGCCCTTGCACTCGATTGAAACATGCAGAGCATCATTGTAATTCTTTCCTTTGGCAGTCAAATCTGCGTCAGAGAAACCCAACCCGTTGTCAGCTGTCAAACTAGCCACACAGTCTTTGAACTGGTCAGCAGATGTCTCCTGCGGCACATGCGTAGTTTTCAGGAAAGCAATCAGAGCCTTAGCATGGGCTTCTGAGCACAACAATAAAGATAACATGGAGATCTTCGATGGGGTTTGCCCCAGCTGTTCGACTATGTTGTAGTCGCTTTTCTTGATGATCTTCAAAATTTCCTCTATCTCCTGCCTAGAGGTTTCAACAATAATTTTCTTCGGCGCCTCCGTCCGGGCAGGCTCACCGGTGATCTCTTTGCCCCGAGCGTCAGATGACTCGGCGACAGGGGTAATGATTGGAACATGAACAGGGACAGTAGAAGATGTACTGGCAGGTGGAATAGCAACAGGTTTCCGAACATTTGGTGGGGAAATCTCAGGAGAGAAAAGTCTTCCGCTTCGGGTGACTTTGCTAGACCCAACAATATTGCTGACAACAGTATCAGCCTCTTCAACCTTCAAGTCTTGTTTTATCCCATGATAATACACGTCAGCCTCATAGTGCCACAAGACAGCCTTATCTGACGTATAAGGGATAGGTCCAGGAATAGTAATGATCAATGGAGCAACTCTCAGAACAGATGTAATCCTAACAAGCTTTCTCGAGGAAGCCTTGGAAGAATTGGCAGAAATGGTGATTATGGAAACATCTTCAACAGGAATCAACAGAACCAAAGTTTTCTCGAACAAGATTTCTTTGTTATCCATCAGGCGTTGGACATCTGACTTCAATAGATGGCAACCAGCAGGTAGGATGGAACACAGGTGGCAACCTTCACCACAACCCTGAAATAAACCGACCAATAATAAGTTCTTCTTTACGATCATCAATGGAGTAGAAATGTTTTCTACAGAGGTCACGAATGAATCATCATCCACAACATTTACTCCATGCTTGGGCATAGGAGCAGTCATGACATTTGGCTTTTTTGGCGCTTCAAACTCAATCTTCTTAGCATCAATCAGATCCTGCACTTTATTCTTCAAAGCCCAGCAGTTATTGGTATCATGCCCTGGGCTATCGGAGTGATAAGCATTGCGGGCGTTCAGATTATACAGCGGTGATGTAGTACTGGGATTCTTTAGAGCCTCCTTCAGAATCACTAAGTTGGTCTTCAATAGTTGCGGATGAATTTGAGATAGGGTCATACTGAGCCGAGTATACTGCCTTTGCGGTCTCTCCACTCTTTGCTGAGTGTTGCGTTGTGGGGCAACAACAGGTCTTGATATAACTACCGCATTCACTGCTTGGCGGCGCTCAGGTCGGTTTTGGCTTCTCGAGCTGTAAACTGCACTAGACTCCTTCTTGAAAGGCTTCTTCTCTGCACTTGATGAAGCACCTTTCTGTATCTTGCCGCTTTAATACCGGCCTCAACTCTCTCCCCAGTCATAATCAATTCAGTGAACCCAAACGATGAACTACCGATCAAATGATTGAAATACGGACCAGACAAAGTCCCGAGAAACATATCCACCAACTCCCTATTAGCCATATGGGGTTGTACTCTTCCAGCAAGATCTCTCCACTTCTGAGCGTAGTCCTTAAAACCTTCGCTCACACCTATAGACATACCCTGAAGTTGGGTACGCGTGGGAGCAAGGTCGGCATTATACTGGTATTGCTTGTAAAAAGCAGCAGCAAGGTCCTCCTAGTTACGGACGCTAGCTCCTTCTAGTTGATAGAACCATTCAAGTTGAGTCCCTGACAGACTATCTTGAAAGAAATGAACCCAGAGGTTCCTATCGGCAGTATATGGTTGAATCTTTCTAACATACGAACGGAGGTGTAACTCCGGGCAGGAGACCCCATCATACTTAGCAAAGACATGTGCTTTAAACTTGTGCCGGATCACCACCCCAGATGCCAAACCCAAATATCCAAAGTCCAAACTGGGAACCTTCTGAATCTCCATGGCACTCAGACGGTCTTCGAGTTGCTTATACCTATCCTCAGCAGGAGGATACTGGTCTTCATCAAAATCTGTGTCATTGTCAGAAACCACAGGGCTAGGACCCTTCCTTTCTTCTTGATTTTCTCCTCCTCCAGATGAGTGGGATAAATCAACTTCCTGTCTCAACCTGTTCCCAAACCTGTGACCCATATTCAGCAGGACCACCTTCTTCTTCTTCTTCTTCTTCTTCTTCTTATTGTCCTTCAAGATAAGAGTCTTCAAATCTTGCTGACTCTTGGCCAAGTTCAAGAACATCTCCTGGAACTGAGCATTCTGAGCTTGAAGAGCCTTAATAGCTTGATCAGTAGGTGTTTCAGAAGACATGATTGCTGAAATAAACAGCGAAGAAGATGAGAAACCTGTAATGGTACCTGTAATGAGGTGCATGGGAATGGAATGCATATGAAATGATTTCAAAGACTTTAGGGAGATTCAAATTTGTAAACCAAAATAAAACACACTTTATTAGATTAAAACTTGAAACAATGTTTAACAAATGCCTTTAAGGCGTTACAAAAGAAATACTGAAAAGCAAATCTAAACTAGAAATAGTAAAAGACATCATAATTCCCATGGTCGTTTTCCTTTCATGCTGACATAATCGTTGATTGTCCTCTCAGTCTCTAGCTGCCTTGTAAGCTTCAGGATCTTCCGTTCCTGCTCATGATACTTTTCCCTGTAGGTATCCCTTTCCTCCCTTAGCTGGATCCAAGATCTCTTCAATGCCCCCATATCAGTAGGCATATGAGGATGGAGGATTGTATAAGGAACCCCTTCTTCATCAGTATGCTCCACAATCACCAGCAAAATAGCTTCATATGGCATTCCCAACTTTTGAGCACGAGCTCGAACCCACTGGAGATATGGTTGCATCGGGAGAGAAGTCTTCATTCCTAGCTCATGTGGATCAGACCTATTCACCCTATCCCAAGCTCGTATAAATCTGCAGCGATGTCCCTCAACATCCCCCTGGAAGTCAAAGACAATGTTTGGAAGTAGCAACTCATGAGGACCGTCCCTTCGAGCTCGTACAAACTGTCGTAAGGCCAAACAAGGATTATAGGTTATCCCTCCTCTAATTCCAAGCAATGGAACATTGGGGTATTCCCCACAATGATCAATGACATCTACTTTTTCCATATCTTTAGTACTCCAAAGGATGTCCATATGAGCAAGGGACATGATTCTGTAAGCCCAACCCATACCTTCCTCATTCTTCAATACTGATTTGGGGATGTGAGAAATAAACCACCTCGCCAGCAGCGGTGTACAGCACATGAGAGTCCCCCTTCACCGAACAGTTCGAGTATAAAGAGCGTGCATAATATCACCCAAGAGTGTAGGCACTAGGTTACGGGACATGAAGATCTTCACTGTGTTCACATCGACAAAGGAATCTGAATTTGGGAACAGAACCAAGCCATATATGAGGAGAGTCAGGATGTCTTCAAATGCTTGAAAGTACAAACTATCCTTGAACTCTTGAGCTTGATCAATCAAGAACTTAGCCAAGAAGCCTTTAACCCCACTCCGAATCTCCCAGTTAGACACTACATCAGCCATTGTTAGATGTAGAGCTGAAGCAATATCCTCTGGCCTAGGATCTATCTCCAAACCTGTAAAGGGTGTCTGCTCTAGAATAGATATGCCAAGTAAATCAGAGAACTCCTCCAAGGTAGGGACCAACTGATAGTCCGGGAAGGTGAAACAGTGATGCAACGGGTCAAAGAACTGGAACAAGACGCTCATCATTTGCTCATACAACTTAGAAGTGACCAGGCTGAGGAGATGACCATGTCTTCTAACAAAGGAAGAAGTATCAGGAACCCTTGAAACTAACTCTCTAAGTTGAGCAGGTATCTGCACGAAGTTGATTCGAATGGTATTTCTGCACATAGAAGCCATGATCTGGAAAACAGAACAAAGATGAATCCCTTTGGTATTTGAAATGGTTAGTCTAATGAAATATGCATGCGATGTCATGATGCACGATGTCATGATAAAAACACACCACAGGTATCACAGATAACAAACATGGTAAGGGAAAACAAGTCACACAATAGCCCTTAAATTTCAGGCTGGCATGGAGTTTAGGTACTACCCTCTTGTAGTTTAGTTGGTTCAACCTGTCCTAGTAATAGTAACCGGGTTCTAGAGGTTCTCAATATCACCGACCATCCTCGATTGGTCATAGTTCCAGTTTAGCAATCTTTTCTTGCGGCCGAAACCATCGCGAGAGTATGGTCTCAATGAGTGTAGCATTCTGCTACTTTTCTATGGCCAAGTTGGTCAATTATAGGTTCTAAGGTCAGTTGATGCTTAATGACTCATTAGCAGCCCCATACTCTCCTTGTTCCTCCACAAGGGATATCGGTACGAACTAATGTGTCACACCAATGTAGCTACTGCTTTACCGTGTCGGTCTACGCTGTACAGTTCCCTCACAGTCTATTGCTACTTACCTAAAAGGTATCCCCAGATCCGGGTTAGGATCTATAGTAACTCCGATACAAAGCCCACAAAGATAAAGCAAACAAATCAAACAATTGAAAACAATATGAACTAATCCTAAGGTACACCCCACTTATAAATAATCCCCAGCAGAGTCGCCAGTTCTGTAATACGGTGACCAGAACCGGGACGTGTTTCCCCTTTTTTAAAGGAATTGTTGGTTTGTGTTTTGCGTTTGTGTTTGCAAAATGTCGCGGTAAGCAAGATTCGCCATCGACTTTTATTTTATCCAACAAGGAAAGGAAAAAAGCACAGAAAAAAAATCCTTTTTCGAGATATTTCTGAGTACGGGGGATAGATTATAGAAAGGGAAGGTATTAGCACCCTTTCTATCCGTAGTTATCTACGGACTCTTAGGTACTTGCTCATCATTTTCAAAATTGTTTTCTTTGTGTTTATGGGCTTTGAAAAGTTTTTGTTTTGACTTTGGTTTAACTCTTGCTTCTATCTTCAAGAGTGTAATGAAGTGTTTTTGAAAACTCTGTTTGTAAAGGAGTGTAAGTGTGAAAAATTTGTTTTGATTGAGCAAGTACTTAAGAACTAATCTACTTACTCGAAAAAAGAATCATTATATGTTTGTTTCCTTTAGACAATGCTATCCCACTATTAGTGAGTAGGTAGCACCGTCGTTGGAGTTTTGAGGGTCAATTCGAAAGGGACGTATAATCACTAAAGCAATGTTAAGACGTCTTAGTAGTAACCCTAATGTCTTAGATCAATTTATCCGAGGCAACAATATCCGAGGCAACCTTTCCGAGGCAACTATGATCTTTAGACAAAAGGACAACCACTAAAGCATCCTATACTCAATGACCATTTACCGAAGGCAACCAAGTGGGAGTGTACCCTAGGAGTGCGCATGTGCGAGTGATTCAGTTTCAGATTATTTATCTTTGCACATTTAGGGTTTTCTAATTGTTTTAAAAATTACATACATTCTTGTCATGCATCCCTATATCATACATTTAACAGTTAAATATTTGCATAATTTAAAGTGCGGAAATTAAACTACGTTATTACAAGGCTTCAGGCATTTACATAGCCAAAAACAAACCCTTGAAAAGTAAAGCGGTAAATGTAAATAAAGTCCTAATTTAACTATTACAAACTGTAGGCAATTACATAAATATGATAGATAAATAAAAATAAAGCGCGCGAGAAAAATTAGGAACGAATACGAACTAGGGTTTTGACCCTTCTATCCTAATTAAAAGAGAAAATGTTTTTTTGTTGTTTTTAAATATTTTTTAAAGAAAATAATTTAGGTTTTTAAAATTAAATGCTAAATTAATTAGTGATTAAATTAATAAAAATAATTACATGACCTATTTTTTTGTTGTTATTTTAGGAAAAAAAATAAAATATAATTAAGTTAGTAATAAAACTATTTATTCTAATTATTTTTAAGTTATTTACAAAATAATTAAAGTTTTTACCTAAAATTAAATCTAATTAAATTAATAAATTTATTGATAAAAAATACCTAAATCTAATTGGTGAAAAATATTTTATGATTTTTTGATAAAAAGAAAATAATTTGATTGTTAGTAAAATAAATAAATAAATTAAAAGAAATAAAATAAAATAGAAAAGAAAATAGAAAGAGAGAATGGTCCTGGATATGGGGGTGTGAAAAGCAGAATCTGGGCCCGAGAAGAGGGAAGTCCATGTTGACTTCTGAGATCCAACGCATTTGTGTTTGACTAGGCTCATGATGTTCCCTCATGGATGGCCCTTGGATCTGGCCATCTGACACTTGGCTGGATGGATTGTGAGGACACATGGTAATCCCCTGGCTTGGCAAGCGCATTGGATCCTGAAAAGAAAAATAACATGTAGAAATTGGGGGACCTGGGATTCGAACCCAGGTCCTGAAGCAATATCCACGCCTTCACTACCACTGCACCACTCGTTCTTATTTGTACATATGATGAACAATAATAATAATAATATATAAAACAAATGGAATAATAAAATATTCAGCACAAAATTGAAATGGACGAGTGACGGCTTGCCACGTCTTCGTCTCCTTCCTCTCTCTGTGGCTAAAAGGTTTGGAAACCTTTACCTACGGACAAAGTCCGTCGCTACAGACCTGTACATTCTCAAAATCAACTGTGAGCAAAATAAATAAAAACTAGCGCCACCAATCGATTCGTCTGGACCTCCTGAGTTTAATGGTGGCCCTTTCATGGTCTAATTTAGCCTGCACAGAAAACTCCCAAATCGGAGCTGTAAACCCTAGCAATGGTGAAACCCACCACAGGCCATATAAATGCAATTAATCAATACAGGAAGCTTGCAAATGTTCCATGGATTAACAATATATGATTAATTCATCCTAACAATGCCTATATCATGAAATTCAAATTAAAAAAAGAAGAGATGTCGTGATGGACTTACAATGGGATGTAGGGCCTGAAAGTGCTTGGTTTCGCTTGCTTTAACTTGCTGAGAATCCCAGGAATCAATTGAGATAGCTGGAAGGCCTTGAGGATGCCTGGAACACTGAATTCGATCTTACACCTTTTCTTGATTTTTTCAGTTTTTGTTCTCCTTGCTGCGCCTGTTTCTAACCTAGCTTTGGGTCTGCACGCCCTCTATATGTATCAAAGAATGGATTAGGGTTGATAGGCTGTACTCAATCTTCTTCCATTATTGAATTTGATCTTGATTTGATACCCCTTAAAAATCTTTCCAAAATTGGCCTATTTCAATCTTTTTGTACACACCATGCCTTGATACGAATTTGAATACTTGCTAGCTGTAATTTAAGACCTGAAACAAGCACAAAATCTTGTGTTTTCAATGTTTTGGAGTTTATATGATTTGTTTTGATTTAAATTGAAATAATTCAAATAAAAATCAAAATAAATAATAAAAACATGATAAGTACAAGTGGAAAAGGCTAGATCTCGTGGACTATGTTACCAACTCAAAACAAGTGAAAAAGATTGGGCCCATTTGGCAAAAATTTAAGTTTTAGGCATAGTTGACTTTTGGCAATTTTGCAAAAAAGGTCAACTTCACGAATGCATAACTTCGTAAATTTTGACTCTTTGGAGGTGTTCTTGGACTTTTTAGAAATATTGAGATGTCCTCTAATCAAACCTTCTGGTCTCATCTCAATTTGATATTCCATGCTCATGTATGAAGCTTTGACAAAAAAGGTGTTTTTGTTGACTTTTCAAAATGACCTATAATGTCCAAATTCATAACTTCTTGTGAGTGCATATTTTGAACTTGGGAGATGAATATGGATTGAAGATAATTGCATCCTCTTCAAAATGAGCTTTGTATGGGTCATTTATCATAAAGTATGAGAAAGTTATGCTTGGTCAAAGTTGAGTTGACTTTTCCTATAAAACCCTAATTTAACAACTTTTGGTTCTTGAGGAATTATGAGCAATCCTTGATGAATCATGATCAACCCTTGATCAAATGATGAAATATCCTTAAAAATGAGGATGTTGACCAAAAATCTTGAAGTTTGACTGTATGTGGGCCACAATTGACTTTTACTCTAACACAGTCGATTTTTAGGCCTTTGAGCAATTGACTGAGCAAACTTCCCCTGCAAGGCTTGAAACTTGACATGAATTATCTTGATAACATATTAGGACATTGGTGAGAATTTGGGATCACTTGGACTCAAGTATCTTGATGCAACATGAAACCCTAATTTGAGGTAGACTGCCTTAGGAGAGAGCTTGTCTGGCCAACCCTTGTACTACCTTGAGTAACTTGAGGATCTTTCTTGAAATGTTTTGAGAAATATGGGAGGGAAAATTTTGGGGTAAAACACCATCCTTTAAAGTGGAAACTTCTTCGCGTAGCTCGCGATTCTCCTATTCTAAGTTGTTCATCTTCTTTTTGAAGTTAGCCCGAGTGTTGTAGTGATGAGTCAACTTGCTGAACGAAGTAAAGAAGCTGGGTAAGGCACCTGGATATGCATAATAAATGCAAGAAATATGTGCAATATGATGCATTATATGCAATGCATATGATTTTTTTTACTTTATCATTTAATATTTAAAGGGATTTAACGTTTATAGACATATTACAAACATCAAAATAATAACACATTTGAAATACTGAAATTTTTTATTATAATAACTTCAAAATGGATTACAAGTTTCAATGATCCCAAGTACAAGATGAAAATTCAATCTAAAATCCTGAGAAAAAGAACTGATAGAGATCAATCTATACGCTGGCGCTTCCCTGTGAGCTTGGCAATCTGATCCCTCAACCTCTGGTTTTCTTCCAAAAGCCTGATGGCAACTTCCTTCCAGTCATCTGAAGTAGGAAGTGAGTAATCAACACCTGTTTGAGGCTTAGGGTAAAATAAATCCCCTTGCCTCTCCATAGACTCCACCGCTCGACTCTCAAGGATCTCGATCAAATTGTCTTTCTCCTTCAGGTTTGCTTTGTAGGAACTCTCTAAAGTCTGGAACTTGTTCTTCCAAGCATCCCTTTCTTGTTGCATCCTAACCAAAGCGAGTTGCAGTTGTTCTAGATCATCTAACAAAGGAGGAGTGGTCTTCATAAATAGGTCAAGCATGGGTGTCTCTCAAGTATACGGTATCTTCAAGTGAATGACTCTCGATCGGACCCACTGAAGATATGGCTCCAAAGAAACAGCACCCCTAGGTCCCAAATCCTTCCTACTCTTCTTATGAATGTGACGCCAGGCCTTCACAATCTGCTCCCTAGCTTCCCTGTGGTCTTCTCCTTTCTTCATAAAGAAACTACTCAAATGAATACTGTTTGGTTTATCCCTCATCAGATATCCAAGCTATCTCCGTGCAAGAACATGGTTATAGTTAATTCCTCCTTTTGTACCAAGAAGAGGTACATTGGGGAAACTACCACAACTGTCAATAATCTCTATATCCTGATAAGCTCGATAATACCAATCAATATCTGAGTGAGTAAGTGCCATGATCTTAGGATCCCAACGGGGTTCCTTCTTGACATCCCGAAAAGCATCAGACTGAGGCATATGAGAGATAAACCACCGGTACAACAAAGGCGTGCAACAGATAATCATTCCCCCATGTAGGAACTCCGAAGATGAATAAAGTAATAAGCATCACCCAATAGTGTAGGAACCTGGTTTCCAATCATGAAAATCCTGATAGCGTTAATGTCGACAAACTTGTCCACATTAGGGAATAAGAATAATCCATAAGCAAGTAAAGTAAAGATGGCCTCGAAATCAACCGTACTCTTCATCCTGGCAAAGTAACGAGCTTTCTCTAATAAGAACTGAGCTGGTAATCCTCTAATCCCTCCTTTGGTAGTCATATGGGCTTCCCCCTCAGACTTCCCCAGATGAATCAAAGCAGGAATCTCATGTGGTTTTGGCTCACCCTCCAAACCAGAAAAAGGAACACGATCAGTAACACGTAAATGAAATAGATAGGAATACTCCTCCAGTGTAGGCATCAACTGATAATCAGGAAAAGTAAAGCAGTGATACACCAGATCATAGAACTGGATCAAGGTCGAGAGAATACCCTCCTTCATCTTCAGCTTCATGAGAGGAATAATGGATCCATACTTCTTCCAAAAGTCTGCAGGACACTCAATCTCTGGAATTAGACTAATTAACTCATCTATCTTGGGATCCTTGAAACTATATTTCCCGGTCTTTCTCTTTCCAGAATCCATGGTTAAAAAAACCTGAGATATTCACAAATAGTCAACCTTTAAATCACTTGAAATATTGTTTTCTTCAAAATATGCTTATGAGTTCATGGATGCATGATGCAACAATCACACACAAGATCACACATATATGGTTCATAGGTTCAACATCACGAGCATGAGGTCGAAGGTACTACCCATAAGGTATTGGTCTAAGAGTTAAAACCTGCCGAACAAGGTTCTAGAAGTTGTCAGAGTCTACATCCTTCCTTCGGATATTACCAACTTCCCGATTAACTCGGTAATTAGTAATATTCTCAAGAAAGACTTGTCCGAGCGTAGTATCGTGTGACAACTATTTCTGGATTACTCCGTCATAGCTTCCGCACTACACCTAAAAGGCAAAGATGGGTTTGGTATTCTACGGTCCTCAGTTTCAGCAGGCTCCCAGTTCGAAAGCAGTACGTCTTCCCGATTACTTGGTAAACGACACTACAGTCAAAGGGGCCTCCACTGAGTGGGGGATCTCATGCCTCCTTTTTTGGGATTACTCCCTCAAAGTTAACATGACTATACCGCCCGTCCTATCTTAAAGTTTGCCCAAGTCCGGGTATAGGACTTATGAGTAATCACCAAGCACCCTGAAAACCAGGCAAATCCAGACAAACATATATACAAAATATAACACTAAACAACAATAGCACATATACGGATATAAACAAAGATAGGCTCAACCCATTTAAGGATGGACCAGCAATAGGTCAATCTTTCCCCAGTGAAGTCGCTATTTTTCTGTAGCGGTAGAAATGTTCAAGACTAAGCCATTGGATTGACTAGACTTTATACAAATCAAAAATAAAAATCGCCACCACACTTTATTGTTTCCAAAGGAATGGGAAAAGAGCGAATAACCCAAAAGAGGGGGGAAAGATTCAAGGTAAGGGGGTTGGTTATGCAAAGGGAAGATATTAGCACCCTAAACATCTACGGTAATCCGCAGAAACCTCTTTGAAAAATCTGTATATTTTGGCTATATAAAATGTGGTGTATGTAAAATGGATGGTGGAGGTGAGAAAAGAAATATATTTTTTATGATTTTTGCACCCGCCGCGGTTGCAAACATTTAGTGCCTACGTACCACCTTTCGTGAAATAGGGGATCAGGGTACACATAGTTCCTCTTTTAAAAGTTTGAAACACATGTGTGTTGGTTGATTTTAAGAGATAAGACATCATCGTCATTGTCCGTGTGGAAAACATACTTACTACCCACAATCATGAGAAAGGAGAATTTGCATCATCTCAAAGTGGAGGATAATGGCTTGGATTTTAAAATCAACAATGCCTCACTCAACACCCAAGTGGAAAATATCTCACTTAACTACATATTGTAGAAGTATAGTTGCTTGCATCACTACAAGGATTGACAAGAGTCTAATCTTTTGAGAAAAGTTTTAAAGATAAAAGCCAAAGTGGCAAAATGGTTTGAAATGAGATTGATTGACTTTTAGACTTTCTCACAAAAATGTCAAGGTATTATTAAGTTGATTGGAGTTTATTTATGAAAAGATTTTGAAAATGCATGGACATAAGTCCAAGTTTATTATGAAAGTGTTTCAAGTTTAGAAACAAGAAGAGTTTAAAAAGGAGGTAGAAGATTTCTGAAATTAAAGAAGATGGGAGAAGAAGAAGAAGAGACTATCCTAAATCATAAAGTAAAAGCTAAGGATAATGACCATCTAACCAAAAAGAAGCCAAAACTTGACATTATGAGCCAAGATAGAATTCCCATTCTTTGGATTGGAACCAAGCAAGCAAAGATACTAGACCTCTTCAAGTGTATTAAGTCTTCACAAAAATTGGGCAGAGTAACGACTGTATACGGGTGAATTCCAGATTACAAACAAAGGATGTAATCACAAAAACCTGCACAAAAAACAAACAAGCAACCAAATGTCTTGAAATAAACCTCAAGAGCTCCAGACAAAATAATCAGATAAGATCACAAGGTCTCCAAGATAGGCCAAAGTTTCTAATCCTAAGTCCAAGAAAAAGTCCCATACTCCATAATGCCAAGGATAGTAATCAAATAGTCCAAGTACCATTAAAAGTTTTTTAGGGTTTATGCTGATTATTAAGTATCTTAGGAAGAGAAAAAGAAAAGCTCAAATGAGCAAAATAAAAATGGCAAGAAGATAAACGCACAAATGGGCAAAGATGAAAATGGCATAAAATGAAAAATGCTAAAAGATAAATAGTACATAAAGCATAAAAGAATAAAGGCATAAAATAAACAAGTCAATAATTAGTGGTTAGTTGGATGACCATCTTGAAACTTGCATTTGGAACTCATTAGAGGATTGATAGAACCAAAGCCTCCACACAACAAGTTGCATTTGCTTTTTGTCAAGTATATCATCCATTTGGAATTCTCATAAGTACCATTTAAAGATCAACGATGTTTAAGTGATCCGCGTTCACCAAAAGTGTTGTAGATCCATTAGAGGATTGGTAGAACCAAAGCCTCCACACAATGAATCTCAAGGTTATTTGATCAAAGAGATCAAATTAACATACTTGGGTTTGAAATCAAAAGTTTGGGCCACGAATGATCATTTATTCGAATCGGGACAAAATTTAGCGCTATGTTAAGCAATTGTAAGTGGACTTATATAGAAGTCACACCTATTTTGAGGCCGGTCAATAGTAATCTATGCACCATTTGTTTTGAGACATGATATATAGATCATGCTCCAATAACATTTAGTGCAATGAGAAGGGGATGAGATGAAGAGGAATTAGGGTAAAAAGAGAAACCAAATTTGAATTAATATTTAATCAAACTATTATTAAAATCATCCATCCATATTTTGTGGAGTTAAACTCAACACCATGGATCCAATGATGTTAATATAGCCATGATCAAAAATCAACCCAAGATAACCAGAAAATAATCACAAAATAATAATATAATTAATAAATACATTAAAAGGTTTAAAAATGTTTTAAAAAAAGGAAAATAATGAGGAAAATGTCAATTATATTCAAATTAATCAAGAAATGAAAAATAAGACCATAGAAAAATCATAAAAGAGGCCAAGTAATTTTATAAAATTTTTGGTAATTTTTAAAAGTCAGAAACTATTTTTAAAAATAAAAATAAATGGGTAAAATAAACAAAAATAGTAAAAAATAGTAAAGTCAGAAACAAAAATAAAATAAGGTCACAAATATTTGTCACAATACCATTGGATCATTCCATAATTTTTTCAGAATTTAAAAATTATAAAAGTATTTTTAAACATTTTAAACAAATCAAATAAGTGTAAAATTTATAAAAAATACCAAAACACAAAATTAAATTGTGAAAAATAAAAATCAGAAAGAGAATAATAAAAAATATTTTTCATAATTTTTTCAGATTTTTTGGATTAAAAATGAATTTTCTATGATTTTTTGAAATTTAAAACAATTAAAATATAAAAATCAGAAAAAGAAAATAAAAGTAAAAGATGTGGACCATTGGATGAGAGTCAAAACGCGTTAGTAATAAAATCCAATGGATCTGGCGCGCTGTGCATATCATGGTCTTTAATGAATAATGTACAGAATCAATAATAAAATCAGAATTTGAAAAATACAAAATGGTGTGCCTTCATTGGTTAGAAGATGACATGTTGGTCATCTTCAACCTCCTGCCATCACGAATTGCAGGTCTCTCAAACTGTAAAATCAGAAGCTCAAACCTATGCCCTTCGCTACGTTTCTTCAAGACAAAGACAACCACACCCTCACGCCAAATTTATATAAACTATAGCTCAAGCAATTTGGAAAGAAAGTTTTGAAAAGAATTCATGGTCAAAACATGTTTCCAGTAAAGTGTAAGTGTTGCAACTAGAACCAGGGCAATGAGAGCAACACAATGATATCAGAGTTTTGAAGAATTGATGGAGGAATCTACCTATTGAAGTTGAGTTGCAGAGCTCTGAAACTGGACTTCTATGGAGTAGTATAGGGCACGATTCTTGAATGTAATTATATGGTTAGCTTCAGGGAAGATCAAGGAAGGTGAATTGAGAGAAAAAATGGATTGAAAAAGGCTTGAGAATAGATTTCGAAGTTGCTGAATTCTGGGTGTGAAGCAAGTTTGGCAGGGTGATTCTGGCTATCTAAGCTTTGGAAATTGAATGGGGGATGACCCTCTATTTATAGGGAAGCAAATGGGATCAAAAGGAATAGAAAATGATGCATTTTGGAGGGAATTCGTGTGGGTTTGCATCATGAAGAAAGTGTGACTCAAACTTGATCAAAACTCAGCCAAATCGTGTGTTTCATGATGCTAATCACTTCTGGCAAGTTGCTAAACATGATTAGAAACAAAAACGCGTGGAAATCTTGTGATTAGAAGCCAAAACAAAGATTTCAAAATTCTGATTATGTGCAAAATTTAGTTTCAAACTACCAAATTCAAATCCATGGCATTTCCACCTCAAGGGGTCTTAGAGCATAATTCTTGATGCTTTGGAAAGACGGGGTTACAAGCTTTGCAATGGAAAAAGAATGGAATCAAATGGATACTCGAGCTGAAAGTTACATGGAGTCAAAGTTGAAGAAAAAGAGTTGACTTTCCATACTTAGAAACATTTCAAATTCTTCTTTAAAAATGACCTATAATCCTTTGCATCCAAACATGGCCTTCCACTTAGAATTTGCTCTTAACCAAAAAATATGGAATGAAGTAGATCTCTTGAATGAAATTTTTCAATTTGAACCACTCAAAATCTCCAAAAATTGAGAAAGTTATGACTTGTTGAAGTTGGCCAAAAATCATGAAATGACCTATAATCTTTTGCATTCTTAAGGCAACTTCCATCCATTTTCTTACTTTGCATATAAAAGAAGGCTTGAAGCACACATCCTTAGGATCATAATGAAAAAAAAATGGGCTCAAGGTGTTGTACCCCAAAATTTTCCCTCTCATATTTCCCAAGATATTGAAAGAAAAATCTCCAAGTTGCTTAAGTTTGCTCAAGAGTTGGTCAGACAAGCTATCTCTTAAGGCAGTCTACCCCAAATTAGGGTTTTGTGTTGCATCAAGATTCTTGAGTCCAAATGGCCTCAAGTGATCACCAATGTCCTAATATGCTCTCAAGATCATCTATGTCAAATTTCAAGCCTTGCAGAGGAAGTTTGCTCAGTCAATTGCCCAAAGGTCCAAAAATTGACTATGCTAGGGCAAAAGTCAACTGTGACCTATATACACTCAAACCTCAAGATTTTTTGTCAACATTCTGATTTTTAAGGATATTGCATCATTTGATCAAGGGTTGATCATGATTCATCAAGGATTTCTCAAAATTCATCAAGACTCAAAAGTTGCTAAATTAAGGTTTTGTAGGAAAAGTCAACTCAACTTTGACCAAGCATAACTTTCACATACTTTATGAGAAATGACCCACCAAAAGCTCATTTTTAATAGGATGAAATTTCCTACAATAAATCTTCATACCCCAAGATCAAAAAATACACTCAAAAGAAGTTATAAATTTGGACATTATAGGTCATTTTTGAAAGTCAACAAAAACACCTTTTTTGCCAAAGATTATAACTTGAGCATGGAATATCAAATTGAGATGAAACCAAAAGGGTTGATTAGCAGACCTCTCAAGCTTTCTAAAAAGTCAAAGAACACTTCCAAAAGTTCAAAATTGAAGAAGTTATGCATTGTTGAAGTTGAACTTTTTCGCAAAATTGCCAAAAGTCAACTATCCCCAAAACTTCAAATTTTGTCAAATGGGCCCATTCTTTTCCACTTGAATTGAGTTTTCTTAGTTGCCCACGTGTCCTAGCTTCAGCAATGATCCCATATTTCATTTTTATTATTAATTTGATTTTTAATTGAATTTATTTATTTTAAATCAAATAAAATCATAGAAAATCCAAAGCATTGATAATTCATGATCTCTTGGCTATTTCAGGCTCCATATTCAATCATTATCATCATCAAATTCGAATCAAATCAAATCATGTGCAAAAAGATTTAAATGAATCAAATTTGGAAGGTTTTTCATGGAGAATCAAATCAAATTTGCAATCATTATTGGAGCAAGATTTGAACCAAATTTGTTACCCTAATAAACTGAGCATTATAAAAGAAAGCATAAGGGACGAAAATCAGGGTTGGAAGCTGTGGAGAGAGGCGGAACAAGAATTGAAAAATTCCTAAAAAAGTGAGAGATCAAAGTCCAAGTTAGGGGCCGTTTTAGGACACGAGAGTGGTCTCAAACGCTTCCTGACCATTCACTCAAGCTACCTGGATCAAAACTAAGCATCTTCAGACTCCATAACACGCTGTAAGTGTCACGCAACTCCTCCTTGTTCTTGAATTCAATTTGGCTCATTCTGGCATCATTTGAATGAAATAACTGCATATTCCTAACCCTTATGTTGTTTGCAAGCTATTGGCAATAATCAATTTGATTTATATGCACTGTAACCATGAAACTCCATGGCTAGGGTTTCGTTTCTGTTTTTAGGGGTTCTTATTTCAGGCACAATTGGTCCATGTAAAAGGCATGGTTGCAATCAGGAGGAGAGGACGAGTTCAACCATGCTCGTGGAATATGTTTTCATGGCCTGGAGGGAATTTTAGAACAGGGCTGTGCATTTAGCTGTGGATTCAAATCCGCAGGTATTTTTACAGGTTTTGGAGGACAGGGATGAACTCGTGTCATCCGCCTATTGGCCAATTCAAATTATTTCGCGCGATTTTTTTGTTTTGCTGGCATTTGTTTTATTTTGATATATTATTATCGATGCTTATTACTATAACAAACAAAGCAACATGGTGTGTTGGTAAGGCAAGCGTGCATATCTCCTTCAGGACCTGGGTTCGAATCCCAGGTCCCCCACTTTCTTAATATTTTTGTATATCAGGTATTCCCATGCGCGCGTTAGCTTGCAGCCTACCATGCATCCTCGTCCATTCAATAGCCAGATGGCCATTGGCCAGATCTGGTGGCCAGGGTCTGAAGGTCCATAGAAACGTTGGTCAATGCACATGTACCAGATAAGAGAAAGTCCAAAGGGCCAGCGCTTATGGGCCTACAGGATTGCTTCTCATACTTCCAAATCAGGCCCAACACCCCTATCTCTTCTATTAATTTTATTGTTTTATTAACTATTTTATTTTATTTATTTAATTTTCTAACCAATCAAAATTCTGTCTTTTTATTAAATAAAATCACAAAAAATGTTTTTTTTTTAATTTATTTCAAATCAAATTTTAAACTTTTATTTTTCTTAATAAATTCATTAATTAATTAGGTTTTAATTAGAAAACTTTAATTCCTTTTGTAAAAATAAATAAAATTAATTAGACTTAACTAGTTTTTAACCATTAATTTAATTATTATAATTTCTTTCCTAAATAATCAAAAACTCCAAAAATAATTTATTTTTCATTTAATTAATTAATTAATTAATTTAATTTAGTAATTAATTTAGGATTTATTTCTTTCTTAAAATAAAAACAACAAAAAGATTTCTTCTTTAAACCAAAAGGGTCAAAACCCTAATCATGCGTCCGACTTAATTTTGCGCCGCGATTTACTTTTCCTTATCCAATAATGTATCTGCTTACGAATTGTAATAGTTTAAATAGGACCTTTAATTACTTTTATCGCTTTATTTTATTTTTCAAAGGATTTGTCTTTGGCGATGTAAATACCCGACGCCTTGTAATTTAAATTCCGCATTTTATTTCCGCAAATTATAACTGCTTGATGTTTGATAATAGGGTTTGCATGACAAGAATGAATGTCTAATCTTAAAATTGAATTAGATCACCCTTAACATGTGCAAAGATAAAAATAACTGAAAATGACACACTCGCACATGCGCACTCTTAGGGTACACCCCACTTGGTTGCCTTCGTACACAGTTATTGAGTATATGTTCGTTTTAGAGGTCGTCCTCTTGTCTAAAAGATCATAGTTGCCTCGAAACAGTTGCCTCGGATATTGTTGCCTCAAACAAATGATCTAAGACATTAGGATTACTGCTAAGGCGTCCTAACATTGCTTTAGTGACCGTATTTCCCTCATTCGAATTGACCCCCAAACTCCAATGACGGTGCTACCTACTCACTAATAGTGGGATAGCATTGTCTAAAGGAAATTAGCATAGAACGATTCCTTTTTCGAGTAGGTAGATAGTTCTTAGATACTTGCTCATCCAAAACAAAACAAATTTTTCACACTTACACTCCTTTTCAAACAAAGTTTTCAAAAACACTTCATTACACTCTTGAGAAAAAAAGCAAAAGTTAAATCGAAGTTAAAACAAAAACTTTTTCAAACCCACAAACACAAAGAAAACAATTTTGAAAATAATGAGCAAGTACCTAAGAGCCCGTAGATAACTACGGACAGAAAGGGTGCTAATACCTTCCCTTTCTATAGTGGGATAGCATTGTCTAAAGGAAATTAGCATAGAACGATTCCTTTTTCGAGTAGGTAGATAGTTCTTAGATACTTGCTCATCCAAAACAAAACAATTTTTTCACACTTACACTCCTTTTCAAACAAAGTTTTCAAAAACACTTCATTACACTCTTGAGGACAGAAGCAAGAGTTAAATCGAAGTTAAAACAAAAACTTTTTCAAACCCACAAACACAAAGAAAACAATTTTGAAAATAATGAGCAAGTACCTAAGAGCCCGTAGGTAACTACGGATAGAAAGGGTGCTAATACCTTCCCTTTCTATAATCTACCCCCCCCCGTACTCAGAAATATCTCAAAAAAGGAATTTTTCTGTGCTTTTTTCCTTTCCTTGTTGGATAAAATAAAAGTCGGTGGTGACTCTTGCTTACCGCGACATTTTACGAGCACAAACACAAAACGCAAACTAGCATTCCAAAAAACAGTCAGTTCTTCCCACCGTATCACAGAACTGGCGACTCTGCTGGGGAGTGAAGCTTATAAGTGGGGTGTACCTTAGGATTAGTTCATAATGTTTTCAATTGCTTGACTTGTATGCTTTATCTTTGTGGGTTTGTATCAGAGTTACTATAGATCCTAACCCGGATCTGGGGGATACCCTTTAGGTAAGTAGCAATAAACTATGAGGGAACTGTACGGCGTAGACCAATACGGTTGAAGCAGTAGCTACATTGGTGTGGCACTTTAGTTTGTACCGATATCCCTTGTGGCGCAACGAGGAGAATATGGGTCTTATAAGGGGTCATTAAGCACCAACTGACCTTAGCACCTATAATTGACCAACTTGGCCATAGAACAGTAGCAGTATGCTACACTCATTGAGACCAAACTCTCGCGATGATTTCGGCCGCAAGAAAAGGTTACTAAACTGGAATTATGACCGATCAAGGGTGGTCATTGATATTGAGATCCTCTAGAACCCGGTTACTATTTCTAGGACAGGTTTGAACCAACTGAACTGAAAGAGGGTAGTACCTAAGCTCCTTGCCATCCTGAAATCTAAGGGCTATCTGTGTGACTTGTTCGCCCTTACCATGTTTGCTATTTGTGGATACTTGTGGTGTGTTTTCTATCATGACATCATGACATCATGACATTGCATGCATCTTGCATTGGACTAACCTATTTCAAAGACATGAGGGATTCATCTTTGTTCTGTTTTGTAGGTCATAACACCCATGCGTAGAAACACCATTCGAATTAACTTTGTCCAGATTCCCACTCAGCTTAAGGAATTGGTTGCAAAGATTTCAGATACTTCCTCCTTTATCAGAAGACATGGTCACCTCCTGGGTTTGGTCACTTCTAAATTGGACGAACAAATGATTAGTGTCTTAGTCTAGTTCTTTGATCCACTGTACCGTTGCTTTACTTTTCCGGACTACCAGTTGGTCCCTACCTTGGAAGAGTTCTCTGATCTGCTTGGTATCTCTATTCTGGAGCAGATCCCGTTCACAGGTTGGGAGAAGATCCTTAGGCCGGAAGAAATTGCTTTAGCCCTCCATCTGACAAAGGCTGAGGTAATGTCTAATTGGGAAACTCGTAGTGGAACAAAGGGCTTCTTGACTAAATTCTTGGTTGCTAAGGCTAATCAGTTCTGGGACAATCTAGACTTCCAGGCATTTGAAGACATTCTGGATCTTCTCATATATGGTTTGGTGTTATTTCCTAACTCAGATTCCTTCATCGACGTGAACGCAGTGAAGATTTTTATGTCCGGTAATCCTGTGCCCACTCTCTTGGGTGACATCCTGCACTCTCTTTATGCCCGTACTGCTCGGAAGCGGGGAACCCTTATGTGCTGTGCGCCATTGCTGGCGAGGTGGTTTATTTCTCACCTCCCCAAATCAGTTTTAAAGAACAAGGAAGGCATGGGCTGGGCCTACAGGATTATGTCCCTCTCTCACATGGATATCATTTGGACTATTAAGGGCATGGAAGATGTGGCTATTATTGATCGATGTAGGGAATACCCTAATGTTCCACTGATAGGAACCAATGGAGGGATCACTTATAACCCTTGTTTGGCCTTACGCCAATTTGGGCGAGCTAGGAGGGAAGGACCTCATGAGTTGCTGTTTCCGAGCATTGTCTTTGACTTCCAAGGGGATAGTGACAAGCAACGCCGCAGGTTCATACGAGCCTGGGATAGGGTACACAGATCTGATCCGCACGAGTTAGGTGCAAAGACTTCTCTTCTGATGGAGCCATATCTCCGATGGGTTCGAATCCGTGCCCAAAAGCTGGGAATTCCGTATGAAGCCGTCTTGCCTATAATTGTTGAGGTTGCTGATGAAGAAGGGGTTCCTCCTACCATCCTCCATCCATACATGCCTACTGACATAGGGGCATTAAAGAGATCGTGGATGAAGCTGAGAGAAGAGCGGGATACTTACAGAGAAAAGTATCACGAGCAAGAGCTGAAGATCCAGAAGTTGACAAGGCAATTGGAGAATGAAAGGATCCTCAATGACTATGTCCGCACCGACAGGAAACGACCATGGGAGCACTGATTGTCTTTTGATTATTTCTAGTTTTGATTTACTTTTCAGTTTTTCTTTTTTGTAATGCCTTAAAGGCATCTGTTGAACAATTGAATTTCAAATTTATCTAATAAAAGTGTGTTTCATTGTGGTTTATGAATTTGAATCCCTAAAATCTTTGAAATCATATCATGCGCATATCATTCCCATGCACCTCATAACAGGTACCCTTACAGGTTTTCTCATCTTCTTCGCCATTTATTTCAGCATCATGTCTTCTGAAACATCAACTGAACAAGCAATCAAGGCTCTGCAAGCCCAAAACGCCCAGTTCCAAGAATTGTTCATGAGTTTGGCTAAGGGTCAGCAAGATCTGAAGACCCTTATCTTGAAAGAAAAGAAAAAGAAGAAGAAGACAGTCCTATTTAATATGGGTCATAGATTCTGAAACGATTTGCGTGAAGAGGTTGATTTGACCCACTCATCTGGAGGGGGAGATAATCGGGAAGATAGGAGGGCTCCTAGCCCTGTGGTTTCAGACAATGAGACCGACTTTGACGAAGACCAGTATCCTCCGGATGAGGATAAATACAAACAACTAGAAGACCGGTTGAGCGCGATGGAAGTTCAGAAAGTGCCTGGTCTGGACTTTGGTGATTTGGGTCTATCATATGGGGTGGTAATTCCCCACAAGTTTAAAGCACCGATCTTTGCTAAATACGACGGGGTTTCTTCCCCGAAACTGCACCTCCGTTCGTATGTTAGGAAGATTCAGCCATACTCCGCTGACAAGAACCTTTGGATCCACTTCTTTCAAGACAGTCTTTCAGGGACTCATCTTGAATGGTTTTACCAGCTGGAAGGAGCTAGTATCCGTAATTGGGAGGACTTGGCTACTGCTTTCTACAAGCAGTACCAATATAATGCCGACCTTGCTCCCATGCGTACCCAACTCCAGGGTATATCTATGGGTGCGGGCGAAGGTTTCAAAGACTACGCTCAGAAGTGGAGGGACCTCGCTGGAAGAGTGCAACCACCCTTGGCTGATAGGGAGCTATTGGATATGTTTCTGGGGACCTTGTTTGGTCCGTATTTCAACCATCTGATTGGAAGTTCGTCGTCCGGGTTTACAGAGCTGATTATGATCGGGGAAAGGATTGAGGCCAGTATCAAATCTGGTAAAATACAGAAGGTGCTTCATCAAGCACCAAGAAGAAGCCTTTTAAGAAGGAGTCCAGTGCTGTTTACAGTTCAAAAAGCCATAATAGACCTGAACGCCGCCAAGCAGTTAATGCGGTGGTTATATCAAGACCTGCTGTTGCTCCTCAGCGCAACAATTAGCCAAGGGCTGAGAGGCCTCAAAGACAATTCACTCAGCTCAACATGACTTTATCCCAAATTCTACCACAGTTATTGAAGACCAACCTGGTGATTCTAAGGGAGGCCCCGAAGAATCCAAATACAACATCACCGATGTACGATCCGAATGCCCGCTGTGCTTTTCATTCTGATAGCCCGGGGCATGATACGGATAACTGCTGGGTCTTGAAGAACAAGGTACAGGACCTGATTGATGCTAAGGAAATTGAGTTTGAAGCACCTGAAAGACCTAATGTTGTGACTGCTCCTATGCCCAAGCATGGAGTGAATGCTATAAATGAAGACTCGTTTGTGGTTTCTGTGAAAGACATTGTTACTCCATTAATGACTGTGAAGAAAAACCTTCTGTTAGCCGGTTTATTTCTGGGCTGTGACGAAGGTTGCCGTATGTGTTCTGTCCTACCTACCGGTTGCCATCTTTTGAAGTAAGATGTCCAACGCCTGATGGATAATAACGAAATTCTGTTTGAGAAGACTTTTGTTCCTTTGGTTCCTACTGAAGAAGTTTCTATAATCACCATTTTCGAAAATTCTTCCAAGGCTTCCTCAAGAAAGCCTGTTAGAATTACATCCGTTCCAAGAATTGCACCATTGATCATCACCATTCCTGGGCCTATCCCCTATGCATCAAATAAAGTTGTCCCATGGCACTTTCGGAGCTGACGTATACTATCACAGAGTTAAACAAGATTTGGATGCTGATACTGACGTCAGCAATATTGTTGGATCTAGTAAAGTCACCCGCAGCGGAAGGCTTTTCTCCCCTGATATCTCTGCACTAGTTGTTCCAAAGCCTGTTGTTATTACACCTGCCAGTGTACCTGCTACTATCCCTGTTCAAGTTCCAATTCTTACCCCTATTGCCGAGTCATCTGACACTCGGGGCAAAGGGACCACCGGTGAGCCTGCCCAGACGGAGGCACCAAAGACGATTACTGTTGAAGCCTCTAGACAAGAGATGGAGGAGATTCTGAAGATCATCAAAAAGAGCGACTACAATGTAGTCGAGCAGCTAGGGCAAACCCCATCCAAAATCTCTATATTGTCTCTATTGCTTTGGTCAGAAGCCCATGCCAAGGCTCTGATTGCTTTACTGAAGACTGCACACGTACCGCAAGAGACATCAACTGATCAGTTTAAAGATTGCGTGGCTAGTCTGACGGCTGATAATGGGCTGGGCTTCTCTGACTCCGACTTGACTATTAAGGGGAGGAATCACAATGATGCCCTGCATGTCTCCATTAAATGCAGGGGCACTACTCTTGCTCACGTATTGGTAGATACTGGATCTTCGTTGAATGTGTTACCTAAGAAAGCATTGGACCGGTTAGTCAGTGAAGGGTTGGAGCTGAAACCAAGCAATATTGTAGTCAGGGCTTTTGATGGGTTCAAGAGAATGGTACACTGAGAAGTGGATATTCCGATTAAGGTTGGTTCTCAGGTTTTCGCATCTACATTCTATGTGATGGACATCCGGCCATCTTATTCTTGTTTGCTGGGTCTCCTGTGGATCCATAAAGCTGGGGCAGTAACATCTACGCTCCACCAGAAGCTAAAGTACCCGGTGAAATGGAAAATTGTGACAGTACAAGAAGAAAAGGAGTACATGGTGAGCCACCTCAACTCTTTCCGATATGTAGAGATGGATGGGGAGTTCATTGAGACCCCGTTTTAGCATTTTGAAGAGGTTCCCCAGACGCTGGCATCAACTGAGACTGTTGTTGAAGATCCTCAAATGAAGATGGCTCCCTCAAGGATGCCCGGGCTGTTGTTGAGAAAGGTGGGTGTGCAAATTGGGGCCAACTCCCTGATTTTGCACATAAGACTAACAAGTTTGGTTTGGGTTTCACTGCAGAGGCTCAAAGGGCTGTTCGGAGTGCACGGATCGGAAGGCCTCCCCTGTTCATCAGCAATTCAGGATTGAATGCCATTGAAGACGATGTTGAAGAGTCTGAGTTTGACAGTTGGATCTACCCCACTGCCGATGGTGGATTAAGAAATTGGATGGAAAAGGACTTCGTCCCAATTTCTTTTGTTACCCAGTAATGAGACTTTTTGTTTTGAATTTGTAACAGACAATGTTTTTAAACTTTACGGCCTGGTGTCTTACCCGGGGCACCGTGGCTTAATTTGTGAGGGCTTTATGTGTGTCATCTACATATATCATTAATAAAAGCATTGGACGTTTCTTGCATTTAAAATTTTGTGCTCCTTGTTTTCTTTTATTATATATTGCAAAACAACTATTTTACACACACTCACACATACTGGTCTACATCCCCTCTGGATCTCACTGGTAACGACTTTGCTACTGGCAGTTATGACTTCGAAAGTTCGATCAACTTAGCCGAAGACGAAGGTGAAGATGATTGCGAAGTGCCTGGTGAACTTTCTAGACTGTTACTTCAAGAAGAGAGGGTCATACAGCCGCATGAGGAGCCTGTGGAAACGGTAAATCTGGGTACAGAGATAGACAAGAAAGAGGTCAAGATCGGTGCAAATCTGGAGCCTAGTGTTAAGCAACGGCTGATTCAGATGTTGCGCGACTATGTTGAGATCTTTGCTTGGTCTTATGAAGATATGCCTGGGTTGGATACCGATATTGTGGTTCACCGCCTGACTACCAAGGAAGAATGTCCTCCAGTGAAACAGAAGGTCCGCCGAATGCGCCCGGATATGTCTGAGAAAATCAAGGCTGGAGTGATGAAGCAGTTTGACGCCGGTTTTCTAGCAGTTACTTCTTACCCACAGTGGGTGGCCAACATGGTTCCAGTGCCGAAGAAGGATGGTAAGGTTCGGATGTGTGTTGACTATAGGGATTTGAACAGGGCGAGCCCCGAGGATGATTTCCCTCTGCCTCATATCGAAGTTCTGGTTGAAAACACCGCACAACATAAGGTCTTCTCCTTTATGGATGGTTTCTCCAGTTATAATCAGATTAAAATGGCTCCCGAAGACATGGAGAAGACAACCTTTGTTACTCAATGGGGGTACCTTTTGCTACAAAGTCATGCCTTTTGGATTAAAGAATGCTGGGGCAACGTATCAGCGCGCCATGGTCGCTTTGTTCCATGACATGATCCATAATGAGATTGAGGTATACGTCGACGACATGATTGCAAGGTCACAAACTGAGGAAGAGCATCTGGACCACCTTCAGAAGCTATTTGACAGGTTGAAGTTGTACAAGCTGAGGTTAAACCCGAATAAGTGCACCTTCAGGGTGAGATCTGGTAAGCTGATGGGTTTCGTCGTAAGAGATAAAGGTATTCAAGTAGATCCTGCAAAGGTGAAGGCTATACAGAAGATGCCATCTCCTCGAACAGAAAAGGAAGTCAGAGGCTTTCTGGGACGTTTGAATTACATTGCCTGATTCATCTCGCACCTGACAGCTACTTGTGAACCAATCTTCAAGCTACTGAAGAAGGATCAAGTGGAAAGATGGAACGATGAATGTCAGTCCGCTTTCGAAAGGATCAAGGAATATCTCCAAGAACCACCTATTTTGATGCCTCCAGTTGAAGGGAGACCTCTGATCTTATACTTGACAGTACTCGACAACTCAATGGGGTGCGTGTTGGGGCAGCATGACGAGTCTGGCTGAAAAGAGCATGCTATTTATTACCTTAGCAAAAAGTTTACCGACTGCGAGACCCGATACTCGTTGCTTGAGAAAACTTGCTGCGCTTTGGCATGGGCTGCTCGCCGGCTGAGACAGTATATGCTGACTCACACCACCTTGTTGATATCAAAAATGGATCCAATCAAGTATATCTTCGAGAAGCATGCCTTATCCGGAAGAATAGCAAGAGGGCAGGTGATCTTGACTGAGTGTGACATCTAATATACGACCCAAAAGGCAATTAAGGGAAGTGTGTTGGCAGATAATTTGGCACATCAGGCAGTGGATGATTACCAGTCTATGAACTTTGAATTCTCGGATGAGAACATCATGTTAGTAATCGACTGTGAAGAACCTGGACCGGATGAAGGACCTGAGGAAGGATCCCGATGGTCTATGTACTTTGATGGAGCTTCAAACGCTTTGGGTAATGGCATTGGCGCTTTGATCATATCTCCTAAAGGCTCTCATACTCCGTTTACCGCCCAACTATGTTTCATCCGCACCAACAATATGGCGGAGTATGAAGCGTGCATCATGGGTCTTCAAGCAGCTATTGACCTAAGGATTAAGTTCTTGAGTGTGTTCGGAGATTCCGCTCTCGTGATCAGTCAAATCAAAGGCGAGTGGGATACGAAACACCCAAATCTTATTCCTTACAAGGAGTATGTATTGGCGTTGCTTCTACACTTCGAGGAGATAACCTTTGAACACTTCCCTAGAGAGGAGAATCAGTTGGCGGACGCGCGGGCTACGATGTCTTCTATGTTCAAAGTCAACTGGGACAACGAAGCTCCCCGGATTACCATTGAAAGGTTGCACGAACCTGCACATTGCTGTGACATTAAGGCTGAAGAGGTAGTTGATAAACCCTGGTTTCATGAGGTGAAGAGGTATCTCGAGGCTCAGGAGTACCCCGAGGGTGCATCTGTTAATGACAAGAAGTTTCCGAGGAGGTTCGCAACGAAGTTCTTCATCAGCAATGATATCCTTTACAAGTGTAACCATGATTCAACCTTACTGCGTTGTGTGGATAAAAATGAAGCAGAAAGGATCATGGTAGATTTACATGAAGGTACTTTAGAGACTCATTCTAGTGGACACACCATGGTGAATAAAATCCTCCGGGCAGGATATTATTGGTCTACAAGGGAAGCCGATTGTTATCAGCATTCTCGGACCTGTCACAAGTGCCAAGTCTATGCTGATAAGGTGCACATACCTCCAGTACCTCTGAACGTCTTGACGACACCTTGGCCTTGTGCAATGTGGGGCATTGATATGATCAGCGAGATCATACCTACAACATCCAACAGGCATGGTTTCATCTTGGTAGCAATTGATTACTTTACGAAGTGGGTTGAAGCAGCTTCCTTTGCTACTGTAACCAAGAACTTCGTGGCATGGTTCATTTGGCATAATCTGATTTGTCGATATGGTGTACCAGAGAGGATCATTACGGACAATGGTACAAATCTCAACAATAAGATGATCACTGAGCTCTGCAAGCAGTTCAAGATACAGCATCAAAACTCTTCTCCCTATCGGCCGAAGATGAATGGGGCCGTTGAAGCGGCTAATAAGAACATTAAGAAGATTGTGCAGAAGATGATGATAACATACAAAGATTGGCACGAGATGTTATTGTTCTCTCTTCATGGGTACCGTACCTCAGCGAGGACGTCAACAGGGGCAACCCACTATTCCTTGGTATATGGTATGAAGGCCGTCTTGCCCATTGAAGTTCAGATACTCTCTCGTCGGATTATGAAGGATGCAGGTTTAAGCGAAGATGACTGGATTCAGACCCGACTTGATCAACTGAACCTAATCGACGAAAAGTGACTTACTGCTATTTGTCATGGTCAGACGTATCAAAAACGGATGATCAAGGCATTTAACAAGAAAGTTAGACGACAAGAGTATCAAGTTGGGGATCTGGTGATCAAACGCATTATCTTACCTCAAGGTGATCCCAGGGGCAAATGGACCCCTACTTATGAAGGGCCATTTGTGGCTAAGAACATTTTCTCAGGAGGAGCTATGATTCTAACCACCATGGATGGTGACGACCTTCCTCACCCCGTCAATGCAGATATAGTGAAAAGATACTACGCATAATCAAAGAACCGCTAGGTCGACTGGCCTAGGAAAAAATAAGGGCTTCCCGGCGAACCAAAAGGGTTCGGGCAAAAATAAGGGATGGAAATGAAAAAAAACTGTACACCCGGCAAGTCGAAAACCTGAAAAGGCGGCTTGGAAAAAAAGGGTATCCCGGTGGACTGAAAACCCGAAAGGGAAGTCCAGGAAAAAATTAGGGATCAAAGCGTAACGCTATGTCTCATTGGATCACCTTGCAACCAGACTTCAGTATCAACTATCAAGCTCGGACGACACTAATCAATCTGATCTACCTTCAACCAAGTAGCAAAGTGATGAGATGCTCGAGGACATAAAGGCAATAGCAGAGTTGGAACCCAATGGGATTATTCACATAGCTGTTTTGTTTAGTTTTTCACAAATTGTGTAAATTCTATTATTCGACGGCGTTCTCTTACTAGGACGTCAGCCTCTTGTACAAAAACGCCTATTTACAGACCAAACTTCCAAATCAATACAAGTCATTTTCACAAATAAATTTGACTTTTCTGTTTTGTTTTGCAAAGAATGTCCAATGTTCATTTTTGATATATGCATTTGACATTAATTGCTGCTCATAAATATTTACATACAAAACAAAAGACGATTACTTGTAATATCAGAAACAGGGGAAAATGAGAATTGTCCAAGCTTTACAGTTGCTCTATCCACCAGGTACAAAGGTAGATTCAGCTGAAGAATATGGCTAAGGTACTTTCACTCCCCGCGGAGTAAGAAAAGACAGTAATGATTACTCTTCCCAGCTGAGACTTGCAACTGTAAATGAATCGGTAATATTCTCCCCGAGCAGAGTTTATTTACCATCAGCACTGAAAAGTCTTAATATTCCGCAGTGGAGTATAAGAATATTCTCTGGCAGAATACAAAATATCCCCAGTGGAGTTTGAATTCTTTCCCAGCGCAGTCTGAAAAAGCTTCCCCAGTGGAATTTGGAGAGTCATCCCCAGTAGACTTTGGAAGATTGTCCCCAACAGAACTCAAAGGATTATCCCCATTAGAGTCTAACAGGTTATCCCCAGTGAAGTCGCAACTGAAGATCATCCCCAGCGGAGTTCTTTCCTTTCACAAACAGGAATTTAATCCCCAACAAGATTCAGTATCACCAACAACGATAATTCATCCCCAGCGGAATTTATCAGTGGAATCCTCAGCAGAGCATCTCTTCCCCACAGAGTTAATCTCCTTATCAGTTTATTCCCCAACGGAGTTATCCTCTCCTACGGGTTTATTCTCACAATCATTTTCGTTCGCCATCCCCAACGGAAATAAAGAATTCAGCTCTTTTCTCCAGCAGCTATCCGGGATTTATTTTCCCCAGCTAAAAACATTACATTTCCATACATCATGATACATGCATATACGCGTCATACAAAATAATCTCATTTATTTTGAGAACATCATTGTTTGATACATATCATGCATTTTATACAACTAACCTTTACTTTTCAGGAAGGATGCAGTTAAGTTCTCAGCTATGAAGCTTTTACCCAAGTCGAAGTACTGACCAGCTCTTAAATCTCAACTGAATTATCCTCGGTTGAATTACATATAAGGTTCTAAATCTCGACAATTTTCCTCCGTCAAAGTATGGGTGAGTTCTTAAATCTCAATAGAATTATCCTCGGTTGAATTACAGACAAGTCCTAAAATCTCGATGAAGATGTTTCCCTCAGTCAAAGTACTGATCGGTTCTTAAATCTCAACTGAATTATCCTCGGTTGAATTACAGATAAGGTTCTAAATCTCGACAATTTTCCTCCGTCGAAGTATGGGCGAGTTCTTAAATCTCAACAGAATTATCCTCGGTTGAATTACAGACAAGTCCTAAAATCTCGATGAAGATGTTTCCCTCAGTCGAAGTACTGACCGGTTCTTAAATCTCAACCGAATTAACCTCAGTTGAATTACATATAAGGTTCTAAGTCTCGACAAAGTTCCTCCATCGAATTACTGACAGTTCTTAAATCTCAACAGAATTATCCTCCGTTGAATTACAGACAAGTCCTAAATCTCGATGAAGATGTTTCCCTCAGTCAAAGTACTGACCGGTTCTTAAATCTCAACTGAATTATCCTCGGTTGAATTACAGATAAGGTTCTAAATCTCGACAAAGTTCCTCCGTCGAAGTACTGGCAGTTCTTAAATCTCAACAGAATTATCCTCCGTTGAATTATAGACAAGTCCTAAATCTCGATGAAGATGTTTCCCTCAGTCGAAGTACTGACTGGTTCTTAAATCTCAATTGAATTATCCTCGGTTGAATTACAGATAAGGTTCTAAATCTCGGCAATTCTCCTCCGTCGAAGTACTGACCGGTTCTTAAATCTCAACTGAATTATCCTTGGTTGAACTACAGATAAGGTTCTAAATCTCGGCAATTCTTCTTCGTCGAAGTACAGACAGTTCTTAAATCTCAACATAATTATCCTCCGTTTAATTACAGACAAGTCCTAAATCTCGATGAAGATGTTTCCCCCCAGTTGAAATACAGGCAAGTTCCTAAATCTCAACAAAGATCAGACTTCCCCAAAGCGGAATCTTCCACAATAACAGGTAGGCAAGTTCTCGCTAAGGAATCTCTTATGCGATCGACACTCCTGCAGATGGCATCTTTAAGCCCATCCTCCCGCCAGCAGTCTCCAAATGGCATATGTAAGCCCATTCCCGACATCACAAGGCTGATACCACTTCATGCGAGTGCAAATTTCTGGGCACTCTAGTGTTCAATCATCTTCCACCTTTGGATCACGAAAGGCTTGAAAGCCAATCTACATCCTCAGGTTTAAGAAGATTGAACAGGGACAAATGTCGTACCCCAAAATTTTCCCTCTCATATTTCCCAAGACATTGCAAGAAAAATCTCCAAGTTGTTCAAGTTTGCTCAAGAGTTGGTCAGACAAGCTATCTCCTAAGGCAGTCTACCCCAAATTAGGGTTTTGTGTTGCATCAAGATTCTTGAGTACAAATGGCCTAAAGTTCTCACCAATGTCCTAATATGCTATCAAGATCATCTATGTCAAATTTCAAGCCTTGTAGAGGAAGTTTGCTCAGTCAATTGCCCAAAGGTCCAAAAATCGTCTGTGCTAGGGCAAAAGTCAACTGTGACCTATATACAGTCAAACCTCAATATTTTTTGTCAAAATTCTCATTTTTAAGGATATTTCATCATTTGATCATGGTTTGATCATGATTCATTAAGGATTGCTCAAAATTCATCCAGACTCAAAAGTTGCTAAATTAGCGTTTTATAGGAAAAGTCAACTCAACTTTGACCAAGCATAACTTTCTCATACTTTATCAGAAATGAACCATCCAAAGCTCATTTTGAATAGGATGCAATTTCCTACAATACATCTTCATACCCCAAGATCAAAAAATACACTCACAAGAAGTTATGAATTTGGACATTATAGGTCATTTTTGAAAGTCAACAAAAACACCTTTTTTGCCAAATCTTATAACTTGAGCATGGAATATCAAATTGAGATGATACAAAAAAGGTTGATTATAAGACATATCAAGCTTTCTAAAAAGTGAAATAACACTTCCAAAAGTTCAAAATTGAGGAAGTTATGCATTGTTGAAGTTGGACTTTTTTGCAAAATTGCCAAAAGTCAACTATCCCTAAAACTTCAAATTTTGTCAAATGGGCCCATGCTTTTCCACTTGAATTGAGTTTGATTAGTTTCCCACGTGTCCTAGCTTCAGCCATGAGCCCATATTTCAATTTTATTATTTAATTTGATTTTTAATTGAGTTTATTTATTTTAAATCAAATAAAATCATAGAAAATCCAAAGCATTGATAATTCATGATCTCTTGGCTATTTCAGGCTCCACATTCAATCATTATCATCATCAAATTCGAATCAAACCAAATCATGTGCAAAAAGATTGAAATGAATCAAATTTGGAAGGTTTTTCATGGAGAATCAAATCAAATTTGCAATCATTATTGGAGCAAGATTTGAACCAAATTTGTTACCCTAATACACTGAGTATTACATAAGCAAGCATAAGGGACGAAAATCAGGGTTGGAAGCTGTGGAGAGAGGCGGAACAAGAATTGAAAAATTCATAAAAAGTGAGAGATCAAAGTCCAAGTTAGAGGCCGTTTAAGGACACGAGAGTGGTCTCAATCGCTTCCTGACCATTCACTCAAGCTACCTAGATCAAAACCAAGCATCTTCAGACTCCATAACACGCTGTAAGTGTCACACAACTCCTTCCTATTCTTGAATTCGATTTGGCTCATTCTGGCATCATTTGAATGAAATAACTGCATATTCCTAGCCCTTATGTCGTTTACAAGCTATTGGCAATAATCAATTTGATTTATATGCACTGTAACCATGAAACGCCATGGCTAGGGTTTCAATTCTGCTTTTAGGGGTTCTTATTTCAGGCACAATTGGTCCATGTAAAGGGCATGGTTGCAATCAGGAGGAGAGGACGAGTTCAACAATCCTCGTGGAATATGTTTTCATGGCCTGGAGGGAATTTTAGAACAGGGATGCGCATTTAGCTGTGGATTCAAATCCGCATGTATTTTTACAGGTTTTGGAGGACAAGGATGAACCCGTGTCTTCCGCCTGTTGGCCAATTCAAATTATTTTGCGTGATTTTTTTGTTTTGATGGCATTTGTTTTGTTTTGATATATTATTATTGATGCTTATTATTATAACAAACAAAGCAGCGTGATGTGTTGGTAAGGCAAGCGTGCATATCTCCTTCAGGACCTGGGTTCGAATCCCAGGTCCCCCACTTTCTTAATATTGTTGTCTTTCAGGTATTCCCATGCGCGCGTTAGCTTGCAGCCTACCATGCATCCTCGTCCATTCAATAGCCAGATGGCCATTAGCCAGATCTGGTGGCCAGGGTCTGAAGGTACATAGAAACGTTGGTCAATGCACATGTACCAGATCAGAGAAAGTCCAAAGGGCCAGCTCTTTTGGGCCTACATGATTGCTTTTCATACTCCCAAATCAGGCCCAACACCCGTCTCTCTTCTATTAATTTTATTTTGTTTTATTAACTATTTTATTTTATTTATTTAATTTTCTAACCAATCAAAATTCTGTGTTTTTATTAAATAAAATCACAAAAAATGTTTTTTTTTTAATTTCAAATCAAATTTTAAACATTTATTTTTCTTAATAAATTCATTAATTAATTAGGTTTTAATTAGAAAACTTTAATTCCTTTTGTAAAAATAAATAAAATTAATTAGACTTAACTAGTTTTTAACCATTAATTTAATTATTATAATTTCTTTCCTAAATAATCAAAAACTCCAAAAATAATTTATTTTTCATTTAATTAATTTATGAATTTAATTTAGTAATTAATTTAGGATTTATTTCTTTCTTAAAATAAAAACAACAAAAAGATTTCTTCTTTAACCAAAAGGGTCAAAACCCTAATCATGCGTCCGACTTAATTTTGCGCCGCGATTTACTTTTCCTTATCCAATAATGTATCTGCTTACAGATTGTAATAGTTTAAATAGGACCTTTAATTACTTTTATCGCTTTATTTTATTTTTCAAAGGGTTTGTCTTTGGCGATGTAAATACCCGACGCCTTGTAATTTAAATTCTGCATTTTATTTCCGCAAATTATAACTGCTAGATGTTTGATAATAGGGTTTGCATGACAAGAATGAATGTCTAATCTTAAAATCGAATTAGATCACCCTTAACATGTGCAAAGATAAAAATAACTGAAAACGACACACTCGCACATGCGCACTCTTAGGGTACACTCCACTTGGTTGCCTTTGTACACGGTTATTGAGTATAGGTTCGTTTTAGAGATCGTCCTCTTGTCTAAAAGATCATAGTTTCCTCGAAACGGTTGTCTCGGATATTGTTGCCTCAAACAAATGATCTAAGACATTAGGGTTACTGCTAAGGCGTCCTAACATTGCTTTAGTGACCGTATGTTCCTCATTCGAATTGACCCCCAAACTCCAATGACGGTGCTACCTACTCACTAATAGTGGGATAGCATTGTCTAAAGGAAATTAGCATAGAACGATTCCTTTTTCGAGTAGGTAGATAGTTCTTAGATACTTGCTCATCCAAAACAAAACAAATTTTTCACACTTACACTCCTTTTCAAACAAAGTTTTCAAAAACACTTCATTACACTCTTGAGGAAAGAAGCAAGAGTTAAATCGAAGTCAAAACAAAAACCTTTTCAAACCCACAAACACAAAGAAAACAATTTTGAAAATGATGAGCAAGTACCTAAGAGCCCGTAGATAACTACGGATAGAAAGGGTGCTAATACCTTCCCTTTCTATAATCTACCCCCCGTACTCAGAAATATCTCGAAAAGGGAATTTTTCTGTGCTTTTTTCCTTTTGTTGGATAAAATAAAAATCGGTGGCGACTCTTGCTTACCGCGAAATTTTGCAAGCACAAACGCAAAACGCAAACCAGCATTCCAAAAAACAGCCAGTTCTTCCCACCGTATCACACAAGGTAATAAAAATTGACCAAGTTATGACCATTTGAAGTCACATATGGAAAATTGGGATTCATCTGGATGACTTGTAATATTTCTTCTTCACCAAGTTCCTTCCACATGAAAACTCCTTGGAACTTTTGAAGTGATTTGTTGGTAACTCTTTGAAGAGAAGGATGTTTTTGGAATCACTCAAAAATACCAAAAGATGAGCAAGATATTCTCCTTTGAAGTCCAAAACCCTAGCCTCTAGATCAAGAGAATGCCCTGAGGAACCTTGCCATGTTTGAACAAACTTTTTGTGCCAATATTCTTCATTTATGAATAGAAATTGTTGAGGATGATGATGAGGACTCATGGCCACCAAAACCACTTCCATACCAATTCTTCCAAAACAACTTCAATGGTGAGTTATGAATTTCTCAAGCTATTGACTAGGGCATGGAAATAAACTCATGAACCCATGAAGCAACTTGCTAAACCTCATTGCCTTTACCTACATTATTAACAAGTAAGACAAACCAATATTGCATTTTGTTAATTAGAGAGAAAATCAAAGCAAAATACCCATGATCACAAAAGAAAACAAGTCAAGGTGCTTGGTAACTCCTCAAAAGAGCAAGGCTAAAGGTAGGGAGAAGAACCAAAAACCCTAATGTGATCTTGTTGTGACTGAAACAATGTGGTATGATGAAGGAATCTTAGAGGAAAAAATTGGGGTACAACATTACCTGGAGGAAATTTTAAATACTGAAGCACACAAGTGGCAGCATGAAAGTGAACTATTTTTGGATTAGAGACATATTGACTAAGTTGTTGAACTGTAAAGGCAATGTCGGGCCTAGTTGTAGTTAAATAAAGCAGCCTGCCAATAAGTCTACGATATTGGGATCCATCCTCAAAAATAAGGAGAGTCAGTACAATCAAGCTTAAGGGAGGGATCATAAGGGGTTTGGGAAGGTTTAGTGGCAAGATGGCCACAATCTTCCAAGAACTTTAATGTATATTTTCTCTGATTAAATATTATTTCTTTGGATGATTTGGCTGCTTCTATTCATAGAAAGAATATAAGAGTACCTAAATCTTTTATTTTGAAGCAATCATGAAGAAAGGTTTTGACAAATTTTATTTCTGAAATATCATTACCGGATAGAACGATATCATCAACATAAATTAATAAAGTAGTGAAAGAAGAACCATTTCGTTTAATAAAAAGAGAGTAATCAACAAGGGAATGTTTATAACCAATGGAAAGTAAGGAATCAGATAGTTTGGAATACCATTGTCTACTAGCTTGTTTAAGTCCATAAATGGACTATTGAAGCTTGCAAACCTTAGTATTAGAGGAGGCAGAATCAATAAGCAAACCTTTGGGTAAAGTCATATAAACCTCTTCATTTAACTCACCATGTAAAAACGCATTGTTAACATCTAATTCTTCAAAAAACCAACCTTTTATTCAAGCTAAGGCAAGGATAGATCTTACAGTGGTGAGTTTGACAACGGGAGAGAATGTGTCAAAATAATCGATACCCTCAATTTGAGTGTATCCTTTGGAAACTAAGCGAGCTTTGTAACGCTCAACATAACCATCAACATTGTACTTAACTTTGTACACCATTTACATCCTACATGCTTCTTATTTGGAGGCAAATCAACTACAGACCAAGTGTTAGTGGAAATCAAAGCATCCAATTCATTTTTCATAGCATTTTTTCCAACATTCTATCTTACTAGCTTGACTATAAATCATAGGCTCAATTATAGAAGAAATGGAAAAACATAAATTTTTAGAGTTATCTGAACAATTATGATATTGTAAAACAAAGGATAAAGGAAAGAGATTACCATGAGTACTATGTGTAGAAGGTTGTTGACGAAGCAAATCACAACGATAGTCATTGAGATAACTTGGAGGGTTGCTTATCCTTGTTGATTGCCGTAAGGGGGCATGGGGAGGTGTGAGAGGGGGAGTGTTGGTAGGAATGAATTCATTGGGGACAGGAAGGGGGTTGGGGATTCAGTGGCTTCAAGAATGGTTAAATCAGGTTATGGTGTGACTTGGTTAGGATGTGTTATGGGTTGAAGAGGAACCCAATGGTCTAAGTCTTGTTCAAGTATGACAGGTGAGGGGTTGGAAGAAGTAGCAGTATGATGTATGGAAAGTTGAAATGGAAAAAAAGTCTCATAAAATATTACATTTCTGGAAATAAAAAATTCATGTGATTGTAAATCTTACAACAAATAGAATTTAGTGCCATGTCTATATCCTAAAAGCAACTTTTCTAGCACGAGAATCAAATTTAGTTCTATAAGCATGGATTGTGGAAGCAAAAACAAGACAACCAAAACATTTTAGATGCAACAATGTAGGAGACTTGTTGTATAAAAGTTGGAAAGGAGATTTGTTTTTCAATAAGGGCAATGGAATGCAGTTAATAAGATGCAAGACATGTTGAATAGAAAAATGCCAAAAAAATTTAGGAAGGTGAGCTTGAAATAAAAAGCTCTAGAAACATTTAAAATATGCTGATATTTTCTTCCAACCAAACCATTTTGTTGAGGGCATTCAACACAAGATCATTTATGTAAAATCCCTTTTGAATTAAACAAATCATGCATTAAAAATTCAGGGTCGTTATCACTCCTAATGCATTTTAAAGACATGGAAAATTGGGTTTCAATGAAAGAAATAAAGGTAAAAAGATGTTTTCTAGTTTCACTTTTCAATTTCATCATCCAGGTAAACCTACTATAATCATCAACAAGAGTTAGGAAATATTTGTGTCCATCAATGGAAGGGGTAGAATATGGCCCCCAAATATCATCATGCACAAGTTCAAACATAGTAGAGGAAGTAGTATTACTAACAGGATATGGTAAGTTCTTGGGTTTAGATAAATGGCAATTATCACAAATACCTATTTTATTAAAAGGTATAAAAGGAAGTTGAACAGACATATATTTGTGTATAGGATCAGAAAAATAACCTAGTCTAAGGTGCCATATGTTGGCATTATTATCTAAGCTAGAGACAGTGTTAAAACTAGAAGCAGGAGCACATGATTATGGTTGAGCATGTAAAACATAAAGATCACTGAATCGCTTAGCTAAACCAATCATCTGTTGGGACGAATTCTATAATATCAGACATTTATCAATGTGAAAAGTTAAGAAGCAAGCAGAGTTAGCAGTTAGTTGGGTAACAAATATTAAGTTCACATGAAAGCTGGGTATGCAATAGACATTATGAAGAGTTATAGAGGTGGAAATTGTAGCAGTTCCAGAAATGGTAGCATTAGTTTGAGTGTTGTTAGGCATGTTCATTTTAATATTCGTGGCCTCCTTTTGATGTGAGATCAAGCTTTCTTATATAGACATGAGGTTGGAGTTTGTGAGGGAAGTTTGAAATAAAACCCTTGCTCACTAAGCATCCTCTTTTCCCTCTTTGATACCACGATTTTATTTCATTGTCTTGCACAAGTTTTATATGAGAAATTATGGTGAAAGCTTTGGACTTGTTTGTACAAACTATTTTTTTGCTTGTGCAGGTTGGTGGTTTGTTTATAGTACAGTGCAATAACATGGTTAAAGCGGACAACAAGCAGGCTTTGGACTGATATGGTGCAGATTTTTGTTGTCTTATTGGCTGGAAATTATGCAGCAGTAGCACTGGATAGGGCCTGGTGCGGCAGACTATTTTTTGGACAGGTTTTTTGGACCATCATGGACAACAAGAAGTAGCATGGTGCAGGTTTTTGTGCAGCATATTTTTGGACAACAAGTTTTTGTTGTTTTTTGCAAGATTGAGACAGGGCATTCTGGCAGCATCATTTTGTTTGGAATCGAGACAATTTCGTGCAAAAGAGAGTTTGAGCAAATGACATGAAGACTTTGGATCAAGATTGGAATAAGACTTAATATTTATTTTGTAACTCTTTCAATCTATTTTGTAACTGTAGGGATGAATTTTATTTTGGAACTTGAATGATGTAATGAAATTTCAATTTAATGAACTTGATGGAAATTGTAATGAATCTTTTCTTCTTTTTTTTTGGAAATTTCCTTTGGATGTCACATATGCATGAAACTTTGAACGAAACTTGAGACTTGAATAAGTCATGAATGATGATGGTTGAATCTTTGAATGAATTTGAAGTGTCTTGAACAATTCTTGAATACAAATAATTTTTTATCCAAAATATTGTCAACTTTGAACCGTGAATGAAAACATTTATCTTTTGTGCGCTTGTATGAATCTTGAATAATATTGGAATGGATTCTTGACCCATTCTTGAATAAACTTGAAATAACGCACAAAATTGAACCTTGCATTTGGATGAATGGGTCATGGTACATGCAATCTCGAATTTGCAATCTTGAATCAATTATGGTACATGTCTCAAAATTATCCCCATGAATGAAGTTTTGAACTTAAAAATGGACAATTGAATCATGGCTAGCTTGAAAACCTTGAAAAAGGGATGAGTGTCTTTGAAACCTTGAAATAAATTTAATTTAATGATATTTCGTGTGCGAATCTTCAATTCATGGTAACTCACAATACAATCCAATAGCGCTTGAAAGAACAATAATGCCTTGAGAAATCCACTTTCATTCAATGATCACCAAATGCTCAGACACAAGTGATTTGAATTGCAAATAATAAAACGATTAATGAATTTTAAAACTCCACTTCTTGTTTTCATGAATAATCTCCACTTAAGAATCAAGTGTCTTAAGAAAATAATTATGACATGAATTGAACCTAGGACTTAAGAACATTCTAAGTCAAGAAATTACCTATGATAATTCAATAACTTTCAAGGTACTCTAAGCATAATTTGTCTCCGATCTTTGAAGAAAAGTCATAGACGACATCATCTATGACAATGTTCAAAAAGAATCGTCCAAAAATATTGAAAATTTAAATAGTTACGATCCTTGAAAGTTGGGCGATAGTTACTTGAGATTAGGTCAAATCCGCAAAATGACCTCTAAGATATTCAAATATTTGATGATCCTCCGCACATAATCCAACCTTGACTGGTAAAAAGGAGTTAGAGGTGACGTCAAGGAGAGTTATACGCAAAAAGAACCATTAAAAAATATTTAATAATGAAGAAGTTATGATCGTTTGAACCTGATCTTGCAAAAGTTGACTTTTGGTCAAAGTTCCTTGAATCGGCTTGCAAATTTGATCTTTCCTCACATTCCCAGACATATTGATGCACATATTGGCTAGTGATGATGAAATTTGGACTATGCCAAGCTTTGATAAAATATCCCCCTTGAGAATTGGTGATTTTCCATGCTTGACACTTGAGGGATCCAAAAACCCTAATTGAGTCGCGGCACCTGACGCTCTTGATTTAGACCTGTCTCTACACATGAAATCAAAGAAACACAAACATACACCTATATATGGGATTAGAAGTCAGTGATGCATAAGAGAAAAGGTTCACAATAATTGATAATCTCTGCATAAGCAATGCTCAAAGGTGAGCGGATTAAGAAAAACCAACTGTATCTCGTGACCTTGATGTTTTATGAAAATGCAATTGAAGGTTGGATCTTAGGTCAAAATTTTGGGTATGACAACTGCCCCTATTTAAGTTTCTCCTATTCGGAGATATGAAGATTGAAATCTTCATTTCGACGAGATCGAAGATACTTAAATATATAATACACAATTTTTTTGTCCTAAGATACCACAATGATGTTTATGATATGATACAAATGCAATGCTATGAATTTTATAGGGAATGATGCCACATGAGACAAACTACAGTTGGAGAAACCAAGGACATGATAAAGTAATCCCACAAGGGAAGAGATTATAACTCCACTAAGGAACAAAGCCATAAACTTCGAATGACAGACTCTCATTGGGGAACAACTTCGAGAGAAGAAAAAATTACTGAATTTATCAGGGAAGACGCCTTGCATAGGCTATGAAGAGATAAACGGATGCTGACTCAAGATGATGGTAAATTTCCAACTCAGTGTCCAAGGTAGAAAATAAAAAAGATACTAACTCACAGATGAAGGTAAACTACCAACTCAATGGTCAAAGGTAGGATCAAAAGATACCGACTCACAGATGACGATAAACTACCAACTCAGTAGTTAAAGGTAGAAGATCAATAAGATACCGACTCACAGATGACGATTAACTACCAACTCAATGGTTGAAGGTAGAACAATACCAACTTTTATTGATGGTAAAGAAACAGAAGACACATTGATGTTTACTGAAGGTGAATTACCGACTTTTATTGAAGGTAGAGAAAAAAGATGCACCAACTTTTACTGAAGGTGAACTACCGACTTTTACTGAAGGTAGACAAATAATTAACCTTTTCGCGACGAACGGGTTCCAGTTTCTTCTTTATCAAGTCTTCTACCTGATAACGATAATATACAAACTTCTCTACAAGACTTTTCTGGTGAGATACCATTTGTTGTTGATGAGAAAACTTCTCAAAAGACACACCATTTGCTGTTGATGAGCAAACTTCTCAAAAGAGATACCATTTGCTGTTGATGAGAAAACTTCCTAATAGATATACCATTTGATGTTAATGAGAAAACTTCCCAAAAGAGATGCCATTTGTTGTTGATGAGAAAACTTCTCAAAAGAGATACCATTTGCTGTTGATGAGCAAACTTCTCAAAAGAGATACCATTTATTATTGATGAGCAAACTTCTCAAAAGAGATACCATTTGCTGTTGATGAGAAAACTTCTCAAAAAAGAAACCATTTCATGTTGATGAGAAAACTTCTCAAAAGAGATACCATTTGCTGCATAAACCTCTCCAAGAACCTGGTCAAAAGCCACTGACTGGTCTCAATTTCTTCTTAATCAAGTCTTCCACTTGAAAAGGATAATATACAAACTTCCCCATGAGACTTTTCCGAAGAGATGTCGTTTGCTGAGTAAACCTCACCAAGAACTTGGTCATAAGCCACAAACTGGTCTCAGTTTCTTTTTAATCAAGTCTTCCACTTGAAAAGGATAATATACAAACTTCCCCATGAGACTTTTTCGAAGAGATGCCGTTTGCTGAGTAAACCTCCCCAAGAACCTGGTCATAAGCCACGAACTGGTCTCAGTTTCTTCTTAATCAAGTCTTCCACTTGAAAATTATAATATACAAACTCCCCCACGATAATTTTCCAAAGAGATGTTGTTTGCTGAGCAAACCTCCCCAAGAACCTTGTCATAAGCCACAAACTGGTCTTAATTTCTTCTTTATCAAGTGTTTCACTTGAAAATGATAATATACAAACTTCCCTACGGGACTTTTCTGAAGAGATGCCATTTGATAAAAAAATCAGAGTTTATATGTTGGAGATAAACAAACTTCTCATGAAGAGACCTCCATTTTCCATAAGGTAAAAGTATGATGGAAATACACAAGCTGCTCAAATAAAGAGGCCGCCACTTGCTGCCAGGAAAAAGATTTTAATATAGTGTTATAAAGACACTATTGGGAATGAGAATCAATAACTTCATCTAGGATAGACAAACTTCTCATGAAGAGTCTTCTATTTTTCATAAAAGAGGAAATCCATAAATAATTAAGCTGCTCAAATAAAGAGTCTGCCACTTGTTATCAGGTTGGGATTCCAAGAGAGTGTTGCAACAACACTACTGGGAAACAAAGTTCATCTTTACTGGGAAACCATGGATATATTTACCTGAGGAGACAAAGTATTTAAAGGTGAAAAATAAATTCACGTTCAATCTAGGTTTCACAGCCTAGAGAGATCCACGAGGTAACACTTATAAGACACAAAACTCAATAAAAAATAAACATGTGAGAAACAGTCAAACAAGACTCTACCAGACAAGAAATAAACTCAACTGGGACTTATCATATCCTAAGATGGAAGGGAAAGCTAAAACAAAACTTTTCCACGAGGAATAAACTCAGCGGGGAATTTAGAAAGGATGTACACTTTCTGCTTAGGTTGTCATTCTATTTGGAAAGAGAGAATACTATACTTGGGGATAAACACAACCAAAGTAGATGGACCCAAAAACATTGAGAAATGCGAATGTGTATAAATGATGTAAGTGTGAATGAATAAGTGAATGTCATGTATATGCTGACAAAACAGACAAAATAGAAAAACTGGGGATGATAAGCCATCACAGTACAAACATATACTCGATTAATCTCCACAAGATGGGAACATTACTGGAGATAGAACAAAAGCCATCGACGAAACATATTTCTCCTATAAGGCTCTAATATCTCTAGATATGAAGATACTTCTCGCGAGAAAACCCAAAGTCCAATCCTCTTACATCAATAATCCATTGAAAGGATAACAACACGAACAACACTTCAGCTGGAGAAAAATCTTACTTAGCTAGAAATACCGGGGAACACCACCATCTGATAATGTGTGCGAAGTAGATCACATATCTTGACAAATCTAGATTTCCTCTGGAACTAATTTTGGATGCCCCAAGTTGACTGTTGAAAAACTGCATGATGCGCGACAATTCTTGCGAATAACTTCACTTCTTAAATGCCCCAAGTTACATGGTTTACGAGAAGAAATAGTCTCAAGAGGATTTTACAAAAGACCTGGAATCCAAAATGCCCTAACGTCTTCAAACTCTTTGAGATATTCGTTAAATCTTGATGTGACTGCCCCATATTTATTGTATTTGACAAAACAAAGTCTTCAAATTTCCCCATGAGGGTAAAAAAATATATGAAGGAAACCATCTGTTCATGCTAAAGGTCTTCAAGTGACATGCCTATGGCTATGATCATTCTTAGAAACGATTCGCCAATTACTTAACAAAGTTCCAGACCTCTAAAGATTAAAATCATCACTGGTGCTTATATGTAAGCTTCATTGATATTAAGCAAATCTTTTACAAGAAGAAAAAGTTTATTTTTGAGAATGAAAATTCTAATACAACAGTTATGTAAGTCTTGAAGATTTTTGAAAAGATGTCACAATGGGCGAATGAGTGCATTATTTATTTTTTATGAAAGATAACAAAAGCATATTATACCAACACAAATATTTTAGAAAAAGTTATGGGAGTCAAGAATGTTATCTCGTTGAAGTATGCTTTTGAAATAAACCATGTTCCAATTAGGACTTTTGAAGGTTGTAACGTGGTCTGGTTCACGATTTTCAGAAAAAAGATTTTAAGGCTCAAAGTTTATTGGTGCCCACCCATTCTTCGTGATGTTCTCCGGTCCTATGTTTAGTTAATCCAACATTAGTGTTCATTTCTCAAAAAAGATTTTGTGATGGTTAAGGAAGTAATAAGGCTTTCAGAGTAGCAGTCACCCTTCTAGTGTTTGTGTTTATAGTTACACAAACTTGTTCTTGGCTGAGGACTCTTCTTTGTAATCCTTTCTTTGCAAATTTTTGTTTTCCCTACCTTTTGCTTGAACTAATTCTGTTGAATTGATAATCCAGTGGGATGCCCTGACTTTTTCCTAAGAGACTTGTTTTTTTTCAAGTTTTGACTTAGCGAGCTTTTTGTCTCTTTCTTTTTCATCATTTTTTATTCATTTCATTTTTCTTTCCTTTTGAACACATCGCGTGACTTCGAGTCATTTTTGACTTGTTGGAAGAATTATGATTGCCTGAGTCCTTAGTAGATGAGGGATAATCGTTGTGGTATTGTCATTTGTTGATCTCCTGATGTGTGAGAGATACCCATTGGGATATCGTCTTCTTTTGATGCACACTAATGATAGGCAAAGATTAACCATTGCGTTTTTTAGTTTCCTCAACCTATTTAAGGATAACCATTGTTGTATCCTTGGACGTGCGCTCTTGATGAGATTTGAATACTCAATCAGATTAACAAAACACTACCCTGCCCCGGGTTAAAAATGAGGATTTTTCTAAAAATAAAAGAAACTCCTACTTCAAGGCTCAAAGAGGTTAACAAATGTTTCACTCCCTTATATCTCCGGTGTTTGGGGATTTGAAACAATACATGTACATCGTCAATAGAGTTTTATCCAAAAGCATACAACCAGGAATTTTGCGTTTTAAATTCATCATCCTCCCTCCAATATCTTCCTAGGCAAGAGAATAAGTAACAATGTGGTATTATAATGCAAAAAACAATTTAAAAATTGAAACAAATACGAGTGAAACGAATGAATTTCTTCAAGACAAACATATTCATTGTATTAAGATAATCATTCAAATGCAAACAAGTTCTTACATGCAATAAGCGCAAGAAAAATTACAAATCAGAAAGCAGTAAAACTTCTAGTAAACTGAGAAGGCCAATCATCCTTAAACTCCAGGGTATCCTTCAATCAAGTTCTCCAAAGTTCATACATGCTTGAGCAGTGGGATAACATCATTGAAGGATAAGGTACCACTTTTTATCAACTTTTAAACTTCTATTTTCAATGGAAAACAATTCTCAATGTCATGCCCAAGGGAGCCTTGGTGAAAATCACAGAAAGCATCAGCCTCGTACCACCAAGGAATTACTTCTGGGATAACTGGCGGTGATCTTGTTGAACCAAGTTCTTCTGTAACAAATCAGGTAATAATTCAGCATACGTCATAGGAATTGGGTCAAACTGATCCTTCTTATGTGTACTACTTTGTTGATTATGATGATAAATTGGAGCAACAAGGGGGTAAAATAAACACAAGGATGACAGGAGAAACATGCTGATTCTGACGATAATTGTTTCTTCCTCTAGTTTTATTCTTGGAAAAGTTATTATTAAACTTCTTCACACCACTAGCTGAGCCACCATCTTCAAATAAACATCCCTTTTGGACATCCTCTTCTAGAAGCACTCCCACATTCACTTTTTTCAGGGAAATTGCTAGGTGTATTGACTATCACCTTCTCATGAAAGAACAATTTCATAGTTTTTGTGAAGACCTTTGCCATATCTTCTTCCTTCCCAGAAGGATTGACTTGGGAAATGACTAAAGTTTTAACCAAAGCAATTAGATGCTCCATACCAGCTTTCAAAGTAATCATCTCCTTACGGAGTTCAGAAATATCTTGCTTAATATTTTCCATCTTTATCTTAGCACGAGTGTTTTACTTGTGAGCCTAAAGGAAAAAACAAGGTTTAGAAATGACTTTTGAAAGTGAAACAAAAAATGTAGATTGATGCATGATATATAAATGGAAAAGAGAGTTTTTATTTGACTTCCAAGGAACTCAAGATATTAAGTTGTAAACATCAAGGTATGAAGATAGAAAAATGAATTCTAAATTGGATCCAAATGTTGATCAAGTTATCATAAAGATCAATCATCCATTTTGGTGGATTAGGGTTTTCACCCCATCAACACTCAAGATCCATTGGGTTTGACGAAACTTATGATGTTTACAAAGAAAGACCCCCAAATTCCTTGAAAATCAAGTGAAAAAGATTTTCATGCATGCATGAAGGCATGGTTATCCAACAACCACAAGCAAGGTCACAAACAAAGTTGGAAGCTTCGACGTCACGAGCTTGGAGTCAAAGGGTGAGAATCAACCCACAAGGTATGTACTAAGGGCTTATCACCTGCCGAACAAGGTTCTAAAAGGTTCCCAGAGTCTACATCCTTCCTTCGGATATTACCAACGTCCCAATTACTCAGTAATTAGTAATATTCACCGGAAAAACTCGTCTGAGTGCAGCATCGCGTGACAACTACTTCCGAATTACGCTGCCATAATCTCCACACTACATCTAAAAGGCTAAGACGGGTTAAGGATTCTACAGCTCTTCAGCTTCGCGGGCTCCCAGGTCGAAAGCAACAATGTCTTCCCGATTACTCGGTAAACAAATACTAAAGTCAAAGGGGCCTCCACTGAGTGAGGGATTTCATGTCTCTTTTTTCGAGATTATTCCCTCTAAGTTAACATGACTATACCGCATGTCCTATCTTAAGTGTAACTTAGTCCGGGTATAGGACTTGTCCTTTGTAATCTACACCCAAAGAAACCACAAAATAGCACATATAAGCACACAAGCAATAATAACGAAAACATATATAACAAATTAGGTTTAACCCACTTAGAGTATAGACTTTTTCCCCAACAAAGTCGCCAATTCTATAGCGGTGAAAATCAAAGATCAAGCTATAAATTAACTTGACACCCAAAAGCAAGAGCCGCCACCACACTTTATTGTTTCCAAGGAAAAAGGTAAAAGTGCAAAATAAAAACCACAAATAATGCAAAGTAAGTGCGATACTAAAAGTAAAAAAAAATATAATGCATTTGAAAGAGATCAGAGGTTAGGGGGTTGGTTATACAAAGGGAAGGTACTAGCATCCTATGTATCTATAGTATCCTATAGGAACCTTTTGAAATATCTATGTTTTGGTCAAAATTGTTTTGCTTGCTAAATGAGTGTGGGGATGAGATTTGAAAATGCGATGAGCTAGTGTCAAAGTTTTGGCTTAAATGAGTGTAAGTTTTGTCCTTAGATTAGCAAAACTAAAAGAGTATGAATAGGGTTTTGCACAATCATATTAAATATATATATATATATATATATATATATATATATATATATATATATATATATATATATATATATATATATATATATTTGATGACATAAAGTCAACAAATTTGATTCTTTTCCTTGGAGTTAGACAAACAGACAATGAGAATTTTAAATTAATATGACAAAGATAATCAAATACAAATGAAAGAGAATGTGACTAATTATCCAAAGAAGTTATCTAAATTACTAAATTAAAATTCTAAAATTACCAATTTAAATCTAAATGAAATTAATTCTATAGTTACTAAATTATATCTAAACTAATTTAAATGTAAACTAAGTTAATTATAAAATTCCAATTTAAATCTAAGCTATCATAAAAATACTAATCTAAACTAAATAAATCCTAAAAATTGCTAAAATTACATCTAAACTAATTTATTCTAAGATTAATAATCTAAAATTAAACTAAGTTATTTAATGAAAAAGGGCGTGAAAACAGAAAATTGGGGATGAATATGTTGAATTTCGAATGGGCTTAAACTTACAGCCCAGGTATATATAAAAATATTATATGAAAAAAAAAAAAACAAAGTTGCTGCTGGGCCAGAGGTGGTTAAATTTGTATTGGGTGAGGCCCATGATAATAAAAGGGACAGCTAAATAAATGGCCAAAATTTGTATTGGGTCGGACAGGGTATGACCCAGATCTGGCCTCCTTAAAACATGAGATCGAGTCGGATAAACCCTAAAAAATATCAATCCTCCTCTTTCCTTTTGAATCGTAGCAAACACTCTTCATCTCTATCTCATATGCGCCATCATTTCATCTTTCCGCTTTTCAGGCTTCAGTTAAGCAATAAAAACGAATAATCTTGGCGACCCTCTGTCCTCGCGGTTTATCAAACAACAAAAATCACATCTCTATCTTCACAACTTTGTGGTTTATGAACAGATGGAAACAAGACAAAATTAATCAGAACGGAATAAAAAAAACATGAATTGAAGGAAAACCTGGTACTTTAATCATCTATTCCTTCTTCTAAGCCTGCACTTTTCTGTTTGTGTTGTTAATTCGTGGCCTTATGTTGATATCGGTGTTGGAGAGGCTGCAATGTGGATCAATATTGAGTTTTGTTGTTGGTGATGTGTTGATTGGAATTGTTGGTGTAACGATACAGTAAAAGCTAGTTCGACGGATCCCTGGCTCCGACAATGGTGTGATTCAGGTACAATTTGAAATGTCGCTCTTTGACCGTTTCTGCTTCTAGCCCACTTCTTCTGATTTCTCTAAAAAATTAATTATGCATGGTTGTTATTGCTAGCTGGTTCGATTGCAGGCTATTGAAAGTTATGTCATGCTTGGTTACATTTATTGTTTATTTGGTCTAAATTGCTACCGCAGGTGAGATATTTGAAGCTCGGTGTGATTCTATTTGTAGGTTGAAGCTTTGAATTGTGTTTAAGTTTGGAGGAAGGTTCAAGATTTTTTTTTGTAGCTCTTCTGTAATTTTTTCTTCCTCTTTTTTGGTTTTTTGAAGCCGGTAAATGAAACTTTGCAGGTTTTGATGTGAGGAGTGTAGTGAGGAGTTTGATATGTATGTTTGAATGGATGTTGGGAGGCTTTGATGGAATGAATTGGAGGAGGATATTGATCTTTTTTAGTAAAGTTTCTTGTTTTTTCTTGGTTTTTTGTGGAGTTTCTTATGTTCCTCTTTTAATATGAGTGGCCTGCTTTTGATGTAATATATAGATTTCTTATATAGACATAAGGTTGGCGTTTGAGATGGAAGTTTGAAATAGAACCATTATTCACTAAGCATCCTCTTTTCCATTTTTGATACCTTGATTTTATTGCTTTGTCTTGTATAGGTTTTATATGAGCAATTATGGTGAAAGCTTTGGACTTGTTTGTACAAACTATTTTTTTGCTTGTGGAGGTTGGTGGACTGTTTATGATACAGTGCAACAACATGATTAAAGTGGACAACAAGCAGGCTTTGGACTAACATGGTGCAAAATTTTATTGTCTTATGGGCTGGCAATTAGGCAGCAGTAGCACTAGATAGGGCCTGGTGCAACATACCTTTTTTTTGGACAGGTTTTTTGGACCATCGTGGATGCAAGAAGTAGGAAGGTGCAGGTTTTTGTGTAGCATATTTTTGGACCACAAGTTTTTGTTATTTTTTTGCAATATTGAGACAAGGCATTCTGGCAGTAGCAGTATCATTTTGTTTGGAATTGGGACAATTTGGTGTAAAAGAGAGTTTGAGCAAATAACATGAAGACTTTGGATCAATATTGGAATAAGACTTAAGATTTATTTTGCAACTCTTTCAGTCTCTTTTGTAACTGTAGGGATGAATTTGATTTTGGAACTTGAATGATGTAATGAAATTGTAATTTAATGAACTTGATGGAAATTGAAATGAATCTTTTCTTCTTTTTTTGTTTTGGAAATTTACCTTTGGATGTCACATATGCATGAAACTTTGAACGAAACTTGAGACTTGAATAAGTCATGAATGGTGATGGTTGAAGCTTTGAATTAATTTGAAGTATCTTGAATGATTCTTGAATACAACTCATTTTTTATCCAAAATGTTGAAAACTTTGAATCGTAAATGAAAATATTCATCTTTTGTGTGCTTGTATGAATCTTGAATGATATTGGAATGGATTCTTGATCCATTCTTGAATAAACTTGAAATAACTCACCAAATTGAACCTTGGATTTGGATGAATGGGTCATGGTACATGCCTTGAAATCTCGAATCAATTATGATACATGTCTCAAATTTATCCCCATGAATGAAGTTTTGAACTTAAAAATGGAGAATTGAATCATGGCTAGCTTGAAAACCTTGAAAAAGGGATAAGTGTCTTTGAAACCTTGAATTAAATTCGATTCAATGATATTTCGTGTGCGAATCTTCAATTCATGGTAACTTACAATACAATCCAATCACCCTTGAAAGAACAATAATGCCTTGAAAAATCCACTTTCATTCAATGATCACTAAATGCTCAGACACAAGTGATTCGAATTTCGAATAATAAAACGATTAATGAATTTTCAAACCACACTTCTTGTTTTCATGAATAATCTCCATGTAAGAATCAGGTGTCTTGAGAAAATAATTATGACATAAATTGAACCTAGGAGTTAAGAACATTCTAAGTCAAGAAATGACCTATGATAATTCAATAGCTTTCAAGGTATTCTAAGCATAATTTGTCCCCGATCTTTGAAAAAAAGTCGTAGATGACATCATCTATGACGGTTGCAAAAATAATCGTTCAAAAATATTGAAAATTGAAAGAGTTACGATCCTTGAAAGTTGGGTTATTTGAGATTAGGTCAAATCCGCAAAATGACCTCTAAGATATTCGAATATTTGATGATCCTCCGCACATAATCAAACCTTAACTGTTAAAAAGGAGTTGGAAATGACGTCAAGGAGAGTTATACGCAAAAATAACCATTCAACATTTTTGAATAATGAAGAAGTTATGATCGTTTGAACTTGATCTTGCAAAAGTTAACTTTTGGTCGAAGTGCCTTGAATCGACTTGCAAATTTGATCTTTCCTCTAATTCCCATACATATTGATGCACATATGGGCTAATGATGATGAAATTTTGACTATGCCAAGCTTTGATGAAATAGCCCCTTGAGAATTGGTGATTTTCCATACTTGACACTTAAGGGATCCAAAAACCCTAATTGAGGTGTGGCACCTGACGCTCTTGATATAAACCTGTCTCTACACACGAAAGTAAAGAAACACAAACATACACTTGTGTATGGGATTAGAAGCCAGTGATGCATAAGCTAAAAGGTTCACAACAATTGATAATATATGCCTAAGCATGCTCGTGGGTGAACGGATTAAGAAAAACCAATTATATCTCATGACCTTGATGTTTTATGAAAATGTAATTGAAGATGGGATCTTAGGTCAAAATTTTGGGTATGATAACGTGTTTAGAGATCAGATATGGAACAACTTCGTGGGGTATTGACCAGGATGAAGATTCAGATGTGGTTATTTATGGTATATATGCAAGCCTTGGCCCATCATTGGGAACTCTTCGAGTAGGAATATAATCAGTTGAAGACCCAGTTGAGTCAGGTCATAGAAGTCTTGATGATAGTGTCAACAATCCTTCACCGAGTGTTGCAACATAAGTTATTATCTTATCCTCATTTGGGATTACTTTCAAACCATGGGGTACCTTGCGGGTCTCATCAACCATCTTGAGTGTTTGGAACATATTATCAGCATATGGTTCCCATTTCCCAGTTGAATGCAATGGATATGTTTTATCAGCAAGGGCAGAATGGGTCTGGAGAACGATTTTGATCCCATCTCAGTGCTTTATTCTCGTTTTGTTTCCACGCTTGTTTGAGCTTTAGTGGGTTAGGCTCCTTACTTTAGTACCATCTATAATTCCCCTCCCAAATATTGTTATCAACATCATATATGGTTACCACGCAGGGGTACCTAATTATTCAATCAACCGCATTATCCTCAATTTTAAGCTCCCTAATCTTCTCGTCAGCAATCAGTGTTTTCTTCCCCAAGTGAATCCTTGGGGCAAAGCTTTTAAGCGTAGATAGAAGAAGCCTAAGAATTATGTTAATACCATCTCAATTCCTTACATCCTGGCACTTCCTTGTCCATTGGAAAATTCAGTTTATTAAGATTCGTGCTTTGGAGACTATTCAGTTGATTAATCTCTCTCCTGATGCAAATTCTAGGCGTGTCTCCCATTCTGGGGCATTTGGCCGTGATTTCGAAGATTGTAATAGAAGATGGACTGCATATCTCCCGTGTGGTAGAAGATACTTGGTAATTCAGTGTATGCAATTTCTCTAGGTACAATATTCACCTTTTCTTTAAAGAGAATCTTCGGTGAGTATATTTTGGGGCACTCGGCTATTCAGTTGAAGATGGTTTGTCATCTAGAGATAAAGTCCAAGCTTGGATCAATTCAGAGACTCTTGTGTCCAGATCAGTGGGGAATCTCTTATCCAAGTGAGCCTCGAGGTTGCTGAAGATCGTTTGATGCAATCAGTCTGTACGGAGTCTTGTCTCTTCAACATGGGAATTTCAAATTTCATTTGAATTTTTATTTGCAATCTTAATTGTTTTGTTCTCTACTTTCTTGTATGAAAACTTATTCATCTTTTTTAATATTAAATCATAATGCATTGAATATGTTTGTCTTGAACTAATCGATTCACAATTTCTCTGATTTGTTTTACTATGTTTTTGATACCCAACTCTTATTAATAAAGCAATAACTCTGAAGGGAGGATGACGAATATTTTCCTGGAATCTAAAATGTTATGCTTTCAAGTAAAAACCTTGCTGGCGATATACAAGCCTTTTTTAAATCCCCAAACACCAAATATATAAGGGAGATAGACCATCGTTAACCCCTCTGAGCCTTCGAAGTAGGAGTTTCTTTTCTATTTGAAAAAAAAACCCTTATTTTTAACCTAGGGCAGGGTAGATGTTCACTTAATCTGATCGAGCATTCAAATTTTAGAAAGAGTGTCCTATCTGAGGATCACCACACCTTATCCCTCACATTATGAGGCCGGGAAAAGACCAAAACCACAATGGTTATTTCCTCACAAAATCCTGAGGTCGAGAATAAATCGGTACAACAATGGTTATTCCTCTCCGACTAAGGAATGAGGCAGTCACTTTCCTCCAAAGAGTTCGAAGACTTAGGGTCACACGACTTGTTCAAAGGGAAAAAGGAAATGAATAAGAAAGAAACAAAAAAAGCCCCACTAAGTCGAAACTTGAAAATAAGTCGCTTAGGTAAAAGTTAGGGCATCCCGCTGGACTTCCAAGTTAAAATTCAAAAGAATTGGTCTAGGAAAAAGTTAGGGAAAGCGAATAGGAATTTGAAAATCCCGAAAGGAAGAAAATTATTATCCAATAAAAATCCTCATCAAAAGAAAAGTCGTGTGATCGAACACGCAAAAACCAAAGGTTAAGTGATTGTCATGTCCAAGAAATCGTTGTGGTTCCTCAACCATCATAAACTCTTTTGAGAGATGAGTGCTCGTATCGAGTTAACTAAATGTAGGACTATGTTGCGACTGGTTTTTAAATGAGAGTCGCCACTACTAGTTTTTATCCTAAGGAATGGCATATAATACGAAATCCTAATTCGCAGACAGAGATTCTAGGTTTCAGACTTCATTATACGAAAGGAAGTTGTTAGGCACCTTTCATCTACCTTATTCTTAAGGATATTAGGTTTAGGTTTAGATTTCAGGTGAAACAGGGTTTTAAATTTTAACAGGGGAACTCGCCACAATTTTAGTCGTATGCCTATGTATCCTCTTATGAGGAATCAGAGTCCCAATTCGCAATTCGTATGGGTTTGTGTTTTTTAGGGGTTGCAAATGTATTTTGAATCGCCTCGCATTTGACTGGTTGTAGAGATTACGGAATTTTGGCTAAATGTGCGATTAGGCAAAATTCATTTGGAACCCTTTTGCAAAAATTGATTGTTTAGATTAGTTTATTGCGAAAAATAGTTTGAGATTTGTTATACGTTTTTTAACAATATTAATTGTAAAAATACCTTGATTAATGCACGATAAAGAAAATATTTTAATGCAAATAATATAGAAAATATATTCATGAGCTTTTTACAAAAATAATTGTTTACAATGATAATGATAAAATAATATAAAATAAAATAATTATTATTATCAAAAAAGAAATAAATAATATAAATAAAAAAATATAATAAATAAGAAAAATATAATAATTATAGAAAATAATTTAATTAGTTTCAGGGGGGTGTAGTTTTTTATTAAGCAGTAAAAATAGGGGGGTGTTTTTAGGAGACTGGGCTAGGCCCAAATATATTTTCTGAAGGGGAGGTGTATCGCTAGCTATGTTTCAGTAAAGCAAGGAAAGGGTCGTGTGAATAGAAACTGGGCTCGGCCCATTATGCATTTGAGAAAGGGCCGGTTCAGTTGCGTGGATGAGGGTGCATGGGAGTTACGATGGGACATGGCCTACGATTGTCCTTTTATGATCAAACGGACATGATTGCAAGGGAACATGATAAGCGTTCTAAGCGCGTGTTTATTAGATCGGAACAGGGTACAAGTGTTATATTTTCATTTTTCATTACTTATTCTTCATTTACAGTACACGAACCTTTCTCCTAAACTTCTTCTTCTCTAACTCTAATCCACCCTAAGAAATCAACTCGGCGGCGCTATCCTTTCTACTCCGACCACCCAACAAACCCAATACAAAAACAACTATAAGAAAGCTAAGTTATACCTCTTGGCATTTTTCGAATTCTTGCGCGGCTTGGAAACTTCTACTACTGACCATTCTTCTTCTTTTTGGGTGCAGTTTCCAGCGATAGTTTTAGGTGGATGGCCGATAGTAGTGGTGAAGCGGAGGAGCGATGATAGCTGCAGTTAGGGTTTCAGATGTTGAAACCCTAACCGTGTTTCCTCTTCTTCAAAGATCGGTACTAGTTCTTCTGTCTTCTTATCACGATTCTCCTTCAGTATATCAAGCTTCTTCCCTTATGTTAATTCTTCTCCTTCGCGATTCCCCCCTTTTCTATTGTATTTTCAATTAGTATTTATAGGGTAGATTAGGGCTTTGCTGTTACGAATTCATTGTCTTGGGTTAGGGAAATTAGAGGAATTAGAGATTCAAAAATTCATTGTAATTGATTTTAATTATGTTTTATTTGATTCAGACAGATTTGTTTATAAAAATGTTTCTGTATTTGTGTGAATATTGATTCTGGACTTTTTGGATCTGTTATAACTTTAGGCGTAAATCTGATTTTGTATCATCTCAGGCTTTAAGTTATGAATAAAGATTTGGTTTAGTTTTCTGTAAATGATTTGATTTGGATGGAATCCGCTTGGGTCCGTAACATTGATTTAGCGTTGTACTGTAAAAAAGGCTTGGGCTTGGACTATAATTCTGAAGATTTGATATGGAAAAAGATTTGTTCCTTTTATTGTAAAAAAAGATATGATTTTTACCAAATTTAAACAGTATCTGTTAATGAATAAAAAATGTGTGCAAATATTTCATGACTGAAACAAGTTTCATTTTCAATTGGGCATGTGTTAATTCTTCTTGGCCCAGCACGTGCAAAATTAAATTTAAACCATAACTCTTTATCCCCAAACGTTTTTGAGTCTGGGCCTTGCTTTACCCAATGACTATTTTGCTTATTATTATAATAATGATTTTTTGGATACGCATTGGGCCTATCCGGCCCCTGACCCAACAATCACTTCCCTTCCAACCCAAATTCAAATTTACAAAATTGTAAGATAAAATTTTGATAACAGTAAAAACGTTAAATGAGCCTGATTTAAAAAACTCAATGAACCTATAATTTATAACCATACTCCATTTCTTGCTATATAATGCCCAAAAAATGGGCCCTCTAAGATGGGCTTGTAAATTACAATCTCACCTCCTCCTTTTGTTAATAACACCAACACTTAAATGGTCTTATGATTTAAGAACTTAATAATTATTATTGAAATAGTTTTCCATTTTCGAATATCATGGGCCATCGGTCAACATGCTTCGCGAATGGGTTTACAAATACATGGGTCTTTTTGATTTAGAAAGCCCCACTTTCCCTTAATTAAAATACACCCCCTGATTGTTTTCGATTTAAGAATGGGCCATCAGATATTGCTAAACCATCCCTAATTAAAACATCTTCTTCTATCTTTAAATCTTGAAAATATAATCGCAAAGGTATGGCAAATTTGGGGTACGACAACTTCCCCTGTTCAATTATCTTCCAATCGAATCGCGTGAGAATACGCGAGTCTTGCACATTTTGATTGTGAGTTTATTGAATACTTGGAATACCCCAAAATTTTTCCGACAAACATAAGGTTATGCTGATATAGCATACCCTTACGAGTCTTGAGGTAGTAGGCAAAGCTGATGATTTATCGCTTACCAGGGTTTGATGACGAGGCATATGGTCTTGAGCTTGAGAGAGCAATCTTGTATGTATTGGTTTGCTTTAGCTTATTCACCCATTTGGCGGATGAATAAAACAACAATTGATGATGCATGGCTGCTTAAAGACTGAGGCCATGGGTTATGTTCGCGAGTCGCTGCATGACGTCTTAGGCGATAAGCTAGATTTTGTATTTTTTTTAGCATCGCTGCATGACATCTTAGGCGATGGCTTGTGTTGCAGAATAAAGAAACACATTGCTGCACAACGTCTTAGGCAATGGTCTTTATTATGGAACAAGGAACCACACTACTGCACGACGTCTTAGGTAGTGGGTTAGGTTCGCGATCGCTGCATGTCGTCTTAGGCGATAGGCTAAATTTTGGTTTTCGAGCATCGCTACATGATGTCTTAGGCGATGGCCTGTGTTGCAGAATAAATAAACACATTGTTGCACAACGTCTTAGGAAATGGTCTTTATTACGAAATAAGGAACTGCACTGCTGTACGACGTCTTAGGCAGTGGGTTAGGTTCACGAATCGATGCATGTCGTCTTATGAGATAGGCTAAATTTTGGTTTTTGAGCATCACTGCATGATGTCTTAGGCGATGGTCTGTGTTGAAGAAAAAAGAAACACATTGCTGTGCGATGTTTTAGGAAAGGGTCTTTATTATGGAACAAGGAACCGCACTGCTGCACGACTTCTTAGGCAGTGGGTTAGGTTCGTGAATCGCTGCATGTCGTCTTAGGCGATAGGATAAATTTTGGTTTTCGAACACGGCTGCATGGAGTCTTAGGCAATGATCTAAGTCTTTCAAATTACGACCTGGGGTCTTAGTTAATGGGTAAAGGAAAGGAAACACATCACGACATGGAGTCTGAGGCAATGTGTTATGTTGCACTGCTGCCCGAGGTCTTAGGAAATGAACTAAGTTTCACGCATTACTGCCTAGGGTCTTAGGTAATGGATAAGATGAAGGGAATACACTACTGCATGGAGTCTTAGGAAATAAACTACATTGTAGAGGGAAAACATCATATCATGGAGTATTAGGTGATGGGTTGAACACATCACGACATGGAGTCTTAGGTGGCAGATCCTATTTGGCTTTTGAACACTGTGGCATGGAGTCTTAGGCAATGTACTGGGTTTCGCACATTACGACATGGTGACTTAGGTAATGTACTGGGTTTTGCACATTACTGCATGGAGACTTAGGTAAAGCTACATTGTAAGGAACACATCACTACATGGAGTCTTAGGTGATGGGCTGAACACATCACTGCATGGAGTCTTAGGTGATGGGTTGGATTTGTAGAAGGAGTGTGCTTTGCTGATTGACCCTTAGATAACTAAATCGAGGGTGAGATTGTCTGTTTGCTGTATGACGCATGTGCATGGCATCTGATATTAATATGGACCCCAGTGTTGAATGTATGATATTGATATTGAACCCTGAGTGTATGTGTGTTGAATGTTTGTATGTACCAAGTAGTTTGAAAATATTTTTGATAATTATCCTTTGTTAAACCATTGGTTTTGAGTTATCAAATCCCCAACATGATGAATTGGTGTGGACATGATGAAGAGTGTCTTGACATTTATATTGTAGGCGCAGGCGTAGGTGTGGACATGGGCGCAAGTGTATACGTGGACGTAGGTGTAGGCGTGGTCATAGAAATAGGCGTGGATGTGGAGGTGGGCGTGGATATGAATCATAGGTAAGTTGCCTAGTGAGATTTTGATAGCGGCACCTTTGAAGATTGTATCTGTTGTCAACCGAGGTAGCTATAGCAAGGTGAATGGATAATGCTGAGCTTGGATTTGAATTTGAGTTTGTCTTAGCTGGTAGTCATGCCTTGAGATTTTTTTGCAGTTTTCTATGGGCATGTATGACTGAATGTAATGTATGTATGAATGTTTGATATGATTATGCTTGATGTATGCGTGATGTATGCTTGATATGATAATGTTATGAATTAAAATAATGTGATGATTGATAAATGCAATGCCCTTATTATTTGAACTGCAGAACCAATGCTCAAGGCAGACTATTAGCCAAGACTTATTCTTTTTGAGAAGCCATGCCAATTAGGGCCGGGCTTTTTAAAAGATATGCCAGATGGGAACTAGGATTTTGAAAAGATGGGCCAGATGGAAACTGGGCTTTGCACCCATATCCATATGGTTGCTTGAATAGTATCAACTCGATGGCTTGGAAAGGTGAAACAGATAGCAAGGTCACTAATATTGGTAAGGTTACCCAGAGACATTAATTGGAAAGTGTGAGGTTGCTCATAACTTTTAGGTAAGGCCGTTTACGTAGGATGGATGATGAATGCGTGAGGTTGCTCATGCCTCGTGTGGTTGCCTATGAATGAATAGTGGATGAGGTTGTGTGAGGTTCCTCACGTCTTTGATGAAACGCAGATTAGAAAATGTGTGAGGCTGCTTACATCTTGGGCGGTGTATGTAAGGCTGTTGGCGAAGAATGCTTGTATCATAGATTCATTCAGAGGGATAGTCAAAGAGATGTTAGAGATTGTAATAACGACTCTCCTAGTAATTGACTCTAGATTTTTAAGGGGTCCCGAGTCTCGAGCTATGATATGTTATGCATGCATGCAGATGCAAGTGTTAATGTGTAGAATGACTTGCCAATGCATGTAATAGGTGACTTGGATATGCATCAATGGATGTTGAAATTTTAACGTGCCAATGAGAATCAAGCTCTCTGTTAGATCTATGCTGTCGGAATTCGTCAGCCAAATGAGATGATATGTGTAGTTTGGCAATATCCTAATAAATGTATGCTAATGTTTTATGCAGACTTATGCTTTATGATTATGACTCGCATGATTTGTTGAATGATGCCCCTATGATGGTTTGTTGACGATTAAACGTAGAGGTTTGACCATGTAACATGGTTGCTTGTCACATGATGGTTGAATGTTGTGCTTGCATGATTTCCTGATACTCGCTTTAAACTCGGAAGATTGCTGATGTAGAAGACAGATCCATTGGAGATTATGAAAGTATGCAGGGAGCTTGCCTTTATGTGGACTGTTTTTCCCCAGTTTTTTGGTAGGGTCTTGGAGAAGATTCTCATTGGTATGAGCTCGGAAATAGTTTGATCATAGTATGGATGACCCCACTATTTTTCACTTTGAAACATTATGCCCTTGACTAATGGGCTCCTGGATGGTTTGCCCTTGATGGGATATTTTTTTGAACCAACTCATTTTGATGAGCCTCGCAGTGGCTTGCCCCACCATTCGAATTTTGAAAGAGGTGCCCCTCAATTTCCTGGATCTGGAGGAAATACCCTCAGAAATAACTTATACCTCACCGTGAACTTTGATATAGATTGCCCCAGATATTTGAAGCTTGAAACGTTTGTACTTGACGTTGCTTGAAGGGGAATTTGAACCCTACATGCAGTAGGATGGACTTGGTACGTACTTCCCCCACATTTGAATCTTGGAAGGCTTCCCATGAATCAAGGCCTTGAGAGGTTTGTTTAAAATGAGGGAACCGAGTCATACCCTATTATGACTTGATTAAGGAATGTTCCTTTAAAAGGTATTCCTCTTATTGAATAGTGCTTTGAAATTTGATCCGAGTTGATTGAATCTCATAATGATCTCCCTTTGTTAATAGCATCTTCATGTGATATGCCCTCATGATCATACTAGTTTTGAAATCTCCTTGATTCATAGTTAAATTGTACGTTTTGAAAAGCAATTTTGTTTTATGTACATGCATGTTTTGAAATCGAAGTTGATTATTGAAAAGAAGTGGATGATTAGAGACGGAAATTTGAAGAGGTGAAGATATTAACAATAATTTTAACAAACATAGGAGTCAGTTTAACACGAATTTTTCCGAGTATGCTTTCATAGTTAACCTTGCTTCAATTAGTAATTTTGAGGGTTGTAACGTGGCCATGGTTCGTGGTTTAAGACAAAAGGATATAAGGCTCAAAATTTATTTAGCCCACCCCATTCTCCTTGATGTTCTCCTGTCCCAAGTTCAATTAATCCATAGATGTGTTCAATCTCCAAGAGAAGTTTCGTAGTCGCGTAGATGATGAGAAGCGTTAATAAGATCCAAGCATCCATAAGATCCAAGCGTTGATGAGAAGCCTTTGAGGTGGCAGTCACAAGATTTTTCTCCAATTTTGTTTTCAATCCATTGTTTTTGCATGGACCGATTTTTTTTTGAATTTTTTGGTCCATCGGGATGCCCTAACTTTTGCCTAAGTCAAAATTTTTTGCTTTTTGTTTTTGACTTAGCGGGCTCTCTCTTTTTTTTTTTGAAATTTTTTTCTTTTAAGATTCGTTTTATTTTTTCAATTTCGAAAATTTGTGACTGCCACGCCGATTGATGTAAGCTTCATCTTCATCGTTTTTCTCGATTTTGAATGATGTATTGAGGAAGAAGATATTGAGAGCTTCATGGATTCCTCATTCTTGATGGATGCGAGGAAAAGGATATGCTTGAACCCTTTCTTAGATTATTTCCTCAATGATGTATCGAGGAAAGGTATATGCTTGAACCTTTTGTTTAGATTAATCACTTATCTTGAGAATAGAACATGCCATTGAATTAATTGAAAGACTACCCTGCCCCTGGTTAAGATTAAGGTTTTTTTAGAGAATAGAAAGAACTCCGACTTCTGGCTCGAGGGGGTTGACTATAGACTAACTCCTTATTTCTCCACTGTTTAGAAATTGAAACAATGCCTTACATCGTCAACTCGGTCTTACATTGAAAGCATAGCTTAGCAAAATTCAGTTATTTGGTTTTCATCATTCTCCATCGAAGTTTGTTAATTTGAAAATAGAAAAGAGTGAAAATAGAAATTTGTTGATTTTTGTTGATTGAATCGATTTCAAAAACATCCATGCTTATTTTATTAGAATTCATGATCCAAAGATACAAATTTACACCAGATGAACCTTAGCGACTAGGAAATTACAATTTGTACTTGATAAAGTCTAATGATCTTATGGAAGAGCTCATTTGTTGATCCTCATGACCTCAGGAGATCTTCTTAGTTCTTGGACTTGTCAAAGCGTGAGGGTGACCTTTGACTTTTCTCGGGCATACCTATTCTGTTGATAGGGCAGTTGCTCTTGATGTAGAGGAATCACCAATGGTAGTGGCACTTGAGGCGCTGTGTAGACCCATTGTTGACCTTGTGAAGGGATGCCTTATTTCTTTGTAGGGCCAAGTTTAATTGAGTCTCCAATGTTTAATCTTCTCCTTCCATATTTTCGGACATCCCCAAGCGAGTACCAAGAAATCAGCTAGCATATGGGTAACAGTTGGATAAGGGCGAAGGTGGAAATGCATGAGATGCAAATGTATGAATGTATGTGAATGCATGGGTATGCAGAAATATTTTTGGCTTTAGGGTATGATGCAAAAATGTTTCATGGATATGCAATGTGACACAGACGTAGTATGAGGATAGACGCAGGGGTACCGTATACAGTTATGATGGTAGATATGAAAATGATAATATCCTAAACTGTCTCAGAGATTGAAACAGATAGGAATTCCTTAATGATGACAAAAATTTGATGTGGATTTGGAGGTACCCTACACTGACTCAGATAATGAGACAGACAGGAACTTCTTAAGGGCGAAGGTAATGCTAGACATGGAAATGGGATACCCTACACTGACTCTGATATTGAGACAGATATGAACTCCTTAAGGGCGAAGATAATGATAGACACGAAAATGAGGATACCCTACACTGACTCAAAGATTGAGTCAGATAGGAACTTCTTAAGGGATTAAGGACCATAGAAGATGAAAGGGAATCCCTACAAGCTAGAGATGGTAATTGAGGGACGAGAATTCCTACAAGCTAGGGATTGTAATAGACTAATGGACGGTTGAAGAATCCCTACATGCTATGGGTTATGACTTATGAAAGATAGACCCTACAGGCTAGGGATTATAGTATACCAAAAGTAACCCTTGTGGGTTTAGGGATAGCGAAAAAGAGATTATATGAATGATATCCTTAGAAGGTAGGTTCCTAGTTATGGCCTACGGATATTCTACCCTCCCCATAAGGTGGTTTCCTTAAGGGTATCATGAATAACACCGGAGGGAGAAGGCACAAGGTCCTCCCTTAGGTGGAGCCTATTTACGTACCGAGACTTTCGTCTTAAAGTCGTGAAAGGTCTCGTCATGAGATTTTGGTTAAGGTCGTTAGAAAGAGTCATGGGTGGCATTCCAAAGTCCTACTCGTCAAGAGGATATCTCTCGATAAGTATTCCTTTTTCGGAATTCCACCGACTCTAGGCGAAGTCGTCACATAAACTCGTAGGGATGATATATCCCCTAAGCTAATAGACGAACCTTCTTGCTAAGGGTTATTTGAGAATATTTTTTTTGAAATAAAATCCTGCCACACACCAAATATATAAATGATAAAAAAATAGTCAAGAAATAAATAAATGAAATAAATAAATATAAATAAAAACCCAAAATAAAACCTAAAACCTAAGGTTGAGGTCCTCAGCAGAGTCGCCAACTGTTGCGACTGTTTTTTAATGGGAGTAGCCACAACTAGTTTTTATCCTAAGGAAGGGCATCTAATAGGAAACCCTAATTCGCATATAGAGATTCTAGTTTTCAGACCTCATTATACAAAATCAAGGTGTTAGGCACCTTTCATCTACCTTATTCTTAAGGATATTAGGTTTAGGTTTAGATTTCGGGTGAAACATGGTTTTAAATTTTAATAGGGGAACTCGCCACAATTTTAGTCGTTTGTCTACGTATCCTCTTATGAGGAATCAGAGTCCCAATTCGTAGTTCGTATGGGTTTGTGTTTTTTAGGGGTTGCAAATGTATTTTGAATCGCCTCGCATTTGATCGGTTGTAGAGATTGTGGAATTTTGGCTAAATGCGTGATTAGTCAAAATTCGTTTGGAACCCTTTTGCAAAAATTGATTGTTTAGATTAGTTTATTGCGAAAAATAGTTTGAGATTTGTTATATGTTTTTTAACAATATTAATTGTAAAAATACCTTGATTAATGCATGATAAAGAAAATATTTTAATGCAAATAATATAGAAAATAATTCATGAGCTTTTTACAAAATAATTATTTACAATGATAATGATAAAATAATATAAAATAAAATAATAATTATTATCAAAAAAGAAGTAAATAATATAAATAGAAAAAATATAAGAAATAAGAAAAATATAATAATTATAGAAAATAATTTAATTAGATTCAGGGAGGTGTAGTTTTTTATTAAGCAGTAAAAATAGGGGGGGTGTTTTAGGAGACTGGGCTAGGCCAAAATATATTTTCTAAAGGGGAGGTGCATCACTAGCTATGGTTCAGTAAAGCAAGGAAAGGGTGGGGTGAATAGAAACTGGGCTCGACTCATTATGCATTTGGGAAAGGACCGGTTCGGTTGCATGGATGAGGGTGCATGGGAGTTACGATGGGACTTGGTCTACGGCCGTCCGTTTATGATCAAATGGACATGATTGCAAGGGAACATGATAAGTGTTCTAAGTGCGTGTTTACTGGATCAGAACAGGGTACAAGTGTTATATTTTCATTTTTCATTTTTTATCACTCATTCTTCTTTTACAGTACACGACCCTTTCTCCTAAACTTCTTCTTCTCTAACCCTAATCCACCCCAAAACATCACTGCGGAGGCACTATCCTTTCTACTTCGACCACCCAACAAACCCAATACAAAAACAACAATAAAAGAGCTAAGTTATACCTCTTGGCGTTTTTTGAATTCTTGTGCGGCTTGGAAGCTTCTGCTATTGACCCTTCTTCTTCTTTTTGTGTGCAATTTCCGGCGATACTTTTAGGTGGATGGCTGATAGTAGTGGTGAAGCGGCGGAACAAGATAGCGGCGGTTAGGGTTTTAGATGTTGAAACCCTAACCGTCTTTCCTCTTCTTCAATGATCGATACTAGTTCTTCTGTCTTCTTCTTGCGATTCTCCTTCAGTATATCAAGATTTTTCCCTTCTGTTAATTCTTCTCCTTCGCGATTCCCCCCATTTTCTATTGTATTTTCAATTAGTATTTATAGGGTCGATTAGGGCTTTGCTATTACGAATTGTCTTGGGTTAGGGAAATTAGAGGAATTAGAGATTCAAAAATTCATTGTAATTGATTTCAATAATGTTTTATTTGATTCAGACAAATTTGTTTATAAAAATGTTTTTGTATTTGTGTGAATATTGATTCTGGGCTTTTTTGGATCTGTTATAACTTTAGGCATAAATCTTATTATGTATTATCTCAGGATTTAAGTTATGAACAAATATTTGATTTAGTTTTCTGTAAATGATTTGATTTGGATGGAATCCGCTTGGGTCTGTAATGTTGATTTAGCGTTGTACTGTAAAAAAGGCCTGGGCTTGGACTATAGTTCTGAAGATTTGTTATGGAAAAAGATTTGTTCCTTGCCTAATTTCTGCTTTGTATCATTTTATTGTAAAAAAAGATATAATTTTTACCAAATTTAAACAGTATCTGTTAATGAATCAAAAACATGCGCAAATATTTCATGACTGAAACAAGTCTCGTTTTCAATTGGGCATGCGTTAATTCTCCTTGGCCCAACACGTGCAAAATTAAATTTAAACCATAACTCTTTATCCCCTAATGTTTTTGAGTCTGAGCCTTGCTTTACCCAGTGACTATTTTGCTTAATATTTACAACAACGATTTTTTGGATACGCATTGAGCCTATCTGGCCCCTGACCCAATAATTACTTCCCTTCCAACCCAAATTCAAATTTACAAAATTGTAAGATAAAATTTTGATAACAGTAAAAACGTTAAATGGTCCTGATTTAAAAAACTCAATGAACCTATAATTTATAACCATACTCCCTTTCTTGCTATGTAAAGCCCAAAAAATGGGACCTCTAAGATGGGCTTGTAAATTACAATCTCACCTCCTTTTGCTAATAACATCAACACTTAAATGGGCTTATGATTTAAGAAATTAATAATTATTATTGAAATATTTTTCCATTGTTGAATCTCATGGGCCATGGGCCAACATGCTTCGCGAATGCATTTACGGACATGGGTCTTTCTGATTTAGAAAGCCTCACTTTCCCTTAATTAAAATACACCCCCTGATTGTTTTGGATTTAAGAATGGACCATTAGATATTGCTGAACCATCCCTAAATAAAACATCTTCTTCTATCTTTAAATCTTGAAAATATAATCGCAAAGGTAGGGCAAATTTGGGGTACGATAGATTAGAGATCATCATGGAGAATGGGCGGGCACCAGATAATTTTGAGCCTTAAAAAACCTTTTTTCTAAAAACCGTGAACCAGGTCATGTTATAACCCTTAAAAGTCCTAATTGAAGCATGGGTTCATTCAAAAGAAAAACTATTAGGAGAGTACGGTAACCTGACTCTTAGGAGACATGCTGAAAACCTTTGAGTTGGTATGACTCCCTCTTTTATTTTCTTTGTACAGAAAAATTTCGATGTCCCATCATCTTTTCAAATAAAAGTTTTCTAACTTCAAGACAAGCATATGATTTGCATTAGATTTATCATTCTTAGGATAAAACATTCTTTGCATATGAAAAAGTTCTTAAACATCAAGCGAGATTGAATAATGAGCATCAAATGAAGAGTTTGATTATCCTGAGGGACGAATTGCTTCAGGGATCTGTTGAAAAGAATAACCTTAGTCTGGGGCATGCTTTATAGCTACTCCCTTGAATTGAAAAAGAACAATTTGAGAGATTGATCAAGAACTATTTGTTTGATGATTGTGTAGAAGTTGTCTGCCCACAAGTCTTTGTTGAAGCAATGGCGTATCTTTTCCAGTTGGTCCTGAAGGCCAATTTTATACAAGCATCCGCTTAAGCGTGAAGCAGTTCAAGTTCAAAAGTATGATTATGTACTAGCTTATTTTGATTACGTAAGTCAATTATCATGAGGAGGATTTATCTTCCAAACTCCATTAACTTATCATTCCTCTGTGAACATGAGGTGAGGAAATGGTCTGCCAAGATTCTGTTAATTTGGGGCAATCAAGTCAAGATCCATTAACTCTCAAAGTTTCGTCAATCTGGGGCAGTTATGTCGAGATTCTAAAAATATCTCAAAGTTCCGAGGTATCAGGGTCCGTTACCCAAGATTCATAGAATCCACTTCTAATATTGATTAGTCAGAGGCCGTGTTTCAAAGTTTGTAACACTGGGGAAGTTTATCTGGTTGGTACAGATCTCAGGAAGTCCTCTCCAGAAACATTCTTCAACAGCCCTACAGACTAAGGCAAGGAATTATGCAGGGGAATTTCCCTATTTCATAGTTGATTAGTTTAAATCTGGTCGCAGGCTGGACAATTTGTGAATGTGAAGAGCATGACAAGAAGTCGAGATTGTTATCCTCAGCTCATCAGAATTTTAAGTCTTGGTATTGTTGTTCCTTCATCATTAGTTGAGATCTTTATCTCCAACTAAAGTTAGGAGTGTTATTCTCAATATAGATCTCAGGAAGTCCTCTCGAGGAGAATCTCTTTAGAGGTTAGTCAACCTGAAGCAGTTACATCGAAATTCAGTGAATCTCTCCATGGACCTGCTGTGTCAGAGAATTATCGAGAGCTTGAATAATCTAGGGAAGATTATCTCAAGTTAAAATGGTGCCATGTTTCTACAAGGACCCTTTCCAGCAAAGTTGTCACACTATGCATGGGGGACATTCAGTGATCTGTTTTGCATGAGTTGTCATTTGGTTTACTTATCTGCATAATTCTCCATTACCATAGGATCATCTTTCAAGATAATTAAAGTGTCCCTAACCTAGGTCGTTTCCTCCGGGAAGCACTGTAGTTTGTACTTCTCCTCAGTAAGTCTCATAGTGAGGAATTTTAAGGATTGACTAACTGGAATTTCAGATTAAGAGAGTCTTATTCTTCAAATGCTTGAAGTATTGTATGTATAACTCGAGGTCGAAAATGGCGAGGAGTGGTTGCACCGCATGTAACACCCGATGTCTAAGAGGGAAAAGGTGATCGCCATATTGGAATGAGAGGGATCCCGAGGCTATACAGGTATGGGACTGCATGGTTAAAGGAAGGCTTATAAGGATTAATTAGTACTACCTATACCAACAAGATGCATCTTCTTTTTGGTAGCTCATTCATAAGAACTCTATAGTTAAGCGTGCTTAACTTGGAGCAATTCTAGGATGGGTGACCTACTGAGAAGTTTCCCAGAAAGCGTGTGAGTGAGGATAAAACATGCTGAAAAGACTCGTGTTGGTTTGTGGGGCCAGTCGATAATCTTGAAGGCAATTTGGGGTGTTACATTGTCACCCCAATATCACCTAGCAGAAAGTCTTTTTAATGGAAGTTTTGATCTTTTGGTATAGAATCTCCATCTCCCCGTAAGTGACATGTCTTATGTTGTGCTCATCGGAGAATTCCTATTCCTTGAAGTAGAGTGTTCTCATACCTAGTTGAAGTTGAGAGTTCCTTTGGAAATTTATCCTATTCCCAGGTGAAGCCACTTCATGAAGATTTCTTATTTAAGAATTCTCTATTTCTCTCCATAGCAGAGGCATGTTCTGAAGTTCTTTTTGCTGAGAATCTTTTATTATTCCCAGTAAAGACCATTATCTGAGACCTCTTATTCAGAATTTCTCCATTCCCCAGTGGAGTTGCCTTCAAATATATCTTATTCAGAAATCCTCATCTCCCCTATGAAGTTTCCTTATCAAGAAGCTTTCTATTCAGGAATTCTTATTTCTCCAATGGAGTCGTTTCATCGAAAGTACTTATTCACACATTCTCTCTTTTCCCAGTAGATCTCAATCCTGGATGTTGATAAGTGTTACTTCCCCAAAGGAATACGCTGTTGTGGTTCCTAGTCCCAGGATGAAGCATCATAGCAGGATTTTGTTGTTGTTGAAGCTCTCCCTTTATTCCCCAGTGGAGCTGAAGATTCTCGTATTTCCAGCGGTAGCATATTTTATTGAGTTTCTCATACAAAGAATATTTCATTCCCGACAAGGGTTCTGTTTGTAAGGTCTCTTACCCCCTGTTGTAACTAGTTTTAAATCTGAGAGTCGCCATCCTTAATTTTTATCCTAAGGAAGGGAATATAAAGGATAACCCTAAAAGTTAGAGATTCTCGGTTTTTTGGTATCCGTTCTAGACGAGGGGAAGGTGTTAGGCACCCCTCATATACCTTGCTAGGTTTAGAATTAATCTTTTAGGAAAAAGGGTTTTAATTATTATTAGGGGAACTCTCCACGATTTTAAATAGTATGCCTACATATCCTCTTATGAGGAATCAGAGTCCCATTCGTAGTTCGTAGTTGGTTTGTGATTTTTATGGATTACAAAGATATTTGAATTTCTCGTATACTTAGTCTAGGTGTACGAATAGTGGAGATTTTAGACGGAGTAATGAGTCGATTCAAATATACCTATGACGCTTTTTGAAGAATAATTATTGGATTAATTTGATTTATGAAAATAATTTTTCATTGGTTGAATATGTTTTAGTATAGTAATTATGAAAATATTATAATTAAATGCATGATTAAAAGAAATAATTTAATACAATAAAATATATATGAATGTATTAAGAAAAAAATATTATGGCTTATATGATAAAAACAAAATAATATAATATTATAATTAATAAAAATATAAGGAAATATAAATATAAAAATAAAATTATGAAAAATAATAAATAAATAAAATAGAAAATATTAGAAAAAATGCAGGGGGGTGTAGGTATAGTTGAGATAGTAAAATAGGAGGGTGTAAATAGCATGGGCCAAAATCCATATATTAGACTTGGCCTAGTTGCACAGGGGGTGCCAAATTTAGTTTAGAAGTAAAAACTGAAGGTGTTAGAAGTAGGGGTCCAAGTCCAGATATTGGACTTGGCCCGTTTGGCCAGGGGAGGGTACGCTTTTGCATGTCTTGGCAAAAACAAAACAAATAGGGGGTTTGGTTATCAATGGGCCCGACCTAATGCATCAAGTGGTGAGGGAATCCGCTAGACAACGTATAGTCACTGTGATACGGTGGGAGAACTGACTTGAGGTTTTGCGTTTGTTTTCGCAAATGTTTCGGTTGAGCAAGAGTCGCCACTGACTTTTTATTTTATCCTAAGGAAAAATTAAAAAGCACAGCAAAAACCTTTGAGATGTTTTCTTGGGTTCGGGGAGTAGATTATAGAAAGGGAAGGTATTAGAACCCTTTCTATCCATGGCTATCCATGGGCTCTTAGTTACTTGCTTAGATCAACTTGCCTTGATTTTCAATTGTTTGAAATGGTGCTTTGTGTGTGTGGGTTTGAAAATATTTTGAAAAGAGGCCAATGTGGTGGCAACCTTTTTAATGATCCATGTTGGGATGTATACAATGGTGTATGTCTTTTGAAAAGGTTTTCATTGTTTTTTTGGAAAGTTTGTTTTGAAAGTGTAGTGATGTGTGGTTTGAAAAATAGGCAAGTGTTTTATTTCGCAAGTTTGATTCAAGTAACTAAGAGTTTGTCTACTCCTAAATTTCTCAAAGATTTCTCCTATGTTTTTAACCCTTTTAAAAATTTTGTTCCACCATTGCATTTGGTGGACAATCTTGTGTTAGGATGTGAAAGGGACAGGCGCGGGTCATCGTTTAGACCATAATTGCAATGGTGCCAAGTATCTTTGGGCAATTTTTCCTTGGAGGGACTTGATCATTTTTAGGCAACTTTCGAAAGCGTCATCGAGGGACTATGATCATTTGAATTATTTTGTTTTGCCCAAAGAGACCTAACATGCAATATGGCCCATTATTGAAGGCAACAAATGGAATACCCTAGGGGTGCAAGTGTGATTAGTGTTGTCCATTTTCATGCTTGTTTATCTTGAAATTAGGTCAAACTATTTTGGTTAATTGATTTGCATACAAACCCTAATTCTCACATGGCATAATTAGAAAGCATTAAAGTGCGAAAAATAAAGTTCCTAAGTTATTACAACACAATATATGGGAAGGGGGGTACAAATGTTCAAATGGGGGGTATTTTGACAAGGAAATTAAACCTAGACTATTACATCAAATTGGGAATTATACAAATTATTTAATATACAACAATTAAATAAAAATGGAATAAATATGCAAGATGCAAAAAAAAAGTTTTTTTATATGTATGAAAAAATGTGTTTTTTATATGTCAAATAAACAAAATAAAAAGTATTATTTTTTTGGAGTTTTTATGTATTTAGGGCAAAACCCTAATTTATTAATCAAAAGGTATTAATTGTTTAATATATACAATATTTGTTAGTTATGTACAAAAAAATAAATAAAAGAGAAGTATATTTGTAAAAAGGTATTTTTAATGTTAAATATTAATAAGAATAAAAATATATATATTTTGTATTTTTTTATCCTAAATATACTAATATATATATATATGTATGTATTTGTATTATTTACCAAATATTGAATATATATACAAAATTATAATATTTAATATTTATAAAAAAAAGTGTATTTTATATAAAATATTTTCAGAAGATAAAATAAAATAAAAATGGAAAATAAAATGTATTTGGTATTATTCCTAATATTCTAAACAAAAAAATATTATGTATTTATTTATATATATAACTAACTAAAGCAAATAAATATCAAATAAAATGCAAAAAAATGTGGAAAAATGTTTTTTTAATATTTTTATGCTTTAATGAAAAATAAGAAATCAGAATCAAAAAGAAAAAATTGAAAATGGCAAATAAAACTCAAAATGGGCCAGGGGGGTGCAACTGTAAAAACAAGGTGTGAAAAGAAAAACATTCCAGGCCCAGCCCAGAACCTGTCTTCTTCAACCTCCAGCAAAACTTGTTCAAAAAACGCGCGTTTTGTACATTGATTCAAACATCCTGATTCCTGGACTTTTAATGAAAACTCACAACATCAAAAATGTTAAGCATCAAACAACGAATCCATACATACCAAAAACTTGATCTAACTCTCAGAAATGAGAGAGAATTTCTTCTCCCCCAATTCCTGACCTAGTTTTTGTTCCATGTTCAGACATCAAATTCTCATAGCACACATAACATAAATGAAAACTAATTACATGGGCATGTTCAGGGCTATGAATGTGACATAATTTCTTCACAAACCTAAAGCTAACAATGCCTGGATAGAGAGATACGAGTTCATGAACTTACCTGTTCAGTTGGAATCGTATCTGGTGATGGAGGTGTTTTCAATGCAAGGTGATGATTGGTATAGCTTCCTTGATGTCCAGGGATGCTATTCCAAGCTTTAGTTTGCTTTGAAACCAAGTGAATCGTGTTATGGAACTTCAACTGCAAAACAAAAAAATGAAAATGGTGATGTTGATTGGGAGTGTTACAGGTCGTGTTTGAGGTTTGGAATAGTTTCAAGGGATGTTATGGGATGTGTTTGAAGTGGTTTTAGCAAGAATGCACGAATGGATGGTGTTATGGAACTCAATCTGCAGCAGGTGCCCTGTTTTGGGCAGTTCTATGGTGTTTTGAGGTTTGATGAGGTTTGGAAGGTGGTTGGCTTGTGTTTCAGCTTAGGTTTGATGATTAGAAAGTGTTTGATAACTTTGCTTAAGGTCTGGTTCACAGGAATGAGAGTTGTGTATTGTTATGCTAGGTTACTTCAACTTTAAGGAAAAAAAGTCAAGTGGTGCTTCTAGCTTGTACAGGCCCCCAATCTATGCTGCATACTTTGGCCTTGATCAGTGTAATTAGTTCATAAACTTGTGCCAAAAGGATCTGCTCTGTACTTGCTTGGATTTGCATTTGACATAAAGTTTAACTTTTCTAAAATGGCAAAAATGCTTTATCTAAAAATGGCTTAATCTTGCATATAATGTTTGAACACACAAAATAAGGCCTTGGCACAATGAGTTAGCATTAAATTATTGAGTGAAAATGGGATATAGGACCTGTAATCAAGGAAAGCAAGCTGAATTCAAAATGGCACAAATGTATGAACATGTAAATTGGCCAAATCAAAAGTGAGTTTTTCCCAACTTGCCAAATTCGATTCTCCCTAACCATGAGGTTGTTTGATGAGTTCTTGGACATTTTGGAAAGCTTGGAATGTGTACTACAATCCATCTTTGAAATGAAAATTGAAATTCCAAGTGGAAGTATGTGAAAAGTTTCCATGAAGTTAGGCAAAAACCTTGCTTAAAATAGGTCAAATTTCTCTAAGTTAAGAATGGTTTGGTACCCTTGTTCCAAAAATTGTAACTTGAGCTACAAGCTTCCTTTGAGGAAACTTTGTGAATCAAAGTTGTAGATTTTGCAATGGACTACAACTTTCATGTTTTGACTTTTCCTTGAATCCAAATGAATCTTGGTGAGAAAGTGGGACAAAGTTAGGAAACAATTAGGGTTTTTCATAACTTAGAAAAATTCTAAGTTATGAAAAATCTTCATTTCAAACCCTAATTTGCAATTCTTGATTTCTTGATGAACAAGTTTCATGATTTGGCATGTTTGGATGAAAAATGAATCTTGACACTTGATATTGACCAAAAAGTCAAAGTTTGACTTTTCAGTATACAGTCAAAATTGATCAATTGACTGGGAAATTCAATTGTCAATCTTGTGCATTTGGGATCTTTTGAACTTGTTGAGTATGTCAAGACAATTACATGGGGTCTTTGAGTCCATATGTGAGCTTGGTTTGCCATTGGCTAGGTTAAACAGTCAAAAATTTCCTTTGTGCAATCAAAACCCTAAAAATGACCATGTTTCCCTTTTGGTGATCTGATCAAATTTCTTGTGGAATTGTGATCCAAACTTGATAAAATGGTCCATGTGAGTTCATAATGTTGATGTGGGTCAATTTTCATGAGATTTGACTGTCAATTGGCCACAACTGACTTTTTCCCCAATACAGCTGATTTCTAGGTCAACTGTCCAATTGACTGGGCAAAATTTGGAATCAAGACTTGAAACTTGGTATGGATAAACTTGGGAGTCCAACATGAAGCATGAAAGTCATCTTAGGCATTTTAGGTCAAAATATCTTTGTGCAAACACAAACCCTAATTTGGGTCAACAGTGCAAGGAGAAGTCTTGAGCAGAGGAAACCCTAACTGGAACTTGAGCTTCAAGGGTCTTGTGATGAGAAAATGTTGAGGAAATGGGAGGTCAAATTTTGGGGTACAACAGTTGCCCCTATTTAATCTTCTTGGACCTGAAGAGTTAGATTGGCAAGTTTGCCTTTCGTGACTCGAGGGTAAAAGGAGATTGGACACTAGAGTGCCCTGAAATTTGCACTCGCATGTTGGAGTATCAGCAAATGTGATGTCGGGAATGGGCTTATAGATGCCATTTGGAGCGATGGTGGATAGGGAGATGGGCTTATAGATGCCATCTGAAGGCGTGACAGAATCTTGCCGGGAATGGGCTTATAGATTCCATTTGGAGGTGTTGATCGCATAAGAGATTCCTTAGCGAGAACTTGTTTATTTTAAGAAAGACAAATGTTTTCCTGGCTTGTTACAGGTGTTGATCTTCAATCTCTTCATGCAGACATGCCCTGGCTAGATACAGGTGTCGAATCTACAATCGGTTGCTCGCAGATATGCCCTGGCTGGATACAGGTATCGAATCTGGAATTAGTCATCAACAGATATGCCCTGGCTGGATACAGGAATCGAATCTTCAAACTCTTCAGATGTGCCCTGGCTAGATACAGGAATCGAATCCGGAATTTTGACAGTTGATAGATATGCCCGTGCTGGATACAGGAATCAAATCTTCAAACTCTTCAGATGTACCCTGGCTAGATACAGGAATCGAGTCTGGAAATAATCGTCAACAGATATGCCCTGGCTGGATACAGGAATCGAATCTTCAAACTCTTCAGATGTGCCCTGGCTAGATACAAGAATCGAATCTGGAAACTGATCACTCACAGATGTGCCCTGGCTAGATACAGGAATCGAATCTGGAATTGTGACAGTTGAAAGTAGTTGTCTTTTGGGTTGTCTTTTTCCCTGAAAAGGCAAAACTTCAGTTGTATGCAATGTCATGATGTATGAAATGCATGATGTCATGATGTTCAAAATGAGATAGTGTTGTATACACTTTATCATGTATGTAAACAAGATGTGTGAAATGTTTATGAATGTATTTTCGTCTAGGAAAATAAATCCTTGACGACCGGCCGAGGAATTATATCCTGGGCTGACGTTGAAGAGTAGAGCTCTTTGCTTCCGCTGGGGATGATGGTTGCAAGAATACACCGGTAGGAGAAGATGACTCCATTGGGGAATAAACTTGTTGGAGATATTACCCTGAGGGGAATTACTCTGTGGGAAGAGATACTTCGCTGAAGTTTTGATGAGAGCTCCGCTGAGGGTTTCAATGATGGACTCCGCTGGGGATAACAATGATTAACTCCGCTGGGGATTCTGTTGATAAGTTATGTTTGGGAACTTTGATGAACTCTACTGGGGATAGGAAGAACTTCTCCGAGGGCGATCTTCCGTGGCAATTAGCTGAGGATAACCCAATTATAAGCCTTTGTGAGGAATAACTTTGAATAAAACCCGAGAGAGACGTCCGTGCTCTATAGGGGATGAGCTTCCAGAATCTACTGGGGATAAGCTTCAAGACCTGCTGGGGATATGGATTCCAAACTTCCTGGGGAAACTTTCGGACTGTATTGGAAAATGGCTCCACTGGAGTGTCTGTATTCCGCCGGGGAACAATCTTAGATCAAGACTGCCGGGGATGCTTGCTGATGAATGCCTATACTCCGCTGGGGATGTTGATATCTTCTGGGGATACCCAACTTCCTTTAGGCTGACCGTAGACTAACTCTTTTGGAGGAGAGTACTGCTGACTTGCTAGGGGAACAGGGTGCCTATGGTAGGGCTGATGATAGACTAACTCTTCCCAGGGAGAGTATTGCTGAATCTTGTCCTACTCTATGGGGAGTTTGATATAACTTGGTCACATTCTTTAGTTGAATCTACCTTGGTACCTTGGCGGACAAAGCAACTAGACTGCCTGGACAATTCTACATTGCCCTTGTTTCTGATGTCACCTGTAATTAGTCTTTTGTTTCGTATGCAAGTATTTATGAATTAGCAATTTTAATGTCAAATGCCTATATCAAAAATGAACATTGGACGTTCTTCGCAAGACAAAACAGAAAAAGGAAAAACAATTGGCAATTTGTTTGGAAAAGTGAACTTGTATTGATTTTGAAATTTGCCTGTAAATAGGCGTTTTTTGTACAAGAGGCCGACGCCCTAGTAAGAGAACGCTGCCGAATAACATAAAGTTTATACAATTTTGAAAAGGAAACAAAACAGCTATGTGCACAATATTCCCACTGGGTTCCAACTCTGCTATCGCCTTTATGTCTTCAAGCGTCTCATCACTTTGCTACTTATTTGAAGATGAAGCTGATTGATCGATGCCGAAGTCTGAGCCAGATAGTTGATGCCGAATTCTGGATGCAAGGTGATCCAATGAGACATAGTGTTACGCTTTATCCCTAACTTTTTCCTGGACCGCCCTTTCGGGTTTTCAGTCCACCGGGATACCCATTTTTGCCCAAGCCGCCTTTTCAGGTTTTCGACTTGCCGGGTGTACAGATTTTTTTCATTTCATCCCTTATTTTTGCCCGAACCCTTTTGGTTCACCGGGAAGCCCTTATTTTTGCCTAGGTATGTCAACCTGGCAGGCCTTTTATTTATGCGTAGTATCTTTTTACTATGTCTGCATTGGCGGGGTGAGGAAGGTCGTCACCATCCATGGTGGTCAGAATCATGGCTCCTCCTGAGAACACATGTTTAACCACAAATGGCCCTTCGTACGTAGGGGTCCATTTGCCCCGGGGATCATCTTGAGGAAGGATGATGCGTTTGATTAACAGGTCCCCAACTTGATACTCTTGTGGTCTGACTTTCTTGTTAAATGCCCTGATCATCCGTTTTTGGTATGTCTGACCATGACAGATAGCAGTGAGTCTCTTTTCGTCAATTAGGTTTAATTGATCAAGTCGAGTCTGGATCCAGTCATCTTCACTCAAGTCTGCATCCTTCATTATCCGGAGAGAGGGTATCTGGACTTCAATAGGCAAGACTTCCTCCATGCCATAGACCAAGGAAAAGGGTGTTGCCCTGGTTGACGTCCTTGCTGAGGTACGGTACCCATGAAGAGCAAATGGTAACATTTCGTGCCAATCTTTGTAGGTCACTGTCATCTTCTGCACAATTTCCTTGATGTTTTTATTAGCTGCTTCTACAGCCCCATTCATCTTCGGCCGGTAAGGAGAAGAGTTGTGGTGCCGTATCTTGAATTGCTCGCAGAGCTCAGTGATCATCTTGTTGTTAAGATTGGTACCATTGTCCATAATGATCCTTTCCAGGACGCCGTACCGACAGATCAGGTTATGACGAATGAAACGTGCCACGACGCTCTTGGTTACCGTGGCGTAGGAAGCTGCCTCAACCCACTTCGTGAAGTAATCAATCGTTACCAAGATGAAGCGATGCCCGTTGGATGCCGTCGGTCGGATCTCGCCGATCATATCAATGCCCCACATTGCAGAAGGCCAAGGTGCCGTCAGGACGTTCAGAGGAACCGGAGGGATATGCACCTTATCAGCATAGATCTGGCCTTTATGACAAGTTCGAGAATGTTGGTAACAGTCGGCTTCCATTGTGGACCAGAAATATCCTGCCCTAAGGATTTTCTTTGCCATGGTATGTCCACTGGAATGCGTTCCGAATGTACCTTCGTGCAGCTCTGTCATGATCTTCTCTGCTTCAGCCTTATCCACACAACGCAGTAGAGTTGAATCATGATTTCGTTTGTAGAGAATGTCGTTGCTGAGGACGAATTTTGCCGCAAACCTTCTCAGAAACTTCTTATCATTGACAGACGCACCTTCAGGGTATTCCTGAGCTTCCATGTACCTCTTCACCTCATGATACCAAGGTTTCTCGATTACCTCTTCGGCCTCAAGATCGCAGCAGTATGCAGGTTCGTCCAACTTCCAAATAATGATCCGGGGAGCCTCATTGTCCCATTTAACTTTGAACATTGAATACATCGTAGCTAGTGCGTCCGCTAACTGATTCTCTTCTCTTGGGAAGTGTTCAAAAGTTATCTCTTCAAAGTGGGGAAGCAAAGTCAACACATACTCCTTGTAAGGAATAAGATTTGGGTGTTTCGTATCCCACTCGCCTTTGATCTGATTGATCACGAGAGCGGAATCTCCGAAGACACTCAGAAACTTGATCCTTAAGTCGATTGCAGCTTGAAGACCCATGATACATGCCTCATATTCTGCCATGTTGTTGGTGCAGTTGAAACACAGCCGGGCGGTGAGTGGAGTATGAGTTCCTTTGGGGGATATGATTACATCGCCGATTCCATTACCCAAAGCGTTCGAGGCTCCGTCAAAATGCATAGACCATCAGGATCCTTCCTCAGGTCCTTCATCCGGTCCAGGTACTTCACAATCAGTTACTACCATGATATCTTCGTCCGGAAATTCAAAGTTCAATGATTGGTAATCGTTTACAGGTTGGTGTGCCAAATGGTCTGCCAATACACTCCCCTTGATTGCTTTTTAAGTTGTATATTGGATGTCATATTCTGTCAAGATCATTTGCCATCTTGCTATTCTTCCAGACAGAGCAGGCTTTTCGAATATGTACTTGATTGGATCCATTTTTGAAATCAACAGAGTAGTGTGAGTCAACATATACTGTCTCAACCGGCGAGCAGCCCATACCAGAGCGCATCAAGTTTTCTCGAGCAGTGAGTACCGAGACTCACAGTCGGTAAACTTTTTGCTCAGGTAATAAATAGCGTGCTCTTTTCGGCCAGACTCGTCATGCTGCCCCAGCACACACCCCATTGAGTTGTCAAGTACCGTTAAGTATAGTATCAGAGGTCTCCCTTCTACTGGTGGCATAAGAATGGGTGGTTCTTGGAGATACTCTATTATCCTTTCAAAAGCAGCCTGACATTCATCGTTCCAACGTACTACTTGATCTTTCTTCAGCAATTTGAAGATTGGCTCACAGGTAGCCGTTAGATGTGAGATGAATCGGGCAATATAATTCAGTCGTCCCAGAAAGCCTCTGACTTCTTTCTCTGTCTTGGGAGTCGGCATCTCTTGTATGGCTTTCACCTTGGCAGGGTCCACCTGAATACCTTTATTGCTTACAATGAAACCTAGTAATTTTCCAGACCTCACCCCAAAGGTGCATTTATTTGGGTTCAACCTCAGCTTGTACAACTTTAGTCGGTCAAACAGCTTTCGCAGATGGTCAAGGTGTTCCTCCTCAGTTTGGGACCTTGCAATCATATCATCGACGTAGACTTCAATCTCATGATGGATCATATCATGAAATAAAGCAACCATGGCACGTTGGTAGGTTGCCCCAGCATTTTTCAACCCGAATGGCATGACCTTGTAGCAGAAGGTGCCCCACTGAGTAATAAAGGTAGTCTTTTCCATATCTTCAGGAGCCATCTTGATCTGATTATACCCTGAAAAACCATCCATGAAGGAGAACACCTTGTGTTGAGCAGTATTGTCAACAAGAACGTCGATGTGAGGTAGGGGGAAGTCATCCTTGGGGCTTGCCCTGTTTAGATCCCTGTAATCGACACACATTCTGACCTTACCGTCCTTCTTCGGCACTGGCACCACGTTGGAAACCCATTGAGGATAAGAGGTCACTGCTAGAAACCCGACATCGAATTTCTTCATAACCTCAGCTTTGATCTTTTCGGACATCTCTGGACGCATGCGGCGGACCTTTTGCTTTACCGGAGGGCAGTCTTCCTTGGTAGGCAGATGATTAACCATAATGTCGGCATCCAAACCAGGCATGTCTTCGTAAGACCAAGCAAAGATCTCCATGTAATCATGTAACATCTGGATCAATCGTTGCTTCACGCTGAGCTCTAGATTGGCACCAATCTTGACTTCTTTTCTATCTGTCTCAGTACCCAGGTTTATCGTCTCCACTGGCTCTTCATGCGGCTGGATGGCCCTCTCTTCCTGGAGTAGCAGTCTTGCAAGTTCACCAGGCACTTCGCAATCATCCTCACCTTCGTCTTCGGCCAAGTTGATCGGATTCTCGAAGTCATAACTGGCAGTAGCAGTGCTGTTACCAGAGAGATCCAGAGTGGATTGGAACCTGTATAAGTGAGTGTGTGTAAATATAACTGTTTTGCAATATATAACACAGAAAGAAAAAGAGCACAAGATTTGAAATGCAACAAACGTCCAATGTTTTGATTAATGATATATGGAAATGTCATACAAAAACCCCTCACAAATGGAGCCACGGTGCCCCGGGTAGGACACCGAGCCAATAAAAATTTCAACATATTGTTTGTTACAAATTGAAAATAAAAGAGTTAATTACTGCGTGACAAATGTAATAGGTGTAAAATCTTTTGCCGTCCAGTTTCTTGGTCCGTTGTTGGTTGTTGGATAGATCCAACTGTCAAATTCTGCTTCCTCTACGTCCTCCTCGATAGCATTCACCCTTGGGTTGGTGATGAACACCGGAGCCTTTCTGATCCTTTCTTTGCGAACAACCCTCTGAGCCTCTGCAGTGAAGCCCAGCCCAAACTTGTTGGTCTTTTGAGTGAAGTCAGGAAGTTGACCCCAGTTTGCACACTTGCCTTTCTCGATTACAGCTCGGGCATCCTTCAAGGATGCCATCTTCAAAGGAAAGTCTTCTTCAACCACTGTCTCAGCTGACGCCAACGTTGGAGGTACCTCTTCAAAATGTTGAAAGGGGGTTTCAATAAACTCCCCGTCCATCTCGATATACCGGAATGAATTCAGATGACTTACCATGTATTCCTCCTCACCCTGCACAGTGACAATCTTTCCCTTGACAGGGTATTTGAGCTTCTGGTGTAGAGTGGATGTTACCGCCCCAGCCCTGTGAATCCAGGGTCGACCCAAAAAGAAGGAATAAGATGGACGAATATCCATTACGTAGAACGTTGAGTCGAAGACTTGGGAACCCACACGAATAGGAATGTCTACCTCACCGTGCACCATCCTCTTAGAACCGTCGAAGGCTCTAACAATGATGTTACTAGGTTTCAATTCCAGGCCCTCACAATCCAAATGATCTAAGGCCTTCTTGGGCAAAACGTTCAGGGAAGAACCGGTATCCACCAACACGTGTGCGAGAGTAGTGCCCCTGCATTCTATAGAGACATGCAGGGCATCATTGTAATTTTTTCCTTTGGCGGTAAGGTCAGCATCCGAGAACCCCAAACCATTGTCAGCTGTCAAATTAGCCACACAGTCAGTGAATTGATCTGCAGATGTCTCTTGCGGCACATGGGCCGTTTTCAGAAATGAAATCAGGGCTTTGGCGTGGGCCTCTGAGCACAACAGCAATGATAGCATATAGATTTTGGAGGGGGTATGCCCCAGCTGTTCAACGACATTGAAGTCACTCTTTTTAATGATTTTAAGGATTTCCTCCATCTCTTGCTGGGAGGCTTCAACAGCGGTCTTTTTTGGTGCCTCCGTCCGGGCAGGAAAATCGGTAGCAACTTCTTTGCCCCGAGCATCAGAGGACTCGGTAGCAGTAGTAGACACAGAAACTTGATTTGAAACATGCACACTTGCAGGTGTGATGATAAGAGGTTTTCGGATAACTGGCGGTGTAATGTCATGCGAGAAGAGCCTGCCACTGCGAGTAATCTTGGCAGGACCAGTGATGTTACTGATATTGGTACCGGTGTTGAACTCCTGCTTCACTCCAAGCACATACACGTCTGCCCCATAGTGCCATGGGACAGCCTTGTCAGATTCATAGGGGAGGGGCCCCGGAACAGTAATGGTAATGGGTGCAACAGACATAATTTTGACTGGCTTCCTTAGGGGAGCCTTGGTAGGATTGTTGAAAATTGTGACGACAGATACTTCTTCAGCGGAAACAGACGGAACAGCAGTTTTCTTGAACAGAATTTCTCTGCTATCCATCAGGCTTTGGATGCCTGATTTCAGCAGTGGACAACCGGTAGGGATAACAGCACACAGGAGGCAACCCTTGCTACAACCCGGAAATAAACCGGCTAGCAGTAGGTTCCTCTTAACAGTCAATAGAGGGGTAGCAACATCATTCACCGAAACAGCATACAAATCTTCCTCAATGGCATTTACTCTATGCTGGGGCATAGGAGCAATTACAACATTTGGCCTCTCAGGCGCCTCAAACTGAATTTCCTTTGCATCAATAAGGTCTTGGACCTTATTTCTCAGGGCCCAGCAATCATCAGTGGTATGCCCGGGGCTATCAGAATGATAAGCACAACGGGCATTTGGGTTATACTTAGGAGATGCAGTATTCACGACCTTCGGAGCCTCTTTGATGGTCACCAAGTTGGTTGATAATAGTTGTGGTAAGATTTGTGACAAGGTCATACTCAGCCGAGTACACTGCCTCTTGGGCCTCTCACCCCTTTGTTGATTGTACTGCTGAGGAGCAGCAACAGGTTTTGAAATTACCAAGGCATTGACGGCTTGGCGGCTTTCTGGCTTAACTTGTCTTCTAGGACCATAGACGACACTAGCTTCCTTCTTGAAAGGTTTCTTCTCAGTACTTGCGGAGGCACCCTTCTGTATCTTTCCTGACCTGATGCCAGCTTCTATCCTTTCACCTGTCAGGATCAAATCCCTAAACCCAGCGGAGGAATTACCAACCAGATGATTGAATAATGGACCAGACAAGGTCCCTAGAAACATGTCAACCAGTTCACGATCAGTCAAAGGAGGCTGCACCCTGCCAGCCAAATCTCTCTATTTTTGTGCATATTCTTTGAACCCTTCGCCTGTTCCTAGAGACATACCCTGAAGTTGGGTACGCGTAGGAGCGAGGTCAGAATTGTATTGATATTGTCTATAAAATGCGGTAGCCAAATCTTCCCAATGTCGGATACTGGTTCTATCTAGCTGATAGAACCACTCAAGCTGTGACCCCGAAAGGCTATCTTGGAAGAAGTGGATCCAAAGATTTTTGTCTACCGTGTAAGGTTGGATCTTCCTTACGTACGACCTGAGATGCAGCTTTGGACAGGAAGCCCCGTCATATTTGGCAAAGGCAGGCGCCTTGAACTTGTGTGGGATTACCACCCCAGAAGATAACCCCAAATCTCAGAAATCCAGCCCCGGCACATTTTGAATCTCCATGGCACTCAAGCGGTCCTCTAATTGCTTGTATCTGTCAACAGCGGGAGGGTATTGTTCGTCATTATAATCCGTCTCGTTGTCAGAGACTGCAGGACTAGGAGCTCCTCCCCCTTGGGGACTGTCTTTCTCTGCAGAGGAAGTAGTCGGATCAGCCTCGTTATGGAGTGTGTTCCCAAACCTGCGTCCAGTGTTGAATAACGCAGTCCTCTTCTTCTTCTTCTTCTTTAAGAGCAAAGCCTTCAACTCTTGCTGACCTTGGGCCAGGCTCATGACCATTTCTTGAAATTGTGCATTCTGGGCCTGGAGGGCCTTGATTGCTTGCTCACTGGATGATTCTGGATTCATGATGACTGTTCAAAATAAACAGCGAAGAAGATTAAGCAACCTGTAGAAAAAAAGGGGGTACCTGTTATGCACATGATGCATGAGATGTTATCTATGCAATGCATTCAAGGATTTTAGAAATTCACAATTGTTGCAGACAAAAAGAACGCACATCATATTAATAAGAAGAAATTTGTTAGTACATAAGTGCCCCATGGGCCAAATATTACAAAAACAACTTCTCAAGGTAAAAAGACGTTGCGCATCCTCTTTGGCGCAATGTAGGTGTTGAGGGCCTCTTGCTCATGGAGTCGGCGGGTGAGCTCTAGAACCTTCTTCTCACTGGCGTAGAAGCTGGCTTCAAAAGTGTTCCGTTCCTCCTTGAGTTGGATCCAACTCTTCTGCATCTCCTCCCACGATGTAGGCATGTCAGGATGTAGGATGGTGTAGGGAACCTCTCCTTCCTTGACGGGCTCTTTAATCACATGGAGAACATGAGGATAAGGCATCATTAGACTCTGGGCTCAGGCTCGTACCCACTTGAGATAAGGTTCAAGAGGGATGGAGTTCTTGTGCCCCAGTGTCTTGCTATCAACCTTATTGGGCCTCCCCCAAGCTCTGATGAATCTTTGGCGAAGTCCTTGCGCATCGTTGTCGAAGTCAAAAACTAGGTCAGGAATCAACATGTCGTGAGGACCATCTCTTAGTGCATATCCAAATTGCCTCAAAGCTAGGCAAGGGTTGTAGGTGATACCTCCTCTGATTCTAAGTAAAGGAACATTAGGAAACTCTCCACAACGATCGACGATGATGACATATTCTCTGGACCGAGAACACCAATATACATCAGAGTGAGTAAGAGTCATCAACCGTTGGGACCACCTTGAGCCTTGGTCATTCTTCAAGACAAATTGTGGAAGGTGCGAAATAAACCACCTTGCCAGGAGAGGAGTACAACACATGAGAACACCCCTCTTTCTCATTGTTCGTGTGTAAAATGAGTGAAGGATGTCCCCAAGTAATGTTGGTATTGGATTTCTGGACAAGAAGATTTTGACGGTGTTGACCTCTACAAGCTGGTCAGGATTTGGGAACAAGACCAACCCATAGATAAGGAGTGCCACAATTTCTTCAAAGGCTTGTAGGTCCAATGAATTCCAACATTCTTGTGCCTTCTCAAACAAGAATTTTGCTAAGAAGCCTTTGACACCACTTCTAGTTTCCCAGTGCCCCTTGATGTCAGAAGGTTGTAGATGTAATGCTCGAGCAACATCTTCCGGATTTGGTTCCTTTTCCGTACCGTTGAAAGGTAGTTGATTGAGGATAGGAATTCTCAGGAGTTGAGAAAATTCCTCCAAAGTGGGCACCAACTGGTAGTCGGGGAAAGTGAAACAATGGTGAAGAGGGTCAAAGAACTGGAATAGCACTTTCATCATATCTTCTTCAATGTTGGTGTTGACTAAGCTGAGCAGTCTACCATGTCTTTCACTGAAGGATGAGCTTTCTAGAATTCTTGAGGTGAGCTCCTTGAGTTGAGGAGAGATTCTCACAAGGTTGACTTGGATGGTTTTTCTGCGAGGAATTTCCATGATCTACAAAACAAGAACAAAGATGAAGATCTAAACCCTTGAAATGGTTAGTAAATGCATATGATGCTTTATGATGTTTATGATGTATGCACAAACATATGTACAAGCAAATCACACCAAACCCTAGTTTCAGGCTTGCATGGGGTTTCATAGGTAAGTACCCTCTTGAGTGTAGTTGGCTTAAAAACCTGTCCTATAAATAGCAACTGGGTTCTAAGGAGCTCAATATCACTGGATTGTTTTCATTGTTCATTGTTTTGGTTTAGCCACTTAACTAGCGACCAAAATATTCCAAGAAAACAACCCTCAATGAGTGTAGTATCGAGTATCTACCAACTTCGGACTGCACCAAAGCCGGTCATCTCACTACCCCTAATGTAAGGCCAAGATGGTCAAGTAAGGTTCTAGGTCATTAGTGCTTAGTGAAATCACTCAGCGGCCCCGTACTCTCCTTGATTGAACTCAAGGGTTACCGGTACTCACAAATATGTCGCACTAATATAGCTATTGCTTCGACCGTGTCGGTATACCCCGCACAACTTCCACAACGTATTACTATCTATGAATGTTTCCCCAAATCCGGGTGTAGGATTGCAAACCCAAACAAGAGAGCCAAGATGTAAAGCAATCAAAGCAAACAATTAGTCATGCAAGAGGGTGATCTAAGCCCTAAGGTTACTCCACTTTTAAATCCACTCCCCAGCAGAGTCGCTAGTTCTGTGATACGGTGGGAGAACTGACTTGAGGTTTTGCGTTTGTTTTCGCAAATGTTTGGGTTGAGCAAGAGTCGCCACCGACTTTTTATTTTATCCTAAGGAAAGGTTAAAAAGCACAGCAAAAACCTTTGAGATGTTTTCTTGGGTTCGGGGAGTAGATTATAGAAAGGGAAGGTATTAACACCCTTTCTATCCATGGTTATCCATGGGCTCTTAGTTACTTTCTTAGATCAACTTGCCTTGATTTTCAATTGTTTGAAATGGTGCTTTGTGTGTGTGGGTTTGAAAATGTTTTGAAAAGAGGCCAATGTGGTGGCAACCTTTGTAATGATCCATGTTGGGATGTATACAATGGTGTATGTCTTTTGAAAAGGTTTTCATTGTTTTTTTGGAAAGTTTGTTTTGAAAGTGTAGTGATGTGTGGTTTGAAAAATAGGCAAGTGTTTTATTTCGCAAGTTTGATTCAAGTAACTAAGAGTTTGTCTACTCCTAAATTTCTCAAAGATTTCTCCTATGTTTTTAACCCTTTTAACAATTTTGTTCCACCATTGCATTTGGTGGACAATCTTGTGTTAGGATGTGAAAGGGACGGGCGCGGGTCATCGTTTAGACCATAATTGCAATGATGCCAAGTATCTTTGGGCAATTTTTCCTTGGAGGGACTTGATCATTTTTAGGCAACTTTCGAAAGCGTCATCGAGGGACTATGATCATTTGAATTGTTTTGTTTTGCCCAAAGAGACCTAACATGCAATATGGCCCATTATTGAAGGCAACAAATGGAATACCCTAGGGGTGCAAGTGTGATTAGTGTTGTCCATTTTCATGCTTGTTTATCTTGAAATTAGGTCAAACTATTTTGGTTAATTGATTTGCATACAAACCCTAATTCTCACATGGCATAATTAGAAAGCATTAAAGTGCGAAAAATAAAGTTCCTAAGTTATTACAACACAATATATGGGAAGGGGGGTACAAATGTTCAAATGGGGGGTATTTTGACAAGGAAATTAAACCTAGACTATTACATCAAATTGGGAATTATACAAATTATTTAATATACAACAATTAAATAAAAATGGAATAAATATGCAAGATGCAAAAAAAAAGTTTTTTTATATGTATGAAAAAAAGTGTTTTTTATATGTCAAATAAACAAAATAAAAAGTATTATTTTTTTGGAGTTTTTATGTATTTAGGGCAAAACCCTAATTTATTAATCAAAAGGTATTAATTGTTTAATATATACAATATTTGTTAGTTATGTACAAAAAAATAAATAAAAGAGAAGTATATTTGTCAAAAGGTATTTTTAATGTTAAATATTAATAAGAATAAAAATATATATATTTTGTATTTTTTTATCCTAAATATACTAATATATATGTATGTATTTGTATTATTTACCAAATATTGAATATATATACAAAATAATAATATTTAATATTTATAAAAAAAAAGTGTATTTTATATAAAATATTTTCAGAAGATAAAATAAAATAAAAATGGAAAATAAAATGTATTTGGTATTATTCCTAATATTCTAAACAAAAAAAATATTATGTATTTATTTATATATATATATAACTAACTAAAGCAAATAAATATCAAATAAAATGCAAAAAAATGTGGAAAAATGTTTTTTTAATATTTTTATGCTTTAATGAAAAATAAGAAATCAGAATCAAAAAGAAAAAATTGAAAATGGCAAATAAAACTCAAAATGGGCCAGGGGGTGCAACTGTAAAAACAAGGTGTGAAAAGAAAAAACATTCCAGGCCAGCCCAGAACCTGTCTTCTTCAACCTCCAGCAAAACTTGTTCAAAAAATGCGCGTTTTGTACATTGATTCAAACATCCTGATTCCTGGACTTTTAATGAAAACTCACAACATCAAAAATGTTAAGCATCAAACAACGAATCCATACATACCAAAAACTTGATCTAACTCTCAGAAATGAGAGAGAATTTCTTCTCCCCCAATTCCTGACCTAGTTTTTGTTCCATGTTCAGACATCAAATTCTCATAGCACACATAACATAAATGAAAACTAATTACATGGGCATGTTTAGGGCTATGAATGTGACATAATTTCTTCACAAACCTAAAGCTAACAATGCCTGGATAGAGAGATACGAGTTCATGAACTTACCTGTTCAGTTGGAATTGTATCTGGTGATGGAGGTGTTTTCAATGCAAGGTGATGATTGGTATAGCTTCCTTGATGTCCAGGGATGCTATTCCAAGCTTTAGTTTGCTTTAAAACCAAGTGAATCGTGTTATGGAACTTCAACTGCAAAACAAAAAAATGAAAATGGTGATGTTGATTGGGAGTGTTACAGGTCGTGTTTGAGGTTTGGAATAGTTTTAAGGGATGTTGTGGGATTTGTTTGAAGTGGTTTTAGCAAGAATGCACGAATGGATGGTGTTATGGAACTCAATCTGTAGCAGGTGCCCTGTTTTGGGCAGTTCTATGGTGTTTTGAGGTTTGATGAGGTTTGGAAGGTGGTTGGCTTGTGTTTCAGCTTAGGTTTGATGATTAGAAAGTGTTTGATAACTTTGCTTAAGGTCTGGTTCACAGGAATGAGAGTTGTGTATTGTTATGCTAGGTTACTTCAACTTTAAGCAAGAAAATGTCAAGTGGTGCTTCTAGCTTGTACAGGCCCCCAATCTATGCTGCATACTTTGGCCTTGATCAGTGTAATTAGTTCATAAACTTGTGCCAAAAGGATCTGCCCTGTACTTGCTTGGATTTGCATTTGACATAAAGTTTAACTTTTCTAAAATGGCAAAAATGCTTTATCTAAAAATGGCTTAATCTTGCATATAATGTTTGAACACACAAAATAAGGCCTTGGCACAATGAGTTAGCATTAAATTATTGAGTGCAAATGGGATATAGGACCTGTAATCAAGGAAAGCAAGCTGAATTCAAAATGGCACAAATGTATGAACATGTAAATTGGCCAAATCAAAAGTGAGTTTTTCCCAACTTGCCAAATTTGATTCTCCCTAACCATGAGGTTGTTTGATGAGTTCTGGGACATTTTGGAAAGCTTGGAATGTGTACTACAATCCATCTTTGAAATGCAAATTGAAATTCCAAGTGTAATTATGTGAAAAGTTGCCATGAAGTTAGGCAAAAACCTTGCTTAAAATAGGTCAAATTTCTCTAAGTTAAGAATGGTTTGGTACCCTTGTTCCAAAAATTGTAACTTGAGCTACAAGCTTCTTTTGAGGAAACTTTGTGAATCAAAGTTGTAGATTTTTCAATGGAATACAACTTTCATGTTTTGACTTTTCCTTGAATCCAAATGAATCTTGGTGAGAAAGTGGGACAAAGTTAGGAAAAAATTAGGGTTTTTCATAACTTAGAAAAATTCTAAGTTATGAAAAATCTTCATTTCAAACCCTAATTTGCAATTCTTGATTTCTTGATGAACAAGTTTCATGATTTGGCATGTTTGGATGAAAAATGAATCTTGACACTTGATATTGACCAAAAAGTCAAAGTTTGACTTTTCAGTATATAGTCAAAATTGATCAATTGACTAGGAAATTCAACTGTCAATCTTGTGCATTTGGGATCTTTTGAACTTGTTGAGTATGTCAAGACAATTCCATGGGGTCTTTGAGTCCATATGTGAGCTTGGTTTGCCATTGGCTAGGTCAAACAGTCAAACATTTCCTTTGTGCAGTCAAAACCCTAAAAATGACCATTTTGCCCTTTTGGTGATATGATCAAATTTCTTATGGAATTGTGATCCAAACTTGATCAAATGGTCCATGTGAGTTCATAATGTTGACGTGGGTCAATTTTCATGAGATTTGACTGTCAATTGGCCACAGTTGACTTTTTCCCCAATACAGCTGATTTCTAGGTCAACTGTCCAATTGACTGGGCAAAATTTGGAATCAAGACTTGAAACTTGGTATGGATAAACTTGGGAGTCCAACATGAAGCATGAAAGTCATCTTAGGCATTTTAGGTCAAAATATCTTTGTGCAAACACAAACCCTAATTTGGGTCAACAGTGCAAGGAGAAGTCTTGAGCAGAGGAAACCCTAACTGGAACTTGAGCTTCAAGGGTCTTGTAATGAGAAAATGTTGAGGAAATGGGAGGGCATATTTTGGGGTACAATAGTCACACATTGGGAAATATCATGGGCGTGCGTATCCTGGGACAGATGATTAAAATCAGACAATTATGAATTAGGGAGTACAATAATTATTATAGGCGTGCACGTACGTGATTTTTAAGCATAATATAATTTCATTTCCAAACGAAAACTTTTTTTTTATTATTATCCTCCTCTCTCTCTCCACGTCTCAACCTCGTCTCCTCTCTTTTTTCTCAACAACCCCCAAATAGTATCCAAACCCTAGATCTTACCGGCAACATCGCTACCTCTTTTTTCACTCCTCCATATAACAACAACCCTTACAACGATCAAAACAAAAACAAACAAAAAATTCAAGATAAGCAGTTACCATCCGTCGTGATTTATTTCTTTCTCTTTGCGTTCCCTCTGTGACTCTTTCTGATCTTTCCTTTTTCCGCCTTGTCTTCAAAGGTACGACGACGGTGTTTTGGTGATGATGACGACAACGTGAGGGAGAGAGCGGCGTGGATTGAGGGTTTCAGATCTTGAAACCCTAAATCAGAGTGATGGGTATGGGTATGCAGCGATGATGGAGGCGAGGGTTTGATGGTGGCGACAGAAACAAAACTCCCTTTGTTTTACAATTTATTCTTTCTTTTTCCTTCCTCTGTAATTTTTTCTCCCTCCAATTTTTTTTGCAAAAATTCCTCTCCAATTCTATCTCTATAGTTATTTTTTTCTGTAAATTCTTTTTTGTTCCTTGTTCGTAAATTTCTTTATGTTTTTATAGTATTTTTTAGGATTATATATTTTAGCAAGTTTTTTAATTTGTCTATAATTATATAAATGATTTTATTAGAGTTTGAATGTAATTTGATCTTTGTTTGCAAATTTGTATAAATTTTGATTTGTTTCTGTTTCTCGAGAATTGAATGTATAAATATTGGTTTTTTTGAACTCATTACATAGTTTGATGAATGGATGAATAAGGGTTTTGTTTCTGTATTTGGATCTAAAAAATATTAGTTTTAATTACACAAGTGCTTTCTTTTGTTTAATTGCCACAATGCATATTTTTTTGTCCTTCACGTGTATTTTTATTAAGGCTTTTGGGTCGGGTCTTTTAAGATTGGGCTCTGTGTTTTTTATCAAAACCAAAAAAACACTTTAATTGAAATGGGTCTGTAATGCTTTGGGTTTGAAAATGGGCCGTGGAGAATAGAAAAAGAGCCCCTTCACTAACACCTTCATTTTAATTAATAAAACAAAAAACATTTTTAATTAAGTCTTTTAATATCATGTTTTAATTATAGTTAAAATTAGTAAAATCAATAATAGTAATTATGATAAAATAATAGTAATAATAATAACAATAATAATAATGTTATAAACAAAATATTATAAAAAAAAAACAAATCCAAAAACTGAAATGGGCCAGACTGTTTTAATTTAAAGGGCCTTCTGAGTTTACCATATTGGGCTTTAAAAGTGAAATGTTTTACGGGCCATTCTAATTTAGAACATACACCCCTTAACTTATTCTAAAAAACAAAACCTTAATAATCTTAGTGGGCCGGTCTGATTAATCACTACACCCCCAAGTAGACATCAAACCTCATATTCTATTAGAAATTCTAAAATGAACCAGAACTTTGCATGGGCCAAGAGACCAAAAAGTGATATTTCTTATCTTTGAAATCCCACCAGCTCTTTAATTAAGACACAAACCCCTATATAACAATGTACCTCTCTTTTTAACTTGAAATGGACCTTTTTTTTAAAAACCTAATGGGCCATAAAATATTGATGGTCCATTTTAAATCACCACACCCCTTTTCCATGTTTTACCCCTTGTAGAAAACTATATAATATAATTTATTTAAAAATAAACCTAAATATAATATAAGGGTAGGGAAAATTTGGGGCATGACATCCCTAGCATGGATCTTCATATCCTTGGTAGTATAAGGTTTCGTTATCCCTAGTGAGAAATTGACAAGTTATCAAACAAAAGAGTCAGGTGAATTTTGATTTCCCATATGCCCCATTTTATTAGTGCTCTCTTCAGCAACTTCAAATATCCATTTGGCGTTTCCTCGCGGACATTACAATTTTGATCTGATCCTCTCTAGCGGAATTTGTAATTTATTTTTGCAAGTTTTATCAGGGTTTCCGCCTTTGGTTATTGGTTTTTTTGTTTTGTTGTTCCCTAGTAAAATATCTAAACATGCATCATTACATTTCATCCTCAAAGTATAGTGTTTCCATTCTCTTTTGAAATATTATTCCATAGAAAAATAATTCAAACATGCATTGGAACATAAGCCATTACTATTTCTATTTTCCCTAGTGGATTTTCTAAAACTTCAGATTATATCCTCAGCGAGGTCTTCATCCTCAGTATCCTAGATTCACCCCATACATATATACAATTGATGTTAATCATTTGAATATTGAGCGTATACTCTTGATTGTAGTTCAGTTTTACCCAGGCGCAACTTTCTATGGTTTAGTCTTTACTACCCTCGTAGGTTCATTCCAATGTATATTGATGTACCTTTTAAATATCAGTTCCGTCCTGATATTCATGATCAACATGTTTCTAGCAGTATTCCCTAATCACCTTGCTTTGGGCCGAGTTTTAAATTTTGTCTCCTCGCCCGCACATGAAATCAAGTTTTTGTTCTGGTACTCATCTAGTTTAGTTTTGTCTAACTAGTTATAATTATTTGAGTGTCATATTGTTTTGTTTTCATACCTTGGACTTCCATCAATGTTTGATTAATTAATCCTTTATCGGTTTTCGTTTACCGAGTCTTTTTGCAGTGTTCATTTAATTGTGCCCTTGGTTGAAATCTGTCTCCTTTGTTCTTTGGATTCTTCTATCAGTTTTCATTTACTGTTTATCCAAGGTCCGAGACTAGCAAGTGCTAAGAGAAACATGCGCTCTCATCACTTTGTTTTGGATCGAGTCTTGATCTCGTCGCCTGTGCATGAAATCCAGTTTGTTTTTCCCTAGTACTCATCTATTTGGTCTTGCCTAACTAGTTATTATGAGTCGAGTTTCGTCTCGTTTTGTTTCTTTCCATGGACTCTTTTATTAGTGTTGATTTACCGTGTCCTTGGTCGAAACCCCTATCTCACTCTTTGGACGTCTATCCATTTTTGATTACTGAACCTTTGACAGTGTTTTTTTACTGTATTACAACTTTTGTTTGTTGTATCCATCGACTTGAGATGTCTCTTTTATACCTATTTGAGTTTTAGTCAGTTTCATTTACTGTTTACCCGTGGTTAGAGACCAGTAGGTTCTCTGAGAAACATGCACTCTCATCACTTTGCTATGGGTCAATTTTTGCCTTGTTACCCATGTGTGAAATCCAGTTTGTTTTGTCCTGGTACTCGTTTCTAGAAAGTTTTGATCTTCTAGTATTATCGAGTTGAGTGTTGTCTCGTTTGATGTCATTCCTTGGATATTTATCAGTTTTTATTTACTGAACCTTTAACAGTTTTTGATTATTGTACTTCAACTTTCGCTTGTTGTATCCTTGGTTGACCAGTCTTTTTTATACATCTTCGGGTTGGTATCAGTTTTATTTAATGTTCACCAATGGTTGAGACTAGCAAGTGCTCCAAGAATCGCGCGCTCTAGCCACTTTTCCCCACGTATTTTTCAAGAGTTTAGCTTTGCCTATTCTCTGTGGTTTGAGTCTTATCTCACCCCTTTTGTGGTCTTGTTTTATCCTGACACATTATTTGGAAGTTTAGTTTCATCTACTCTACTAAGTTTGAGTTTTGTCTTAACTTTGCTAAAATCTGTGTTACAGCTTCATTCTGAGGCATGTCTTTGGAGGGCCAATTTTCATTAGACCCTCTGCTTGCTAAATCTAATTTTTTTGGTACCCTCTAAGTCCCGCGTCTGCTGGCATTATTTGTCTTTGGGGGATTTTGCTTTTTTTTTCAAGAGTGTAAATTTTCGGGTTCTTTTTTATTCAATCATCTTTAACTCTGAACGTTCAAAAGCCGTCGCTTTTCTCACTTATCAAGCTTAAGATTATTGAATAGGGGAAGTTGTTGCACCCTAAAATTTACCCTCTTGATTTAAAATTTTTTATGGCTTATGTTTCATCATATACATTCATGCATTTGTTGGGATTAGGGTATTCTGGTACTCAAGTTCTTTACAAGTTATGGAATTTTATTTTGTTGGCAATCAATCCAAGATGGATCTCATATCCTCATTCTTATATTGGTTCAAGCTACAAGAGGTTTTCATACATCAGGACATCTCAATATCATTTTTCTTCATCAAAATACATCTCAAGGGGTTCCGTTTATATCTCGACGTAATTGAGTTTGTTAAGTGAGGTTCATTAGGGGTTTGCTTTCATGGTCCAAGTATCATCTTCAAAGTTGGGGCATTATTGTTGTAATGGACTGGGGCAAGGCATGATACAAGATATGAGGTTGTGGATTCATATTGTGATCAAGACAATTTCATTGCTTCAATTGCAAGTTATCATATATTTTAAGAATGGGAGTTGTAGCGGTAGAAATGTTGAGACAAAGCCATTAGATTGACTTGACTTGCACAAATCAAAATAAAAATTGCCACCCTGCTTTATTATTTCCAAAGGAATAGGAAAAGAGTGAATAACCCAAAAAAGAGGGGGAGAGAATCTAAGTTCAAGGGTTGGTTATGCAAAGGGAATGTATTAGCACCCTAAACATCCACGGTACTCCGCAGGAACCTCTTTGAAAATCTGTGTTATTTGGCTATAAAATGTTGTACAAAAAACAAATTGTGGGGATGAGAAAAGAAGTATATTTTTTTTATGATTTTTGCACCCACCGCGGTTTCGAACCTTTAGTGCCTACGTACCATCTTCCGTGCAATAGGGGATCAGGTTACACGTTGTCCACCTTTAGAAAATTTTAAAACACAAGTGTGTTGGTTAATTTTAAGAGACGAGACATCATCATCTTATCTGAGTGGAAAACATGCTTACTACCCACGATTATGATAAAGGAGAACTTACATCATCTGAAAGTGGAGGATACGACTTGGATTTTAAAATCAACAAGAGCCTCACTCAACACCTAAGTGGAAAACATATCACTTCACTACATGTCGTAGAAGTATAGTAGTTCGCATCACTACAAGGATTGACAAGAGTCTAATCTTTTGAGAAAATTTTAAAGTAAAAAACCAAAGTGGCAAAATGGTTTGAATGAGATTAATTGACTTTTAGTATTCTCATAAAAATGTCAAAGTATTATTAAATTGATTAAGGTTTGATTAAGAAAATGTTTTTGAAAATGCATGGACCTAAGTCCAAGTTTATTATGAAAGCGATTAGAGTTTAAAAACAAGAAGAGTTTTCAAAAGGTGGGATAAGATTTTTGAAATTAAAGAAGATGGGAGGAGATGAAGGGACTATCCTAAAGAATAAGGTAAAAGCTAGGGAAAAGAACCATCTAACCAACAAGAAGCCAACACTTGACACATTGAGTCAATATAGAATTCCCATCCTTTAGATTTGAAATCAAACAAGAAAAGATAATAATCCTCTTAAGAAAACCAAACTTTAATTGCATTAGGTCTTCACAAAAATTGGGCAGAGTAATGGCCGTATACAAATGAATTCCTGGCCACAGACAAAGCATGTAATCACAATAACCTTCACACAAAGCAAATAAGAAACCCAATGTCTTTAGGTAAACCCCAAGAGCTCTAGACAAAATAACAGTTGAGGTCACAAGGTCTCAAGGTCTCAAGGTAGGTCAAGGCTTATAATCCTAAGTCTAAGAAGTCTATAATCTCCATAATGCCAAGGATAATAACCAAGTAGTGCAAGTAACATTAAAGCTTTTTATGGTTCAAGTTGATTATTAAGTATCTTAAAAAAGAAATAAAAAGCTCAAGTGAGCAAAATAAAAATGACATAAAAGTAAATGCTCAAACGAGCAAAGATGAAAATAGCATGAAATGTAAATGCTAAAAAAAAATGTACATAAAGTAAAGAGCATAAAGTAAAGGCACAAAATAAAATCAATTGTTAGGAATTAGAGGTTAGTTGAATGACCATCTTGAAACTTGCATTTGAAACTCATTAGAAGATTGATAAAATCAATGCCTCTCAACAACAAGTTTCATTTGCTTTTTGTCAAGTATATCATCCACTTAAAATTCTCAAGGCAACAATAAATGATCAACGATGTTTAAATGATTCACTTTGACCAAAGCTTATGAAGATTCATTAGAGGGGTGATAAGACCAAAGCCTCCTAACAATAAATCTCAAAGTTATTGGATCAAAGGATTCAAATTAACATACTTGGGCTTACAAACATGGGTTTTAGCCACAAATGATCATTTCTCGAATCGGGAGAAAATTTAGCGCTAGGTTAAGCAATTGTAAGTGGACTTATATAGAAGTCACACCTATTTTGAGGCTGATCAATAGCAATCTATGTACTATTTGTTTTGAGAAATGATATGTAAATTATTCTCCAATAATATTTAGTACAATAAGAAGGGGATAAGATGAAGAGGGATGTGGTAAGAATTAAACCACATTTGAACCAAAAATTTAATCGAGCTATTATTAAAAACACTCATCCCTTTTTTGAGGAGTTAAAATCAACACCATGGATTCAATGATGTTAATAAAGCTCATGATCAAAATCTCATAGTCCAAGATCAACCAGAATATATACAAGATAAAATATATTTAAAAAATAAAGTAAAATATTTTTTAGAAATGGTTTAAAATGGAAATAAAATTAGAAAATAGCAACTATGTTCAAAACATCCAAGAAAATCAAATAAGACCGTAGAAAAATCAGAAATGAGCTCAAATATTTATATAAAATTTTTGGTAATTTTTTAAAGTCAGAAACTATTTTTAAAATTAAAAGAAATAAGAAAAATAAACCAAAAATTGCGAAAAATAGTAAAGTCAGAAATAAAAATAAAATGAGGTCACCAATATTTTTTAAGAGGTCATTGGATCCTTCCTTATTTTTTTTCAAAATTTAAAAATTAAGAAAAGTATTTTTAAACATTTAAAAGAATTCAAATAAAGTGAAAAATTATCAAAAATATCAAAAAATAAAATAAAATTGTTAAAAAATAATAATCAGAAAGAAAAAAATCAAAAGTATTTTTCATAATTTTTTCAGATTTTTTGGAGTTAAAATAGATTTTTTTTAATGAATTTTTAAAGTTTAAAACAAATAAAATATAAAAATCAGAAAACAAAATAAAGTATTAAAAAAGTGGACCAATGGATGAGAGTCAAAACGCGTTAGTAAGCTAATCCAATGGATCAGACGCATTATACATATCATGGTCATTAGTGAATAAAACACATAATCATTAATTAAATCAGATTTGAAAAAACCGTGGCATGCTATCATTGGTTGAGAGATGACACGTTAGTCATCTTCAACCTCCAACCACGAGATTTGCAGGTCCCTGAAACGGTAAAATTAGAGCTCAAGACCGGTGCCATTTGCTTCGTCTCTTCAAGACGATTCCAATGGTACCCTCGCAAATAATTTATATAAGGTGTAGCTCAGTCGTTTTGGAAGGGAAGATTTGAAAAGGGATTTGAAATTTCATGGTCAAAATACACTTCCAGTTGAAAACAAATGTTGCGACTAGAATCAGAATGATGAGAGCTTCATAACAGTATCAAAGTTTGAGAGAATTGGTGAAGGAATCTACCTATTAAAGTTCAAATGCAGAGCTCTGGAAATTGACTTGGCTAGCACAATTTAGGAAGTCTTAGAGCTTGGTTCCTCTTCTGTTAGCTTCAGTGAGGTTCAAGGATGGTGAATTGACAAAGAAAATGGATTGAGGAAAGCTGTAAAAGCAAATTCGAAATTGCAGAAAATTAGGTTCAATAAGTAGTTTGGCAAGGTGATTATGACTCTCTAAGTTTGGGAAAATGAATTATGTATGATCCTATATTTATAGGGAAGCTGATTGAATGCTCAAGCGTATGAAATGATGAGATTTGGAGGGAATTTGTGTGAACTTGATACACGAGTATGGTGTACCTGTTTAGCACAAAAACTCATCCAATCCTTGAGTTTCAAGGTTCTAATCCACTTTGACAAGTTGTTTAAAGATGTTTAAACCAAAGACGCATGCTAATTTGATGTTTAGAAACCACAACATGAATTTCAAATCCTGACTTGAAGTGAAACTTTAGTTTCAAGGTACCATTTTTGAATAAATGGCATTCTCATCTTAAGGAGTCTTAGGACATGATTCTTGAAGATTTAGAAAGATGAGATCACAAGCTTTATAATGTAAAAAATAATGGAATCAAATGGATGCTTGAGTCGAAAATTGTGATGAGTCAAAGTTGAGAAAAAGAGGTTGACTTTTGCACTTAAAAAAATTCTAAGTTTTTCTTCAAAAAAATGACTTATAATGTCTTGCATCCAAGCATGGCCTTCCATTTGAAATTTGCTTTTGACCAAAAAATATGGCATGAAGTAGATCTCTTGAATGAAAATTTTAGACTTGAATCATTTAAAATCTCCAAAAAATGAGAAAGTTATGACTTGGTGAAGTTGGAAAAATTCATAAAATGACCTATAATCTTTTGCATCCTTAGGGCATCTTCCATCCATTTTCAAACTTTGCACATAAAAGAAGAGTTGAGGTTAACATATTAAAGATCATTATATAAAAATAATTGGCTCAAGGAGATAAAAATTGACCAAGTTATGATCTTTTAGAGTCACCTAAGGGAATTTGATGGCTTATCTAGAGGACTTGTAATCTTTCTTCATCATTAGGTATCTTCCACACAAAATTTTATTGAAACTTTTGAAGTGATTTATTGATAACCCTTTTAGGAGAAGCATGTTTTTGGAATCACTCAAAAATACTAAACGATGAGCAAGATATAGCCTTTAGAAGTTCAAAACCCTAGCCACCTAGGGCAACAAAATGCCTTGGGAACCCTTTTCAATTTTGACAAGCCTCCTTGCACAAATACTTTTGTCATGTAAATAGAAGTTGTTGAGGATGATAATGAAGAACCATAGTAACCATAACTACTTCCAAATATTGATAATTGAGGGAAATATGCACTTGTTACCAAGAAATCAAAAACTTGTCCAATTAGGTCAAACTTCTTCAATCAACCCTTGTATATTTGAACTATATTTGACAACTTGAGGCATGATGATTTATAATAGACTTTGTCATGATATTACCTCAAATAATCTTCAATGATGAAGCTTTAATCTCAATGAAGCTTTGTTGAAGAAGGCATGGCAATAGACTCATGAACTTGTAGATCAACTTGATGGAATGCATTGTGCTTTCACCTATAACATCGTCAATTAGGGAAAACATTTATTATATTTATTATTTAAAAGGTTAATCAATACAAAACATAGATGATCAAAAAATTACAAGTCAAGGTTCTTAGTGATTCCCCATGAGCAAAGCTAAAGATAAGGAGAAGATCCAAACCCTAGTGTGTGATCTTGTTGTATTGTGATTGTATAAGATGATAGAGGAATCTTAGGGGGGAAAATTGGGGTACAATAGGAGATAAGGTTTTATTTGAAAGTGAGGGTTGAATTTGAAGGCATTAGTACTTTGAAGTCCATCTGGTTCAAGTTTATTAATATTAATTAAAGCTCGCAAGGATACACTATACAATGTTCCCATGAGTATTAAGAGTAGGCATAGATGATGATTCATCATCTCACCAATGTTTGCACCAATGTTTGTTTGATAGAACTTAGACACGACGACGCAGATAGCTCACCAGTATCTAAGAAGAGATCATTTGCATATTTACCATAACCCAGGAGGTAAAATAATATAAGTTTTACAAAGCTGACTTACTAATGCTTAGCGACTAATATAGTAAGTTTTCATTTGATTTGATTTTGTTTATTCATCGCAACCTAGGGGATGAATAAAACAAAGTATGATAACACATTGTTTCATGGAGACTGATGCAATGGATTACACAGATTTATCCGCATATCTATCACAACCTGTAGGACAAATATTTAAAAAGATCTTGATAACTACATCACTGCATGGAGACTGAGGCAGTGAGTTATATCGAGGAAGAAATTTGATTACTACATTGATGCTTGGAGACTGATGTAATGGATTATATCGCAGAAAAATATTGATAACAACATTACTGCATGTAGACTGATGCAATGGGTTGAATTATAGATTTCACACATTGTTGCATGGTGACTGATGCACTGGAAAAAGTTTGATAATAGAATTGATGCATGGAGACTGATGCAATGGAAATATTTTGATAATAACATCGCTGCATGGAGACTAACGCAATGGATTGAAATGCAGATTTCACACATTGCTGCCTAGAGACTGATGCAATGGAAAAGTTTGATAATAGCATTGTTTCATGGAGACTTATGAAATGGAAATATTCTGATAATAACATCACTGCATAGAGATTGACGCAATGGGTTGAATTGCAGATTTCTCACATTGCTGCATGGAGCCTGACACAATGAGCTAAATTGCGAAGGAAGAAACAGATTGCTGCATGGAGCCTGAAACAATGGGTTACATTGCAGAAAAAGCTTGATAATAACATTGCTTCATGGAGACTGATGCAATGGATTATATTGTAGATAAGGAAACACATCGCTGTACGGAGACTGACGCAATGGGTTAAACTACATATTTCATATATTGCTGCATCGAGCCTGACACAATGAACTATATCGCAGAGGAAGGAATACATTGCTGCATGGAGACTGATGTAATGGATTAAATTATGAATTTCGCACATTGTTGCATAGAGCCTGACACAATGAGCTATATCGCGAAGAAGCGAATACATTGCTGCATGGAGGCTGATGTAATGAGTTAAATTACAGATTTTGCACATTGCTTCATGAAGCCTGACACAATGAGCTATATCGCAAAGAAGAAAAACATATTGTTGCATGGAGTCTGACACAATGAGTTATATTGCATATTTCGCACATTATTGCATGGAGCCTGACACAATGAGCTAGATCGCCGAGGAAGAAACACATTGCTATGTGGAGCCTGACACGATGAGTTACATTATGGATTTCACACATTGTTTCATAGAGCCTGACACAATAAGCTTGATCACCGAGGAGGAAAACATATTGTTGCATAAAGCCTGGCACAATGAGTTAAATTATAGATTTTGCACATTGCTGCATGGAGCCTGACACAATGAGCTATATTGCCTAAAAAGATTGATAACAACATTGTTACATGGAGCCTGACGCAATGAACTATATCACAAAGGAAGGAATACATTGTTGCATGGAGACTAATGCAATGGATTAAATTGCAAATTTCGCAGATTGATGCATGGAGCCTGACACAATGAGCTATATCGCAAAGTTGGAAACACATTGCTGCATGGAGTTTGATGTAATGAGTTACATACAGATTTTGTACACTACTGCATGGACCCTGGAAAAATGAGTTATATCACAAAGAAGGAAAACACATTGCTGCATGGAGCCTGACGCAATAAGTTAAATTATGGAGGAAGTTGTTTTGATGATCCAAATCATAGATAACTAAATCAGAGATGAGATCGGATTTTTGCCAATAGTAAATTTTTTTAACCAAGGTAATAATATGATGGAGAGCCTAAAGATATAAGTTCTGCCCAAAGCATGTTTTGAGGAATGCCATGTGTGATGTATGTGCATCATGTCTTAAATCAATATGGAACCCAGAGTGTATATGCATTGAGTGTGTATGCCCCAAGTATTTTGAAAATGTTTTTTTTTATAATTTTCCTTCTTAAAACATCGGGTTCTTATAGTCACTAACTTCCCAATGTTGTTTGTTGCCAATTATTGTATATCCAAGTTTATTTGAATTTGGTGAAAAATGTTAGTGAGATCTTGATGTCTGTATCGTAGGTGCAGGCGTAGGTATGGACGTAGATGTGGATGTTGGCATGGAAGTTGTTATAGTCGTAGATGTAGGCGTGGGCGTAGAAATAGGTGTGGATTTTCTTTCGATGTTTTTCTAATCAGAATAGACTTTGATGCTTTATCAAATGTTCTTTGGTGTTTTCGTATGTTAGGTTCACCAAATGTTGTGAATGACCTTGAAATTTTGATATGGTTATGTGTACGTCATGCTTGATGTGAAGCTTTTCGACGGGAAATCTATTGTCGAGATTTCCAAGGAATCTACTGCCGAGATTCGATTGAGAATTACCTTCTTCCGATTTCTTCTGGAAAATCAATTGTTGAGAGTAATCAGGGGAATCTGCTTCTGAGATTCTGTCGAGTAAATACCTTATGCCGAGGTCTTATGGGAAATCAACTACCGATATTTACCCATGAGAATCTACTACCGAGATTCTGTTGAGAAATTACCTTCTGCCGAGGTCTTATGGAAAATCAATTGTCGTGATCAACCAGGGGAATCTACTATCGAGATTCAAATGTGATCCACCTTCTGCCGAGGTCTTCTGGATAATCAACTATTATGATCAACCAGGGGAATCTACTGTTGAGATTTAATTGTGAGCTACCTTCTGTCGAGGTCTTCTGGATAATCAACTGTCATGATCAACCAAGGGAATTGTTGTACCCCAAAATTTTCCCTCTCATTTTACTCAGCACATGCCCATTGAGATCCCCAACTTGCTCAAGGATGCCAAAGAGTTGACCAGACAAACTCTCTCATAAGACAATGAATCTCAAATTAGGGTTTCCATTTTCATCAAGATGTGTGTACTCCAAAGGCATCAAATTCTTTCCATGGTCCTAATATGCTCTCAAGGTCATCCATGTCAAATCTCATGCCTTGCACAAGAAGCTTGCTCAATAAACTGCTCAGATACTTGAGAATCGACTGTATTAGGTCAAAAGTCAACTGTGGCCCACATACAGTCAAACTTCAATATTTTTGGTCAACATCAACATTTTGAAGTGAATTTCATCATTTTATTAAGGGTTGATCATGATACCTCAAGGAATGCTCCTAATTCATCAAAACTCAAAAGTTGCTAAATTAGGGTTTCTTAGGAAAAGTCAATCAAACTTTGACCAAGCATAAATTCCTCATACTTAACATAAATTTTCCATCCAAGGCTCATTTTGAAGAGGTTCCAATTCCCTACAATTCATATTCAGCCCTCAAGTTCAAAATATGCACTCATAAAAAGATATGAATTTCTACATTATAGGTCCTTTTGAAAGGTCAACAAAAAAACACTTTTGGGTCAAAGCTTATTACATGAACATGGAAGACCAAATTGAGATGAGACCAAAAGGGTTGTTTAGGGGACATCCTAAGATTTCTAAAAAGTCCAAGAACACCTCTCTAGGGTTAAAATTGGAAGAGATATGCCTTGTCAAAGTTGACCATTTTTGCAAAATTGTCAAAAGTCAAATGTGCTTAAAAATGCATTTTTTGCCAAATGGGCATAACTTTTTATGCTTGCACCTCACTCATAACATGGTCCATGACCTAATTACTTACCCACATGTTATTTGCTTCATTATTTATTTTGATTTTGATTTTTTATTATTAAAAATTCAAATTAAATCAAATAAATGACAAATAATAGCAAAGACTTGTTTTGATATGATTTTTTGATAGAATCCAAATCTAATTATGCTGGCATAGCAGGATCAATTCGTACCAAGGGCGATTGGAGCAAGAGTGGCATGATTTGGCCTAATTTGGAAACAAATCATACAAAAGAAGAATGAGATCAAATCTTCAAAAACTTCAAAGATACATGCTGTTTTTATAACCCTAATTCATTCAAGGGTATATATGGAGCATGAACAAGCATGAAAACAAGGGTTGCAACCATGGAAACACCAAGCACAAACTCAATTCTTTGCAAAAAAGTAGTGAATCGGTTTCAAGCTTGGAGGCCAATTCAAGCCATTCTAACGTTGCCAATAGATTGCTGAACATCTCAGGAACATATCTCCATCATTTGCAAGCCTTTACACGCACAAAAACGCACGCTACAGACCCACGGTTTGCCTTCCCTAGCTTGAATCATATTTTACAAATTACGCATGATTAACCATTATTGAACATAGCATTATGTTTGTATGAGCATTTAGAATGTTTTGGTTTATGTAATTTTGTATTTTGATGCATATATCCATAACTGCCATTGCTAGGTTTTGTTCTTGCATTTTAGGGGTTTATCATACAGGTGAAATTGGTCTAAACAAAGGGTACCATCGTACTCGTGAGGACAAAACAAATTTATTGGTGTAGCCATAATTGATTTATCATGCCTGTGTTGGATTTTTAAGATTTACATGTTTTTAGCCATGGAAGATGGGTATAGATTATGCACCTAATACAACAGAAGAGGAAGAAGATAATAACGCGTCTGAACCTCATTGGACCATTTAAATTACGCGTGTGTTTTCCAGCTAACCCTCATGTTTTATATATTATTCATTATTATTGTTGTATTAACAAATAAGCAGGACAACACAAATGGTAGGGCGCGTTGGTGGTGAGTGTGAGGACCTGGGTTCGATCCCAGGTCCCAGCATTTTCTTTGTTTTAATTCTCCAATGCAGGATCCTGTGTATCTCCCACTCAAGCGTTCACCATGCGCTACCATCATCCGTCCAATGGATGCACCTCTGTCCAGATCCAACGCCTACCATTGAAGGACCAGGGTGCACCATCAGAAGAGCATCACATTGGATTCAGTGCAGTGATTGGGATGGCCAGTTATTGGGCCCATCAAATTCAGAATTGTACACCCCTATTGCTATTTCTTCCAGGCCCAATTTAATTCTTTTTTTATTTCTTTTATTTGTTTTATTCGTTTAATTATTTTTTTTACAAAATTAATCATTGTTTTTATTAATCATAAAATCAAAAAATCACAAAAAATATAGAATTATGTTTTTATTTATTTAAATTAATTTTGTTGAAAAATAAATTAGATTAATTAGATTCATTTGATTGCTTTTTTTTAAAAATTAAAATTAATTAGACAAATTAGGTTTAATTTTTAATTAAATTATTTTCTCAAATAAAAAAATACAAAAAAAAATATTTTAGTTAATTAGATTTTTAGGACTTTTTGACTTATTCCCATCTTAATTCTTCGCGCGTTTATTTCCCTTCGTACCTTTTTTTTTAAATTAATGTAACTGTTGATGGTTTGTAATAGTTTCAAATTAGGGTTTTATTTATTGCTCTTATTTCCCCAGTTTTGGTTATGTAATCCCCATCCCCCGAAGCCATGTAATAGCTAGAACTTAAAACTTTCCGCATTTTAATTTCCGCAATTATAAAATGCCTAGATGTATGTTAATTGGATTGTATGGAAAGACTAACTGAAAATTAATACGGTAGAAAACCCTAAATTTGCAAAGACAGATTAACTGAAAAATTCACTCGCACATGCTCACTCCTAGGGTTTACTCCACTCCAGTTGCCTTCAGTTAAACGGTCATAAAGTATAGGGTTTATTAGCGGTCGTCCTCTATCCCCGAAAGATCTAAATGACCCATTCGAATGTTGCCTCGGAAAAGATCTTTAAGGCTTTAGGAGGATTACTAAAATTCCATAACATTGCTTTTGTGATCGTATCTGTCCCTTCAAACGTCCCTTAAAACTCCAACGATGGTGCTACCTATTCCTTAATAATGGGATAGCACTGTCTAAAGGAAAACGAACAGACTTTTTCGAGTAGGTAGATTAGTTCCTAGGTACTTGCTCAAATAAACTTTTCACACAAACACTTTTCAAAACAAGTTTTAAAACAACTTCGTCACACTCTTGAGGACTGATACAAGGGTTATCACGAAGTAAAACTTTTCAAAACAAACACACACAAGCAATTTCAAAAATGAGCAAGTACCTAAGAGCCCATGGAAAATCATGGATAAAAAGGGTGCTAACACCTTCCCTTTCTATAATCCACCCCCCGTACTCAGAAATATTCACGAAAAAAGGTTTTTTCTGTTCTTTTTCCTTTTCCTGATTGGATACAATAAAAGTCGGTGGCGACTTTTTCTTACCACGACATTTGCGAATACAAAATACAAACTAGTATAACAATCGGTTCTGCCACCATATCACTGAACTGGCGACTCTGCAGGGGAAAATTATAAAGTGGGGTTTAACTTAGGATCTAGGTCATTTTTAAATTGCTTTCTTGTTTGTTTTGCCTGCTTTATCTTTAAGGGTTTTTGCTTGGGTATTGTTGAAGATCCTACCCCCGGATCTGTGGACACTTTTTAGGTAAACAACAATAGATCACGGAGACTGTACGGTGTAGACCGATATGGTTTAAGCGATGGCCATGTTGGTGTGACACTTTGGTTGGTACCAGTATCGTTCGTGTTGAAACGAGGAGAATACGGGGCCGCCGTGTGGTGTCGTGAAGCACTAATGGACTTTAGAACCTTAGTTGAACAAACTTGGCCATTAGAAAGTAGTGAGATAGCCTACCTCGGTATAAAGCTGAGGATTAGTTGATACTCGATGCTACACTCATTGAGATCAGACTTTCGGGATATTTTGGCCACAAGAAAAGATTGCCTGAGCTGAAACAATGCCCGATAAAGGATGATCAATGATATTGAGAATTCTTAGAACCAGGTTACTTTTCTAAGACAAGTTTGAAACCAACTAAACTTCAAGAGGGTACTTACCTATGGAATCCATGCAAGCCTAAACCTAAGGCTACTTGTGTGACTTGTTTGCTTTCTTTGCCTAACAATTTGAACTCATTGTAGGGCTTTGTTTGTATTCCTTGCAGGACCTTGTTTGCATAAATCCAATAAATTAGTTTCTTACCCTGCATTTTTGCTTGATGCATAGCATACACACCATAGCATCATAACATGACATATCATACTAACCATTTCAAGGATCTCGAGGGCCTGTGATGCAGGTTACGATGAAACCAGACATCTAGCAAGGGGCAAGGGGATTTATTTTCCTCTAGTCAATGCCGTCAAAAGATCAAAACACGATAACTTGAGTCAGGGGATATAACCCACTTGATAAGGTGATCTTGAATCTCGTGGAAGGACATTTGACGATACAAATTTTTTCAATCAAAGATGCAAATCTCAACTTTTGACATTTTCTTGTTTACCCCGCGAGATCCTTGAAAACATTGCATACATATATCATACATATCATTGCATAAACAGATTTCAAAGTAGGTCTCTCATGTTCTCGCTGTTTATTTCAGCAATGGCTCTCAAACAAGACAACAGAGATCTCCAAATTCAAGAGGCTCAATTCATGGAAATGTTCCTAAACCTATACAAGGGGCAGGAAGAGTTGAAAGCACTCCTCGCTGGGAACCTGGCTAAGAAAAATCCTGCAGACAATAAGGACGAACGGTTGAAACAACTGCAAGCTGAGGTTGAAGCAATGAGAACCCATATGATGGGGCAAATGGCTCTTATCCAAGGCCTAGCCCGGGGACAAGAAGAGCTGAGAACCATTATCAACAAACTTCATCAAGATGGATACAACCGTATGAAGCAAGCAGCTGAGGCTGGGGACCAAGTCATTGATCAACCTCCAAGAAGACAAGAGTTTGGTTTGGTGAAAAGTGGACCTTTCCAAATTGCTACTACCTCACGGGTCCAACAACAACCTCGCCAAAAACAACGGGTTAATCAGAGTAAGCCAGATATACCAAAGAGGAAATTTACCAAACTCAACATGTCGATGTCTCAGGCTTTACAACACATGTTGTGGATGAATCTGGTTACGTTGATAGGGCCTCATCCGAATCCCAAGACTTCTTCGCCTAACTACAATCCTGATGTAAGGTGTGCATATCACTCTAACAGTCCGGGGCATGATACTGACGACTGTTGGAGGTTGAAATACAAAATTCAAGACCTGATTGATGAAGGAGCATTGGAATTCACACAAGATGGTCAACTGGAATGTTTCTATCAATCCTCAAAGGCCCACCATTTGAAGTGTCAAGTTCTAACAAGAGGGTTTTTCATTCATTAGAATTTTCAATTTGTAATTCTCTTTGATTGTTCGAATATTTATTCATGTCAAACTTTGTTACTTTATCAATGCATTGCATATGTCTGTTTTGAATCAATTCATTTGTATTCCCTATATTTAAACTCCGTTCCTTTTTGTGATATTCAACTCTCGATTAAAAAGCTGTAAGCCTTTAGAGGGAGGATGACGAAAATGATACCATAATCTCTACAATATGCTTTTGAACAGACCCCGCTGACGATGTACATGCATTGTTTCAAATCCTAAATAGTGGAGTTATAAGGAAGATAATCCCTAGTCAACCCCTTTGAGCCAAAGAAGTGGGAGTTTTTCTTTTCACACTAATTAAAACCCTTAATCATAACCTGGGGCAGGGTAGTTTCTTAGTTAATTCAAATGCGCATTCAGTCGCAATATTCTACTTCATACATAATGAATAGTATCAAAGACGTCCTTCCAAATCAAAAGACGGTGATGGTTCCGCATAATCATTAATAACAGGAAGTCATTATCTCTCAAAATAAAAGCCCGTTAAGTCAAACCCTATGAAGGAGACTTAAGGAAAAACTGGGGCATTCCGCTGACTGTAATCACAAAAGAAACAATCCAGGCAAAAGACAGGGATAGTAAAACCAAAAAAGAGGTTACTACAAATCCTCGGCAAAAAAAAAGATTACAAAATGAATGCCTCTTCCAAATAAACTTTCAGTATCCGAACCATCATCGGAACATCAAGGACAAGATGCCAGACTCAATGGGGATCTAAATGCGCAATTAACTAAGCATAGGAGTGAAGAACATCACGAAGAGTGGGTTGGGTACAAATAAAATTTGAGCCTTTATCCTTTGTTTCTTGAACCGTGAACTAGGCCACGTTATAACCCTTAAAATTCCTAGCTGAAACATGGGTTAGTTCGAAAGAATATTGTTACAAAAGGTATCCTGACTCCTGTAGGGTTTGCTATAAATCCTGAATTGACATCACATTTTACAAAATTTGCTTATTTTACTGAAAAACACATTTTCAAAAATTTCAAGACAGACATAAGCTTTGCATTCTTAAAATATTTTTGTTTGCATATGACTATTTGTTCAATAGCATAGAGATTCGCATGACGAATATCTAGTGAACAAAAAACCTTCTCAATGAAAAGGATCACCTCAAGTGGAAAAACACTTCCAACCAAGGGGCACGGCATGACCATTGTCTATCATCTGGGGTAGTCAAGTCAAGATTCAAGGAATCTCTCAAAGATGCAAAGTAGCCAGGGGCAGATCTCCATTTGAATCACTTGGGGAATTACACACGCATTCCAGCAACGAATCATGTGCCATCAAGAAAACATTTTGGACAATACTACAATACAACACTATGGACAGTGATAATTCTCCGTACCTGGTAAACATGGACATAGTCAGAAAAGACTACGCATGAAAAGACCCGCTAGGTTGACTGGCCTAGGCAAAAATAAGGGCATCCCGGAGAACCAAAAGGGTTCGGACAAAAGTTAGGGATATACATATGAAAAAAACTGTACACCCGACAAGTCGAAAACCTGAAAAGGCGGCTTGAGCAAAAAAAGGTATCCCGATGGACTGAAAATCTAAAAAAATAGTCCAGGAAAAAGTTAGGGATTAAAGCGTACGACTATGTCTCGTCATCTCGTCACTTGTCTAATAAGTAGAAGGTTTATTACCCTGATATGCATTCACCAAGGACTCCAAGAGTTGGGATAACACTCAAGCCATCCACAAAGCCTCTGCAGGTACTTTCTCCAGCAGGTACAGGGGCAGAAAAGTCCTGATGCAAAGTCATTACCGTATCCTCAGCATACGACCCAGTGACATCTACACTCCCTATAGAGTAGAGGAAACCATAGCTTTATCATCGGCTTCCCCAAACAGGAGCTATTTTCCCAGCAAAGTTCCTTCAGAGATCCGACATCTATATTCCCCGACCGAATTTCATAATCGCAAGCAGGTCATAAAGTTTTCTCTCAAGCAGAGTTTATTTTTCTGAATACAGAATCTCAATCCCCGACAGAGTTTATCCCTTCAGCTACGGAAGTTGATCCTCCAACAGAGTTATGCTCTCGCAGAATTATTCCCAAAAAGAATCCCTTCCTGACAGAATATTCATGAATAACAAAGAGTAAATCTCCGGCATAGTCATTTCCGTTCACCATCCCCGACGGAAGTAGAATAACCATAATTCTCTACAACAGTCAGGAATGCTATATTCTCCAGCAGCAGTCAGGGATTTATTTTCCCAGACTCGGACATACCCCAATAATATTTCATGTACATACATCATGACATGCGCATACATATCATATACAACAAGATCTCATTTATTTTGAGAACATCATCTCACAAGGCATTTCATGCATTGCATATAATTAACCCTGGTATCTTTTTAGGAAAGACAATCATCTTCAACAATCCCAGCAGTTATACAGGTCACGTCTGCAGATGACTAATGGAAACTCAGTTCCTGAAACCAAACGAGTCAACTAATCTACACTTTCACTTCGAAGTAACCCTACTATCCAGGTTCCTTCCCATAAGCCCTACTATCCAGGCTTTCATTTTGAAGTAACTCTGCTATCTAGGTTCCTTCCTATAAGCCCTACTATCAAGGCTTTCATCTTGAAGTAACCCTACGACCCAGGTTCCTTCGCATAAGCCCTACTATTCAGGCTTTCATTTCGAAGTAACCCTACTATCCAGGTTCCTTCTCATAGCCCTATTATCCAGGCTTTCATTTCGAAGTAACCCTACTATCCAGGTTCCTTCTCATAGCCCTACTATCCATGCTTTCATTTTGAATTAACCCTACTATCCAGGTTCCTTCTCATAACCCTACTATCCAGGCTTTCATTTTGAAGTAACCCTACTATTCAGGTTCCTTCTCATAGCCCTACTATCCAGGCTTTTATTTCGAAGTAACCCTACTATCCAGGTTCCTTCTCATAGCCCTATTATCCAGGCTTTCATTTTGAAGTAACCCTACGACCCAAGTTCCTTCTTATAGCCCTACTATCCAGACTTTCATTTTGAAGCAACCCTACGACCCAAGTTCCTTCTTATAACCCTACTATCCAGGTTCCTTCCCATTGCCCTACTATCCAGGCTTTCATTTCGAAGTAATCCGATGATCCAGGTTCCTTCCCATAAGCCCTACTATCCATGCTTTCATTTCGAAGCAACCCTACGACCCAGGTTCCTTCCCATAAGCCCTACTATCCATTCTTTCATTTTGAAGTAACCTTACTATCCAGGTTCCTTCCCATAAGCCCTACGATCCAGGATTTCATCTTGAAGTAACCCTACAACCCAGGTTCATTCTTATAGCCCTACTATCCAGGATTTCATTTCGAAGCAACCCTACGACCCAGGTTCCTTCTTATAACCCTACTATCTAGGTTGCTTCCCATAGCCCTACTATCTAGGATTTCATTTCGAAGTAATCCTATGATCCAGGTTCCTTCCCATAAGCCTTACTATCCAGACTTTCATTTCGAAGTAACCCTATGACCCATGTTCCTTCCCATAAACCCTACTATATAGGCTTTCATTTTGAATTAACCCTACTATCTAGGTTCCTTCCCATAAGCCCTACTATCCAGGCTTTCATCTTGAGGTAACCCTATGACCCAAGTTCCTTCCTATAAGCCCTACTATCTAGGCTTTCATCTTGAGGTAACCCTACTATCCAGGTTCCGTCTTATAGCCCTACTATCCAAGCTTTCATTTCGAGGTAACCCTACTATCCAGGTTCCTTCTCATAGCCCTACTACCCAGGCTTTCATTTCGAAGTAACCCTACTATCTAGGTTCCTTCTCATAGCCCTACTATCCATGCTTTCATTTCGAAGTAACCCTACTATCCAGGTTCCTTCTCATAACCCTACTATCCAGGATTTCATTTCGAAGTAACCCTACTATCCAGGTTTCTTCTTATAGCCCTACTATCCAGGCTTTCATTTCGAAGTAACCCTACTATCCAGGTTCCTTCTCATAGCCCTACTATCCAGGCTTTCATTTCGAAGTAACCCTCATATCCAAGTTCCTTCTCATAGCCCTATTATCCAGGCTTTCATTTCGAAGTAACCCTACTATCCAGGTTCCTTCTCATAGCCCTACTATCCAGGCTTTCATTTCGAAGTAACCCACGACCCAGGTTCCTTCTTATAGCCATACTATCCAGGCTTTCATTTCGAAGCAACCCTACGACCCAGGTTCCTTCTTATAGCCCTATTATCCAAGATTTCATTTCAAAGCAACCCTACGACCCAGGTTCCATCTTATAGCCCTACTATCCAGGCTCTCATTTCGATGTAACCCTATGACCCAGGTTCCTTCTCCTAGCCTTACTATCCAGGCTCTCATTTCGATGTAACCCTACGACCCAGGTTCCTTTTCATAGCCCTACTATCCAGGCTCTCATTTCGAAGTAACCCTACGACCCAAGTTCCTTCTCATAGCCCTATTATCCAGGCTCTCATTTTGAAGTAACCCTACGACCCAGGTTCCTTCTCTCTTATCTCCAGACAACAGTTTACAACACTGTAAGACCTGGACCCAATCAGATACGATCAATTTCAAATTTCCCCAGTAAGTCGTTGTGCAACCTGGACCCAGACCAGATATGTAGCTTACTTCCACCTCATCAATCAAGAGTTAATTCCATAATAGAGTAATGGACAACCGAAGCTCCTATACTATACTGCCCCAGACATAAGTTAACATGCCCCGACGAAGTCCTCCTCTACGGCTAATACGGGAATTCTTGCAACGGGAATCTCTTGTGCGACCAATATTTTCTCTGGATGGCATCTTTAAGCCCATCCCCGACAACTCTCCGTCGCTTTCCAAATGGCATCTATAAGCCCACTCCCGATACCATCGATTAACACTCACTTAATACGAGTGCAAATTTCTGGGCACTCTAGTGTTCAATCATCTTCCACCTTCAGATCACGAAAGGTAGACAAGCCAATCTACATCCTCAGGTTTAAGAAGATTGAACAGGGGCAGCTGTTTTACCCCAAAATTTTCCCTCTCATTTTACTCAGCACATGCCCATTGAGATCCCTAACTTGCTCAAGGATGCCCAAGAGTTGACCAGACAAACTCTCTCCTAAGACAATGAATCTCAAATTAGGGTTTCCATTTTCATCAAGATGTGTATAATACAAAGGCCTCAAATGCTTTCCATGGTCCTAACATGCTCTCAAAGTCATCCATGTCAAATCTCATGCCTTGCACAAGAAGCTTGCTCAGTCAACTGCTCAGATACTTGAGAATCGACTGTATTAGGTCAAAAGTCAAATGTGGCCCATATATAGTCAAACTTCAAGATTTTTGATCAACATCAACATTTTGAAGTGAATTTCATCATTTTATCAAGGGTTGATCATGATACCTCAAGGAATGCTCCTAATTCATCAAAACTCAAAAGTTGCTAAATTAGGGTTTCTCAAGAAAAGTCAACCAAACTTTGACCAAGCATAACTTCCTCATACTTTATCAGAAATTTTCCATCCAAGGCTCATTTTGAAGAGGATGCAATTCCCTACAATTCAACTTCATCCCTCAAGTTCAAAATATGCAAACATAAAAGATATGAATTTCTACATTATAGGTCCTTTTGAAAGGTCAACAAAAAAACACTTTTGGGTCAAAGATTCTTACATGAACATGGAATACCCAATTGAGATAAGACTAAAAGGGTTGTTTAGGGGACATCCTAAGCTTTCTAAAAAGTCCAAGAACACCTCTCTAGGGTTAAAATTGGAAGATATATGCCTTGTCAAAGTTGACCATTTTTTTGCAAAATTGCCAAAAGTCAAATGTGCTCAAAAATGCATTTTCTTGCCAAATGGGCCTAACTTTTTATGCTTGCACCTCACTCATAACATGTTCCACGACCCAATTACTTACCCACGTGTTATTTGCTTCATTATTTATTTTATTTTGATTTTTTTATTATTAAATATTCAAATTAAATCAAATAAATGACAAATAATAGCAAAGATTTGTTTTGATATGATTTTTTGATAGAATCCAAATCTAATTATGCTAGCATAGCAGGATCAATTCGTATCAAGGGTGATTGGAGCAAGAGTGGCATGATTTGGCCTAACTTGGAAATAAATCATACAAAAGAAGAATGAGATCAAATCTTCAAAAACTTCAAAGATACATGCTGTTTTTATAACCGTAATTCATTCAAGGGTATATATGGATCATGAACAAGCACGAAAACAAGGGTTGCAGCCATGGAAACACCAAGAAGAAACTCAATTCTTTGCAAAAAAGTAGTGAATCGGTTTCAAGCTTGGAGGCCAATTCAAGCCATTCTAACGTTGCCAATAGATTGCTGGACATCTCAGAAACGTATCTCCATCATGAAGCCTTTTCACGCCCAGAAACGCACGCTACAGATCCATGGTTTTCCTTCCCTAGCTTGAATCGTATTTTACAAATTACGCATTATTAACCATTATTGAAAATAACATTATGTTTGTATGAGCATTTAGAATGTTTATGTTTATGTAATTTTGTATTTTGATGCATATATCCATAACTGCTATTGCTAGGTTTTGTTCTTGCATTTTAGGGGTTTATCATACAGGTGAAATTGGTCTAAACAAAGGGTACCATCGTACTCGTGAGGTCAAAACAAATTGTTTGGTGTATCCATAATTGATTTATCATGCCTGTGTTGGATTTCTGAGATTTACAGGTTTTTAGCCATGGAAGATGTCCGTGGGTATAGATTATGCATCTAATACGACAGAGGAGGAAGAAGATAATAACGTGTCTGAACCCCATTGGACCATTTGAATTGTGCACATGTTTTCCAGTTAACCCTCATGTTTTATATATTATTCATTATTATTGTTGTATTAACAAATAAGCAGGACAACACAGATGGTAGGGCGTGTTGGTGGTGAGTGTGAGGACCTGGGTTCGATCCCAGGTCCCAGCATTTTATTTGTTTTAATTCTCCAATGCAGGATCCTGTGTATCTCCCACTCAAGCGTTCACCATGCGCTACCATTATCCATCCAATGGATGCACCTCTGTCCAGATCCAACGCCTACCATTAAAGGACCAGGGTGCACCATCAGAAGAGCATCACATGGGATTCAGTGTAGGGATTGGGCTGGCTAGTTATAGGGCCCATCAAATTCAGAATTGCACACCCCTATTGCTATTTCCTCCTGGCCCAATTTAATTCTTTTTTTAATTTCTTTTATTTGTTTTATCCGTTTAATTATTTTTTTTTACAAAATTAATCATTTTTTTTATTAATCATAAAATCAGAATATCACAAAAAATATAGAATTAGGTTTTTATTTATTTAAGTTAATTTTGTTACAAAATAAATTAGATTAATTAGATTCATTTGATTGCTTTTTTTAATTAAAATTAATTAGACAAATTAGGTTTAATTTGTAATTAAATTATTTTCTCAAATAAAAAAATACAAAAAAATATTTTAATTAATTAGACTTTTAGGACTTTTTGACTTATTCCCATCTTAATTCTTCGCGCGTTTATTTCCTTTCGTACCATTTTTTAATTAATGTAATTGTTGATGGTTTGTAATAGTTTCAAATTGGGGTTTTATTTATTGCTCTTATTTCCCCAGTTTTGGTTATGTAATCCCCATCCCCGAAGCCATGTAATAGCTAGAACTTTAAACTTTCCATATTTTAATTTCCGCAATTATAAACTGCCTAGATGTATGTTAATAGGATTGTATGGAAAGACTAACTGAAAATTAATACGGTAGAAAACCCTAAATGTGCAAAGACAAATTAACTGAAAAAAATTCACTCGCACATGCTCACTCCTAGGGTTTACTCCACTCCAGTTTCCATCGGTTAAACGGTCATAAAGTATAGGGTTTATTAGCGTTCGTCCTCTAGCCCTGAAAGATCTAAATGACCCATTCGGATGTTTTCTCGGAAAAGATCTTTAAGGCTTTAGGAGGATTACTAAAATTCCCAAACATTGCTTTTGTGATCGTATCTGTCCCTTCAAACATCCCTTAAAACTCCAACGACAATGCTACCTATTCCTTAATAATGGGATAGTGTTGTCTAAAGGAAAACGAACAGACTTTTTCGAGTAGGTAGATTAGTTCCTAGGTACTTTCTCAAATAAACTTTTCACACAAACACTTTTCAAAACAAGTTTCAAAACAACTTCGTCACACTCTTGAGGACTGATACAAGGGTTATCACGAAGTAAAACGTTTCAAAACAAACGCATACAAGCAATTTCAAAAATGAGCAATTACCTAAGAGCCCATGGAAAACCATGGATAGAAAGGGTGCTAACACCTTCCCTTTCTATAATCTACCCCCCTCGGTACTCAGAAATATTCTTGAAAAAAGGTTTTTTTCTATTCTTTTTCCTTTTCCTGATTGGATAAAATAAAAGTCGATGGCGACTCTTGCTTACCGCGACATTTGCGAATACAAAATGCAAACCAGTATAACAGTCCGTTCTGCCACCGTATCATAAGAATCTACTACCAAGATTCAATTGTGAGCTACCTTCTACCGAGGTCTACTGGATAATCAACTGTCGTGATCAACTATGGGAATCTACTACCGAGATTCAATTGAAATACCTTCTGTCGATGTTTAACATAGAATTACCTTCTGCCGATGTCTTTTGGAAAATTATCTTCCGAGATTAACCATGAGAATCTACTGTAGAGATTTGATGTAGAAATACCTTATGCCGAGGTGTTATGGAAAATCAATTGCTGAGATTAAACAGGGGAATCTACTATCGAGATTCAATGTAGAATTGATAACTTGATCGACAATGATGATTGTCTTCACATGTAACATGGTTTATGCTATGAATGTATATCTGATTGATGCATGAAATGTAATGATTGATTGATGAATGTAATGAGTGACTTGGATATGTGTAAATGGATGTTGGGTTTTGAAATGAGAATGTGTAGTTAGGATTTTTAAGATATGCTCGCCCCATGTTGTCGAACTTCGTCAGCTGGATGAGTTGATAAGTATAGTTTGATTCTGGATCGAAGAACCCTAATGCATGATTTATGAAGCTTTAGGCTTTACGATTATAACTCAAATGGTTTTTTTTAATGGTGCCCCTGTGATGGGTCGTGGATGATTAAATCATATAGGTTTGCCTACACAACAAGGTTTCTTGCCACATGGTGGTTGACTGTTGTGCTATCATGATTTCCTGATACTCGATTTGAACTCGAAAATTGCCGATGCAGGAGAAGGATTCATTGAAGGTGTTGTACCCCAAATTTTCCCCCTAAGATCCTTTAATCATACCATGTTGATTCATTCACAATAAGATCACACTAGGATTCTTGGTTCCCCTCCCTATATGTAGCTTTGCCCTTTTGAGGAATCACCAAGCACCTTGACTTATGTTCTTTTGTGATCATGAATATTGGTTTTGTTTTGATTTCTTCTTTCAACTAAATAAAATGCAATGTTGGTTTGTCTTGCTTGTTATCCATGTAGGTAAAGGCAATGGGATTTAACAAGTTACCCCATGGGTTCATGAGTTTATTTCCATGCCCTAGTCAATAAAGCTTGAGAAGTTCAAACCTCACTATTGGATTGGTTTTGGAAGAATTGGCATAAGGTTGTTTTGGTTCATCACATTTCAAGGTTATCAAATTTGGTTGAAAATCACAAGGGATTGATTGGAGAAGTTGTCATGGTGGGACAAGATTTTATTCCATTTGGCCACAAGTGCATATTTCTCTCAATGTTCAAGATATGGAAGTGGTTTTGGTTGCTATGAGTTCTCATTACCATCCTCAACAACTTCTATTTACAAATCATGTGTGTTGGTACAAGAAGTTTGTTCAAAATTGTCAAAGTTCCTCAAAGCATTCTCTTGATCTAAGGAGCTAGGGTTTTGAACTTCAAAGGAATATATCTTGCTCATCTCTTGGTATTTTTGAGTGATTCTAAAGACATCTTTCTCTTCAAAGGGTTATTAAGAAATAACTTCAAAAGTTTCAAGGAGTTGTCATGAGGAAGAGACTCAATGAGGAAGAAAGATTACAAGTCCTCCAGATGAATCCTCAATTTTCTATGTGTGACTTCAAATGATCATAACTTGGTCAATTTTTATCACCTTGAGCCCATTCTTTTTCCATAATTATCTTGAAGGCGTGACATTTATGCCTTATTTTATGTGCAAAGTGAGAAAATTGATGGAAGTTGCCTTAAGTATGCAAAATATTATAGGTCATTTCATGATTTTTTGCCAACTTCAACAATTCATAACTCTCTCAATTTTTGGAGATTTTGAATGGTTCAAGTTTCAGAATGTCACTCAAGAGATCTACTTCATGCCATATGTTTTGGTCAAGAGCAAATTCCAAGTGGAAGGCCATGTTTGGATGCAAGACATTATAGGTCATTTTTGAAGAAGAACTTGAAATATTTCTAAGTATGGAAAGTCAACTCTTTTTCTCCAACTTTGACTCAACACAACTTTTAGCTCAAGCATCCATTTGATTCCATTCTTTTTCCATTGCAAAGCTTATAAACTCATATTTATAAAGCATCAAGAATCATGCCTTAAGACCCCTTGAGTTGAGAATGCCATTGTTTCAAAAGTGGTAACTTGGAATTGAAGTTTCATTGCAAGTCAGAATTTGAATTTCATGTTACATCCTCTAAACCTCAAATTAGCACGCGTTTTGGGTCTAAACATGATTAGCCAACTTTCCAAAGTGGATTAGTGCATCAAAATGCGCATTTTGGATGAGTTTTGACAAAAGAGAAGTCACATTTTCTTCATGATGCAGACCCACACGAATTCCCTCCAAATTGCATCATTCACCCTTTCTTTTGATCCCATTTGGTTCTCCTATAAATACATCAGCAATCCCATTCATTTTCTCAAGCTTGGATAGCCAGAATCACTCTGCCAAACTTGTTCCACAACTCAGAATTCAGTAACTTCAAAATCCATTCTCAAGCCTTTTTCAATCCAATTTTTCCATCAATTCACCTTCCTTGACCTTCCCCGAAGCTAACCACATAATTACATTCAAGAATAGTACCCTATACTGCTCCATAGAAGTCCAGTTTCAGAGCTTTGCAACTCAACTTCAATAGGTAGATTCCTTCATCAATTCTTCAAAACTCTGATATCATTGTGTTGCTCTCATTGCCCTGGTTCTAGTCGCAACACTTGCCTTTTACTGGAAACACATTTTGACCATGAAATTTCAAATCCCTTTTCAAAACTTTCCTTCCAAATTGCTTGAGCTACAATTTATATAAATTTGGCGCGAGGGTGTGGTTGTCTTTGTCTTGAAGAGACGAAGCGAACGACATAGGTCTGAGCTTTTGATTTTACAATTTGAGAGACCTGTAAATCACGTTGGCTGGAGGTTGAAGATGACCTACGTGTCATCTTTCAACCAATGATGGCATGCCACTTGTTATTTTTGAAAATCTGATTTATATTTGATCTTGGGTTAAATTTTGGATCATGAACTTTATTAACATCATTGGATCCATGGTGTTGAGTTTAACTCCACAAAATTGGATGTTAAACTCTATATCATGTCTCAGAATAAATGATTCATAGATTGCTATTGACTGGCCTCAAAATAGGTGCGACTTCTATATAAGTCCACTTACGATTACTTAACATAGCGCTAAATTTTGTCCCAATTTGAATAAATGATCATTCATGGCCCAAACTTATGTTTGCATGCCCAAGTATGTTAACTTGATCTTTTTGATCCAATAACCTTGAGATTCATTGTGTGGAGGCTTTGATTCTACCAATCCTCTAATGGATCTACAACACCTTTGGTCAACGCAGATCACTTAAACATCGTTGATCATTAAATGACACTTGTGAGAATTCTAAATGGATGATATACTTGACAAAAAGCAAATGCAACTTGTTGTGTGGATGCTTTGGTTCTACCAATCCTCTAATGAGTTCCAAATGCAAGATTCAAGATGGTCATCCAACTAACCACTAATTATTTACTTGTTTTACGTTATGCTTTTATTTTTTTATGCTTTATGCACCATTTACTTTTAGCATTTACATTTCATGCCATTTTCATCTTTGCTCATTTGAGCATTTACTTTCTTGTCATTTTTACTTTGATCACTTGAGCTTTTTTTTAAGATACTTAATAATCAACATAAACCATAAAAATCTTTAATGGTACTTGGACTATTTGGTCACTATCCTTGGCATTATGGAGCATTGGACTTTCTGGACTTAGGATTAGAAACCTTGGCCTATGATTGGAGACCTTGTGATCTTATCTGATTATTTTGTCTGGAGTTCTTGAGGTTTACCTCAAGAAATTAGGTTGCTTGTTTGTTTTTATGTGCAGGTTTTTGTGATTACACCCTTTGTTTGTAATCTGGAATTCACCCGTATACAACCGTTACTCTGCCCAATTTTTATGAAGACTTAATATACTTGAAGTTTGGTTCTCTCAAGAGGTCTAGTATTTTTTTCTTGATTGGTTTTCAATCCAAGGAATGGGAATTCTATCTTGGATCATAATGTCAAGTATTGGCTTCTTTGGTTAGATGGTTCTTATCCCTAGCTTTTACCTTATGCTTTAGGATAATCCCTTCTTCTCCTCCCATCTTCTTTAATTTCAAAAATCTTTTTCCTCCTTTTGAAAACTCTTCTTGTTTTTAAACTTGAACCACTTTCATAATAAACTTGGACTTATGTCCATGCATTTTCAAAACATTTTCATAAATAAACTCCAATCGACTTAATAATATCTTGACATTTTTTGTGAGAAGACTAAAAGTCAACCAATCTCATTTCAAAACATTTTGCCACTTTGGCTTTTATCTTTAAAGTTTTCTCAAAAGATTGAACTCTTGTCAATCCTTGTAGTGATGCAAACAACTATACTTCTACAATATGTAGTGAAGAGAGATATTTTCCACTTGGGTGCTGAGTGAGGCATTGTTGATTTTTAGATCCAGGCCATATTCTCCACTTTGAGATGATGCAAATTCTCCTTTCTCATAATTGTGGGAAGTAGGTATGTTTTCCACACGGACAGTGACAATGATGTTTTATCTCATAAAATTAACCAACACATTTGTGTTTTAAATTTTTAAAAGAGGAACTACGTGTACCCTGATCCCCTATTGCACGAAAAGGTGGTACGTAGGCACTAAAGGTTTGCAACCGCGGCGGGTGAAAAAATTATAAAATAAATATATTTCTTTTCTCACCTCCACCATCCGTTTTTATACAACATTTTTTATAGCCAAATATACATATTTCACAAAGAGGTTCCTGCGGAGTACCATAGATGTTTAAGGTGCTAACACCTTCCCTTTGCATAACCAACCCCCTTACCTTGAATCTTTCCCCTTCTTTTTGGGATATTCGCTCTTTTCCCATTCCTTTGGAAACAATAAAGCGCGGTGGCGATTTTTATTTTGATCTGTATAAGTCAAGTCAATCCAATGGCTTAGTCTTAAAACATTTCAACCGCTACAGAAAAATGGCGACTTCACTGGGGACAAATTGACCTCTTGCTGGTCCATCGCTAAGTGGGTTAAGCCTATCTTTGTTTATATCTGTATATGTGTTATTACTATTTTTTGTGTTATATGTTGTATATATGTTTGTCTGGATTTTCCTGGTTTTTAGGGTGCTTGGTGATTACTCATAAGTCCTTGACTCGGACTTGGGCAAACTTTAAGATAGGACGGGCGGTATAGTCATGTTAACTTTGAAGGAGTAATCCTAAAAAAGGGGGCATGAGATCCCCCACTCAGTGGAGGCCCCTTTGACTGTAGTGTCGTTTAACGATTAATCAGGAAGACGTACTGCTTTTGACCTGGGAGCCTGCTGAAACTGAGGACTGTAGAATACCAAATCCATCTTGGCCTTTTAGGTGTAGTGCGGAAGCTATGACAGAGTAATCCGGAAATAGTTGTCATGTGATACTATACTCAGACGAGTCTTTCTTGAGAATATTACTAATTACTGAGTTAATCGGGAAGTTGATAATATCCGAAGGAAGGATGTAGACTCTGGGAACCTCTAGAACCTTGTTCGGCAAGTAATAACTTTTATACCAACACCTTATGGGTAGTACCTTCGACCTCATGCTCGTGACATTGAACCTATGAACCCTATATGTGTGATCTTGTGTGTGATTGTTGCATCATGCATCCATGCACTGATAAGCATCTTTTGAAGAAACCATATTTCAAGGGATTTAAAGGTTGACCATTTGTGAATATCTCAGGTACTTTCTAACCATGGATTCTGGAAAGAGAAAGACCGGGAAATACAGTTTCAAGGATCCCAAGATAGATGAGTTGATCAGTCTAATTCCCGAGATCGAGTGTTCTGCAGACTTTCAGAAGAAGTATGGATCCATTGTTCCTCTCATGAAGCTGATGATGAAGGAGGGTATTCTCTTGACCTTGGTCCAGTTCTATGATCCGATGTATCATTGCTTTACTTTTCCCGACTATCAGTTGATGCCCACACTGGAGGATTATTCTTATCTATTGGATTTACCTGTTACCGATCGTGTTCCTTTTACTGGTTTAGAGGGTGAGCCAAAACCACATGAGATTGCTGCTTTGATTCATCCGGGGAAATATGAGGTGGAAGCCCATATGACTACTAAAGGAGGAATTAGAGGATTACCAACTCAGTTCTTATTGGAGAAAGCTCATTACTTTACCAGAATGAATAGTACAGTTGCTTTTGAGGCCATATTTTCTCTACTTGCTTACGAGTTGTTTTTATTTCCTAATGTGGACAAGTTTGTTGACATTAATGCTATCAGGATCTTCATGATTGGAAACCCAGTTCCTACATTGTTGGGTGATGCTTATTACTCTATTCATCTTCGGAATTCTTATCATGGGGGGATAATTATCTGTTGCACGCCTCTATTGTACCGGTGGTTTATCTCTCATATGCCTCAGTATGATGCTTTTTGGGATGTCAAGAAGGAACCCTGTTGGGATCCTAAGATCATGGCACTTACTCAATCAGATAATGATTGGTATCATCGAGCTTACCAGGATATAGAGATTATTGACAGTTGTGGTAGTTTCCCCAATGTACCTCTTCTTGGTACAAAGGGAGGAATTAACTATAACCATGTTCTTGCACGACGACGGCTTGGTTATCCGATGAGGGATAAACTGAATGTTATTCATTTGAGTAGTTTATTTCTAAAGGAAGGAGAAGACCATAGGGAAGCTAGGGAGAAAATTGCGAAGGCCTGACGTCACATTCTTAAGAAGAGTAGGAAGGATTTGGGACCTAGGGGTGCTGTTTCTTTGGAGCCATATCTTTAGTGGGTCCGATCGAGAGCTGTGATCGGTGGATCTGGAACTGGCTGTTTAACGCTGGTTCGCGAAATGTCACGGAAGCAAGAGTCGCCACCGTCTTTTATTTTCTCCAACATGTACAGGACAAAAGCACATCAAAATTCCTTATGAGATAGTTTCTCGGTTTGAGAGGTAGATTTATAGAAAGGGAAGGTGTTAGCACCCTTTCTATCCATGGTTATCCATGGGCTCTTAGATACTTGCTCATTGTGTTTTCAAAATGTTTGTTTGCTTTTCAATCGTGAGTGGGTTTGAAAAAGTTTCGTTTAAAGTTTCAGATCGACTCTTGTATCAGTCCTCAAGAGTGTTTGAAAAATTGTTTTTGAAAGCTTTTTGCAAAGTGTCGGTGTGAAAAGAAGTTTTTTGATTTGTTTTGAATTAGAGCAAGTATCTATGAGTCATCTACCTACCCTAAGGAATTAAGCTGTGTAAATGTCCTTAAGGTAGTGCCATCCCACCATTGAGAGGTAGGTAGCACCACCGTTGGAGGTGTTCGGGTCAATTCGAGGATTAGGGACAGTGTGGTCACCAGAGCAATAGTAGGACACCTTAGAAGCTACCCTTATGACATTGATCCTTTTTTATTCTGAGGCAACCGTTTCGAGGCAACTGGATCATGTCATGGACATAAGGACTTACTAAAACATCCTATACTCGACGACCACGTTTCGAGGGCAAGGCAACAGTGAGGCGTACCTTAAGAGTGGTGTGTGAATTTGTGTGTTATTTTCCGTTTAACAATTATCTTTTGATCATGGCATGGTGAGCTACGCTTGTTTTTAATTTAGGCCATACATTCTTTCATGCAATTAGGATTTAAAAGTGCGGAAATTTAAATGCGGAAAGTAAAATCCTACGCTATTACAAGGCGCGGGTCCATACATCGCCAAATTACAAAGACCCGTTTGGTAAAAAAATGCGGAAAGTAAAGACGGAAAGATAAACCTAATTACTATTACATCTGAGAAACAATTACATAATGATCGAAAGAAATAATGCGTGAAAAGCATTAAAATTAGGATGTCCGAGGGTTTTGACCCTTTGCATGAAATTAAATTAAATTAAAGTCCAATTAATTATTTAATTAAAGAAAAGAAAGTGTTTTAGTGTTTTTTGTATTTATAAAAAATAAAGAAAAATAATTAAAAGGAAACCCTAAATCTAGATTATTTTAATTATGAATGAAAATATTAAAGTTAACCTAATTTACTAGTTAATTAATTTATTTACATGTTTATTTACAAAATTAATGATAATTAATAATAATGATAAATAATGATGATTAATAATTTATTTAAGAAAAAGATGAAAATGTCAAAAAAACCTAATTCTAGATTCTTTTTACTTATTAAGAAAAAGATTAAAGTTTAAAAACCTAAATTAAACTAAGTTAATTGTTAGAGTTTATTTACAAAAAATAGGTTAGTGATGAAATTAATAATAATTAAAGATATTTGTATTTTTGATTTTTTTTGTTTTTATTATAGAAAATTATTTTATGATAAAAAAACAATTAAAACAATTAAAAGAATTAGAAAAGAAAAGAAAATAAAATTAAAAAGGATGCAAACCAAGGGGAGTTTCAGGCCCAAGGGGGGGTTTTTTTGAACGGTCTGCATTCTTTGGCCATTGGATTGGGTTTCATGACCATTTGTGTTCTGGCTGTTTGGCTTTTGGCTTTTAGCTTTTGGCCATTTGACTTTTGGCTTTTGGCTTTTGGCTTTTGGCCATTTGGCTTTTGGCCTCAACGTTCCTTAATGAACCTGCATGGGATCCTGTCTAAATCTGCAGTGTTGAATCTCATGAACATATTAAATAAAATCATAAAATGCAAATAAAGCCAATATATGAAGAAATTTAATGTTTAGGCACAATATGACATGTACGAATGATTATACTTTTTGATCATGGAGATCAAATCAATCTTACCCTCACTGGAAAATTAGTGACATGAATGCTTTTATGCCTTTTGGATCATGGAGATCAAGCCAGCCTTACCCTTACTGAAGAAGTAGTGAGGTGTTGGTTTGTAACTGTGATGGCTTGTTTGTAGTGAGAGAGAGATTTGTAATAAGGATTGTAAGGTTTTAGGGTTCTTGAAAGAATTTGATATTCTGACAGTGTTGTGGCCAGGTTTTTTCTCTCTTTTTCTCCTCTCTGGTTTGTGTGAAAAGAAGGTGATTATATAATGGAAATTATGGTAAAGAAAATGGGCTTTGAATGTGCAATTGGGCCTCCAATGTTCACTTGAGTTTATCACTTTCTAGGCTAAATCGCAGGGACTTAAGTGCAATTTTTGAAGTTGAAATGTGAAAACAAAATGTAGCCGACATCGATAACTAACTCCTGTCCGAAAATCGGCTCAATCGGATAAACGGTGAATTAGTTATGAATTTATGAAGTTTCAGCTCAGACAAACTTATTTTGGGCTCCAGTGTCGACTCTGACACGTTCTTCAATAAAAAACTGGTATTGATCGGAGCATAATCCGGTCTCTACTTTTGAAGCAAAGTTGTAGATCTACGAGTCAGGGACCTTGTGTAAAAATATGAGCCCAATCCGATAAAAATTGACCGAGTTATGAATTTTCGAAGTTTCGGCCTAGATGAAATAATATTCAGCATTCAGGATTTTTGGTGTGTCACGCACTCTGAGCAAAAAACTAAGGCCTTTTGAATACCGTTTGAACTCAATACCTTCTGTGAAAATGTAGCCAACTCAATTTGTGAAATTTTGGCGCCGGAACCAGCTCGATACGATGAAAATCGACCAAGTTATGATTTTCTGAACATGACGCAAATAAACTTCTGTCACAAATTTTCTGTATGAAAATACTTGATAAATCCACATTTTTGAAGACCTTCTGATCGAAATTGGCTTCCAGCCGTGAGAGATGAAAACGTAGATAATGTCAAGACGGAATTTTGGCCACCGGAACGGGTTCAAAACGAGTCACGATCTTCAAGTTATGAATTTTTTAGCGCGTAAAAACTGCACTTTTAGCACACTTTTTCACCATATTTCTTCAAGAAAACTCGCACATTTGGATACCTTCTTTAAAGAATTGACTCTTGAGCCGAACCTGAATTTGAGAATACGTTATCAGAGATATCTTGGCGAAAGAATACCTGAATATGACGCGCCGGGTTGGACTTGTGAATTTTTCTTGAAATATTTTGAGAAATATGGGAGGGCAAATTTTGGGGTACAACAGTTGCCCTTGTTCAATCTTCTTAAACCTGAGGATGTAGATTGACTTGCGTGCCTTTCGTGATCTGAAGGTGGAAGATGATTGAACGCTAGAGTGCCCAGAAATTTGTGCTCACATAGTAAAGTATCAGCAGCGTGATGGCGGGAATGGGCTTATAGATGCCATTTGGAGATACGATGGATAGGGGGATTGGCTTATAGATGCCATCTGGAGGTGTCGATCGCGTAAGAGATTCCTTAGCGAGAACTTGCGTACCTGAAAAAGAAAATAATTACCTAGCCTATTACTGGAGTTGATCTTTAAACTCTTTATGCAGATGTGCCCTAGCTGGATACATGTATCGAATCTTTAAACTCTTCAGACGTGCCCTGGCAAGATACAGGAATCGAGTCCGGAGAATATAGTCGTCAACAGATACACCCTGGCGAGATACAGGAATCGGATCTTCAAACTCTTCAGACGTGCCCTGGCAGGATACAGGAATCGAGTCTAGAATTAGTCGTCAACAGATACACCATGGCAAGATACAGGAATCGGATCTTCGAACTCTTCAGACGTGCCCTGGCGAGATACAGGAATCGAGTCTGGTAATGTTAGTCGTCAACAGATACACCCTGGCAAAATACAGGAATCAGATCTTCGAACTCTTCAGACGTGCCCTGGCAAGATACAGGAATCGAGTCTGGAGCTTCAAAAGGTTTTTGTTGATAATGATGTGATGAATGAATCAGGGACGGTTACTACCTCAACGGGACGATGAGAGAACCTTGGACGATCACTATCTCAATGGGACGATGAGAGAACCTTGGACAATTACTACCTCAACGGGGCGATGAGAGAACCTTGGATGATTACTACCTCAACGGGACGATGAGAGGACCTTGGACGATTACTACCTCAACGGGACGATGAGAGAACCTTGGACGATTACTACCTCAACAGGACGATGAGAGAACCTTGGATGATTACTACCTCAACGGGACGATGAGAGGACCTTTGGGCGATTACTACCTCAACGGGACGATGAGAGAACCTTTGGGCGATTACCACCTCAACGGGACGATGAGAGAACCTTTGGGCGATTACTACCTCAAAGGGACGATGAGAGAACCTTTGGGCGATTACTACCTCAACGGGACGATGAGAGAACCTTGGACGATTACTACCTCAACGGGACGATGAGAGGACCTTGGACGATTACTACCTCAATGGGACGATGAGAGAACCTTTGGGTGATTACTACCTCAACGGGACGATGAGAGAACCTTTGGGCGATTACTACCTCAACGGGACGATGAGAGAACCTTTGGGCGATTACTACCTCAACGGGACGATGAGAGAACCTTTGGGCGATTACTACCTCAACGGGACGATGAGAGAACCTTTGGGCGATTACTACCTCAACGGGACGATGAGAGAACCTTTGGGCGATTACTACCTCAACGGGACGATGAGAGAACCTTGGACGATTACTACCTCAACGGGACGATGAGAGAACCTTTGGGCGATTACTACCTCAACGGGACGATGAGAGAACCTTTGGGCGATTACTACCTCAACGGGACGATGAGAGAACCTTTGGGCGATTACTACCTCAACGGGACGATGAGAGAACATTGGACGATTACTACCTCAACGGGACGATGAGAGAACCTTTGGGCGATTACTACCTCAACGGGACGATGAGAGAACCTTGGACGATTACTACCTCAACAGAATGATGAAGGAATCTTGGACGTCTTCTACTTCAAAAGGTAAAGACTTTTATATGTTGATCGTTCTTTTCCTAAAAAAGTAACGAGTTAGTTGTATGCAATGTCATAATGTATGACATGCATGATGTCATGATGTTCTTAAAAATAAATGAGATTGGGGTGATACGATGCGTGTATGCATGTATCACAATGTATGACAAGGTGATGTTTATGAATGTATTTTCGTCTAGGAAAATAAATCCTTGACGGGTGCCGGGAAGTTGAATCCTGGGCTGATATGGAAGAGTAGAGCTCTATTTCCGCTGGGGGTGATGGTTGCAAGAATACCGGTAGAAGAAGATGACTCCGTTGGAGAACAAACTTGGCGAATAGATTACTCTGCGGGGAATGCTCTGTGGGGAGAGGAATACTTCGCTGAGGTTGATGATAACTCCGCTGGGGATTCCATTGGTAAGTCATGTTGGGAGATCTGATGCACTCCGCTAGGGATAGGAAGACTTCGCCGGGGACGATCTCTCCGTGGCAATCTGCTGAGGATAACCCAGTTATATCCTGGTGGGGAAATAAACTTTGAATAAAGCCGGGGGAGCGTTCGTACTATGCGGATGACAAGCTTCCAGAATCTACTGGGGATAAGCTTTAAGACCTGCTGGGGATATGGATTCCACTTTCCTGGGGAAACTTTTGGACTGGACTCTCCTGGGGAAATTTTTTTGAGATGTACTGGGGAAGTGGCTCCACCGAATGTCTGGTATTCCACCGGGGAACAATCTTAGATCAAGACTGCCGGGGATGCTTGTTAAGAATGTTTGTATACTCCGCTAGGGAATGTTGAGATCCGTGGGGGATAATCCAACTTCCTTGAGGTTGATAGTGGACTAACTCTGCTTGGGGAGAGTATCGCTGACTTGCTGGCTCACTCTCTAGGGAATTAAGATATCTTGGTCATGTTTTTCAACCGAACCTACCTTTGTACCTTGGTGGACAGAGCAATTAGATCGCTTAGACAACTCATTATTGCCCCTGTTTCTGATGTGGGAGAGGAAGATACCTGTGGAGGTGCTTGATGACTGCCGATTTGACAAATCTTCTTCTGGTAGGCAAGTGACGAGATGACAGGACATAGTCGTACGCTCTGATCCCTAATTTTTGCCTGGACCGTCCTTTCAGGTTTTCAGTCCACCGGGATACCCATTTTTGCCCAAGCCGCCTTTTCAGGTTTTCGACTTGCCGGGTGTACAGATTTTTCATTTTCATCCCTTATTTTGCCCAAACCCTTTTGGTTCGCCGGGAAGCCCTTATTTTTGCCTAAGTGTGTCAACCTAGCGGGTATTTGATTGTGCGTAGTATTTTTTTCGACTATGTCCACACTCTCAGGATGTAGGGAGGTGCCCCTGTCAGTAGCATTGTGTAGCCATATTACCAGAAGATGTCTGATCGTGCAAGATTTGTTGTTGGAATTCCTGTCCAATGCCCCAAGTGACTTAGGCGGAGATTTGCCCCTGGTTATCTTGGCATCTTGAGAGATTCTCCGAATCTTGACTTAATTGCCCCAGATGATGGACAATAATCACGTCTGCCCCTTGATTGGAAGTGCTTTTGTTCACTAGGTATTCATCGTGCGAATTTTCCTGCTGTTCAAACAAATAGTTATATGCAAACAATGTTATATCAAAAATGCAAAGCTTATGTCTGTCTTGAAGATTTTGAAAATGCATTCTTTTTCCTAAAACAAGTGAATGTTTGTAAAACGTGATGTCAACTCCGTATTTACCGTAGGCCTTAAGGAGTCAGGATACCTTTCGTAACAGTATGCTTTCGAACTAACCCATGCTTCAGCTAGGACTTTTAAGGGTTGTAACGTGGCCTGGTTCACGGTTTAAGAAACAAAGGATAAAGGCTCAAATTTTATTTGTACCCACCCGTTCTTCGTGATGTTCTTCAAACCTAAACTCAGCTAATCGTGCGTTAGACCTTATTTGAGTCTTTATCCTGATATTCCGGTGATGGTTCAGATGTTGACAGTTTATTTTGAATAGGCAGTCATTTCTTTTTTTTTTGTTGAGGGTTTGTAGGACCTCTTTCTTTTTGATTTCGTTATCCCTATTTTTTTTTTGCCTGAACTGTTTCTTTTTGTATTTACAGTCAGCGGGATGCCCCAGTTTTGTAAGTCTCCTTCATAGGTTTTGACTTATTGGGCTTTAGTTTTTTTTTGTTTTGGTAATGACTGCATGTCTTTATGATTATTCGGAACCATCATTGTCTTTTGTTTTGTAAGGACCTCTTTGGTGCCATTCGTTATGCACTTGGATCAACTGAGAGAACTACCCTGCCCCAGGTTATGATTAAGGGTTTTAATTTTCAAAAAGAAAAACTCCTACTTCTTTGGCTCAAAGGGGTTGACGAGGGATTATCTTCCTTATTACTCCAGTGTTTAGGAATTGAAACAATGCCTGTACCTCATCAGCGGGGTCCGTTCAAAAGCATACTGTAAAGATCGTGGTATCGTTTTCGTCATCCTCCCTCAAGAGGTTTAGAATTATTAATTGAGAGTTGACATCAAAAAATGAAATCAGTTTGAGTATAGCGGATGCGAATATATTGATTCAAAATAGACATATGCGATGCATTAATGGAATAACAACGTTTAACATGAATAAATGTTTGAACAATCAAAAGAAAATTACAACTTGAAAATTCTAATGGACAAAAAGTCTTCTCATCTCAGGACTTATTACTTCAAATGGTGAATCCTGTAGGGATGGTAGAAGCACTCAGCCTGACCCACTTGGGTGAAATCCACTGCTCCTTCATTAATCAGGTCCTGGACCTTGTTCTTCAGAGCCCAGCAGTCGGCAGTGTCATGTCCAGGACTATCGGAGTGGTATGCACATCTTTTGTGGGATGATAGTTAGGAGCAGAGATGTTGGGGTTCCAGGGAGGAGCCCTTAGTGTAATCAGATCCAACCTCAGCAGGTGTTGTAGAGCTTGAAACAACGGCATGTTGAGCTGGGTGAACTGCCTCCTGGACCGACTTGGCTTACTCTGATCAACCTGTTGCTCTGGGCGAGGTTGATGCTGGGTTTGTAAAGTGGTAGCAATTTGGAGAATTCTATTCTTCACCATACCAGATTCTTGTACTCTTGGAAGCTGATCAAGGACCTGGTCCCTGACTTGGACTGGTTGCTTCATGTTGGATCTGTCTTGGTGGAGTTGACTGATCATGGTCCTCAACTCTTCTTGCTCCCGAACTAAACCTTGGATGAGAGCCCTTTGCCCCAACATCTGGGTTTTCATTGTACCTACCTCAGCTTGTAGGCGTTTCAGCCGTTCGTCCTTGTCGTCCTCGGGACTTTTCTGGGCCAAATTCCCCATGAGGAGTGTCCTTAACTCTTCTTGCCCCTTGGATAGGCTTAAAAAGATTTCCCTGATCTGGGTCTCTTGAGCATGAAGACTCTGGTTATCTTGTTGGGACGCCATTGCTGAAATAAACAGCGACAAAGGTAAGTGACCTGTCAAAAGGGTACCTGTAATACAATGGTATGTATGATATGCATGCAATGTTTTCAAGGATCTCGCGGGGTAAACAAGAAAATTGTTGGAATTTGAATTCCGTAGCTTGATTGAAGGAACTTCATGTTGTTGAGAGTCCTTCTTCAAGAGTCAAAGCTCACCATATCGAGTGGGTTATAGCCCCTGACTCAAGTTATCAACCTTGGCTAGAAGAAAATAAATCCCCTTTGCCCCTTGCTAGGCATTTTGATTCATCATGACCTGCATCACAGACCCTTGAGATCCTTGAAATGGGTTAGTCCTTATGCATGATGTATGCAATGGTATGATGGTATGATGTCATGTTATGCGTGGGGTGATATAAGTAACCCTTTTATGAGTCCAGGTTAAGGATTGTAAACAAAACCTGCAAGAAACTCAAGTGTCAGATAACAAGCATGCAAATAGTCAAGTTGGAAGGCACACAAGTCACACAAGAGAGCCCTTAGAGTTTAGGCCAGCATGAAGTTTGGGTATTACCCTCTTTCAGTTGGTTGGTTAAGACCTGTCCTATCAGAAGTAACCGGGTTCTAAGGGTCCCAATATCATTGGATTGGTTTCATTGTTCATCGTTTCGATTTAGCCACTAAACTGGCGACCGAAATATTCCAAGAAAACAACCCTCAACTGAGTGTAGTATCGAGTATCAACCAACCTTGGACTGCACCAAAGTCAGTTATCTCACTATCCTAAAGAGGCCAAGATGGTTCAATTAAGGTTCCTAAGGTCAGTTGATGCTTCACGACACCACGCGGCGGCCCCGTACTCTCCTTGACTGGACTCAAGGGTTGCCAGTATACACCAAAGTGCCACATCAACGTAGCAGACTGCTTCAACCATGTCGGTATACCCCGCACAGTTCCCTCACAGCCTTGTTGCTACTTTCTAAGAAGGTATCCCCAGATCCGGGTTAGGATCTATAGAACTCCCAAGACAGTACCCACAATTTAAAGCAAACAATTCAAAGCAATTGAAAACACAAGTGATCTTAGTCCTAAGGCACACCTCACTTTTATGAATATCCCCAGCAGAGTCGCCAGTTCTGTGATCGGTGGATCTGGAACTGACTGTTTAACGCTGGTTCGCGAAATGTCGCGGAAGCAAGAGTCGCCACCGTCTTTTATTTTCTCCAACATGTACAGGACAAAAGCACAACAAAATTCCTTATGAGATAGTTTCTCGGTTTGAGAGGTAGATTTATAGAAAGGGAAGGTGTTAGCACCCTTTCTATCCATGGTTATCCATGGGCTCTTAGATACTTGCTCATTGTGTTTTCAAAATGTTTGTTTGCTTTTCAATCGTGAGTGGGTTTGAAAAAGTTTCGTTTAAAGTTTCAGATCGACTCTTGTATCAGTCCTCAAGAGTGTTTGAAAAATTGTTTTTGAAAGCTTTTTGCAAAGTGTCGGTGTGAAAATAAGTTTTTTGATTTGTTTTGAATTAGAGCAAGTATCTACGAGTCATCTACCTACCCTAAGGAATTAAGCTGTGTAAATGTCCTTAAGGTAGTGCCATCCCACCATTGAGAGGTAGGTAGCACCACCGTTGGAGGTGTTCGGGTCAATTCGAGGATTAGGGACAGTGTGGTCACCAGAGCAATAGTAGGACACCTTAGAAGCTACCCTTATGCCATTGATCCTTTTTTATTCCGAGGCAACCGTTTTGAGGCAACTGGATCATGTCATGGACATAAGGACTTACTAAAACATCCTATACTAGACGACCACGTTTCGAGGGCAAGGCAACAGTGAGGCGTACCCTAAGAGTGGTGTGTGAATTTGTGTGTTGTTTTCCGTTTAACAATTATCTTTTGATCATGGCATGGTGAGCTACGCTTGTTTTTAATTTAGGCCATACATTCTTTCATGCAATTAGGATTTAAAAGTGAGGAAATTTAAATGCGGAAAGTAAAATCCTACGCTATTACAAGGCGCGGGTCCATACATCGCCAAATTACAAAGACCCGTTTGGTAAAAAAATGCGGAAAGTAAAGATGGAAAGATAAAGCTAATTACTATTACATCTGAGAAACAATTACATAATGATCGAAAGAAATAATGCGTGAAAAGAATTAAAATTAGGACGTCCGAGGGTTTTGACCCTTTGCATGAAATTAAATTAAATTAAAGTCCAATTAATTATTTAATTAAAGAAAAGAAAGTGTTTTAGTGTTTTTTGTATTTATGAAAAATAAAGAAAAAGAATTAAAAGGAAACCCTAAATCTAGATTATTTTAATTATGAATGAAAATATTAAAGTTAACCTAATTTACTAGTTAATTAATTTATTTACATGTTTATTTACAAAATTAATGATAATTAATAATAATGATAAATAATGATGATTAATAATTTATTTAAGAAAAAGATGAAAATGTCAAAAAAACCTAATTCTAGATACTTTTTACTTATTAAGAAAAAATTAAAGTTTAAAAACCTAAATTAAACTAAGTTAATTGTTAGAGTTTATTTACAAAAAATAAGTTAGTGATGAAATTAATAATAATTAAAGATATTTGTATTTTTGATTTTTTTTGTTTTTATTATAGAAAATTATTTTATGATAAAAAAACAATTAAAACAATTAAAAGAATTAGAAAAGAAAAGAAAATAAAATTAAAAAGGATGCAAACCAAGGGGGGTTTCAGGTCCAAGGGGGAGTTTTTTTGAACGGTCTGCATTCTTTGACCATTGGATTGAGTTTCATGACCATTTGTGTTCTGGCTGTTTGGCTTTTGGCTTTTAGCTTTTGGCCATTTGACTTTTGGCTTTTGGCTTTTGGCTTTTGGCCATTTGGCTATTGGCCTCAACGTTCCTTAATGAACCTGCATGGAATCCTGTCAAAATCTGCAGTGTTGAATCTCATGAACATATTAAATAAAATCATAAAATGCAAATAAAGCCAATATATGAAGAAATTTAATGTTTAGGCACAATATGACATGTACGAATGATTATACCTTTTGATCACGGAGATCAAATCAATCTTACCCTCACTGGAAAATTAGTGACATGAATGCTTTTATGCCTTTTGGATCATGGAGATCAAGCCAGCCTTACCCTTACTGAAGAAGTAGTGAGGTGTTGGTTTGTAACTGTGATGGCTTGTTTGTAGTGAGAGAGAGATTTGTAATAAGGATTTCAAGGTTTTAGGGTTCTTGAAAGAATTTGATATTCTGACAGTGTTGTGGCCAGGTTTTTTCTCTCTTTTTCTCCTCTCTGGTTTGTGTGAAAAGAAGGTGATTATATAATGGAAATTATGGTAAAGAAAATGGGCTTTGAATGTGCAATTGGGCCTCCAATGTTCACTTGAGTTCATCACTTTCTAGGCTAAATCACAGGGACTTAAGTGCAATTTTTGAAGTTGAAATGTGAAAACAAAATGTAGCCGACATCGATAACTAACTCCTGTCCGAAAATCGGCTCAATCGGATAAACGGTGAATTAGTTATGAATTTTTGAAGTTTCAGCTCAGACAAACTTATTTTGGACTCCAGTGTCGACTCTGACACGTTCTTCAATAAAAAACTGGTATTGATCGGAGCATAATCCGGTCTCGACTTTTGAAGCAAAGTTGTAGATCTACGAGTCAGGGACCTTGTGTAAAAATATGAGCCCAGTCCGATAAAAATTGACCGAGTTATGAATTTTCGAAGTTTCGGCCCAGATGAAATAATATTCAGCATTCAGGATTTTCGGTGTGTCACGCACTCTGAGCAAAAAACGAAGGCCTTTTGAATACCGTTTGAACTCAATACCTTCTGTGAAAATGTATCCAACTCAATTTGTGAAATTTTGGCGCCGGAACCAGCTCGATACGATGAAAATCGACCAAGTTATGATTTTCTGAACATGACGCAAATAAACTTCTGTCACAAATTTTCTGTATGAAAATACTTGATAAATCCACATTTTTGAAGACCTTCTGATCGAAATTGGCTTCCAGCCGTGAGAGATGAAAACATAGATAATGTCAAGACGGAATTTTGGCCACCGGAACGGGTTCAAAAGGAGTCACGATCTTCAAGTTATGAATTTTTTAGCGCGTAAAAACTGCACTTTCAGCACACTTTTTCACCATATTTCTTCAAGAAAACTCGCACATTCGGATACCTTCTTTAAAGAATTGACTCTTGAGCCGAACCTGAATTTGAGAATACATTATCAGAGATATCTTGGCGAAAGAATACCTGAATATGACGCGCCGGGTTGGACTTGTGAATTTTTCTTGAAATATTTTGAGAAATATGGGAGGGCAAATTTTGGGGTACAACAAGAGCTATTCAGTTAAAGATGTCGTATACCCGGGAGACACCCATGCCTGCACTCCTCCCTTATTAGATGATCTAGAAGAGCCAGAACTTACTTTGGTTATGATGCAACAGGAAAAGGATGCTTGGAAGAACAAGTTCCAAACTTTAGAGAGTTCATCTAAAGAAGACTTGAAGGAGAAAGGCGACTTGATTGAGATCCTTGAGAGTCGAGCGGTAGAGTCTATGGAGAGGCAAGGGGATTTATTTTCTCCTAAGCCTCAATCGGATCCTGATCACTCACTTCCTAATTCAGGTGATTGAAAGGAAGTTGCCATCAGACATGCAGAAGAAAACCAGAGGTTGAAAGCTCAGATTGCCAGGCTCACGGGGAAGCACCGACGTATAGAGTGATCTCCATCAGATCTATTTCTCAGGGTTTCAGATTTTATTTTCATCTTATACTTGGGATTATTGAAACTTGTAATATATTTTGGAGTTGTTATAATAAAAATTTTCAGTATTTCAAATGTGTTATTACTTTGATATTTGCAATATGTCCATAAACTATAAATCCCTTGAAATATTAAATAAAAAAGTAAAAATAATCATGTGCATTACATATCATGCATCATATTGCACATTTTTCTTGCATTTGTTATGCATATCCAAGTGTCTTACCAAGCTTATTTACTTCGTTCAGCAAGCTGACTCATCACTACAACACTCGAGCTAATTTCAGAAAGAAGATGGACAACTTAGAACAAGAGAATTGCGAGCTGCGCGATGAGGTTTCTGCTTTGAAGACCACATGGCCAATCTGACTACTCTGATGGAAGCTCTGGTGGCTGCTCAGAATCAGCCACCGAGTGTTCAACCTCAACCAACAAGGGCAAATACTGAAGCTCCGACTATTCTCGTATCTGCTACTCCAGCTGTTGTTCAGAATCGCATGCCCCAAGGTTATCCATGGGGAATGCCAGAGAATTTTGCACCTGAAGGTTTCAATCTTGGTCCTCAAGATACTCCAGTTTTTCAGACTATTGTTACTCCTGCACCTCCCGTGGTGTATGTTCTTGTTGCACCTCCTTCGGTGAATATGATTATGTTTGTTAATGATGATGTGTGTCGTCCTTTCCCTCCACCGAGTGAAGACTTGGGTCTTTATGACAAAATGGATGATTTTCAAGAGCAGTTTGACAAGATGCAAAGAGAGATGAAGGCCCTCAGGGGAAAAGAGATATTTGGGAAGAATGTGAATGAGTTATGCTTGGTCCTGAATGTTAAGATGTCTGCTAAGTTTAAGGTCCCGGAGTTTGATAAGTACAAGGGCAACACGTGCCCTCGTGATCATTTGGTGATGTACGTAAGGAGAATGTCTACCCATACTGAAGATTAGCATCTGTTGATTCACTTTTTTTAGGATAGTTTGACTGGTGATGCGTTGAAGTGGTATATGAGTTTGGACAACGCCAATATCCATACTTTTAATGATTTGGGAGAAGCATTTATTAAACAATACAAGTACAATATGGACATGACGCCTGACCGTGATCAACTCAGGGCCATGGTTCAGAAAGACAGGGAATCATTCAAAGAATATGCACATAGATGGCATGAGGTAGCCGCCCAAGTTATTCTTCCCATGGAAGAGAAGGAGATGACTAAGATTTTCTTAAAGACACTGGGTGCTTTCTACTACGAGAGGATGGTAGCAAGTACGCCAAGTGACTTTACTGAAATGGTAGGGATGGGTATTCGCTTAGAAGAGGCTGTAAGAGAAGGTCGTTTAACAAAGAATGAAGGATCTAGAGGTGCGAAGAAGCCATCTTATGGGTTTACCAAGAAGAAAGAAGGAGACGCAAATGCTGTTATACAAGAGAGAAGGTTAAACACTCCTAGAAGGAATTATTAGCGTCATCAGTAAGTCGCCTCAGTTACTCCCGTTATGAATGTCGCTCCAACTACCGTTGCTTATCAAAGACCGTCCCAGTAGAGGAATCAAGGGTATAATCAAAGAAGGGAGAGTTATGAACCTATTCCCATGAGCTATACAGAGTTACTACCAGCATTGATTCAGAAGAAGTTGGTTCAGACCCGACCGCCTCCCGCCGTACCATCACCATTGCCTTGGTATTACAAGGCAGACCAAACATGTGCTTTTCATCAGGGAGCACCAGAGCATAATGTTGAGAATTGTTATCCTTTGAAGACTGAGGTGCAGAAGTTGGTAAAGTTTGGTGTTCTATCTTTCAAGGACGTGGGACCTAATGTGAAATACAATCCTCTACCAAAGCATGAGGGAGTAAATGCTGTGAATATGGTGGCCAGTTGTCCAGGCGACTTCCAGATTTTTGATATTAATCTGGTTAGAGGAGATTTGGTGAAAGTGCATGCAGACCTCTGAATTTAGCTATTATACGCATGACCGTGCCAGTTGTGCTATTTGCAGTACAGACATACAAGGTTGTGATAAGATAAAGGCTGATTTACAGGAGATGATGGATGAGGGCCTAATTCATATAATCAGGCCTAGGGCAGAGTATGAAGAGAAAGTGAATATGGTTTATGGATGTCCTGGAGAATTCATAATTTTTGATGTAGAGTATATGAATGATGAACCTAAGAAGGCTACGGGTGAGACTAGTGGAGCTACGTTAGAGAAAGAAATGGATGATATTTTGAAGATAATTAAGATGAGAGACTACAGAGTTGTAGATCAGCTACTGCAGACTCCTTCAAAAATATTTATCTTAGCTTTATTGATGAACTCCTCTGCTCACAGAGAATCCTTTATGAGGGTATTGGACCAAGCTTTTTTGGAGAGTGATATGCCAATAGACCAATTTAGCAGCGTAATAGGAAACATTACTTCATTTAATAAGTTGAGTTTCTGCGATGATGAATTACCAGATGAAGGAAGGAATCACAACTTGGCCCTCCACATCTCTACGAACTGCAAGAATGATTCACTATCCAATGTGCTGATTGATAATGGATTCACGTTGAATGTTATACCGAGGAGTACGCTTATGAAGTTGAAATATCAAGGAATGCCTATGCGCCCAAGTGGCATCATTGTGAAAGCATTTGATGGGTCAAGGAAATCTGTTATTGGTGAAATAGACTTGCCTATTCATATAGGACCACATTTGTTTCAGATAACTTTCCAATTCATGGACATTGTTCCCACTTATAGCTGTTTTCTAGGAAGACCGTGGATACATGAGGCAGGGGCTGTCACTTTAACTTTACACTAGAAGCTGAAGTTTGTACATGAAGGGAAAGTAGTGATCATAAATGGGGAGTAGGAATTGTTGATATCTCATTTGTCCTCTTTCAGCATTGTAGAGGCGGATGAAGCTGCTGTTGGAACCCAGTTCCAAGCCTTATCTGTTGATAACATAAGAGAAAATGAGAATTCCATGGTTTCGCTAAAGGACGCGCAACAGGTTATGCATAATGGTCATAATGAAGTTTGGGGACGAATTGTGGATCCACCTGTGAACAATAACAGAGCTGGCTTGGGGTTCTCTTCGAAGAATGACAAAGGTAAGGGCATGAAGCCGAAGTCTGCTTTAGGCATGTATCAAGACATTTTCCGTAGTGGGGGTTATCTTCATCCGACTGTTTCCAGGATTAACACCATTGTGGAAGATGAAGCAGAGCAGGAAATGTTAAATTATGTGACGCACGGAGTTAGGGTTCAGAACTGGATCACCATTGATGTCCCCTATTGCATACATGTTTCAAAGTAATTTAATTTGTTAATATTTTTGAAAAATATTTCACTTTGCCCAAGGTGGAAGTATTAATGTTGTAGGGCTTATCTCTTTGCTGTGACTTTTAAAATCAATAATAAAAGTTGTCTTGTTTCCCAAATTATGTCTTTATTTTCTGCTTTTTCTTGGAAAATGGTAATCAGAAAAAACCTTTCAAAATAAATAATAACTGAAAATCAATCTGCATGATCACTTGTTATATGTGTCAGTTTCTAAATGCAATCATAAATCATATGTACAGATTAATTAAAAAACCCGTTGAGTACAATGACCCTGCATCCTCTCCTAACTTTGAATGCCCTGTGTATGGGGATGAAGAAGAAGATTATAATGAGATTCCAGAAGAGGTCTCACGGTTCCTTGATCACGAGGAAAATACCATTCAGCCATATAAAGAGCCATTGGAAGTGATCAATTTGGGTTCAGAAAAAGATTCAAAGGAAGTCAAGATTGGAACATTGTTGCATCCTGATGTGAAGAGCAGATTGATTGAGCTGTTGAAAAAGTATGTGGATGTTTTTGCTTGGTCTTATCAAGATATGTCTGGTCTAGATACAGATATTGTAGAGCACCGTTGTCGTTGAAGCCAGAGTGTCCGCCAATTAAATAAAAGTTGAGAAGAACTCACCCATATATGGCAGTAAAAATCAAAGAGGAGGTTCTAAAGTAGATTAATGTTGGTTTTCTTGTGATGTCAGTGTATCCTCAATGGATTGCCAATATTATCCCAGTATCGAAAAAAGACAAAAAGGTCCGCATGTGCGTAGATTACAGAGATCTAAATAAAGCTAGTGCTAAAGATGATTTTCCATTACCACACATTGATATGTTAGTGGATAGCACAACAAAATTTAAGGTATTCTCGTTCATGGATGGATTTTCCGGGTATAATCAAATAAGAATGGCTTCAGAGGACATGGAAAAAACAACGTTTATCACACCCTGGGGAACATTCTGTTATAGAGTGATGCCCTTCGGGTTGAAGAATGCTAGTGCAACGTACCAGAGGGCTATGACAACCCTATTCCATGATTTGATGCACAAGGAAATCGAAGTATATGTTGATGATATGATTGCCAAATCCCAGACTGAAGAATGGCATGTAGAAGATCTGTTAAAGTTGTTTCAGTGTTTGAGGAAGTATCATCTTCGCTTGAATCCAAATAAGTGTACCTTCGGTGTGCGATCAGGGAAATTGTTGGGTTTCATTGTTAGCCAAAAAGGAATTGAAGTTGACCCTGATAAATTCAAGGCAATTCAAGAGATGCCAGCACCAAGAACTGAAAAGCAAGTCAGAGGTTTCCTCGGGCATTTGAATTATATTTCCAGATTCATCTCCCACATGACTGCAACATGTGAACCAATCTTTAAGTTGTTAAAGAAAGATCAAGGTTGTGTGTGGACGGATGATTGCCAAAGGGCATTTGAAAGTATTAAAAAATATCTGCTTGAACCTCCTATCTTTCCCCCTCCTGTAGAAGGAAGACCGTTGATTATGTATCTGACAGTGTTAGATAACTCCATGGGTTGTATTCTGGGACAACAGGATGAAACAGGGAAGAAGGAGTTCGCCATTAATTATCTCAGTAAAAAATTTACTGATTGTGAGTCGCGGTATTCCATGCTGGAAAAGACATATTGTGCTTTGGCATGGGCAGAAAAGTGTTTGCGGCAATATATGTTGAATCACACTACTTGGTTGATCTCCAAAATGGATCCAATCAAGTACATTTTTGAAAAGCCTGCTCTTACTGGGAGAATTGCCCACTGGCAGATGTTGTTATCTGAATATGATATTGAATACCGCACTCAAAAAGCTATTAAAAGCAGCATGTTGGCAGATTATCTTGCTCACCAGCCAATGAAGGATCACCAGTCTGTAGAATATGAATTCCCCGATGAGGATGTGATGTTCCTGAAAGTGAAAGATTGTGATGAACCATTGCTTGAGGAAGGTCTTGACCTTGAATCTCGTTGGAGTATGATATTTGATGGAGCTGTGAATGCTTATGGTAAAGGAATTGGTGCTGTGATTATCACTCCCCATAGATCGCACATTCCTTTTACCGCAAGGTTAAAATTTGATTATACTAATAATATGGCCGAATACGAGGTTTGCATCATGGGTCTCGAAGAAGCTATTGATCTAAGAATTAAAATTCTAGATGTGTATGGTGATTCAACTTTGGTAATAAATCAGATTAAAGGAGAATGGGATACTCGTCACCCCGGCTTGATCCCTTACAAAGATTATGCTAGAAGATTATTACCCTTCTTCAATAAAGTTGAATTCCATCACATTCCTAGAGATGAAAATCAAATGGCGGATGCTCTGGCAACTCTGGCTTCTATGTACCAAGTGAATACTTGGAATGATATACCCCGAATTACGGTTCGACGAATGGATAGGCCCGCCCATGTGTTTACAACAGAGGAGGTAGCAGATGAAAAACCTTGGTATTATGATATCAAGCATTTTCTTAAGACTCAGGAATACCCGATTGGTGCGTCGAAGATAGATAGAAAGACATTGAGAAGATTGGCAAGCAGTTTCTTCCTTAGTGAAAATGTGTTGTACAAGAGAAATCATGACATGGTCTTGCTCAGATGCGTGGATAGACACGAAGCAGACATGTTGATGCATGAGATTCATAAAGGTTCATTTGGAACTCATGCCAATGGACATTCGATGGCTAAAAAGATGCTAAGGTCAGGTTACTATTGGCTGACAATGGAGTCCGACTGTTATAAATTTGCAAAGAAGCGCCATAAATGCCAGATTTATGCAGCCAAGGTCCATGTGCCTCTGACACTTCTCAATGTCAATTCCTCCTCGTGGCCTTTCTATATGTGGGGGTATTGACATGATTGGGATGATAGAACCCAAAGCTTCAAATGGACACCATTTTATCTTGGTAGCAATTGATTACTTCACCAAGTGGGTGGAGGCTGCTTCATATGCCAATGTTACTAAGCAAGTGGTTGTGCACTTCATTAAGAATAACCTTATATGTCGGTATGGTGTGTCGAGCAGAATCACCACTGACAATGGCTCGAATTTGAACAACAAGATGATGACAGAACTGTGCGAAGAATTCAAGATTTTCCATCACAATTCATCTCCGTACAGGCCAAAGATGAATGGGGCTGTTGAAGCTGCTTATAAGAATATCAAGAGAATTATCCAGAAAATGGTTGTTACTTATAAGTATTGGCATGAAATGCTTCCTTTTGCTCTGCATGGATATCAAACATCTGTCCACACTTCAACAGGAGAAAACCTCGTTCTCCCTGGTGTATGGATGGAAGCTGTACTCCCTATCGAGGTGGAGTTTCCCTCTTTACGTGTGATAATGGAAACCAAATTGACAGAGGCTGAATGGGTCCAGAACATGTTTGACCAATTGAATTTGACTGAGGATAAGAGAATGACGACTTTGTGTCATGGCCAGTTATATAAAAGAAGAATGAAGAAAGCTTTTGATAAAAAGGTCAAACCTCGTGAATTCAGAGAATGCGACCTCGTGCTCAGAAAGATCATGTCTTTCAACGCTGATTCTAGGGTCAAGTGGACTCCCAATTTCGAAGGCCCATATGTTGTCAAGAAAGCCTTCTCTGGCAGTGCATTAATTCTCTAAACTATGGATGGTGAGGAGTCCCCACGTCCCATGAATGTTGACGCAGTCAAGAAATACTTTGCCTAAAGAAATAAAAGAATAACTCGCTAAGCTGAAAACTCGAAAGGGCGGCTTAGGCAAAAAAGGAGCGTCTCGGTAGGCTGAAAACCCAAAAGGGTGGTCTAGGAAAAAATTAGAGACCTAAACAGAATAAATTTCCCGCTAAGTTGAAAACCTGCAAGGGTATCTTAGGCAAAAGTTAGGGACTTTCTTGGCAAGTAACTACGTTAAACAAGACTTGATCGTTGAAGCAACAATCTTCCCGGATCCTAACCATACTTCAACAGAAGCTGCTGCTCAGGATTTCAAAAGTTATTAGAGGGGATAGCGGTCATTGTATCTCAGTGTATCTTTTCCATTATATATTACCATTTTCAAACTTTGTAATCATCTATGGAGTCTCGCCATTCACAGACTACCATTCTATTAATGAAATTTGAGCTTTTACCCAACTCTTTGTATTTCTTATTTTATTTAGCTTGCAAAGACTCCATTTATTATTGATAATAACTTTCAAAGCAAAAAAGATTAAATAACAAAATTGATTTTTCAAAAAAAAGATTTTACAATCTGCTTTTACTTTGAGATTTGTGATGAAACAATGACAACAAAAATGGTGATCCCAGGAATGGACAAACTCCAGTTGTTTTGAGAAGTTTTTGTTCCCCTCGGGAAGGTTTACTCGGGATGTTTTCGCCGTATTGGGTTTATGATTCCGGTATCCTCGGTCAAGTTTGGATCCATTTCTCCTCTTTTCCGTGTTTTCATGATGTGAAGTTTCAATCCGCATTTTCTCCAGTGAAGTTTTCGTTTGGCCTAATAGAAGTTCTTTTTCCAGAGAAGTTGGTATCATAACCACTCTTGAAGAATGCAGGTCCCTGGTTTCTTTAAGTGAAGGACGTATTACGGTTTTACCTTTGTAGATGTAGTGTTAACCTCCCCAATGAAGTAGGCTTGAATTCCCCAGTGAATGTTTTGATGTTTTGGTGTCAGTCTGCTTTACTTGAGACTGGTTTTGCAATCTCCGGTAGGAATGTTACTTTTAAAAACACTTGTTTCCCCGATGAAGCCTGAAGAAGGATGTTCTATCTCTTTATCTTTACTATTCTGTCACTTCGTTTTACTTACTTCTGGATTATGTCACTCCCCAGTAAAGCTAAAGCAGCCACTAGGTTTTGTTTCCTCAGTTGGCATTTACTTTTTCTTGGAATGATCATCTTGGATGAAGTTTAGCCGAGTGTTGTTAGTGCCCGAGGTGGTTTTTCCTGGTTATTCCCAATGTCGTATATCTGTTTTGTTAGCATACACACGATAACACTCATACATTCATACATACATTATGCATAGCTAAAATTGGAAAATCATTGTTCATTGACATTTATTAATATTTTTGTTGATATATCATCCTGTTTTGCAGATTTACGTTGTCCCCTCTTTAATAGAGTGTTGGCCTTAAGAAGAAAGCGTATATTCTTTCAATTTCCCCACTGAGTTGTCCCCAGTGGAAGATTTTTGCTTTAGCCTTCCTGTACAGCTCCTGGTTCGGATGGATTTGGTTTTCCCTCTTGAGTTTATTTCTCAAAGGATGTATTCTGGTTCACTGTTTCGTTCCAGTTTATTTCTGGTTTGAATCTGTGGTTCCACAACAATATTATTTACTTTGGATTTATGAAAACTTCAAGTTTTGGTTGGTGCATTTATTTTTCACGAGAAGACTTTATCTCCTCAGCAGGAATATCATGGCATCTCCCCAAGAAATCATATTTCTTTCTCCAGGAAGTCATATTTCTCTCCCCATGAAGTCATATTTCTTTCTCCAGGAAGTCATATTTCTCTCCCCAGAAAGTCATTTATTTTTACAATCCTCCATGACAACAAGTAGCAGGTCTCTTTATTTGAGTAATTTGTGCTTCCCTGTAAAAGTCGGCGTAACGTTTTTTGCTATCTCCTCTATGAATGAATAGTTCGCAGTTTGTCGTCAGATTATGCCAACGGATGGCAAGACTTTCAATATCACAGAAACAACTCGTTGTGAAATCTTTGCAAGTGGAAGTCTCTTTATTTGAGACAACTTATATATTATCCTTTCCAGGCGGAGTGCCTTGGTTAAAAAAGAAGTTGAGACCCGTTCTAGGTGAAACGCCAAAATCTTGGGGAATCTTGTTATCTTTTTGCTACCCTCAGTGAACGTTGGTAGTTCATCATCAGTGAATGGCGGTGCTATGATATATTCTCTTTCTAACTTTTGTGAAAGTTGGTAGGACATCGGCAGTGAACGTTGATATTTATTATCTTTTTTCTACCTTCAGTGAACATTGGTAGTTCATCGTCAGTGAACAGCAGTGCTATGATATTTTCTCTTTCTACCTTCAGTGAAAGTTGGTAGATCACCATTAGTGGAAGTTGGTGTTCATTATCTTTTTTCTACCCTCAGTGAACGTGGGTAGTTCATCGTCAGTGAACGGCGGTGCTATGATATATTATCTTTCTACCTTCAGTGAAAGTTGGTAGGATATCGGCAGTGAACGTCGATGTTTGTTATCTTTTTGCTACCTTCAGTGAACGTTGGTAGTTCATCGTCAGTGAATGGCGGTGCTATGATATTTTCTCTTTCTACCTTCAGTGAAAGTTGGTAGATCACCATCAATGAAAGTTGGTGTTTGTTATCTTTTTGCTACCCTCAGTGAACGTTGGTAGTTCATCGTCAGTGAACGACGGTGCTATGATATTTCTTTTCTATCTACCTTCAGTGAAAGTCGATAAGACATCGGCAGTGAACGTCGATGTTTGTTATCTTTCTCTCTACCTTCAATGAAAGTTGGTAGGACATCGGCAGTGAACGTCGATGTTTGTTATCTTTCTCTCTACCTTCAGTGAATGTCGGTAGGACATCGGCAGTGAATGTCGATGTTTGTTATCTTTCTCTCTGCCTTCAGTAAACGTCGGTAGCTTCGCCTTCAGTAGAAGTTGGTATATCCTTTGACCATTCTACCATCCTCTTTGATTCAGGTCTTTTGATTCACCAGTGATTTATTTTCCTGGTGGGGTTGCTCTCTTGTTTCTTTATTATTGTTACATCCCCAATGGTGATTTGTGTCCCTTTGGAATTGTCCATGTGCATTCATGATCATAAACATTTTCATGTCATCTTAGGGCCAAAAATAGGGTTTGTTTTATATTTAAGTATCTTCTATCGTGTCGACACGAATATTTTTAACCTTCGTATCTCCGAATAGAAGAAACTTAAATAAGGGCATCTGTTGTACCCCAATTTTTCCCCTAAGATCCTTTCATCATACCATGTTGATTCATTTACAATAAGATCACACTAGGATTCTTGGTTCCCCTCCCTATATGTAGCTTTGCCCTTTTGAGGAATCACCAAGCACCTTGACTTATGTTCTTTTGTGATCATGAACATTGTTTTTGTCTTGATTTCTTCTTTCAACTAAATAAAATGCAATGTTGGTTTGTCTTTCTTGTTATCCATGTAGGTAAAGGCAATGGGATTTAACAAGTTACCCCATGGGTTCATGAGTTTATTTCCATGCCCTAGTCAATAAATCTTGAGAAGTTCAAACCTCACTATTGGATTGGTTTTGGAAGAATTGGAATGGCAAGGTTTTTTTGGTTCATCACATTTCAAGGTTATCAAATTTGGTTGAAAATCACAAGGGATTGATTGGAGAAGTTGTCATGGTGGGACAAGATTTTATTCCATTTGGTCACAAGTGCATATTTCTCTCAATGTTCAAGATATGGAAGTGGTTTTGGTGGCTATGAGTTCTCATTACCATCCTCAACAACTTCTATTTACAAATCATGTGTGTTGGTATAAGAAGTTTGTTCAAAATTGTCAAAGTTCCTCAAAGTATTCTCTTGATCTAAGGAGCTAGGGTTTTGAACTTCAAAGGAATATATCTTGCTCATCTCTTGGTATTTTTGAGTGATTCCAAAGAAATATTTCTCTTCAAAGGGTTATTAACAAATCACTTCAAAAGTTTCAAGGAGTTGTAATGAGGAAGAGACTCAATGAGGAAGAAAGATTACAAGTCCTCCAGATGAATCCTCAATTTTCCATGTGTGACTTCAAATGATCATAACTTGGTCAATTTTTATCAACTTGAGCCCATTCATTTTCCGTAATGATCTTGAAGGTGTGAACTTTATGCCTTATTTCATGTGAAAAGTGAGAAAATGTATGGAAGTTGCCTTAAGGATGCAAAAGATTATAGGTCATTTCATGATTTTTTGCCAACTTCAACAATTCATAACTCTCTCAATTTTTGGAGATTTTGAATCGTTCAAGTTTCAAAATGTCATTAAAGAGATATACTTCATGCCATCTTTTTTGGTCAAGAGCAAATTCCAAGTGTAAGGCCATGTTTGGATGCAAGACATTATAGGTCATATTTGAAGAAGAACTTGAAATATTTCTAAGTATGGAAAGTCAACTCTTTTTCTCCAACTTTGACTCAACACAACTTTCAGCTCAAGCATCCATTGCAAATCTTATAACCTCATCTTTCTAAAGCCTTAAGACCCCTTGAGCTGAGAATGCCATTGTTTTAAAAGTGGTAACTTGGGATTGAAGTTTCATTGCAAGTCAGAATTTGAATTTCATGTTACAACCTCTAAACCTCAAATTAGCACGCGTTTTGGGTCTAAACATGATTATCGAACTTTCCTAAGTGGATTAGTGCATCAAAACACGCGTTTTGGATAAGTTTTGACAAAAGAAAAGTCACATTTTCTTCATGATGCAGACCAACATGAATTCCCTCCAAATTGCATCATTCACCCTTCCTTTTGATCCCATTTGCTTCTCCTATAAATACATGAGCAATCCCATTCATTTTCTCAAGCTTGGATAGCCAGAATCACCCTGCCAAACTTGTTCCACAACTCATAACTCATTAACTTCAAAATCCATTCTCAAGCCTTTTTCAATCTAATTTTTCCATCATTCACCTTCCTTGATCTTCCCTGAAGCTAACCACATAATTACATTCAATAATCGTGCCCTATACTGCTCCATAGAAGTCTAGTTTCAGAGCTCTGCAACTCAACTTCAATAGGTAGATTCCTTCATCAATTCTTCAAAACTCTGATATTTTTGTGTTGCTCTCTTTGCCCTGGTTCTAGTCGCGACACTTACCTTTTATTGAAAACACGTTTTGACCATAAAATTTCAAATCCCTTTTCAAAACTTTCCTTCCTAATTGCTTGAGCTACAGTTTATATAAATTTGGCGTGAGGGTGTGGTTGTCTTCGTCTTGAAGAGACGAAGCGAACAACATAGTCTGAGCTTCTGATTTTATAGTTTGAGAGACCTGCAAATAACGTTGGCTGGAGGTTGAAGATGACCTATGTGTCATCTTCCAACAAATGATGGCACGCCACTTGTTATTTTTGAAAATCTGATTTATATTTGATTCTGTACTTTATTCACTAATGACCATGATATGCACAGCGTGCTAGATCCCTTGGATTTGATTACTAACGCGTTTTGACTCTCATCCAATGATCCACATATGTTTACTTTTATTTTCTTTTCTGATTTTTATAATTTAATTGTTTTAAATTTCAAAAAATCATAGAAAATTCATTTTAAGTCCAAAAAATGTGAAAACATTATGAAAAAATATTTTGATTATTCTCTTTCTGATTTTTATTTTTTCACAATTTAATTTTGTGTTTTGGTATTTTTTATAAATTTACACTTTATTTGAATCGTTTTAAATGTTTAAAAATACTTTTATACATTTTTAAATTCTGAAAAAATTATGGAGTGATCCAATGATATTGTGACAAATATTGGTGACCTTATTTTATTTTTGTTTCTGACCTTAATATTTTTTTAAATCATTTTTGGTTTATTTTACCCATTTCTTTTAATTTTAAAAATAGTTTCTGACTTTAAAAAATTACCAAAAAATTTGTAAAATTAATTGAGCCTTTTTCTGATTTTTCTATGGTCTTATTTTTTATTTCTTGATTAATTTGAACATAGTTGATATTTTTCTCTTTATTTTCTATTTTTAAACATTATTTTTAAACCCTTTTGTATATATTAAAATGTAATATTATTTTGTGACTATTTTCTGGCTGATCTTGGGTTAAATTTTGGATCATGAACTTTATTAACATCATTGGATCCATGGTGTTGAGTTTAACTCCACAAAAATGGATGAATACTTTTAATAATAGTTTGATTAAATTTAATTCAAAAGTGGTTTGTATATTGTCTCCCATCCCTCTTCATCTCATCCCTTTCTTATTGCACTAAATATTGTTGGAGCATGATCTCTATATCATGTCTCAGAACTAATGGTGCATATATTGCTATTGACCGATCTCAAAATAGGTGCGACTTCTATATAAGTCCACTTACGATTGCTTAACATAACGCTAAATTTTGTCCCAATTCGAATAAATGATCATTCGAGGCCCAAACTTATGTTTGCAAACCCAAGTATGTTAATTTGATCTCTTTGATCCAATAACCTTGAGATTCATTATGTGGAGGCTTTGGTTCTACAAATCCTCTAATGGATCTACAACACCTTTGGTCAACACGGATCACTTAAATATCGTTGATCATTAAATGGCACTTGTGAGAATTCCAAATGGATGATATACTTGACAAAAAGAAAATGCAACTTGTTGTGTGGAGGCTTTGATTCTACCAATCCTCTAATGAGTTCCAAATGAAAGCTTCAAGATGGTCATCCAATTAACCACTAATTATTTACTTGTTTTACGTTATGCTTTTATTTTTTTATGCTTTATGTACCATTTACTTTTAGCATTTACATTTCATGCCATTTTCATCTTTGCTCATTTGAGAATTTACTTTCTTGTCATTTTTACTTTGCTCACTTGAGCTTTTATTTTTTTTAAGATACTTAATAATCAACATAAACCATAAAAATCTTTAATGGTACTTGGACTATTTGGTTACTATCCTTGGCATTATGGAGCATTGGACTTTCTGGACTTAGGATTAGAAACCTTGGCCTATGATTAGAGACCTTGTGATCTTATCTGACTATTTTATCTGGAGTTCTTGGGTTTACCTCAAGATATTGGGTTGCTTGTTTGTTTTTATGTGCAGATTTTTGTGATTACACCCTTTGTTTGTAATCTGGAATTCACCCATATACAGCTGTTACTCTGCCCAATTTTTGTGAAGACTTAATATACTTGAAGTTTGGTTCTCTCAAGAGGTCTAGTATTTTTTGCTTGATTGGTTTTCAATCCAAGGAATGGGAATTCTATCTTGGCTTGTCAAGTATTGGCTTCCTGTTGGTTAGATGGTTCTTATCCCTAGCTTTTACCTTATGCTTTAGGATAGTCCCTTGTTCTCCTCCCATCTTCTTTAATTTCAAAAATCTTCTTCCTCCTTTTGAAAACTATTCTTGTTTTTAAACTTGAACCATTTTCATAATAAACTTGGACTTATGTTCATGCATTTTCAAAACATTTTCATAAATAAACTCCAATCAACTTAATAATACCTTGACATTTTTTGTGAGAAGACTAAAAGTCAATCAATCTCATTTCAAACCATTTTGCCACTTTGGATTTTATCTTTAAAGTTTTCTCAAAATATTGAACTCTTGTCAATCCTTGTAGTGATGCAAGAAACCATACTTCTACAATATGTAGTGAAGAGAGATATTTTCCACTTGGGTGTTGAGTGAGGCATTGTTGATATTTAGATCCAGGCCATATCCTCCACTTTTAGATGATGCAAATTCTCCTTTCTCATAATTGTGGGTAGTAGGTATGTTTTCCACACGGACAGTGACAATGATGTTTTATCTCATAAAATTAACCAACACATTTGTGTTTTAAATTTTTAAAAGAGGAACTATGTGTATCCTGATCCCCTATTGCACGAAAATGAGGTACATAGGCACTAAAGGTTCGCAACCGCGGCGAGTGCAAAAATTATAAAATAAATATATTTCTTTTCTCACCTCCACCATCCATTTTTATACAACATTTTTCATAGCCAAATATACAGATTTCACAAAGAGGTTCCTGCGGAGTACCATAGATGTTTTGGGTGCTAATACCTTCCCTTTGCATAACCAACCCCCTTACCTTGAATCTTTCCCCTTCTTTTTGGGTTATTCGCTCTTTTCCCATTCCTTTGGAAACAATAAAGCATGGTGGCGATTTTTATTTTGATTCGTATAAGTCAAGTCAATCCAATGGCTTAGTCTTAAAACATTTCAACCGCTACAGAAGGTTATGAAAGTACGCAGAGAGCTTTCCCCTATGTGGACTGTCTTTCCTTAATTTGTTGGTAGGGTTTTGGAAGAGATTCTCTTTAATACGAGCTTGGAGATAGTTTGATCATAATATGAATGACTCCACTATTTTTCACTATGCCCTTGATTAAAAGAATCTTGAAAATTTTTGTCTTTGATGAACCCTTTTGAACCAACTAATTTTGATCGAGCCTCGCAGTGGTTTGCCCTAGCACTCGAATTTTGAAAGAGGTGCTCCTCAATCTCTAGGATCTGGAGGAAGTACCCTAAAGATAACATAGAACTCATCATTAACTTAACATAGATTTCCCCCACATTTGAACCTTGAAAGGTTGCCCCTGATTATCAAGGCCTTGAGAGGTTAGTTAAAACAAGGAAATCGAGTCATTGTTATGATATGGCTTGAGTAAGGAATGGTCCTTCGAAAGGTATGCCCCTGATTGAACAATGCTTTAAAATTTGATCCGAGTTGATTGGATTTCAGAATGATCACCCCTTGTCAATAATACTTTCGTGTGATATACCTTTATGATCATTAGTATTTTCCCCGGCTCATAGGGGTCCTCTCAGATGCTTTTCCTCTAATTAGAAGCTTCTCGGAAATGTTGTCTTTGATCAGACCCTTTTTTTTAAATCACCTTGATGCTAAGTATTGACACGTAATAAAATTGTACATTTTGAAAAAAAGTAATCCTAATGTGATGCCCTTGCAAGTTCTTGAAATAGAAATTGATTATTGAGAAGAAATGGATGATTTTATATGAAGATTCGAAGAAGCGATTAGTAATAATTTTGACAAACACATGAGTCAGTTTAATGCAAATTTTGTCGAGTATGCTTTCATAGTTAACCTTGCTTCAATTAGGACTTTTGAAGGTTGTAACGTGGCCATGGTTCATGGTTTAAGAAACAAAAGATATAAGGCTCAAAATTTGTTTAGCCCACCCCATTCTCCTTGATGTTCTCCAATCCTAATTTCAATTAATGCAACATATGCGTTTAATCTCCAAGAGAAATTTTGTAGTCGCGTAAATGATGAGAAGCGTAGATAAAGATCCAAGCACCGATGAAAAGCATTGATAAGATTCGAGCATTGATAAGATCCCTTGATTATTTTTGAGGTGGAGGTCACAACATTGTTCTCTAATTTTTTTTTCAATCCCTTAATTTTGCATTGACCGATTCTTTTGAATTTTGGTCCGTCGGGATACCCTAACTTTTGCCTGAGTCAAGTTTTTGATTGTTACTCGACTTAGCGGGCTTTTTTTTATTTATTTTTTTTTGCTTTTGATTTTGAAAATTTGTGACTGCATATGTTGGTGTTGTAAGCTTCGTCTTTATCGTTTCCTTGACCTTGATTGATGTACTGAGGAAGAGGACGTCATGGACTTTGTCTTTATTGATTGCCTTCTCAATCTTTGTTGATGTGCACGAGGAAGATGATGTGCTCTAACATTTGCTTAGATCGTTTCCTCAATGATGTATCAAGGAATGAGATATTCTTGAACCTTTTCTTAGATGGCCCGATTCTCCTGGTATTTTAATGCATCATTGAATTAATTGAAATCTACCCTGCCCCTGGTTGAAATTACGGTTTTTTAGAAAATAGAAATAACTCCAACTTCTGGCTCGAGGGAGTTGACTACGGATTAACTCCTTATTTCACCACTGTTTAGGAATTGAAACAATGCCTTACATCGTCAGCTCGGTCTTACCATTGAAAGCATACGTTATAAAATTCTTATTATTTAATTTTCATCATTCTCCCACAAATTTTGTTAAAGAAAATTTGAAAATGGAAAAGAAGAGTGAAAATGGAAAGTCGTTGATTATTTATGGAAATTGATGAAAGGTGAAGAGTGAAACGAATGAATTGATTTCAAAAACATGCAAGCTTATTTTATTAGAATTACTGATCCAAAGATACAAGTTCACACCAAATACAACTTAGCAACTTGGAAATTACAATTTGAAATGGATAATGTCTAATGTTCATATCGAAGAGCTTTTTTTGTTGATTTACGTGACTTCATGAGATGCTTCATAGGTTTTGGACTTGTCAAAGCATGGGGATGACCCTTGACTTCTCTTCAGGCATACCAATTTTGTTGATAGGGAAATGGGGGAATCACCAATGAAAGCCAAAACCGAGGCGTTGTATAGGATTGTATAGTGAAGGGTTGCCTTCTCTCCATAATAAGATTTGTAGGACCAAGCTGCTTTCAATCTCCAACGTTTGACCTTTCCTTCAAAAATCTAATATTTTCTTGAAATGCTTGGACTTTGTTCTTGAGCATCAGGAAATTATTAGCCGGATTGATAACAACCAAGGGCGAAGGTGGAAATTCATGACATGCAAATGTATGAAAGTACAAAAATGCATGGGTATGCAAAATAATTTTTGGCTTTAAGGCTATGAAAAAACGTTTCATGGATATGCAATGCGAAGTAGATGTAGTATGGAGGCAAATATAAGTGTACCCTATACAAGTTTAATGATAAACATTAAGATATCCTACACTGACTCAGAGATTGAGACAAGCAGAAACTCCTTAAGGACAAAGATAATAATAGACATAAATATGAGGATACCCTATACTGACTCAGAGATTAAGACAGATAGGAACTCCATAAAGATAAAGAAAGATGAAGAATAATCCCTACAGGCTACAGATTATATAAAATGACGGAAGCCTTGTGGGCTAAAGATAATAGTGGAAGAAAAGATAACCCTTGCAAGTTTAGGGATTGTAGTGGGATGTGAAAGGTATCCTTCGTTGGTAGGCTCCTAGTTTTGGCTTACGAGTATTTTACCCTCCCAATAGGGTGGTTTCCTTAAGGATATCATGAATAACACTAGAGGAAAAGGCACAAGGGCTTCCCTTAAGTGGAGCCTCTTTACAAATCGAAACTTTCATCTCTAGGTCGTAAAAGGTCTCGTCATGAGATTTTGGTTTAAGAGTTGTACAAAGAGTCATAAGTTTCATTCCAAAGTCCTACTTCCCAAGAGGATATCTCTTGAGACGTATTCCTTTCATGGAATTCCACCGACTCTAGGTGAAGTCGTCACATAAACTCATATGGCTGATGTATCCCTTTGGCTAATAGATGAACCTTCTTTCTAAGGGTTTTTGAAAATAATTTTTGAAATAGTAAAATCCCACCACAAATATAATAATATGATAAAAATAAAATAGATAAATAAATGAATAAATAAATAGTTAAGTAAACAAATATAAAAAACCCAAAAAATAAATAAAAAAACCTTAAAACCAAAAGGCAAGGCTTCTAAACCTAGGGTTGAGTCCCCAGCAGAGTCGCTAGCTGTTGTAACTGGTTTTAAATTTAAGATTCGCCACCCTTAATTTTTATCCTAAGGAAGGGAATATAAAGTATAACCCTAAAAGTTAGAGATTCTAGGTTTTTTGGACTCGGTTCTAGACGAGGGAAAGGTGTTAGGCACCTCTCATCTACCTTATTCACAAGGACACTAGGTTTAGAATTAATCTTTTTGGAAAAAAGGGTTTTAATTATTATTAGGGGAACTCGCCACGATTTTAAATAGTATGCCTACATATCCTCTTATGAGGAATCAAAGTCTCAAGTCATAGTTCGTAGTTGGTTTGTGTTTTTATGTGTTACGAAGATATTTGAATTTCCCACATACTTAGTCTAGGTGTACGAATAGCGAAGATTTTAGACGGAGTACACAGTCGATTCAAATATACTTGTGACCCTTTTTAAAGAATAATTTTTGGATTAAATTGATTTACGAAAATAATTTTCCATTGGTTGAATATTTTTTAGTATAGTAATTATGAAAATATTATAATTAAATGCATGATTAAAAGAAATAATTTAATGCAATAAAATATATTTGAATGTATTAAGAAAAAAATATTATGGATTATATGATAAAAACAAAATAATATAATATTATAATTAATAAAAATATAAGGAAATATAAATATAAGAATAAAATTATAAAAATAATAAATAGATAAATAAAATAGAAAAAATTAGAAAAAACGCAGGGGGTGTAAATATAGTTGAGGTAGTAAAATAGGAGGGTGTAAATAATTATTACAAGGTTCATTGACAAGGTCTACCATGATTCATCATGCCTCAATTTGTCAAAGGAAGTCAAAAGATACAAGGGTTGATTGAAGAAGTTTGACCTAATTGGACAAGTTCTTGATTCCTTTATCACAAGTGCATAACTCTCTCAATTTTTAATATTTACAAGTGGTTTTTGTTTCTACGGTTTCTTATTATCATCCATAACAACTTCTATTCACATGGCAAAAGTGATTGTGCAAGAAATATTGTCAAAATTGAAAGGGGTTTCCAAGTTATTTCGGTGCTTGAAGAGCTAGGGTTTTGAACTTATAAGGGCTATATCTTGTTCATATTTTGAGATTCTTGAGTGATTCCAAATATATGCTTCTATTTAAATGGTTATCAACCAATAACTTCAAAAGTTTCAAGCAAATTTGGTGTGGAAGAGTCCTAATGATTGAGAAAGACTACATGTCCTCTAGATAGGCCATCAAATTCCCTTATGTGACTTCAAAAGATCATAACTTGGTCAATTTTTATCTCCTTGAGCCTATTATTTTTACATAATGATCTTAAGGATGTTAACTTCAACTCTTCTTTTATGTGCAAAGCTTGAAAATGAGTGGAAGATGCCCTAAGAACTCAAAAGATTATAGGCCACCTCATGAATTTTCACCAATTTCACAAGGTCGTAACTTTTTCAATACTTGGTATTTTTGAGTGATTCAAGTTTCACAATTCTCTTTGAGAAGTCTGCTTCAAGCTAGCCTCAATGATCAAAGCTCAATTTTGGAGGAAGTCCTTGTTTGAACTCAAAACATTATAGGTCACTTTTGAAGAAAAACTTAGAATTTTTCTAAGTACAAAAAGTCAGCATCTTTTTCTCAATTTTGACTCATCACAACTTTTAGTTCAAACATCCATCTGATCTCATTCTGGGCACATTGCAAATATTATGACCTTATCTTTCAAATGCTTCAAGAATCATGCCCTAAGACACCTTGAGTTGTGAACACCATGGATTCAAATATGGTACCTTGAAACAGAAGTTTTCTCCAAAGTCAGAATTTGAAATTCATAATGTGGCTTCTAAACACCAAATTGGCATTCGTTTTTTATTTAAACATGTTTAACAAAGTTCCCAAAGTTGAATTAAGGATCAAAACACAGGAATTAACTGAATTTTGATGCACATGGAGTCACACTTTTTTCACTTTAGAGCTCCATCCAATTTCCCTCAAAACTTCAAATTTCCTCTTAATTCTTTGCACCATTCGCTTCCCTATAAATAGAGGACCTCACTCCTATCATTTTCTCAAGCTTGAATAACCAAAATCACTCTGTCAAACTTCCTCCATAACTCACTTTTCTGAGATTTCGAATTCCTCTTTTCTCCACTTTTCAATTCAATTTCTTCATTGATCATTCATCCTTGAACTTGGCTGAAGCTAACAGAAGAAGAATCAAGCCTTGAGGTGCCCTGAATCATGATAGCCAAGTCCATTTACAGAGCAAGTTCATCTGACTTCGTTTAGGTAGTTTAAGGCACCAAATCTTCTAACTCAAATTACTGGAATGATCTATGATGTTCACTGATACTTTCTCTTAACTCAATTTTGGTGAAATAATGCATTTGATGCTTCTCATTTTTTATTTTAACATTTTCAAACATCTCTGGTTTTTTCCAGATCGACTACGTTGTGCTTTATATAATTTTATTGCGAGCATATGGTTGTGATTGTCTCAAGTAGATGCATCTAATGGTACCACTATGAACGTGTAAATTTACAGATTCAAGGATCTTGGATTTGCCCTACTTGCAGGAGGCTGGAGGTTAAAGATGACCTACATGTCATTCTTCAACCAATGACGCTCAGCCAATTATTTTATTTTAATTGGTTGGACTTTCTTGTGTTGCATACGCGCGCCTTGACTTGGGTTCGTGACACTCCCTCACCTTAGGTGCGTTAGATTTGTCAGTGTGTATAAGTGAAAGAGATCCAACGCGTGTGGTTTTTTCTGATTTATTTTATTTTTAGAAAATTATTTTTAAATTTCCTTTATGCTTAAAAATTCATAACTCTTTTATTTTTTATCCAAAAATTATGAAAAAAAGTATATAAAAATACTTTGAATATTTTCTGACTTTGTGAATATTTTTCATGTTTTTATTTTGCTGTTTGAGATTTTTCATAATTTTTGCATTGTTTGTGTTGCGACTGGTTTTTTAATCAGAGCCGCCACTATTTGTTTTTATCCTAGGGAAGGAAATCTAACAGAAAACCCTAATTCGCAGACAGAGATTCTAGGTATTGGACTTCTTTAGACGAAAGGAAGGTGTTAGGCACCTTTCATCTACCTTGTTCACAAGGATACTAGGTTTTAGGTTTGAGTTGCGGAAACAGGATTTTAAATTTTAATTAGGAGCACTCGCCACGATTTTTTATCGTATGCTTACGTATCCTCTTATGAGGAATCAGAGTCCCAATTCGTAGTTCATATGGTGTTGGTGTTTTTTACGGGTCGCAAACGTACTTTGAATCACCTCGCATTTTGGTCGAGAGTAGTGATTATGGAGATTTTGACTAAATGCACGGTAAGTTAAAATTCATTTGAAACCCTTTGCAAAAATAGTTGATTAGCTTAGTTTATTGTGAAAAATAGTTTGAGATTGGTTAGTATTTTTTTTGTGCTAATTGCGAAGATCTTGATTAATGCATGATTAAAAAATATATTAATGCAATAATATAGAAAATATATGCATGAGTTTTGAATAAAATGACTTATTTATATGCTAATAAATAATAATATATAATAATAATAAATAATAATAATAATAATATTTATAATTATAAAAACAATAATAGCAGTAATAGAAGAATATAGAAATAATAATAATTTTATGTAAATAACATAATTAAAAAAATTAAATGTCCCGGGGGTGCAATTTTAGTTGAGCAGTAAAACAGGGGGTGTAAAATTTAGGCTGAGTTAGGCCCAATGTGCCTGGGGGTGCAAATTGTTTGACAGTTTAGTAACTATTGGCAAGGGGGTGTGAAGAGCATATGGGCTAGGCCCAAATGCAGTTTGGAGGGGTCTGCACGATTGGGTGTGTGAGGGAATATAACGCTTATGGTGGACTTGGCCTTACGACCGTCTACAGAGGATCCACCAGATGAAGTTCAAGGGTACATGCTATCTATGGTATACATGCATGCATGGTATCATTAAGGAACACACAATTTGTTTAACAACATTCCCCATTTTTTATTTTCAATTTACAATAGCCTTCTCTCTCCTTCTCGCTACCCTTGCCCTTTCTCTGCTTTTCCTAACCCTAAGTTTACACCGCGAAGGCGCTTGTACTACCTCCCTTCTTCCTACATCATAAACCACCCAACACCCCTTTAATTACTTAACAGAAAAAAACAAAAGAAAAGAAGCTGAGTCGTTTACCCCCTTTACGATTTCGTATTCGGAGTTCTTCGAGCGATTTGGTTTCTAACCCTCCTCTCTCTTTCTTGCAGATTCTGGAGAATTTGAACGGAATAAAAGTAGCAGAGGACGACGTTGGCGGCGGCGATTAGCAATGACGATTAGGGTTTCAGATGTTGAAACCCTAACCGTCCTCCTTCTAGATCTTCAACAATTGTGTTTCTGTACCTGGTCTCTTCTTTGTTTCACTCTTCGATATCCGCCTCTATATTAAGCTTTGTATTTTTTATTCGTCCCTCTCTATATCTCTGAGTCCTCTTCTCCCCCTCTCTGTATCTATTTCTTCCTCCCTTCATTTACTGTGTTTTTTAGTATATATATAAGGTTTTAGAATTAGGGTTTTGTTGTTACAATTTAGATAGCGTAGATTTAGGGATTGAGATAGAAGTTAGGGATTTAGGATTGTTGGTTCATTGTAATTGATTCTGAAAAATACTGTAATTGATTTGGATTTCTGTGTAATTTGATTTTATGTACTGTAATACTTGATTCTGAGTTGTATATTTTGTTATAATCTTTAAATGGAGATTTTGATTTGGTGTAATAGCTATACTGAAGATTTGTTCTGAGTTTAATTTCTATAGTGCTTGTTTATGCCACAAAATGTGCGTTAATTTAGGATAAGATTTGCACTGTTGTAGTTAATAGGAATTGGGCTTTGCGCTAATGTTCAAGAAAATGGGCCTGCATTATTATTTTTTGTATTCGGCCCAACTTATTTTATTTTCTCTTATTACAGCAAAAATGTTTATTTTATGCAACCAGGCCCAACCGGCCTTTACTAATCTAATAAATTTCTCCTAAAAAAACCCTTTATTAAAATAAACTAATATGTTAATCAACAAAATTATAACGACACCCTTTTCTTAAAAAAATAGTAATGACTGTCTACTGGGCCAAAAACTTAATGGGCCTATAGTTTGTAATTACACCTCCTCTATTTTAAGACAGCAAATTCCATTTTACTAACAAATAGTTTTTAAAAATCAGTAAAACTAATATTTTTCTTTTAAAATGAAACAACAAATAACAAAAAGGACAAATGGGCTGACTATAATGGGCTTAGTTAATTTGATAAGCACACCCTTCTCTTAAAAACAGCAAAAAAATCATTGTTGGGCCTTATATTAAAAAAACAATCAAACAAATGTTCAAATAAGAATGTCCAAGAACTTCGATGGACTTTTAATACCAATACCCCTCTTTTGCTATCAGCAAAAAATAGAAATGGGACAAACACAATTGGCTCGCATATTGTAAATTCAACCTCTTGTTTTTATTACCAACAACAATTCTTAAATGGATTAAAAAATTAAGGACTTAATAATTATTATTCTTTTGAAATAATTTTCCATTTTCGAATCGCATGGGCCCTTGGACAACATGCTTCATGAATGGGTTTACGAGCCTTTCTGATTTAGAAAGCCCCATTTTCCTGAATTAAAACACACCCCCCGGTTGGCTTAAATTTTAAGATGGGCCATCAGATATTGTTGTACCGTCTTTAATTAAATATTTCTTCTATCTTAATCTCGAAAAATAAAATCATCAAGGTAGGACAAATTTGGGGTACGACAGCTGCTCCTATTCAATTATCTTCCAATCGAATAGCATGAGAAAATGCGAGTCTTTTGAATTCTGATTGGGAGTTTATTGAATACTTGGAATACCTTAAAATTTGTCCGACAAACATAAGGTTACACTGATATAGCATACCCTTACGAGTCTCAAGGTAGTAGGCAAAGCTGATGATGTATCGCTTACCAGGGTTTGATAACGAGGCAAATGGTTTTGAACTTAAGAGTGCAATTTTGTATGTCTTGGTTTGGTTTTGATTATTCACCCATTTGGAGGATGAATATAATGATAAGTGATGATGCATGGCTGCTTGAAGACTGAGGCCATGGGTTATGATCGCGAATCACTGCATGACGTCTGAGGCGATGGGCTAGAGTTTTGTTTTCTTTCGAGCATCGCAACATGAAGTTTGAGGCAATGATCGGTGTTACAGAATAAAGAAAAGCATTGCAGCATGAAGTCATAGGCAATGAGCTTAAATTTGTAAACCATTGCGTGAATTCTGAGGCGATAAGCTAAATTTGATTCTCGAGCATCGCTGCATGAAGTTTGAGGCGATGGTTTGTGTTATGGGATAAAGAAACACATTGCTGCATGAAGATATATGCAATGGGTTATGTTCGCAAATCGCTGCATGAAGTCTGTGGCGATAGGCTATATTTTGTTTTCGAGCATCGCTGCATGAAGTCTGAGACGATGGTTTGGAACTTGGAACACATTGATGCATAAAGTCTGAGGCAATGGGTTAGGTTCACAAATCGCTGCGTGAAGTCTGAGACGATTAGCTAGATTTGGTTTTCGGACATCGTTGCATGAAGTCTGAGGCGAAAGGTTAGATTTTATGAATAAGGAGACACATTGCTGCAAGAAGTTAGAGGCAATGGGTTAGGTTCGCAAATCGCTGCGTGAAGTCTGAGGCGATAGGCTGGATTTTGGTTTTCGAGCATCACTGCATGAAGTCTGAGGCGACGATCTGTGTCACGGAATAAGGGAACGCACTGCTGTATGAAGACTTAGGAAATGGGTTAGGTTCACAAATCGCTGCATGAAGTTTGAGGTGATAGGCTAAATTTGTACTTTTGAGCATCGCTTCATGAAGTCTAAGACGATGGTCTGTTTTGCCGAATAAAGAAACACATTGCTGCATGAAGTCTGAGGCAATGGGTTTAGTTCTCAAATCGCTGCGTGAAGTCTAAGGCGATAAGCTAAATTTGTTTTTGAACATCGCTGCATGGAGTCTGAGACGATGGACTGGGTTTGTAAGGAACTCATCACTGCAGGAAGACTTAGGTGATGGGTTGAACGTGTCACTGCATGAAGACTTGGGTGACGGGTTGAATCGTAGGAGAAGTATTTTGTTGGTTGACCCTTAGATAGCTAAATCGAGGGTGAGATTGTTTGTTTGCTACATGATGCATGCGTATGATGTCTGATATTGAGATGTTTGGGTGTATGCAAAATGTATGATGTTTGACATTGATATGGAACCAAGAATATATGCGTACTGTATGCAAAAATGTATAGTGTATGTATGCTTTGGATATGCAGAATGTATGGATGAAATGTGTGTAAGATGTGCGTATGCCTTGAAATGTTATGAAGACTATTTTTGGAATTCTCTCCTTTAAACCATTGGCTTATATGTACCAATCCTCTGGCATTGTATGTTGTGTCATCACAACTATGTTAAATTTGAACGCAGTGAGCAATGTTAGCAAAATTTTGAACATTGTTTTTCTGTATTGTAAGTGCAGGTGTAGGCGTAGACATAGACGTAGGTAATGGCATATGCGTAGATTTATATGTTGTAAGTGTAGGCTTAGACGTATGTATTGGCATATGTGTAGCCTTTTATGTTGTAAGTGCAGGCGTAAGCATAGACTTATGTATTGGCATATGCGTAGATTCGTATGTTGTAAGCACAGGCGTAAGCATAGACGTATGTATTGGCATATGTGTAGACTTTTATGTTGTAAGCGCAGGTGTAGATGTGGGAGTAGATATGCATAGATTTTTGTGTTACAAGACGTAGGAGTAGCCATGTGCGTGAATGTAGACGTGGATTTTCTTTCGATGTTTTTCTAACCCAAAATTCCTTTTCGATGTTTTGTCAAATGCTTTTATTTTGTTAATCCCCTGAAATGATTTCAAGACAATATTCACAAGTAATGATCGTAATATTTTATAAACAAGTCTGAGAAAAGAAAAAATGAAATTTGAAAGATGCAAAGAAAGCAAATGTTTCATTGATATGTCTCTGAATAGGCGAATGTGCAGGATGTAATTCCTTAAAAGAGGTAATTACATAAATCCTTAAAATTATAAATGGCAATAAAAAATGATAGATGTTGATGATGCTCCCCAATATCCTTTTAATGATCTTATCTCCTTTGCTTATGAGTTGTATGATTCATACCTATCTCTCCCTTCGTGGTTTGTAGTCGCAGTTCTTAGATTGCAGTCTTTTTGTTCTTTATTTCTTTGTATGAAATCCCTAATTTTTGCCTGGACTGCCCTTTCAGGTTTTCAATCCATCGGGATACTTTTTTTGTTATATGCCCCTAATTTTTGCCTGGATCTCCCTTTAGGGTTTTTGATCCACTGGGACGCTCCTTTTTGCCTAAGTCGCCTATTTGAGGTTCGAGCTTAGCGAGCTTCTTATACATAGTATTTTTTAACTGGGTCTCAATTTTCTGGATGCGGTATTTCTTCCCCATCCATTATTTTGAGGATAAGACTACCACCGGTGAATGTTGTTTTGACTAGTATGGACCTTCGTAGTTGGGTGCCCATTTACCACGTGAGTCGAGGCAAGGTAGCAGAATCTTCTTGAGCATTAAACCATGTTGTAGTTCCTCTTGTGGAGTATACTGTTACTCATAAAGAATTTCGAGGCTAATTTTCGTAGAGTTTGCTTGTCGATTCTAGAGGCATTTTCTGGATGTTCTTGTTTTTCGAGGTACTTCTTGATGTCGTAAAACCAAGGCATGTCATTTAATAGAAAGGAAATGTGCGGGCTCTTCAAAGTGTCTGTTTGTGATGCGCGATTCATAGCTGATATAGTTGCCAGAGCGTCTGCCATTTGATTTTTTTCTCGTGGGGTATCACTGAAAGGGATCTTTGTGAATTCCACAGTCAGTTTTCAAAACATGATCCCGACATGGAATAAGTTTTGGATGTTTAGTATCCCATTCGCTTGACTTCGTATATGTCTTACGAGCATTCTTTGGAGGATTCAAAAATGCCCTTATATCGTTCCCCAGGGCATTTGAAGCCCTGTCGAACGTGGGTATCCAACATGCCCCTGGCTCGGGTTCTTCGTCAGGTCCTGGTATTTCGCAGTTGCTTATTTTTACAGCACCGTATGTATTTGACCTTGGCCTGTTTCTATAGGAACAAGAAAATATGCGCAATAATTTGATCAGCTTATTTGTGGCTCCACTCTAACATTTCCCCTTAGCTTGGTTTCTTTTGGATCTTCCCATGTGCTTAGATTGATGGTCTCTATAGCCTCTTGATATGGTTGTATGTTGTCAGGCTTTCGCTCTATTTCCCTTGCCATTTCCCCAGGGAGTTCAAGATTTTCATCATCCTCCTCTTTAGCTTGGTTGATAGGAGCATCAAAATTATATCAGATTGCAACTGTAACATTATCGATGGCTTTGGGAATGAACTTGCACACTTATCATGTTTTGGTGCAGATTTAATATATGAAATTTGAAAATGCATATGCAGAGAAAGTATTGTCATTTCTTTAAATTTATGGAGTAAATGCAAGAGAAAGACAAGGATCTTAATTGAAAACAAAATATCACTTTTATTAATCGAAAACATTGACTGAAACAAAATGGGGGAACCCTTACAAGTAACCCCTATGCCTCGGGCTTGACATAGGTTCTTTCAAAAACAAGAAAAAAATTACTTATGAAAGAAAAAGATCTTGGGAATCTCCACGGTAGTCCATCTTTTGAGTTCTTCTCCTGGGGTGCATTCTCGAGTGAAGTCATTGGCCCCTTTTAGTATTGACTTTGTGGAATATCTTTGCCACATGTCCGCCAAGCTCTATTCCCTTGTTGACAGAGGTTTCTTGGATTGGAGGAACCCATGCTTTATCCCTTAGAGTAGCTACATATTTTTCTTCAGGGTATTGTCTGAACTGGACTATCCCCTGTTCCACTAGCTGTAGCGGAGTTTTCTCGAAGGCTTCATTATGCTCCAATAGGAATCCACACACACATAGATATTCCTTCAACAAGCTTATCAGGGCTTTTGCTTGTCTGTTTTCTCCGCAGTCGGCGACTACTTTAATTGCCTTTATTTTTGGTCCACAGTGTGGAGGCATAATGTTTGATTTGATGTTAGGTTCCTCAAAAGTGATGTCTTGAGATTCTAAAAAGTCTTGGACCTTATGTTTAAATGCCCAACATTATTCTATGGTGTGCCCTGGAGAGTTAGCATGGTATTCACATCTGGCATCGACATTGTACCTTCGTGGGAATGGTCCGACTGGAGGATCTAGAGGCTTGATTTCCACCAAGGATGTCTTAACCAGCTGTTGCAATAACTGGCTAGGTGGCATAGGGAGAAGATCAATTTTTTTGGGTGGCCTTCTGCCTTGTTGTTGTCCTTGTGGGATCATTAATGGTTGTTGTGACCTTGGTTGTGACGCTACAACATTACTTTCTCCCTCTTTTCCTTTGGGGTAGTTTGAAGTAGTCCTTCTTGAATTGTGGGGTATTGCTTCTGGCTCATTTCTTAGTCGACGACTGCTTGATGCAACAATCATTTGAGCTAATTCTCTGAAATCTACCCTAGGAATCTGGTCTTGTTTGTCAATGAAGTTCTTCAGGGCTAGGAGAACTTGAATCAGATCTCCTTTAATCGAACTCACATCACATTTGACTTGGTCTAGACCTTCCTTGAATGCATCCTGGTTTTCCTTGATCTATTCCAGGATTCTTTGTTGATAGGCCTTTGCTTGATATGGAGGCCAATGAGGTGGTGATCTTATTCTACCCATGGCTTAACTGGAGAGATTTTTTTTTGAAAAATTGAGATGAGTTTTGATATGATATATAGGTGTTTGTGAATGCATACATGCGTATGATTATGTATGAATATGAAATGTTTGCTTGTTTTACATGTCTTATTCGTCTGGGTACTTGCTTTTCTTTTGCTTATTATTTTACTTGGTGACTATCTTTGTAAACGAGACGTGGAAACAAAATGCCTTTATTGAAGGTAACATAATTCAGATATTGAAAAATATTACAATTTTAAACCAAAAATTTATTTGCGTGAAATCAAGCAAAGGGAAATAAGTCTTCTAGGTGCGTTTGCAGATATCTGCTCTTGAAACATCCACCTTTGCTTGACAAAGCTTGAGAAAGTCTTCAACATATTATTTCCCTTTTGTGGATTTGATTTCAGACACGTTTGGCGCATTGACGTAGACAAGTTGTTTCCTTTGGTATCCATGTTTAAAGACAATCACCGAGATCTTGATTTTATTATTATTTTTTGTACCCTGTGAATAAGGCAGAGAAACAGGTGACGAATATATGAAATATATGAAGACTATATGAAATGTATGGATGCATAGGTGTAGGGTTGAGTGACGGTATTTTGTGACACATACCCCTATAAAGTAGGGGTGTATGGTTTATTGACGGGGTTTTTGTGATAAGTACCCTTAGAAGGTAGACTCCTTAATTTTGACCTACATTTAATCTACCCTTCCAAAAGGTAGTTTCCTTAAGGGTATCATGAATAACACCAGAGAGAAAAGGCACAAGGGCCTCCCTTAGGTGGATCCTCTTTACGGACCGAGACTTCCGTCTCAAAGTCGTGAAAGGTCTCGTCATGAGATTTTAGGTTAAGGCCGTTACAAAGAGTCATGGGTGACCTTCCAAAGTCCTACTCGTCAAGAGGATATCTCTCGATAAGTATTCCTTTTTTGTAAGTTCACCGACTCTAGGTGAAGTCGTCTCATAAACTCGCAGGGATGATGTACCCCATAAGCTAATAGACGAACCTTCTTTCTAAGGGTTATTGAAAATATTTTTTTTGAAATAAAAATTCCTCCCACGTAGTAAATATATGATAATAAGAGGGATTGACAAAAAATAAATAAATGCAGTAAATAGATAAATGCAATGAATAAATAAATAAATAAAAACCCTAAAGTAAAAAACCCTAAAACCTAAAGTTAAGCGTCCCCAGCAGAGTCGCCAGCTGTTGCGACTGGTTTTTTAATTAGAGTCGCCACTATTAGTTTTTATCCTAAGGAAGAGAATCTAACAGAAAATCCTAATTCGCAGACAGAGATTCTAGGTTTTGGACTTCTTTAGACGAAAGGAAGGTGTTGTACCCCAAAATTTTCCCCCTCACTTGTCAAGAATTTCCTCACAAATCTCTTTGACTCAAGACTGCATTAGGGTTTGACTAGCTCAAGACAACTCCTCATGCACTGATAACCAAAATTAGGGTTTGAGTTTGCACAAGGATTTTTGGACTATCAATGCTTCATATGACTTTCAAGGATCATTATGGACCCCCAAGATTACTCATGTCAAGTTTCAAGCCTTGAATCACATTTTTGATCAATCAATTGGACAGTTGACCTAAAAATCAGCTATATTGGGGAAAAAGTCAACCATGGCTAATTTACAGTCAAATTCATAATTTTTGATCCACATCAACATATTAGACTCATATATATAATTTAATCAAGTTTGGACCATAATTCCTCAAGAAATTTGATCAAATTATCAAAAGGGCAAAATGGTCAAAATTAGGGTTTTGACTGATAAGGGGCAATTTCTGATTTTTGACCTAGAAAAGGATCAATTGGTTTGAAGTATGATTTCAAGAGTTCAATTGCATCATATTTACCCAAAAACATGATTCAAAACATCACAAATCCATTGGATTGACAAATGAATTTTTCAGTCAACTGATCAAAAGTCAAATGTATATTGAAAAGTCAAACTTTGACTTTTTGGTCAAATTCAAGTGCCAAGGATCACAATTCATCAAAATATGTCAAAATTTGAAACTTGTTCATCAAGAAACCAAATATTTAAGATTTGGATTTGAAAAGTTGAAAAGTTCCAACTTAGAAAATTTTCTAAGTATAGAAAATTTCTTATTTTTTCTCAACTTTGAGCCAAATTATCACCATGATGCATGATGATTCAAAGGAAACTTCCAACATTAAATTTGTAGATCACCATGAAATCTACAACTTTTCTTCACACAATTTCTCCTAAAGATGCTTGGATCTCAAGATATAATTTTGTGAATACATGCTCATGAACTAAAATAACTTAGTGAAATTTTGCCCTAGTTAGGCAGGTTTTTGACCTAACTTCATGTAAATTTTTCACATAGTTCCAAGGGGAATATTTTTGAAAGAAATTCAAAGATGAGTTATAGAGCACATTTCAAGCTTTCCAAAATGTCCAAGAACTCCTTGAGATCATTCTTGAGTAGGGAGAATCGAAGAGATGAAGTTGGCAATTTCTCATTTTGATTTCAAGCCATTTCATGATGAACTAAAATTCAAATTCAAGCCTAGGCTGCATAATCTTTGTTTTCAGGCCCCAAACTTGTTTCTCACTCCATAATTAAATGTTTACATAGCTGATAGAGCTTTAATCCAAGCATTAGAGCCTTTGTCCAAACTATAATTCCATTTATGACACAAAGTTGCCATTTCCATTTTGATAAAGCATAACTTTTGCAATTGTCAACTCCTTGAGCTTTTCAATTGTTCTTTCTGCATACACAAACCCTATAAACAAAAAGTAATGTGTCTAGAACTTCTACCAACTCATATCAGGCTTGTACAAACACATAGAGACTTGTCTCCTCACTTTTCTTCAAAAGCAGCAATAGAGCCAAAAGGCTAGAACTCAGAAATATTGAGAAAGCTTGAGATCTAACCTTTTCCATACTAATACACAAGTGTATTGCAACATATCACATGATTTCTAAAGCTCAGAAACTCTCCCAAACACTCTATCACTAAAAATATTCCATAACTTGCAGTTTTTCACCTTGCATAGAAATCTCAAAAACCACTCGTGCGTTTTGAGTTTTAACAACCTAAACACTTAATATAAATCATATATAAGTGTTCCAGACCACTATCCCCTCACTGTAACTCCTCCTCCTCCATCTGTCATATTTACATATCAAGCTTGCAGGTTGACTTGACTAGGGAGATTCAGGAACTTTCAAGGCAAAGTAAGGATTGGAACACACTCAGGGAGGTCCAGGCAAGCTAAAAAAATCCTCAGGCCTTCTAAAAACTTGCTCAAACTCCATTCACGATCTCAACTGAAAAGAGGTAAAAACTCAAACTTCTATCTCTTCATACAAGCATCCTTTGGTCTTGATTTGTGAAAACGAAATGTATATATCCTTGCACTATAGCCAACCATGTTCATAGATTTCATTTATATTCATTGTGTATAGAGAATTTTGGATTTGAAATTTCTATAAAAAATTAGGTTTCAAATTAGGGCCAGTAAAATTAGCTTTGATCTTTGACTTTTAGTTTACATGAATCATATGGTTGAAATCGTGGGAAGAAATACTATCACTTTCATGTTTGGATTTTCCATTTTCATGGAGGAATGAGAGAGATACAGGTGGTCCAGCCATGGCTCAAGGTTGAAGAAGAAGTTTCCTTCAGGAGGCGTTTTATAATATATATATTTATGCCTTTGTTTATATGAACGGATGTACAGCCACCCCAGTGGTAAGGCGGTGCGCAAAAATGCCATAGGTCGTGGGTTCGAGCCTTGGCGCTGCCTTTTGATAATTTTCATACTTTTTCCATTTTTTTGTTGTTTTTTTGCAGCTTGGGCTTCAGACTTTGGGCCTATGTTTTTTTTTTCTAACCTCCTGCCTCCCATTTGCTTGCAGCACCCCTGGCCCATTATCATTTATTTATTTATTTTGCTTTCATTTTATTTTCCTAATAATATTTTCTTAATAATAAAAAATCATAAAAATATATAAAAATGATAAATATTATATCTTGTTTCATTTTATTTTATTTTCTCATAAAAATATTTTTTGTAAGTTATATACTATTTATGATACGGTGGGAGAACTGACTTGGAGTGTTTTGCGTTTGTGTTCGCAAATGTCGCGGTTTAGCAAGAGTCGCCACCGACTTTTCTTTTATCCAATAAGGAAAGGTGAAAAAGCACAAGAAAGACCTTTCGATATGTTTTCTTGAGTTCGGGGGATAGATTATGAAAAGGGAAGGTATTAGCACCCTTTTCATCCATGGTTTTCCATGGGCTCTTAGTTACTTGCTAGATCACTTACTTTTGTTTGAAAAATGTGCTTTTGTATGGTTTTGAAAGTATTTTAAAAAGGCTCCATCATTTAGGAAAACTTTGTAATAGTTCTCGTTCGTAAGAACGTATACAAAGTGTTGAGCTTTTGAAAATGTTTCAAGTTTGGAAAGTGTTTTGAAAGTGTTTTGAAGGTGTATGTGATTGTTTTTGAAAATATCAAGGATGTTTGTTTTAAGAGTGAGCAAGTAACTAAAAGTAATCTACCTACTCAAAAGATTTTAGATGTGATTTTCCTCCTCCTTTATATGTAGCTATCTTACTATTGATTTGGTAAGAAGTCCCGTCGTTGGTTGTGAAGGGACGGGCGTTGGGTCATCGTATGACCATGATAGCAATGTTGTGAGATGACTTAGCATTTTGATTTAGGAACTAAGATCATTTCGAAAGGCAACTTTGATAGCATTATCGAGGGACTATGATCTTATATTTTTGTTTGTGCTAAGACATCCCACATGCATAACATGGCCATTTTTAGGCAACAAGTGGAGTTAACCTTAAGAGTGCATGTGTGAATAGTGTGTTTGATTTGCATGCATTTAATCTTTGATTAGGGTTATCTACTTGTTGATTTTATCTCTTGCCATACACGCCTAATTACTATACAGTATAAGGAAAACAATAAATTGCAGAAATTGAAATTCTACGCTATTACAATATTTAGGGGATGGGGGTACATATGTCCGGATGGGGATTGCAAGTAAAAATAAGTCCTAAGTTACTATTACAACCATATTGAAATGTATAATATAAGAAATAAATAGACTTGTTTAGAAAATGTTTTTGTCTTAAGGAAATAAATTAAAAGGAAAATATTTTTATGTTTTTTATATTTATATAAAAAAGGAGTTAATATTAAAAATAATGAAAAAGAAAATAAATGAAAGATAGAAACAATGTTGCTGCAAGAAAAAATAACAAGGATCAGAAGTTCTGAAGTCAGCCGCGTGGTGACTCAGAAGGAAGCGTCAGAATCAGAAGTTCTGGATTGGTACACTACGAGGTCCTGCAAGAAATGTTAGAGGACAGACGCAAAAGTTCTGGATTGCATTCAGACCGTGGGCCACAAGTCAGAAGTTCTATATTACACTAAAACAGTGAGAAAACGTCAGCAGTTCAGTGCATTATCAGCATGCAAAAATCAAAAACTCTGAGTGTGTAAAAACAGCGAATGGAAACATCAGAAGTTCAGTGTATTTTGACATGCAAGGATAACTCAAAAGTTATGTGCTACATTAGAACCGTGAGTGAATCATAAAGGTTATGTGTGTGTTAACAGCGTAAGAATCAGAGGTTCAGTGTGTGTTAATAGTGAAAAAATCAATAGAAGTTCTGTGTGTTAAAACAGTGAAGAGAACTCAGAAGTTCTGTGTATGTTTAACAATGAGAAAAATAATAGAAGTTCTGTGTGTTAAAAATATGAATGAACATCAGAAGTTTTAATGTTATATTTCAACACTCAATCAGCACATCACCAATTTATTCAGTTCCTAACAATCAGCAAGTCAGAAGGATAATAGCACAACAGTTTACAGAAGTTCTAATCCTAAATCTGAGCCTAGCCTTAATCAAGAAGTTCTGATCCATAATTTTTCTACTTAAGCAATGATATGTAAAACATTAATACTATGATATTTACATGTTAATGATGTTCAGAATGAAAAACAAGAAAAGTCAGAAAGACTTACCTTGAACCTGGAGCGTGGGCTTGGAGCTTTGAGTTGCTGCCTCTGGATGTTCTGAGTCAGCAAGAGAGACGAAACAGTGGTTGTGTTCTTTGATTCAAAGAGGAGGAACAAAAGGTTTTGCTTTGGACATACAAAGGTTTTCCTTGTTTCCTCTTCTCTCTTTTGGCCAATCTCTCTCCAACAGCCAGCCCTTTGCAAGTGTGATGGAGCCACTTATTTATAGGTGAATTTTGTTGTGATTTTGGGGGGAAAAACAAATGGGATTTGAACCTATTTTGGCATCCTGTTCCTTTGCTTTTTCATCACAGTTTTTGTATTCTAGTTAGGTGAAATCATGGGATGTAGGCGTAGGCTGAACCAGCTGTTGGTCATAGGTCTGCAGCAGGTTGTATAAACAAGGTTTTGTAGCCTTCATGTGCTGAAGCACTGCCTTGTTTTTGAAGCAAGCATGGTGGTTGTCAGCAAGAATTAAGGAAAAGCAAAAAGCAAAGCATGGGCTTAATAGCAAAGTTGCTATCCCAAGACAGTAGAGGTACACGTGATGAAAATCCTTTGGATAAAGACTCAGAAGGTGGTTGTGAGCATGAAATGAGCATTAAATGATGATGAGACTTATCACAACCAGAAATCCTACAACGTGAAACTCTACAACAAGGCTTAGTTCTGGATCAGAAGTTCTGCTTCAGCGTAGCATCCCATCTTGTGATCCTCTTATCTTTTGGCTCCAGCATGTTCTGAAGGAGCTTTCAGACTTTCTAGAAAGCTTGCAGCATGCTCCTTAACCTTCTTTGAATTACCCTGGAAAACTCTGACTGAGCTTTTTTGAAAAGTTGCCTAGAAGTTCTGACCAAACTCGGTCTTGAGAATATCCAGAATTTGCTGAGCGTTATGGTGATAACCTGGTCAGAAGTTATGAATTTGTCATATTTTCTTCAACACTTAGAAAAATTCTAAGTATTTAGAATTTTGACCTCTTGGATTTTGATGAAACAAAACTTCATATTTCAACGTGTCTTGATGAAATATGATTCTTGAAGCTTGATTTTGATCCAAAAGTCAAAGTTTGACTTTTCAGTGTGTAAATGACCATTTTGCCCTTAGGAGTGATTTTCTTGGAAAATTTGTAGTTCAAGGTTTGGAAACTTGATAGAAGAAAATCTGGGATCCAGGGTGATTCCTTGTGAAATGAGAGGGCAAATTTTGGAGTACAACACTATCTTTTTTAATAAACTTGTAAATTAAATTATAAATTAGTTTGATATACATATTTTATATATATATATATATATATATATATATATATATATATATATATATATATATATATATATATATATATATATATATATATATATATATATATATATATATATATATATATATATATATATATATATATATATATATATATATATATATATATATATATATATATATATATATTTATTTATTAAACATATTATTTCAATACAAAAGGACCAAAATACCTCATAAATACCATATATTATTTTCAAGAAAAATACAAAAATACTTACTTTTCTTAAAGAAATTTATTTCCTTTTGATAAAATATAACTAGGGTTTAATAATTTTTTTTCTTCTAAAAGTAATTTCCTTTCCTAATTAATTTGAGTTTAATCTTGATTTATTTATTAGGTTTAGGGTAAAACTTTTTCACATAAAAAACCAAACAAAATCTTCTTTTGCATCCACATATCTTTGCATATTTAATTTATCTTGTACATTATTTATTCAAATATTTGTACAAATTCAATTTGGTTGTAATAGATTAATAGGTTTATATTATTGCAAATCCCCATTTGTAAATTGTATACCCCCTCTCACAAATGTTGTAATAGCGTAGGACATTTAAATTTCGCAATTTATCGCTTTTATATAACATGCTAGTAATTAGGGTTTGTATGGCAAGATAAAACCAATCAAATAGAAAACCATAATCCAAGACAAAATCAAGCATGAAAATGACACACTCGCACACAAAACACCCCTAGGGTTATCCCACTTGGTTGCCTTATACAAAATGGCCATATTACGCATGTAAAGTGTCTTAGCAAAAACAAACAAATACAAGATCATAGTCCCTCGATGACGCTATCCAAAGTTGCCTCACAAAAACGATCTTAGTCCCTCAAAAAATGCTAAGATACTTTGCAACATTGCTAATCATGGCTATACGATGACCCACGCCCGTCCCGTTTACATCTAAAGATAGGGTTGCTTACCAAATCAATGGTAAGACAACAATATCAAAGGAAAAGAAAATAAACAAGAAAGACATTTGAGTAGGTAGATTAATTTTAGTTACTTGCTCCATTTCAAAACAAATATCCTTGCAATTTTCAAAACAAACACACACATTTCCAAACATCTTACAAAACTTGAAAACATTTTCAAAAGATCAACATCTTTGTATACATTCTTACGAACAAGAATCATTACAAAGATTGCCTAAACAATGGCCTCTTTATACAAAAAATACTTTCAAAGCCACACAAAGCTCAATTTCAAACAAAAGAAAGTGATCTAGCAAGTAACTAAGAGCCCATGGAAAACCATGGACGAAAAGGGTGCTAATACCTTCCCTTTTCATAATCTACCCCCTAAACTCAAGAAACAATCTCAAAGGTCTTTCCTATTCTTTTTTACCTTTCCTTTTAGATTAAAGAAAAGTCGGTGGCGACTCTTGCTAACCGCAACATTTGCGATCAAATGCAAACCCTTCAAGTCAGTTCTCCCACCGTATCACAGAACTGACGACTCTGTTGGGGATAATTTTTAAAGTGGGGTTACCTTAGGGATATATCACATTTACTTGCTTACATTGTTTGATTTGTATGCTTTACATTATGGTTCTTTGTTTGGGTTTGAATCCTCTACCCGAATTTGGGATACATTATAGGTAAGTAGCAATAAGTTTCCAAACTGTGCGGGCTATACTGACATGGTCTAAGCAATAGCTACATTAGTGCGACATATTTATGGGTACCAGTAGCCTTCGAGTTAATCAAAGAGAATACGGGGCCACTGAGTGATGTCATGAAGCACTAATGAACTTCTAGAACCTTTACTTGACCAACTTGGCCTTTTAGGATGTAGTGAGATGACCGGCTTCGGTGCAGTCCGAAGTTGGTAGATACTCGATACTACACTCATTGAGGTTTGGTTTCTTGGGATATTTCGGTCTCCATTAAAGAGGCTCGAGCTGAAACAATGACCAAGGAAACAATCCAGTGATATTGAGCTCCTTAGAACTCGATTACTATTACTAGGACAAATTTGAGCCAACTAAACTTTAAGAGGGTACTTACCTATAAAACTCCATGAAAGCCTAAACCTAAGGACTTGTTTGCTTTGCTTGTATATACATACTTGTACATAACACCATGGACATCATAAACATCATATACATACACTAATCATTTCAAGGATTTTGGGATTCATCTTTGTTCTTGTTTTGTAAGATATGGATTCACTTCGCAGGAAAACTATTCAAGTCAACCTTGTGAGAATTCATCCACAACCTAAGGAGCTAGCTTCAAAGATTCCTGAGAACTCTCCATTCACCGAGAGACATGGTCATCTACTCAACTTGGTCACCTCCAACACAGATGAGGACATGATGAAGGTGCTCTTTCAGATCTTTGATCCTTTGCACCATTGCTTCACATTTCCCGACTATCAACTTGTGCCTACTTTGGAAGAATTATCCCAACTCTTGAGGATTCCCATTCTCAATCAACTACCTTTCAACGGTACGGAAAGATATCCAAATCTAGAAGATATTGCTCAAGCTCTCCACTTGCACTCATCTGATATCACAACTCATTGGGAAATAAGGAGTGGTCTGAAAGGTTTCTTAGCAAAGTTCCTGTTTGAGAAAGCCCAAAGCTGTTGGAATTCCCTAGACTTGCAAGCCTTTGAGGAAATTGTGGCTCTTCTCATCTATGGGATGGTTTTGTTTCCAAACCCTAACCAACTCATAGATGTGAACAACATCAAAATCTTCATATCACGCAACCCGATGCCTACATTGCTAGGGGATATCTTACACTCTTTTCACACTCGCATAATGAGGAAAAGAGGTGTCCTGATGTGTTGCACCCCTCTCTTGGCAAGATGGTTTATTTCTCATCTACCCCAATTAGTCTTAAAGAATGAGCAAGTTTCAAGGTGGTCACAAAGGTTGATGACACTCAAACATTCAGACATTCATTATTGCTCCAGTTCCAAAGAGAATGTTATCATTGTCGACCGTTGTGGAGAATTTCCTAATGTCCCTTTACATGGCATTAGGAGAGGTATCACCTACAACCCCTGCTTAGCTTTAAGGCAGTTTGGTTATACCCGAAGGGATGGCCTCCACGAGATGCTGATTCAAGGTTTGGTATTCAACTACGACAACGACGATCAAGGTCTTCGCCAAAGATTTATCCGAGCTTGGAGGATGTTAAACAAGGTGGATAGCAAGACTTTGGGGCACAAGAATTCCATCCCTCTTGAGCCTTACCTCAAATGGGTACGAACTTGCACTCAGAGTCTTATGATGCCTTACCCCTCCATTCTCTCGGTAATCATCGAGCCTGTCATGGAAGGAGATGTTCCATACACTATCCTACATCCTGAAATGCCCACGTCTCTTGAAGACCTCCAAAGGGATTGTATACAACTTAAAGGAGATAGAGATACTTTCGAAGCCCAATTCTATGCAAGCGAGAAGAAGGTTTTGGAGATCACTAGGCTACTTCATGAGGAGCAGACTCTGAATGCCTACATTGCACCAAAGAGGATGCGCACTACTTTTCTATCTTAGAGTTTTGTATTATTTTTCCCAAGGGGAATTGATGTACTCAAACTTTATCTTACTAATATAACGTGTGTTTCCTTTTTGTCTAAAGAAAATTTGAATCTTTGAAATCCTTGAAAACATTGCATATGCATATACCATTCATCATAACATAAACAGGTCTTTTACAACAAGTCTCCTCATCTCTCTACTGTTTATTTTAGTAAGATGGATCTCGAGCAAACAGTGAAAGATCTCCAAACTCAGAATACGCAGTTTCAACAGTTTCTCATGACCCTAGCAAAGGGGCAAGAAGAGTTGAAGAATCTGCTGGATGAAGAGAGGAAAAAGAAAACAAAGAAGGTAACCAGAGTCTTAAACATGGGGAGAAGATTTCATGGGCAGACAAGAAGGACTTTGGACTTTGCAACAACATCCGGTGAAGGAGAGGGGAAAGGCAAGGAAACAATTGTCCCATCAGAATCAGAAGAAGAGGACTACTCTGAGGAACAATACCCTCCAGCTGATGATAAGTATAAACATCTTGAAGAGCGGTTGAGCGCGATGGAAATCCAAAAGGTTCCAGGCTTAGACTTTGAGGAATTGAGACTAGTGTCGGGGATTGTGATTCCTCCAAAATTCAAAGTGCCTATATTTGCCAAATATGATGGAGTGTCATGCCCTAAAATGCATCTCCGATCATATTTGAGGAAAATTCAACCCCATACCGCTGATAAAGACTTATGGGTGCACTTCTTCCAAGACAATCTGTCTGGGTCTCAACTTGACTAGTTCTACCAACTAGAAAGTGAAGGTGGAGAAAACACTTAGAAGGGGGGGGGGGGGTGAATAAGTTTCTCTTTTTCTTTTATTAAAGGCTCAACTATAATGGAAAGACAAGGCTATTTTTATCCTGGTTCGTTTGAACTCAAACTGCTCCAGTCCACCCGCCAAGGTGATTTTGCCTTTCTCAACAAGGATTTAATCAACTATAATCAACTGATTACAATCACACAACAATTGTTGTGACTAAAAGTGCACAAGTAATTTTACAAGTGACTCACACCACTAAGACTTAAACTAGTCCTAGTCTACTTGAGAGATCTGACCAAACTTGGTCTCTCAAGGAACAATTACAAGAGATAAATCTTTACAGATAGTGAAACAAAGTTTGCTTCTAAGAAAGCTATATCACAACTGTGATTTTTCACTAAGAATAGTATAGCACAAAGTGTATGAAATTTGTTTGTGAGCCCAAAATATTTTTGCTTAGTTATTGCTTCTTTTGAAATTGATGAGTTCTATTCAGAACTTCATTTGTTCAGTCTTTCAGTTGAGCAGTTTTTCAGTTCAGTTAAGTTCACGACTTGCAATTAATGTTCTTCTATATATAGCATGAAGAAACATGACCGTTTCTGCCTTCAAATGGAGAGCATTAAATGTTTGCGTGTTTCCTGGAAATATTCCATTTTCCAATGCACTAGCGTAGACACTTGAGTGCATGTAGCCGTCTTTGCATTAAATGAGCAAATGACACTTGTAAGAGCATGTCTCTTGATCCTTGACAAGACTTGTTAGCTTCTATATCAATTCAGAACTTGGCTTCACGTCTTGATTCAGAACATGCTTGCATATCTTCTAAACAACGCTTGCTTGCGAAGTACTTTTGATCAGCACTTGCTTTCAAATAACTTTTGAACAACACTTGCTTTCAAGGAACTTCTGAACAGTACTTGCTTTCAAGTAACTTCGGAACAACACTTTCTTTCAAGGTGCTTCTGATCAAGGAATCCTGCTAAGCGTTAGAAGATGCATTTAAATAATTATCTTACCAGAGTCAGCATCAGCATCAACATCAGTACTTGCTCTAAAACAAATGGTTCTTTCATCAAAGAACATCTTCATTTATTTTCAGCTCAGCACATCAAGATGCTTCTGTCAGAACATTATCAGAGACAGCATCAATACTTGCACTAAAACAAATAGTTCTTTCATCAAAGAACTTCTTCATTTATTTTCAGCTTAGCACATCAAGATGCTTTTGTCAGAACATAATCTGAAACAATTAAATACGTTCATTAGAGTATCAAATATATAAAATATAATTTATTATTATCATCAAAACTCTGAGATATGATCAGAACTAATCTTGCTCTAACAGAAAGGGCTAATGTTCACAATTGGGAAGATCTTGTGGCAACTTTCTACAAGTAATACCAGTACAATGTTGATTTGGCGCCTACCCGTACTCAACTCCGGAGTATGGCTATGGTGTTCAATGGAGGTTTCAAGGACTATGCACAAAAATTAAGCGATTTGGCTGGAAGATTTCAACCCCCTCTATCTGAGAGAGAATTGGTAGACGTGCTCTTAGGCACCTTATCTGGTCCCTTCTTCAATCATTTAATCTGAAGTTCATCTGCAGGGTTTACTGAACTAATATTAACCGGAGAGAGGATAGAAGCCGGTATTAAGAATGGAAAAAATCCAAAAAGACATATCTTCTTCTACAGCTGTAAGGAAGCCTTTTATCGGGAAGAAAGAGGTAGCTACTGTATATCCGCAAAGAAACCAAGATAGAGTCGAACGCCGACCAATGGTGGGGGCTAATATGATCCCAAAGCCTACATCTGATCAACAAAGAAGTAATCAACCAAGGGTAGAAAGGCCAGCCAGGCAGTTTACCAGAATCAACATGACTCCGTCTCAAGTATTACCTCATTTGCTAAGATCCAACTTGGTAACCTTGAAAGAAGCTCCAAAAAACCCCAACACAATATCCCCTCATTATCATCCCAATGCTCGTTGCACATATCACTCTGAAAGTCCTGGTCACGATACTAATAACTATTGGGCCTTGAAGAACAAAATACAAGACCTCATTGAAGCAAAGGAAATTGATTTTGATGCGCCCGAAAAGCCAAATGTCATTTCCGCTCCTATGCCCAGACATGGTCACAATACCAATGCCATTGAAGAAGATTTGTTTGTTACCTCAGTTGACGAGCTCATGACCCCACTTCCGACTATTAAGATAAACTTGTTGAAAGCCGATGTATTCCTGGGCTGTAATAAAGTTTGCCACCTCTGTTTATCCTCACCAACTGGCTATCCTTTGTTGAAGACAGACATTCAGTGCCTGATAGATAACAAAGAGATTTTGTTTGAGAAGACTTGTGTTCCACCTATTCCTGTTGAAGATGTTTCTATCATTACCATTTCCGCCAATTCTTCCAGGGTCTCCACCAAAAGACCCGTTAGAATTACATCAGTTTCGAAAGCAACTCCTCTAATAATCACAATGCCTGGGCCAGTCCCATATACATCAGAAAAAACCATTCCATGGAATTATGGAGGGGATGTCTATTACCATGGTATTAAGCAAGACTGGCCGGCCACCAAAGAGATAAATTCCGAAGAAGAAGATTCCGACATCAACAATATTGCCGGAACTAGCAAAATTACCCAAAGTGGTAGGATCTTTTCTCCAGAAATTTCTCCCCTAAAAGCAGTTTCTGGACCCATAATTATCCCTGTGGCTGCTCTAAAGGTTGCTCCTACACCCATAATCATTTCTGCAAGTACTCCAATTGAAAAAGCTGTTACAACCCCTATAATCATTCTTACTGACACTCATACTTCCGAGTTAACCGAGGCTCGAGGAAAAGGTGTTATGGTTGAGCCTGTCCGGACGAAGGCTCAGTCATTGACTATCCCTGAGACCTCCAAGAAGGAAATGGAGAAGATCTTAAAAATTATAAAGAGAAGCAACTACGATGTAGTTGAACAATTGGGGCAACCTCCCTCTAAAATCTCCATGCTGGCATTACTACTGTGTTCTGAGGCACATGCGAAAGCCTTGGTGAAGTTCTTAAAAATAGCCCATGTACCACAAGAGACATTTGTTAATCAATTTCAAGACTGCGTGGCCAGCCTAACTGCGGACAATGGTTTAGGTTTTTCATATGATGATCTAACGCCGAGGGGAAGAAAGCATAATGAGGCGTTGCATGTCTCAGTAGAATGTAGGGGCACCACTCTGGCACATGTTTTGGTGGATATTGGCTCATCCCTGAATGTATTACCCAAAAAAGCTCTTGACAGACTTGACTGTGAAGGGTTGACTTTGAAGCCGAGCAACATAGTGGTAAGGGCTTTTGACAGCTCGAAGAGGATGGTACATGAGGAGGTGGACATTCCCATAAAGGTTGGAACCCAAACCTTCAATTCAACTTTTTATATGATGGACATCCGCCCTTCATATTCCTGCTTGCTAGGCCGACCATGGATCTATAATGTTGGCGCTGTTACCTCTACACTGCACCAGATGCTAAAGTATCTGGTTCAAGGGAAGATTATCACTGTTCATGGAGAGGAAGAATACATGATCAACCATCTCAATTCCTTTAGATATGTGGAATTGGACAGCGAATTCATTAAAACTCCATTTCAACACTTTGAAGAGGTCCTCCAAGAGGTGTCAGTGACCAAGACTGTTCCCAAGATTACAAGGCCTCCGCTCTGGATGTCATTGCTGAAAGATGCCAAAGCAGTGGTGGAAGAAGGTGGATGCACTATCTGGGGATAACTCCCAGATATCCCGTATAAATCTGACAAGTTTGGCTTAGGTTTCGTTTCAAGTGCTCAAAAGGTTGTACTCCGTGCCCGTGCTGGAGGTCCACCCTTGAAGATGAGCAACCGTGAGGTCAACACGGTAGAAGATGGTGAAGATGGTTGCAACCTAGAGGATTGGATATTTCCGACTGTCAATGGAGGGCTCAGCAATTGGGAGGCTAGAGACTTCATCCCAATCACTTTCATCCCTCAGTAATTTATCTTTACATTTTGTTGGATCTGTAATATTCAAAACAATTCGCACTCTTAAAACCTTGTGTCTTACCCATGGCACAATGGTCCATTTGTAAGGGTTATTATCTCATTTTTCATATAACATCAATGAATCATGGACGTTTTCGCATTCAAACTTTTGCACCCATTGTTTTTCTTTTACATTTTACTTTCTTTCAAACATAGCTATACCTTTACACACACCCACACTCACAATGCAGGTATACATCCATTCTGGATCTCATGGGTAACGATACTGCTATGGCCTTTTGTGACTCTGAGAAACTGAACTACCAAGCCGAAGATGAAGGTGAGGAAGATTGTGAATTACCAGGGGAACTTGCCAGACTACTACAGCAAGAAGAGAGAACCATTCAGCCTCACGAGGAACCCGTGGATATGATCAACCTAGGTACCGAAGAAGCTAAAAAAACAGGTCAAAGTGGGTGCCAATTTGGAACCCAGTATCAAGAAGCGCCTGATTCAGTTGTTACACGACTATGTTGAAGTCTTCGCTTGGTCATATGAAGACATGCCATGACTTGATGAAGATATTGTGGTACATCGTCTGCCTACAAGAGAAGATTGTCCGCCAGTAAAGCAAAAGGTACGTCGAATGAGGCCTGATATGTCAGAAAAGATTAAAGCAGAGGTCATGAAGCAATTTAACGCTGGATTCTTGGCTGTCACCTCTTACCCCCAATGGGTTGCTATGATACAGTGGGAGAACTGACTTGAGGTTTTGCGTTTTATCGCAAATTTCGCGGTTAGGAAGAGTTGCCACCGACTTTTCTTTTATCCAAAAGGAAAGGTAAAAAAGCACAGGAAAGACCTTTGAGATGTTTTCTTGAGTTCGGGGGGTAGATTATGAAAAGGGAAGGTGCTAGCACCCTTTTCATCCATGGTTTTCCATGGGCTCTTAGTTACTTTCTTAGATCACTTGCTTTGGTTTGTTTGAAATGGTGCTTGATGTGGTTTTGAAAGTATTTTGTAAAAGAGGCCATTCGTTTAGGAAATCTTTGTAATGATTCTCGTTCGTAAGAATGTATACAAAGATGTTTGTCTTTTGAAAATGTTTTCAATGTTTGTAAGTTGTTTTTGAAATGTGTATGTGTTTGTTTTGAAAATAGCAAGGATTGTTGTTTGAAATGGAGCAAGTAACTAGAAGCTATCTACCTACTCAAATGTCTTTCCTATGTATTTTCTATTCCTTTGACATTGTTGACTTACCATTGATTTGGTAAATAACCCTATCTTTGGATGTAAACGGGACGGGCATGGGTCATCGTATAGCCATGATAGCAATGTTGCAAAGTATCTTAGCATCTTTAAGGGACCAAGATCATTTTTCTTAGGCAACTTTTTTGAATAGCGTCATCGAGGGACTATGATCTTATATTTGTTTTGTTTTGCCAAGATACTTCGCATACGTAACATGGCCATTTTATTTTAGGCAACCAAGTGGGAGAAACCCTAAGGGTGCTTGTGTGCAAAGTGTATCACTTTTCATGCTTTTGATTTTGTCTTGTATTTAGGGTTTTCTATTTGTTTTGTTTCGTTCTTGTCATACAAACCCTAATTACTAATCATGGCATATGAAAGCAATAAATTGCGTAATTCCGCGAATCAAAATAAATATAATACAATATTTAAAATGTAATGCAATGTATATGTAAAGAAAAGATGTTTTATGTCTTGCTTTTGTATAAAAGAATATTTAATTTAAATCTAAAAAAAATAAGGAAAAATAATTAATTCTTTTGAAAGGGATTAAACCCTAATTTCTATTTAAAAGAAAATAATGTTTATATATTATTTTGTGAATTTTTTGTATAAAAATAAATAATATTGTGTATAAATATTAAAAATTAAATATGTGCAAAAAAAATAAGAATTTGTAAATAGGGAATGTAAAATAAAAATATTAAGTATATTTAATTATTTTTATAAGTTTATTAAGAAAATAAATTATATTCTATTAAAATAAATTAATTTTTTATGTGAGAAGTAATAAAAAAATGCACTTTTGAACCATATTAAACGATAATACAAAGAATGTGAAAACAGTGCAAAATAAAGAGGAAAAAAAATGCACTTTTGAACTGCTATGTGTCGACCCATGCTGCTATGCATCGACACATAACTTCTCCTTGCCCCTGTAAAGTGAAATCTGTTCAGTATGAGTCGACACATAATGGGATGTATCGACTCATACACTTTTTTGCATCGACGCGAAATGCGTATGTGTCGACTCATAGTCCTTTCCAGTTTCTGTTTTGTGACCTGAACTCAGTATGGGTCGATGCACGAGGGTCATGTGTCGACTCATACCCTGTATTTTCACTAAGATGGGTCGACACATATGGATATGTGTCGATACATACTGCATTTTTCTGCCTTATACACCATTCTTTGCATACATCAGTTAGTTTTTTAACATATGAATGAATAACAGGAACAATAAATAAATGATTAACTTCAAGAATAATGATTACTACATCCTATAAACAGAAAAGTTGATGTATGGAAAAGTCAAGGTAAAGATGACTTACCTTGAAACTGCACTTTAAGTTTTGAGTCCAAATGCCCTTCAATATGTTGTATGAACCTTAAGGAAGCTCCAATAGGCTGCTAGACTTTCCTTTTTGTTGAAGGTTATTAAACAACCTCTGTGTGGTATGAAATGTTTGGATGAGTTAAACACAAAACACCCGAGCCAAATGAGAGTTGGATGAGTTTTGTGCAGAAACTGTATGCTTGAACAGATTTTTGGTGTTTTTTAGTTTGAGAGATTTTCAGGTCCTTGCCAAGCGTCCTCTGTGTTGTACATTGTTTGCATATTAGTATAGAAATGATCTAAAGTCAGCTCTCTATCAGCTGTACAAGCCCTAGCCTTTTTGCAACTTTTCTTGTACTTGAAGCAAAGTGACAAGACCAAACCCACATGCTTGTACCAGCTTGCTTTAGGGTTGGTATGAGTTTGTACAAGTTGCTTGAGACCTGTGTGGTTTTCTTGTATCAAGGGGATAGTTTCAAAGCTCCAAGTTGACAAGTTTGCAAAAGTGCTTCTTTATGAAAATGGCATTGGAGCCTTTTTACCCAAAATGGAACTACAAGTTGTGTAAAAGTCCAAAAGCAAGGATAAAGGCTTTGTCAACTGAGTATGCATTTAATTAAGGAGTGTGTAGCAAGTTTAGGACCTATAAAGCATGAAATAGCCAGCATAGGTTTGGTTTGTAACTTGGTTCTTCATGAAAATGGCTTGAACAAAAAGTGAGAAAATGCCAACTTCCTCTCTTCGATTCTCCCTACTCAAAAATGATCTTGGAGAGTTATTTGAAATTTTAGAAAGCTTTCAATGTGTTCTATAATCCATCTTTGAAATTCATTTTGAGATATCTCTTGGAACTAGGTGAAAACTTTCCATGAAGTTGGGTCCAAAACCTGCCTAAATTAGGGCAAAATTTCACTAAGTTAAGAAGTTCATGACCATGTATTCACAAATTTATAAATTGAGATCCAAGCATATTTATGGAGAAGTTTGTGAAGCAAAGTTGTATATTTCATGGAGGTCTACAACTTTCATGTTGGGAACTTTCTTTGAATCAAAATGCACCATGGTGAAAAAGTGGTGTAAAGTTGATAAAAAATAAGAAAATATTATACTTAGAAAAATTCTAAGTTATGAAAATTTTCAAATTCAAACCCTAACTTTCAAATTTGGTTTTCTTGGTGAACAAGTTTCATATTTTGACATATCTTGATGAATCATGACCCTTGGTACTTGATTTTGACCAAAAAGTCAAAGTTTGACTTTTCAGTGTATAGTTGACTTTTGATCAGTTGACTGAAAATTTCATCTGTCAATCCAATGAACTTGAGATGTTTTGAACCATATAATTAAGTCAAGATGATTCCATTGAATCCTTGAAATTGTGCTTGAACTCAATTGGTCATTGGCTAGGTTAACAATCAAAAATTGCCCTTTCTCAGTAAAAACCCTAATTTTGACCAAAAATCCTTGTGCAAACTCAAACCCTAATTTTGGGTTATCAGTGCAAGATGAGATGTCTTGAGCTGACCAAACCCTAATCTTGTCTTGAGTCAAAGAAATCTTGTGAGAAAAACTTGGTAAATGAGAGGGCAAATTTTGGGGTACAACAGCTGCCCCTGTTCAATCTTCTTGAACCTGAAGAGTTAGATTGGCGAGCTTTGCCGTTCGTGACTCAAAGGTAAAAGATGATTGGAAACTAGAGTGCCCGTAAATTTGCACTCAACAAAGTGTAGTTTGAGGAAATGGGCTTAAAGATGCCATTTGGAGAGGCGATAGAATCTCGTCGCAGATGGGCTCGTAGATGCCATCCAAGAATGTTTGTTGAATTGTAAGTTGTAAGTCAAAAGAATGAGTATCAGAATGGTGTCCGTATCTGGAATGCATCTGAGCTGTATATGGGGACTGAACCTGTATGAGCAACAGAATAGCATCCATGTCTGGAGTGTATCCGAGCTGTATCTGAAAGCTGTCTTTGAATGAGTATCAGGATGGCATCTGTATCTGGTGCGTATCTGAACTGTATCTGAAAGCTATTTTTGAATAAGTATCAGGATGGCATCCGTATCTGGTGCGTATCTGAACTGTATCTGAAAGCTTTTTTTGAATGAGTATCAGGATGGGATCCGTATCTGGTGTGTATCTGAACTGTATCTGAAAGCTGTCTTTGAATGAGTATCAGGATGGCATCCGTATCTGGTGCGTATCTGAACTGTATCTGAAGTGTTTTTGAATGAGTGCATAATGGCTTCCGTATCTGGAGCGTATCTGAACTGTATCTAGATTGCATATTTTTAATGGTAGCTTATTTAATCTTATCCTGAAAAGGGTAAAATGTTAGCTGAAACACAAGGTTATATTGCATGAAGTGTATGATGCAATATATGCGTTTTAACAATGTTTATGATATGTGGATGTAATGTATGCGCATGTAAGCTGATTTGCTGTATTGCTGAGGGAAATACATCCTTGACTGCTGCTGAGGATATGTGGATTCTTCATGTCTTGAAGTTGACAAAATTTCCGTTGGGAGAGTAATGCCATGTACTGCTTGAGGAATCTGTTTGGGGAATCCAGAGAACTTTGATGACTTCTATTGGGGATTTAATGACGGGAGTCTTTATTCTGTCGGGGAGCAATAAAAACTCTATGGGGAAAAAGCTTATTCCATTTCGGGAAAAAGTTCATGAGTTTCGGTGGTCTGTCACCCTACCGGGGAGTTATCCTAGGTTGGGGAGTAACAAAAGTTAACTGTTATCCGGTTGATTTTCAGGCTTCAAGATAACCTGCTGGGGAATTTTGGAGAAACTGGATGGTTTCCACTGTGGATTAATAGTTTGAAGTTTTGGCTCCGCTGGGGATCTTGATGACGTACTGTAGGGATTGTTTAGGGAATAGCCTAAAGACGTTTTCCTATTCTTTCGACCTGTCAGTAATTATCCTTTTTCATTTCGTTTATTTGTAAACAGTAATTATGTTCAAATGCATATGTTCATTAATGAATCATTGGACGTTTTTTGCAAATAAAACACAAGTGTAAAAGAAAAGGACAAATAGTTTTCTGTACTTTAAAGAGATATCTTTGTATTTACTTTGAATAAGTATTTTTGTACAAAGGAGACAGACATCCTAGTAAGAGGATGGTGTCATAAAAATAAGAAAAATTTATACAAAGAAAGATAGCTATGTGTGATAATCCCATGGGGCTCCAATTCTGCTATAGCCTCCGTATCTCCGAATATCTTGTCTATTTGCTGCTTCGTTCGAAGATGATTGAATTGATCAGAAGCTCCGAGTTTCTCAATGAAGAGATTGTCCTCAAAGTGATCCGACGAGATATAGTCATACGCTTTAATTCCCTAACTTTTTCCTGGACCGCCCTTTCGGGTTTTCAGTCCACCGGGAAACCCTTTTTTGCCCAAGTCGCCCTTTCAGGTTTTTAACTTGCCGGGTGTACAAATTTTTTTATTTCATCCCTAATTTTTGCCCGAACCTTTTTGGTTCGCTAGGATGCCCTTGTTTTTCCTAGGTGTGTCAACCTAGCGGGTCTTTTATGCGTAATATCTTTTGACTATGTCTACGTTCGCAAGGTGTGGCAGGTCATCACCGTCCATGGTGGTTAAGATCATTGCCCCACCAAAGAAGATGTTCTTGATTACAAATGGTCCTTCATAGGTAGGAGCCCATTTGCCCCTGGGATCACTTTGTGGCAAGATGATGCGCTTGATCACTAGATCTCCAACTTGATATACCTGGCGTCTGACTTTCTTGTTGAAAGCCTTGATCATCCGTTTTTGATACATCTGACCATGGCAAACAGCAATAAGTCTCTTTTCCTCAATTAAGTTCAGTTGATCAAGCTGGGTCTGGATCCAATTGTCTTCACTCAAACCTGCATCTTTCATAATTCTTAAAGAGGGGATTTGAACCTCAATAAGCAAGACAACCTCCATGCCATAAACTAAGGAATATGGTGATTCCCCAGTTGATATGCGAGCCGTGGTACGGTACCCGTGGAGAGCAAATGGTAGCTTCTCATGCCAGTCCTTATAGGTGACTGTCATTTTCTGTATGATCTTTTTAATGTTTTTATTTGAAGCTTCGACTGCACCATTCATCTTTAGCCGATAGGGGGATGAATTGTGATGTTGAATCTTGAACTGCTTGCACAAGGCGGTGATCATAGTATTGTTAAGGTTCATACCATTATCAGTGATGATCCTTTCTGGGATACCGTACCGGCAAATAAGATTCTTCTTGATGAAGCGGGCAACAACATTTATAGTAACGGATGCGAAGGAAGCTGCTTCGACCCACTTTGTGAAATAGTCAATGGCCACTAGAATGAAGTGGTGTCCATTGGAGGCTTTAGGCTTGATCTCCCCAATCATATCGATTCCCCACATAGCAAAGGGACAAGGAGCTGTTAAGACATTTAGAGGAACCGGAGGCACATGCACCTTGTCTGCATAGATTTGACACTTATGACAGGTCCAGAAGTGTTGATAGCAGTCTGCTTCCATGGTAGACCAATAATAGCCTGCCCGTAGGATTTTCTTCGCCATCGTATGCCCACTTGAGTGAGTGCCAAAGGTTCCTTCATGTAATTCGGCCATGATCTCTTTAGCTTCAATCTTATCCATACAACGGAGCAGAATAGAATCATGATTACGTTTGTACAGGATGCCATTACTCAGGAAGAACTTAGCAGAGAATCTCCTTAAGAACTTTTTATCATTGATTGAAGCTCCTTCTGGATATTCTTGAGCCTCGAGATATCTTTTAACTTCATGAAACCAAGACTGGTCCACTACTTCTTTAGTATTAATCTCGTGACAATATGCTGGTTCGTCCATTTGTTCAATGGTGATCTGGGGAGCCTCGTTATCCCAATTAAGTTTAAACATAGATGACATTGTGGCTAGAGCATCTGCTAGCTGATTTTCTTCTCGCGGGAAATGCTCGAAGGTAATCTGCTCAAAATGTGGTAACAATGTCAAAACATGTTCTTTGTAAGGGATAAGGTTTGGATGCTTAGTGTCCAATTCTCCTTTGATCTGACTGATGACCAAAGCTGAATCCCCAAACACATTTAAATATTTGATTCCCAAGTCTATGGCAGCCTTGAGACCAAAGATGCATGCTTTGTATTCCGCCATGTTGTTCGTACAGTTAAAGCAAAGTCTGACAGTAAAAGGAGTATGGCATCCTTCCGGAGATATGAGTACAACGCCAATACCATTACCAAGTGCATTGGATGCCCCATCAAATAACAGGGTCCATCGGGATCCTTGTTCAGGTCCGTCATATGGTCTGATTTCTTCACAATTGTCTAATGTCATGATGTCTTCGTCCGGGAATTCAAACTTCATGGACTGATAATCTTCTACAGCTTGATGAGCAAGATGATCAGCTAGCACACTGCCCTTTATAGCTTTTTGGGTCGTGTACTGTATGTCATATTCTTTTAGGATCATCTTCCATCTAGCTATCCTCCCAGACAGAGCAGGCTTCTCAAAGATGTATTTTATCGGATCCATCTTAGATATCAGCAAAGTGGTATGAGTCAACATATACTGTCTTAGCCGGCGAGCAGCCCATACTAGAGCGCAACAAGTTTTCTCGAGCATGGGCTGCTCGCTGGCTATTACAGTATATGCTTACTCATACTATCTTGTTGATATCTAAGATAGATCCGATAAAATACATCTTCGAGAAGCCTATTCTTTCTGGGAGAAAAGTGAGATGGTAGATGTTCCTGACATAATATGACATACATTATACTACCCAGAAAGCTATAAAGGGCAGTGTGCTAGTCGATCACCTTGCTCACCAAGCTGTGGAAGACTACCAGTCCATGAAGTTCGATTTCCCGGATGAAGACATCATGACATTAGACAACTGTGAAGAATTCAGGCCATATGACGGACCTGAACAAGGCTCTCGATGGACCCTGTTCCTTGATGGAGCTTCCAATGCACTCGGAAATGGTATTGGTGTTGTACTCATATCTCCAAAAGGTTTTCATACTCCCTTTACTGCCAGACTTTGCTTCAATTGTACAAATAACATGGCGGAATACAAAGCATGTATCTTCGGTCTCAGAGCTGCCATAGACATGGGAATTAAATCCTTAGATGTGTTTGGAGATTCAGCTTTGGTCATCAGTCAGATCAGAGGGGAATGGGACACCAAACACCCAAACCTTATCCCTTACAAAGAACATGTTTTGACATTGCTACCACATTTTGAGAATATTACCTTCGAGCATTTCTCGCGAGAATAAAATCAGCTAGCAGACGCACTAGCCACAATGTCATCTATGTTTAAACTTAAATGGGATAACGAGGCTCCCCAGATCACCATTGAATGAATGGATGAACCAGCACACTGTCACAAGATTAATACTAAAGAAGTAGTGGACCAGCCTTGGTTTCACGAAGTCAAGAGGTATCTCGAGGCTCAAGAATATCCAGAAGGAGCTTCAATCAATGATAAGAAGTTCTTAAGGAGATTTTCTGCTAAGTTCTTCCTTAGTAATGGCATCCTGTACAAACGCAATCATGACTCTGTATTACTTCGGTGCGTAGATAAGGTTGAAGCTTAAAGGATCATGACTGAATTACATGAAGGCACTTTTGGCACCCATTCTAGTGGGCATATGATGGCAAAGAAAATCCTACGGGAAGGCTATTACTGGTCTACCATGGAAGCAGATTGCTATCAACACTCTCGAACCTGCCATAAGTGTAAAATTTATACTGACAAGGTGTACGTACCTCCAGTTCCTTTGAATTTCTTGATAGCTCCTTGGCCCTTTGCTATGTGGGGGATTGATTTGATCGTGGAAATCATTCCAACAGCTTCCAATGGACACCGCTTCATGCTAGTGGCCATTGACTATTTTACAAAGTGGGTGGAGGAAGCTTCCTTCGATTCCTTCACCAAGAATGTTGTTGCCCGTTTCATCAAGCAAAACCTTATTTGCTGGTACGGTATCCCAGAAAGAATCATCACTGACAATGGTACAAATATCAACAACACTATGATCACTGCATTGTGCGAGCAATTCAAGATTCAACATCACAATTCTTCTCCCTATCGGCCGAAGATGAATGGTGTTGTAGAAGCTGCAAATAAAAACATTAAAAAGATCATACAGAAAATGACAGTCATATATAAAGACTGGCATGAGATGTTACCATTCTCTCTCCACGGATATCGTACCACGGCTTGCACATCAACGGGGGCAACACCTTATTCTTTGGTTTAAGGCATGGATGTTGTCTTGCCTATTGAGGTTCAGATCCCCTCTCTAAGGATTATGAAGGATGCAGGGTTGAACAAAGACGATTGGATCCAGACTCGACTTGATCAACTGAACTTGATTGATGAAAAGAGACTTACTGTTGTTTGCCATGGTCAGATGTATCAAAAACTGATGATCAAGGCTTTCAACAAGAAAGTCAGACGCCAAGTGTATCAAGTTGGGGATCTAGTGATCAAACGCATCATCTTGCCACAAGGTGATCCCAAGGGAAAATGGGCTCCTACCTATGAAGGACCATTTGTAATCAAAAACATTTTCTCTGGTGGTGCAATGATATTGACCACCATGGATGGCAACGATCTGCCACACCCTGCAAACGCGGACATAGTCAGAAGATACTAAGCATAAGAGACCCGCTAGGTTGACATACCTAGGAAAAACAAGGGCATACTGGAGAACCAAAAAGGTTCGGGCAAAAATTAGGGATAAAATAAAAAAATTTGTACACCCGGCAAGTTGAAAACCCGAAAGGGAGACTTGGGAAAAAAAGGGTTTCCCGATGGACTGAAAACCTGAAAGGGCGGTCCAGGAAAAAGTTAGGGAATTAAAGTGTATGACTATGTCCCGTTGGATCACTTTATGGACAAACTTTGGCTTCCACTGACAAACTCAGAGTTTCTGATCAATTCAATCAGCTTCAGACAAGGCAACAAATAGACAAGACACTTGGAGATACGAAGGCTATAGCAGAATGGAAACCCCGTGGTATTTTTGTACACATAGCTATCTTTCTTTGTATCAAAATTTTCATTTTTTTACGACAACATTCTCTTACTAGAATGTTTGTCTCCTTGTACTAAAATACTTATTCAAAGTCAATACAAAATATTCCTTTGAAAGTGCAAAAACTATTTGTCTTTTCTTTACGCTTGTTTTGTTTACAAAAACGTCCAATGATTCATTGTTGAGCATATGCATTTGAACATAATTACTGTTTACAAATAAACAAAATGAAAAGAGACAATTACTGATAGATTGAAAGGATAGGAAAAATCTCTAAGCTATTCCATAAGTAAACCTCTACAGTACGTCATTTAAATCCCCAGCGGAGCAAAGTTTCAAATTGTGAATCCCCATTAGAAGTCTTCAAACTTCTCAGGATTCCCCAGTAAGATTTTACAAACAGCACATGGCATTACCCTTACAACAAAGTTTATTTCTCTCGACATAAATTCATCAACACTTCAAATTCAAAGCATGAAGACTTACATATCCTCAACAACAGTCAGGGGTTTATTTCCCACAATCCAACAACAATACAGCAAATTAGCTCACATATGCATACGTCATATTCATATATCATAAACATTGATAAGCACAACATAATCCCATTATGCATACATTTCATGTATCATGACTTGGCATCTTAGCTAACATTTTACCCTTTTCAGGATAAGATTAACAGCCACCATTAACAATATTCAAAAACTGATACAGTTCAGATACGCTCCAGACACGGATGCCATTCTGATACTCATTCAGACTCAACTTTCAGATACAGTTCAGATACGCTCCAGACACGGATGCCATTCTGATACTCATTCAGACTCAACTTTCAGATACAGTTCAAATACGCTTCAGACACGGATGCCATTCTGATACTCATTCAGACTCAACTTTCAAATACAATTCAGATACGCTCCAGACGCGGATGCCATTCTGATACTCATTCAGACTCAACTTTCAGATACAGTTCAGATACGCTCCAAACGCAGATGCCATCCTGATACTCATTCAGATTCAACTTTTTATACAATTCAGATACGCTCCAAACACATATGCCATCCTGATACTCATTCAAATTCAACATTCAGAAATAGTTCAGATACACTCCAGACACGGACGCCATTCTGATACTCATTCTTTCATCTTACGAATTACAAATAAACAATCACCTTTGGATGGCATATTTAAGCCCATATCCTACAACTTTCTATCACCTATCCAAATGGCATCTTTAAGCCCATTCCTTCTATCATCACATCATCGAGTGCAAATTTATGGGCACTCTAGTGTCCAATCATCTTCCACCTTCGAGTCACGAATGGAAAAACTCGGTAGTCTAACTATTCAGGTTTAAGAAGATTGAACAGGGGCAGCTGTTGTACCCCAAAAGTTTCCCCCTCACTTGTCAAGAATTTCCTCACATGATCTCTTTGACTCAAGACTGCATTAGGGATTGACTAGCTCACGACAACTCCTCATGCACTGATAACCAAAATTAGGGTTTGAGTTTGCACAAGGATTTTTGGACTATCCATTCTTCATATGAATTTCAAGGATCATTATGGACCCCCAAGATTACTCATGTCAAGTTTCAAGCCTTTAATCACATTTTTGATCAGTCAATTGGATAGTTGACCTAAAAATCAACTGTATTGGGGAAAAAGTCAACCATGGCTAATTTACAGTCAAACTTCATAATTTTTGATCCACATCAACATATTAGACTCATATATATCATTTGATCAAGTTTGGACCATAATTCCTCACGAAATTTGATCAAATCATCAAAAGGGCAAAATGGTCAAAATTAGGTTTTTGACTGATAAGGGGCAATTTTTGATTTTTGACCTAGAAAAGGATCAATTGGTTTGAAGTATGATTTCAAGAGTTCAATTGCATCATCTTGACCCAAAAACATTATTCAAAACATCACAAATCCATTGGATTGACAAATGAATTTTTCAGTCAACTAATCAAAAGTCAACTGTATACCGAAAAGTCAAACTTTGACTTTCTGGTCAAATTCAAGTGCCAAGGATCACAATTCATCAAAAAATGTCAAAATGTGAAACTTGTTCATCAAGAAACCAAAGATTTAAGATTTGGATTTGAAAAGTTGAAAAGTTCTAAATTAGAAAATTTTCTAAGTATAGAAAATTTCTTATTTTTTCTCAACTTTGAGCCAAATTATCACCATGATGCAAGATGATTCAAAGGAAACTTCCAACATGAAAGTTGTATATCTCCATGAAATCTACAACTTTTCTTCACACAATTTCTCCTAAAGATTCTTGGATCTCAAGATATAATTTTATGAATACATGCTCATGAACTAAAATAACTTAGTGAAATTTTGCCCTAGTTAGGCAGGTTTTTGACCTAACTTCATCCAATTTTTCACATAGTTCCAAGGGGAATCATTGAAATCAATTCAAAGATGAGTTATAGATCACATTTCAAGCTTTCCAAAATTTCCAATAACTCCTTGAGATCATTCTTGAGTAGGGAGAATCGAAGAGATGAATTTGGCAATTTCTCATTTTGATTTCAAGCCATTTCATGATGAACCAGAATTCAAATTCAAGCCTAGGCTGCATAATCTTTGCTTTGCAGGCCTCAAACTTGTTTCTCACTCCATAATTAAATGTTTACACAACTGATAGAGCTTTAATCCAAGCATTAGAGCCTTTGTCCAAGCTACAATTCCATTTATGGCATAAAGTTGCCATTTCCATTTTGATAAAGCACAACTTTTGCAATTGTCAACTCCTTGAGCTTTGCACTTGTTCTTTCTGCACACACAAACCCTATAAACCAAAAGTGATGTGTCTAGAACCTCTACCAACTTAGATCAGGCTTGTACAAACACATAGAGACTTGTCTCCTCACTTTTCTTCAAAAGTAAGCAATAAAGCCAAAAGGCTAGAACTCAGAAATCTTGAGAAAGCTTGAGGTCTAACCTTTTCCATACTAATACACAAGTGCATTGCAACCTAACACACAGTTTCTAAAGCTCAGAAACTCTCACAAACACTCTATCACTAAAAATCTGCCATAACTTGCAGTTTTGCACCTTACATAGCAATCTCAAAAACCACTCGTGCGTTTTGAGTTTTAACCAACTAAACACTTAATATACATCATATCTAAGTGTTCTAGACCATTATCCCCTCACTGTAACTCCTCCTCCTCCATCTGCCATTTTTACATATCAAGCTTGCAGGTTGACTTAACTAGGGAGATTCGGGAACTTTCAAGGCAAAGTAAGGATTGGAACACACTCAGGGAGGTCCAGGCAAGCTAAACAGATCCTCAGGCCTTCTCAAAACTTGCTCAAACTCCATTCACGATCTCAACTGAAAGAGGTAAAAATTCAAACTTCTATCTCTTCATACAAGCATCCTTTGGTCTTGATTTGTGAAAATGAAATGTATATATCCTTGCACTAAAGCCAACCATGTTCATAGATTTAATTTATATTCATTATGTATAGAGAATTTTGGATTTAAAATTTCTGTAAAAAATTAGGTTTTAAATTAGGGCCAGTAAAATTAGCTTTGATCTTTGACTTTTAGTTTACATGAATCATATGGTTGAAATTGTGGGAATAAATAATATCACTTTCATGTTTGGATTTTCCATTTTCATGGAGAAATGAGAGATACAGGTGGTCCGGCCATGGCTCAAGGTTGAAGATGAAGTTTCCTTTAGGAGGCGTCTTATAATATATATTTATGCCTTTGTTTATATGAACGGATGTACAGCCACCCCAGTGGTAAGGCAACGCGCAAAAATGCCATAGGTCGTGGGTTCGAGCCTTGGCGCTGTCTTTTGCAATTTTTCATACTTTTTCCAATTTTTTGTTATTTTTTTGCAGCGTGGGCTTCAGACTTTGGGCCTTATGTTTTTTTTGCTAACCTCCTGCCTCCCATTTGCTTGCAGCACCCCTGGCCCATTATCATTTATTTATTTATTTTGTTTTCATTTTATTTTCCTAATAATATTTTCTTAATAATAAAAAATCATAAAAAATCATAAAAAATATATAAAAATGATAAATATTATATTTTGTTTCATTTTATTTTATTTTCTCATAAAAATATTTTTTTTAAAGTTATATACTATCTTTTTTAATAAACTTGTAAATTAAATTATAAATTAGTTTGATATACATATATTTTTTATATATATTTATTAAACATATTATTTCAATACAAAAGGACCAAAATACCTCATAAATACCATATATTATTTTTAAGACTAAAAATACAAAAATACTTACTTTTCTAAAAGAAATTTATTTCCTTTTGATAAAATAGAACTAGGGTTTAATCAAAATCTTTTCTAAAAGTAATTTCCTTTCCTAATTAATTTGAGTTTAATCTTAATTTATTTATTAGGTTTAGGTTAAAACTTTTTCACATAAAAAACAAAACAAAATCTTCTTTTGCATTCACATATCTTTGCATATTTAATTTATCTTGTATATTATTTATTCCAATATTTGTACAAATTCAATTTGGTTGTAATAGATTAATTAGGTTTATATTATTGCAAATCCCCATTTGTAAATTGTATACCCCCTCCCACAAATTTTGTAATAGCGTAGGACATTTAAATTTCGCAATTTATCGCTTTTATATAACATGCTAGTAATTGGGGTTTGTATGGCAAGATAAAACCAATCAAATAGAAAACCCTAATCCAAGACAAAATCAAGCATGAAAATGACACACTCGCACACAAAACACCCCTAGAGTTATCCCACTTGGTTGCCTTATACAAAATGGCCATATTACGCATGTAAAGTGTCTTAGCAAAAACAAACAAATACAAGATCATAGTCCCTCGATGACGCTATCCAAAGTTGCCTCACAAAAATGATTTTAGTCCCTCAAAATATGCTAAGATACTTTGCAACATTGCTAATCATGGCTATACGGTGACCCACGCCCGTCCCGTTTACATCCAAAGATAGGGTTGCTTACCAAATCAATGGTGTGATATGGTGGGAGAACTGACTTGGGTTTTGCGTTTGTTTTCGCAAATGTTTTGGTTGAGCAAGAGTCGCCACCGACTTTTTATTTTATCCTAAGGAAAGGTTAAAAAGCACAGCAAAAACCTTTGAGATGTTTTCTTGGGTTCAGGGAGTAGATTATAGAAAGGGAAGGTATTATCACCCTTTCTATCCATGGTTATCCATGGGCTCTTAGTTACTTGCTTAGATCACTTGCCTTTTGTTTTCAATTGTTTGAAATGGTGCTTTGTGTGTGGGTTTGAAAATGTTTTGAAAAGAGGCCATTTGTGGTGGCAACCTTTGTAATGATCCATGTTTGGGTGTATACAAAAGTGTACATATCTTTTGAAAAGTTTTCAATGTTTTTGAAAGTTGTTTTGAAAGTGTGTTGTGATGTGGATTTTGAAAAGTAGGCAAGCGTGTTTTGCAAGTTTATCAAGTAACTAAGATTTGTCTACTCCTAAATTTACTCAAAGGTTTTTCCTATGTTTTAACCCTTTTAACAATTTTGTTCCACCATTGTATTTGGTGGACAATCTTGTGTTAGGATGTGAACGGGACGGGCGCAGGTCATCGTTTAGACCATGATTGCAATGGTGCCAAGTGTCTTTGGGCAATTTTTCCTTTAGGGACTTGATCATTTTTAGGCAACTTTCGAAAGCGTCATCGAGGGACTATGATCATTTGAACTGTTTTTATTTTGCCAAAGAAACTCAACATGCAACATGGCCCATTATTGAAGGCAACAAGTGGAGTAACCCTAGGGGTGCAAGTGTGATGAGTGTTGTCCATTTTCATGCTTTTTGTCTTTTGTTTAGTCAAGCTATTTGTTGTTTGATTTTTGCATACAAAACCCTAAGTCTATCATGGTATAATTAGAAAGCTTTAAAGTGCGGAATAATAAAATCCTAAATTATTACAACACAATTATGGGATGGGGGGTACAAATGTTCAAATGGGGGATATTTAGCAAGAAATTTAAATCTAAGCTATTACATCCAAATTGAATATACAAGTATTAGAATATACAATAATTAAATAAAAATACAATAAATATGCAAGATGCAAAAAATGATTTTTATATGTATGTAAAAGTGTTTTTCATGTGACAAATAAACAAAAAATAAAAAGGATTAATTTGGGATATTTTTCATGGTTAGGGCAAAACCCTAATTTTGCTAAATAAAAGCATTTATTATTTAATATATACAATATTTGTTAATTATATACAAAAAATAAATAAAAAGGAAGTATATTGTAAAAAAAAAAGTATTTTTGAGGTTAAATATTAATAAAATGAAAAAATGTATTATTTTTGTATTTATCCTAAATATTTAATAAAAGATAGATAAGTATTTATATTATTTACTAAATATATTAAATATGTACAAAAAATAAAAATATTTATTATTTACAAAAAAAAGGTATATTTTTTAGAAAATGTTTTCAAAAGATAAAATAAAATAAAAATCAGAAAATAAAATGTATTTGTATTATTTTTACGATTTTAAATAAAAGCATCTATGTTTATTTATATGTACAAATTCAAATAAAACAAATAAAATCCAAATAAAATGCAAAAATGGTTGAAAAAATGTTTTTAATATTTTTTATATCTTGACAAAAATAAACAAGTCAGAAACAAAAAGAAAAAATCAAAAATGCTAAAAATAACACACAATGGGCCAAGGGGGTGTATGTGTGAAAATGTGGTGCAAATAGAAAGAACAACACAGACCCAGCCCAAAGAGGCTTCTTCAACCTCCAGCCACTTCTGTTTCAAAAAACGCGCGTTTTCTTGCTTGATTCAAACATCCTGATTCTTTGATTTTTAGCACAAACTTATAACACAAAAAATGTCAAGCATCAAATCACGAATCCATACATACCAAGAACTTGATCTAACTCTCAGAAATGAGAGAGAATTTCTTCTCCCCCAATTCCTGACCTAGCTTTTTTCTAATGTTCAGGTTCCAAATTCTCTTAACACACACAATATAAATGAAAAGTGAGGATATAGGTAGCTTCAGGGCCATGAGTAGGACATAACTTATTCACAAACCTAAGCCTAAATATGCTTGGATAGAGAGATAGAAGTTCAAGAACTTACCTGTTCAGCTTGAAATGTGTACAACAATGGAGGTGCTTTCAATGGATTCTGAGGACTTGTATAGCTTGCTTGAAGTTCAGGGATGCTTCTCCAATGCTTGGTGTGCTTTGAATCTTGTTGTATCAAGCTACAGAAGTCAACCTGCAAGAGAGAAAAGTGAAAATGGCACTATTGATTAGAGGTGTTACAGTCTGTTTGTAAGGCTTGGGATAGTTTGTATGGATGGTAGGGAATGTGTTTGAACTGGTTTGGATGAAAACGCACGATGGAATGGTGCTGTGGGATTCAACCTGCAGCATATGCCCTGTTTTGCCACAAAACTATGTTTTTCTGTATATGGAGGTTTGAGAGATGGTTTGGTCGTGTTTCAGGTTGGTTAGGGAGTTTGGAATGTGTTCACAATGTTTTCTAAGGCTTGTCTTCACAGGAATGTGAGTTGTTGTCTCTTTTGCAAAGTTGCCTCTTTGATAAGTTAGGAAATGTGAGTTTCTATACAAGCCTGTCCCAAGCCCTAAACTATGCTGCACACCTTCTTCTTGATCAGAGTGAAATGTGTACAAAATGCTAGCCCTCAAGATCTTGTCCATGCCTCTTGGATTTGTATTTGACATAAAGTGTACCTTTATCAAAAATGGCTAAAATGCTTTTTCTAATTATGGATTAATCTAACATGTATTGCCCAAATGAATGAAATAACAACTTGGCACAATGGTTTAACATTGAATTATTGAGTAAGAAAGGGATTAGAGGCCTGTAACATAGCTTATGCATGCTGATTTCAAAAATGCCCAAGTTATGAACATGCATTTGGCCATGAATCTAAGTGACTTTTGCCCATATTGACAAATTCGAATCTCCCTAACCACAAGGGTGTTTGAGAAGTTCTTGGACAAATTGGAAAGCTTGGAATGTGTACTACAATCCATATTTGTAATGCAAGTTGATATTCCAAGTGGAAGCATGTGAAAAGTGGTCATGAAGTTAGGCAAAAATCCTGCCTAAAATAGGTCAAAAATTTGAATTTTTTTTATTAATAACCATGTATTAAAAAAATATTTCGCAAATAACCGGGTTTCGGAAAAAATTACGCAAATAACCATGTTTCAGATGGCTCCACAAAGGAGGAGCCATCTCATTTGGCGCATGCACCTAGGGTTTTGCCCTAGGCGCCATCTCACTTGGCGCCTCCCTTGGCTTTTAGCCAAGTGAGATGGCGCATGCTCCTTAAAAATAAGAGGAGGCGCCATCTCACTTGGCGCCTAGGGCAAAACTAGGGTTTTTTGCTGTTTTATAAATAATTCGTCCGTTTCTTTTAAATTTCTCAAACTTTCTCGCACTGTATTTTTATTTTGTACTCCCTTATTTACGTAATGACGTCGCCTATGATTTTTAGCAGAGATGGTTACGTTATATTCTCCGCCACGAAACCTGCGATGAAAATGAAATTCTGGCACATTCACTCTATGGAGCGTCTGAAGCGGGAGTTGATGCGGTGGCTAGATGGAGACATCGCCGAGGGGGAAAAATTCGAAGGATCCAGCGAAAACGAACAACAACCTCGCATGCGACAGGAAGACCTATTGTGTGGTTGGAGGAAGTCAAAACAGACAGTGATGTAATGCTGATGATGCATGGGTCAGATGAAATTGTGTTAACAGTTGTAATTTCCTAGATTGAATATCGTTAATCATTGTTGTACGCGAAAACCCTAATGTAATTTCCTATATTGAATTTCTTAAATTGTGTGAACAGTTTTATTAACGGAAAACCCATAATGTTTACAACACAAATATTGAAAAGATTTATTGTATTACAAAATTTATGTGGTCGAGCCAGACGCCCGATTCGGACAGTTTTTGCGATTGTGTCCGACCTGACGGCATAAACCACACTTTCTTTCCAACCTGTCAAGATCATCCATTTCTGTTGTTATGCGCCTGCTTTTGGGACGAACCTTCTTGTTCCTTCGCATTTGGTCATTGTGCCAAACTATATCACCGTTGTATTCAGGCCAATACTCCGGTTTTGCCACCAAAGGAAAGTTGTTGTTGTAAACAATGAGCAACGTTTCAGATTTATAAACGTTTGAGAGCAGTTGAAGCGCGTCTTGATGGGTATGAGCACAAGCGGAAATGACATGAGAGCAAGGCATACGAAAAGCTTGAAACCTGCCACAATCGCACCATTGAGAAGGTAAAATGACCCTGTATTCTTGTCTTGCCAGGCCTTCATTGTGGTCAATTGTCTCTTTCACAATGAAGTTGTGGCTATGGCGGTCAAACCGTGTAACCATGTGAGTGTTGGCTTTAGCACTTTCAGCCTTAATGTATTTCATACAGCTTTCACTCCATAGTTGTCCTGATTGCAAGACCGCATACCACATTTCACCTCTTTTGGAAAATAACGCAGCCATCCTAAAATACGTGGATTTCACCAAGGCAGTGATGGGGAGGTTTCGTATGCCCTTGAATACCCCATTCATTGATTCAATAAGATTTGTTGTCATATGCCCCCATCTTTGGCCATTGTCGTATGACCTAGTCCACTTTTCGACCGGTATATTGTCGATCCACGTACCGGCTTCTGGGTTAGACAAACGGATCTCGTTGCGGTAATATTTGAATGTGGGTTGTATCAGTGCGTATCCCGCATTCATCACCGCTTTCCTCAATGTTTTGTCCTTGACCTCCCTCGAGAAATTCTGGACGATATGCCTGACGCAATAGACATGCGTAGAAGGAGGGTCATGCCAACCATTTGCCGGATTATTATAGGCACTTTCAATGGAGGCATGTCTGTCCGAGATCAAACAGAGATCTGGTTGAGGAGCCACGTGTGTACGAAGATTTTTCAGGAAAAAGCTCCAAGCACCACCGGTCTCCCCCTCGACAAGGGCAAACGCAACGGGGAAAATGTTATTGTTGCCATCTTGTGCAACTGCCATCAAAAGCGTGCCTTTGTACTTCCCATACAACCAAGTCCCGTCTATTTGTAGAATTGGTTTGCATGATGCAAACCCTGTGATGCATGGTTGAAATGCCCAAAAGACGCGACTGAATATTCCGTTGCCATGTAGTAGACTACCATCTTGGGCGTACGCTGGCAATGTTTCCAGAACATAAACACTACCTGGAGAATATGTCTTGAGTGCATTTAGGTAGCGGGGAAGTTCTCGGTATGACTCCTCCCAGTTTCCGTACACCCTTTCAATCGCCCTAGTCTTTGCTAACCACGCCTTACGGTAAGACGGAGTGTAGTTAAAAACCGTGGTGATGTGGGAGATGATTGTTTTCACCTTCAAAGAAGGGTCGTTGCTGACCAGGGGTAGGATTTCTTGACAGATTAGATCATGGTTGAGTTTTCGGTGGTCTTGTGATTGAGTGGAACTTACACAAGTATGGGTAGTCATGGAACCTATGACCCAGCAGTCACCCCTTAGTCTGTATGAAGCGGTCAGCTTGAACATACAGTCAGGGTGGACACACTTGATCTTGTACCTTTCCGGGTTTACACGATCCACCTTATAATCAACCGAGTTGAGCATGTGAAATTTTTTGATGGCCCTTATGCATTCCTCTCTATTACGAAACTTGTCCTTCTCTTTTAAATTTTCATCCGACTGCATATACGGTTGGAAAAACAAGTCCGTAGAAGGTTCATCTCCGCCCATGTTGAAGTTTGTCATGTGCGTAGGTGGTGTGTATATTTTGTCGGTAGGAATACTTGGGATGCCATCATCGTCAGAATCGTCGTTCACCATTTCATCAAACTCTAACTCGTTATCTTCTTCTTCATCATCAACTGCATCCACCTCATCTTGCTCATTCTCCAAAGGATCAACCTCCTGTGTCACCGGAGGCTCTACCTCCTGTGTCACCGGAGGCTCTTGAAACAAAACGTACAACTCAATAGATTCGTTTCCAGAATAGACATGGCTGGAAATCATGTTCTGGAAATCCTCGTCATCTTGAATTTCAACCTTATAAAAAATAACTTGGTTGTTTCCAAAAAAGACTGGACTCTGATAAAATATCTGGGATACCGGGCCTTGTTCAAGTTTGGCCTCCAATCTTTTCTTAAAGTACGAGAAATTTGCTTTCCCGTTTAAGAGAAATCGAACATTGTCGGTGTTTCTAAACAAAAACCCAACTGTAGGACACATGTATGTCTCACCGTTGAAATGTGCTTTGACAACAAATTGTGGTGAAGAGGCCATTGTGTAGAATTGTTTTAAGGTATGAAGGTTGGAATGTTTTAGGTTTATTGATTGTATGAAGGTATGAATGCTGGAATGTTTGAAGGTTGGATGACTGATTCGAAGGTTGGAAAATTTTACAGTTTATGTGAATGAATGTTATGTTCAACGTAAGGCAAAAAATTTCAATTAAGTAAGTGATGCAACCCCCCAAGGCTGCCAATAATATTACATGCATGGGCTTATGCTGCCACCTAGCCTGCCACCCATCAACTCCAATGGCCTTGCATGCAACAAAGAAAGGAATCCCAAAGGCTGTCACGTAGCCTGAGCCAATGCTGTAAAACGTGACACCTCTTATTTTCCAAATGGGGTGGCGACACTATTCATTTTTGTACTCTTTCGCCAAGTGAGATGGCGCCTCCCTTACTGTCCAATCGTGATACATGCATGGGCTTATGCTGCCACCTAGCCTGGCCCTATTCTGCACACATAAAGGTTTTGTGTAAGACTCCACCCATCAACTCCAATGGCCTTGCATGCAACAAAGAAAGGAATCCCAAAGGCTGTCACGTAGCCTGAGCCAATGCTGTAAAACGTGACACATCTTATTCGCCAAATGGGGTGGCGACACCATTCATTTTTGTACTCTTTCGCCAAGTGAGATGGCACCTCCCTTACTGTCCAATCGTGATACATGCATGAGCTTATGCTGCCACCTAGCCTGGCCCTATTCTGCACACATAAATGTTTTGTGTAAGACTCCACCCATCAACTCCAATGGCCTTGCATGCAACAAAGAAAGGAATCCCAAAGGCTGTCACGTAGCCTGAGCCAATGCTGTAAAACGTGACACCTCTTATTCGCCAAATGGGGTGGCGACACCATTCATTTTTGTACTCTTTCGCCAAGTGAGATGGCGCCTCCCTTACTGTCCAATCGTGATACATGCATGGGCTTATGCTGCCACCTAGCCTGGCCCTATTCTGCACACATAAATGTTTTGTGTAAGACTCCACCCATCAACTCCAATGGCCTTGCATGCAACAAAGAAAGGAATCCCAAAGGCTGTCACGTAGCCTGAGCCAATGCTATAAAACGTGACACCTCTTATTCGCCAAATGGGGTGGCGACACCATTCATTTTTGTACTCTTTCGCCAAGTGAGATGGCGCCTCCCTTACTGTCCAATCGTGATACATGCATGGGTTTATGCTACCACCTAGCCTGGCCCTATTCTGCACACATAAATGTTTTGTGTAAGACTCCACCCATCAACTCCAATGGCCTTGCATGCAACAAAGAAAGGAATCACAAAGGCTGTCACGTAGCCTGAGCCAATGCTGTAAAACGTGACACCTCTTATTCGCCAAATGGGGTGGCGACACCATTCATTTTTGTACTCTTTCGCCAAGTGAGATGGCGCCTCCCTTACTGTCCAATCGTGATACATGCATGGGCTTATGCTGCCACCTAGCCTGGCCCTATTCTGCACACATAAATGTTTTGTGTAAGACTCCACCCATCAACTCCAATGGCCTTGCATGCAACAAAGAAAGGAATCCCAAAGGCTGTCACGTAGCCTGAGCCAATGCTGTAAAACGTGACACCTCTTATTCGCCAAATGGGGTGGCGACACCATTCATTTTTGTACTCTTTCGCCAAGTGAGATGGCGCCTCCCTTACTGTCCAATCGTGATACATGCATGGGCTTATGCTGCCACCTAGCCTGGCCCTATTCTGCACACATAAATGTTTTGTGTAAGACTCCACCCATCAACTCCAATGGCCTTGTATGCAACAAAGAAAGAAATCCCAAAGGCTGTCACGTAGCCTGAGCCAATGCTGTAAAACGTGACACCTCTTATTCGCCAAATGGGGTGGCGACACCATTCATTTTTGTACTCTTATGCCAAGTGAGATGGCGCCTCCCTTACTGTCCAATCGTGATACATGCATGGGCTGCCACCTAGCCTGCAAGAGTGACACCTTACATTTTTTGTAAATGCATGCATGCATATGTGTAACACCCTAAGCATGCAAATGTGACACATCGCAGGCATGCAACCACTACATCAAACTTATTTTCCTATAAATACATACCTTATGAAACATCTCTCACACCCACACAACTCTCACTCTCTGCTACGAAATATTTCTTAAGTCTATCATACTCTCTATTTCTTCCTAAGTCTTTCATTCTCTCAAGCATTCTGAACAATGGCTCTTCTAACAATGGGAGATACTCACAGAGGCACAAGGGAAAACATTGCTGCATTTGTAAGTCTCTTCTTTGGTTATACATTTTTCATACTTCAAATAACGTGTTGTTCATCTTAATTAATCTTAGTCTTGTTTAATTATGATCTCAGGATACACAAAGATTCAGAATCTGTTCGCACAAATACCTGGCTCCCGACCCATTTATCGTCCCTTATCTGGAATATGCAGGTTTTGGACACGTGATAAAGATCTCCAACTGCACCATTGACTCAAAATTCATTCTTGCAATGTTGGAGAGGTGGAGACCGGAGACCCATACATTTCACCTACCAATAGGTGAATGTACCATCACTCTCGAAGATGTGTACATGCTACTGGGCCTCCCTATCGACGGTAAGGCGGTGAACGGGTCGGTTCAACAACCCAACTCACAGTGTGAAGAACTGTTGGGTAGGGACATGGTAGAAGGTGGTGGAGCAAGAGGGCATGGAATACTACTCACTGACCTGAAACGACATTATGCTAGTATGGAATTAAATGAAAATTCCTCAGAGAATGACCGAGTAGTAAAAGCCAGAACGTATATTATGATACTTTTTGGTACATTTTTATTTCCCGAAAGTACGGGAAATAGTGTAAATTTCATGTACTTACATTTACTAACAAATTTTGATAAAACTAGAAAATATAGTTGGGGTTCTGCAGTATTAGCCCACCTGTACAGTTCCTTGTGCAAAAACGCAGTCAAGGAAAAATGTACATTTTATGGGTGCGCATTTTTACTACAAGCCTGGGGTTGGTGGAGGATGGAGTCCTTAAACCCCATCAACAACAACACTTTTGGTTTCCCGTACGCAACAAAGTAAGTCATTAAGTTATAGCATTTATAACTATTCTGCTCTTTCCAAAATATATGCTAGAAATAACATGTTTCTCATTTCCTTTAGGTACTGCGTGAGGGGTATGGATTACGGCAAGAATCCCAGATTCAATGTCGCACTCTATCGGAATCTGTTGGATCACTTAGGCCCAGATGACGTACGTCGTAACTTTTAACTTTTGTTCATTTTAATTATTTATACATTACTTTTGCGCTTACCTGATTTAAATTTTATCGCAGTTCGTCTGGAGACCATATTTGGGTTTGGGCCATTCTCCAAATCCAGAGGATGCAGCAACTTGGACTGCAAAGACTGCACTCATTCGGTTCAACATTGTGGAGATGCACCACAGCGACCGTGTGAAGATGCAGTTCGGAATGATCCAAGAGATACCAAGTGATCCAACAGATTTGTCCCCCTGGCATCTAAAAAGGGTCGACGCCCAGTGGGGTCTTACCAACTGGAAAGACTTTGCTCCAGAATGGTGTAAAATGTGGTAAAGGCGTCACCGCTACATCTTGCAATCCCCGGTTTTCCTTACTCAAGGTAACATGCGACACACTGATCAATATATGTCGTGGTACAGGTCGGTTAGTAACCCAGATATGCACGTGTCTCATCCGAGGTACTTGGTTGACCCACGCACACAATGGGCACAACCCTCGATTCCCCACCAACAAACCCAAAATCCATCAACCTCAAACCAACCCCCAAGAAGAAACAGACCAACAAACACACAACCACATTCCCCACCACAACACAACTACAATCAAATGCCGTACTACCAACCACAATCACCCCCAAACTACCAATACCCGGATATGCCTCAAACCCAACCACAATACCAACCCCAATACCAGCAAACCCACATACCCCAGACACAATTTCAGTCTTCCACATATCCCAATATGGCGCCCTCAACATCCAGCCTTAGCCCTGATATGGGAATGTCAGAAGATTATGACCAACCCGACCAAACCTACCATCAACCACCATATCACCAAACAACCCAACATCCACAATACCAAACACCCCAAGATCCATTTCCTTTCTACCCCCCATACTCAGACGACCAATGCTACCGACCAACCATGGAACCCCACCCACCGCCAACACGACCAAACTTCGAGGGTATGGTTAACCGAATATACCAGAGCGGATCTTCGAGATATGGAGATCTTACTGATTTTATGGATTCGGATCGCATTGACTTCGCTGGGCCATCGACCTTGTCGCAGCAGGAAACGAGACGGCACCCAGCAAGAGAAAGGCGAGGACGGGGATGTGGAACTGGGGGTCATTACCGGGTTCCTGGGGATCACTGATGTATCTTTTTTTTTCCCGGTATTTTTTGTATCCATTTTTTTACTGTTCTTTAAATGTAAAACAGTTGAATGTAATTATTTTTTTTTAAATAAAAAATTCATTTTGTTGATCTCTATCTAATAGGCAACGCGCAGGAAAGAAAAAAAAAATTTTTTTTGACCTAATTTTCTACATAGGCGCCATCTCACTTGGCTTAGGGCTTGCCCTAAGCACTTAGGCGCCAAGTGAGATGGCACCTCCCTTAAAAAAAGAGGAGCATGCGCCAATTGAGATGGCTCCTCCTTTGTGGAGCCATCTCAAACATGGTTATTTGCGTAATTTTTTCCGAAACCCGGTTATTTGCGAAATATTATTTTAATACTTGGTTATTAATAAAAAAAATTCCAAAAATTTTCTAAGATAAGAATGTTTTGCACCCCTATTCCAAAAATCATAACTTGAGCTACAAGATTCTTTTGAGGAAACTTTGTGAATCAAAGTTGTAGATTTTGCAATGGACTATAACTTTCATGTTTTGAGTTTTGTTTGAATCCAAATACATCTTGATGAAAAAATGGGACAAAGTTAGGAAAAAAATAGGAAATTTCATAACTTAGAAAATTTCTAAGTTATGAAATTTCTTCATTTCAAACCCTAATTTGTGATTTTTGATTTCTTGATGAACAAGTTTCATAATTTGACATGTCTTGATAAAAAATGAATCTTGGCACTTGATTTTGACCAAAAAGTCAAAGTTTGACTTTTCAGTATACAGTCAAATTTGGATCAGTTGACTGGAAAATTCATCTGTCAATCTTGTGCATTTGGGATCTTTTGAACTTGTTGAATGTGTCAAGACCATGTCATTGAGTCCTTGAGTCCATTTGTAAGCTTTGTTTGCCATTGGTTAGGTCAAACAGTCAAAAATTGCCTTTGTGCAGTCAAAACCCTAAAAATGACCATTTTGCCCTTTTGGTGATCTGATCAAATTTCTTGTGGAATTGTGATCCAAACTTGATCAAATGGTTCATGTGAGTTCATAATGTTGATGTGGGTCAAAAATCATGAGGTTTGACTGTCAATTGACCACAGTTGAATTTTTCCCCAATACAGCTAATTTCTAGGTCAACTGTCCAATTGACTGGGCAAAGATTGGAATCAAGGCTTGAAACTTGGTATGGATAAACTTAAGGGTCCAAAATGAAGCATGAAAGTCAATTTGGGCATTTTAGGTCAAAACATCTTTGTGAAAACTCAAACCCTAATTTGGGTCAACAGTGCAAGGAGGAGTCTTGAGCATAGCAAACCCTAACTTGATCTTGAGCTCCAAGGGTCTTGTGGTGAGAAAATGTTGAGGAAATGGGAGGGAAAATTTTGGGGTACAACAAATGGTAAGACAACAATATCAAAGGAAAAGAAAATGAACAAGAAAGACATTTGAGTAGGTAGATTACTTTTAGTTACTTGCTCCATTTCAAAACAAATATCCTTGCAATTTTCAAAACAAACACACACATTTCCAAACATCTTACAAAACTTGAAAACATTTTCAAAAGATCAACATCTTTGTATACATTCTTAAGAATAAGAATCATTACAAATATTGCCTAAACAATGGCCTCTTTTTACAAAAAATACTTTCAAAACCACACAAAGCACAATTTCAAACAAAAGTAAGTGATCAAGCAAGTAACTAGGAGCCCATGGAAAACCATGGATGAAAAGGGTGCTAATACCTTCACTTTTCATAATCTACCCCCCGAACTCAAGAAACAATCTCAAAGGTCTTTCATGTGCTTTTTAACTTTCCTTTTGGATAAAATAAAAGTCGGTGGCGACTCTTGCTAACCGCAACATTTGCAATCAAATGCAAAACCTTCAAGTCAGTTCTCCCACCGTATCACAGAAGGTGTTAGGCACCTTTCATCTACCTTGATCACAAGGATACTAGGTTTTAGGTTTGAGTTAGGGAAACAAAATTTTAAATTTTAATTAGGAGGACTCGCCACGATTTTTGATCGTATGCCTACGTATCCTCTTATGAGGAATCAGAGTCCCAATTCGTAGTTCGTATGGGGTTGGTGTTTTTTACGGGTCACAAACGTACTTTGAATCACCTCGCATTTTGGTCGGGAGTAGTGATTGCGAAGATTTTGACTAAATGCGCGGTAAGTCAAAATTCATCTGAAACCCTTTGCAAATATAGTTGATTAGCTTAGTTTATTACGAAAAATAGTTTGAGATTGGTTAGTATTTTTTGTCTTTCTAATTGCGAAGATCTTGATTAATGCATGATTAAAAAATATTCCAATGCAACAATATAGAAAATATATGCATGAGTTTTGAATAAAATGATTTATTTATATGTTAATAAATAATAATATATGATAATAATAAATAATAATAATAATATTTATAATTATAAAAACAATAGTAGCAGTAATAGAAGAATATAGAAATAATAATAATTATATGTAAATAAAAAAATTAAAAAAATTAAATGTCTCGGGGGTGCAATTTTAGTTGAGCAGTAAAACAGGGGGGTGTAAAATTTAGAATAAGTTAGGCCCAATGTGCCTGGGGGTGCAAATTGTTTGATAGTTTAGTAACTATTGGCAAGGGGGTGTGAAGAGCATCTGGGCTAGGCACAAACACAGTTTGGAGGGGTCTGCACGATCGGGTGTGTGAGGGAGTATAACGCTTATGGTGAACTTGGCCTTACGACCGTCCACAGAGGATCCAACGGATGAAGTTCAAGGGTACATGGTAACTATGGTATACATGCATGCATGGTATCATTAAGGAACATACAATTTGTTTAACAACATTCCCTATTTTTTATTTTCAATTTACAGTAGCCTTCTCTCTCCTTCTCGCTACCCTTGCCCTTTCTCTGCTTTTCCAAACCCTAAATTCACACAGTGGTGGCGCTTGTAATACCTCCCTTCTTCCTACATCATAACCCACCCAACACCCCTTTAATCACTTAACAGAACAAAACAAAACAAAAGAAGCTAAGTCGTTTACCCCCTTTACGATTTCGTATTCGGAGTTCTTCGAGCGATTTGGTTTCTAACCCTCCTCTCTCTTTCTTGCAGATTCTAGCGAATTTGAATGGAATAGAAGTAGCAGAGAATGAGGTTGGAGGAAGCGATTAGCAATGATGATTAGGGTTTTAGATGTTGAAACCCTAATCGTCCTCCTTCTGGATCTTCAACAAATTGTGTTTCTGTACCTGGTCTCTTCTTTGTTTCACTCTTCAATATCCGCCTCTGTATTAAGCTTTGTATTTTTTATTTGTCCATCTCTGTATCTGAGTCCTCTTCTCCCCCCTCTCTGTATCTATTTCTTATATATATATATATATATATATATATATATATATATATATATATATATATATATATATATATATATATATATATATATATATATATATATATATATATAGGTTTTTAGAATTAAGGTTTTGTTGTTACAATTTAGATAGCATAGATTTAGGGATTGAGATAGAAGTTAGGGATTTAGGATTTTTGGTTCATTGTAATTGATTCTGAAAAATACTGTAATTGATTTAGATTTCTGTGTAATTTGATTTTATGTACTGTAATGCTTGATTTTGAGCTGTATATTTTGTTATAATCTTTAAATGGAGATTTTGATTTGGTGTAATAGTTATACTGAAGATTTGGTTCTGAGATTAATTTCTATAGTGCTTGTTTATGCCACAAAATATGTGTTAATTTAGGATATGATTTGCACTGTTGTTGTTAATAGGAATCGGGCTTTGCGCTAATGTTCAAGAAAATGGGCCTGCATTATTATTTTTTGTATTCGGCCCAGCTTATTTTTTTTTCTTATTACAGCAAAAATGTTTGTTTTATGCAACCAGGCCCAACCGGCCTTTACTAATCTAATAAATTTCTCCTAAAAAAAACCCTTTATTAAAATAAACTAATATGTTAATCAACAAAATTATAACGACACCCTTTTCTTAAAAAATTAGTAATGACTATCCACTGGGCCAAAAACTCAATGGGCCTATAGTTTGTAATTACACCTCCTCTCTTTTAAGACATCAAATTCCATTTTACTAACAAATAGTTTATAAAAATCAATAAAACTAATATTTTTCTTTAAAATGAAACAACAAATAACAAAAAGGACAAATGGGCTGACTATAATGGGCTTAGTTAATTTGATAAGCACACCCCTCTCTTAAAAACAGCAAAAAAACCATTGTTGGGCCTTATATTAAAAAACAATCAAACAAATGTTCAAATAAGAATGTCTAAGAACTTTGATGGACTTTTAATACCAATACCCCTCTTTTTCTATCAACAAAAAATAGAAATGGGACAAACGCAATTGGCTCGCATATTGTAAATTCAACCTCTTATTTTTATTACCAACAACAATTCTTAAATGGATTAACAAATTAAGGACTTAATAATTATTATTCTTTTGAAATAATTTTTCATTTTCGAATCGCATGGGCCCTTGGACAACATGCTTCACGAATGGGTTTATGAGTCTTTCTGATTTAGAAAGCCCCATTTTCCTGAATTAAAACACACCCCCTGGTTGGCTTAAATTTTAAGATGGGCCATCAGATATTGTTGTACCGTCTTTAATTAATCATTTCTTCTATCTTAATCTCGAAAAATAAAATCATCAAGGTAGGACAAATTTGGGGTACGAAAGTTGCTCCTAGTCAATTATCTTCCAATAGAATAGCATGAGAAAACTCAAATCTTACGCATTCTAAGAGTTTATTGAATACTTGGAATACCCCAAAATTTGTCCGACAAACATAAGGTTACACTGATATAGCATACCCTTATGAGTCTTAAGGAAGTAGGCAAAGCTGATGATGTATCGCTTACCAGGGTTTGATAACGAGGCTAATGGTTTTGAACTTAAGAGTGCAATTTTGTATGTCTTGGTTTGGTTTTGATTATTCACCAATTTGGAGGATGAATATAACGATAAGTGATGATGCATGGCTTCTTGAAGACTGAGACCATGGGTTATAATCGTGAATCGCTGCATGACGTATGAGGCGATGGGCTAGAGTTTTGTTTTCTTTCGAGCATCGTAGCATGAAGTCTTACGCGATAATCGGTGTTACGGAATAAAGAAACACATTGTTGCATGAAGTCCTAGGTAATGAGCTTAAATTAGTAAATCGCTGCGTGAAGTCTGGGGCGATAAGCTAAATTTGATTCTCGAGCATCGCTGCATGAAGTTTGAGGTGATGGTATGTGTTATGGGATAAAGAAACACATTGCTGCATGAAGACATAGGCAATGGGTTATGTTCACAAATCGATGCGAAAAGTCTGAGGCGATAGGCTATATTTTGTTTTCGAGCATCGCTGCATGAAGTCTGAGGCGATGGTCTGGAACTTGGAACACATTGATGCATGAAGTCTGAGGTAATGGGTTAGGTTCGCAAACCGCTGTGTGAAGTCTGAGACGATAAGCTAGATTTGGTTTTCGTACATCGTTGCATGAAGTCTGAGGCGATAGGCTGGATTTTATGGAATAAAGAAACACATTGCTGCATGAAGTCTGAGGCAATGGGTTAGGTTTGCAAATCGCTGCGTGAAGTCTGAGGCGATAGGCTGGATTTTGGCTTTCGAGCATCGCTTCATGAAACCTGAGGTGATGATCTGTGTCACGGAAAAAGGGAACGCACTGATGTATGAAGACTTAGGCAATGGGTTAGGTTCGCAAATCGCTGCATGAAGTCTGAGGCGATAAGCTAAATTTGTACTTTTGAGCATCTCTACATGAAGTCTGAGACGATGGTCTGTTTTGCATAATGAAGAAACACATTGCTGCATAAAGTCTGAGGCAATGGGTTTCATTCAGAAATCGCTGCATGAAGTCTGAGGCGATAAGCTAAATTTGTTTTCGAACATAGCTAAATGAAGTATGAGACGATGGTCTGGGTTCGTAAGGAAATCATCACTGCAGGAAGACTTAGGTGATGGGCTGAATGTGTCACAGCATGAAGACTTGGGTGACTGGTTGAATCGTAGGAGAAGTATTTTGTTGGTTGACCCTTAGATAGCTAAATCGAGGGTGAGATTGTTTGTTTGTTGCATGATGCATGCGTATGATGTATGATATTGAGATGTTTGGATGTATGCAAAATGTATGATGTTTGACATTGATATGGAACCATGAATATATGTGTAATGTATTCAAAAATGTATAGTGTATGTATGCTTTGGATATGCAGAATGTATGTATGAAATGTATGTAAGATGCGCGTATGCCTTGAAATGTTATGAAGACTATTTCTGGCATTCTCTCTTTTAAACCATTGGCTTAGATGTACCAATCCCCTGGCGTTGTATGTTGTGTCGTCACAGCTTTGTTAAATTTGAACGTAGTGAGCAATGTTAGCAAAATTTTAAACATTGTTTTTCTGTATTGTAAGTGCAGGTGTAGGCGTAGACATAGACGTAGGTAATGGCATATGCGTAGATTTGTATGTTGTAAGCGTAGGCGTAGACGTATGTATTGGCATATGTGTAGCCTTTTATGTTGTAAGTGCAGGCATAAGCATAGACGTATGTATTGGCATATGCATATATTTGTATGTTGTAAGCGCAGGCGTAAGCGTAGACGTATGTATTGGCATATGTTTAGACTTTTATGTTGTAAGCGCAGGCGTAGACGTGGGAGTAAATATGCATAGATTTTTGTGTTGCAAGACGTAGGAGTAGCCATGTGCGTGAATGTAGACGTGGATTTTCTTTGATGTTTTTCTAACCCAAAATGCCTTTTCGATGTTTTGTCAAATTCTTTTATTTTATTAATCCCCTGAAATGATTTCAAGACAATATTCGCAAGTAATGATCGTAGTATTTTATAAACAAGTCTGAGAAAAGAAAAAATGCAATTTGAAAGATGCAAAGAAAGCAAATGTTTCGTTGATATGCCTCTGAATAGGAGAATGTGCAGGATGTAATTCCTTGAAAGAGGTAATTACAGAAATCCTTAAAATTATAAATGGCAATAAAAAATGATAATTATTGATGATGTTCCCCAATATACTTTTAATGATCTTATCTCCTTTGCTTCTGAGTTGTATGATTTATACCTATCTCTCCCTTTGTGGTTCGTAGTCACAGTTCTTAGATTGCAGTCTTTTTGTTCTTTATTTCTTTGTATGAAATCCCTAATTTTTGCCTGGATTGCCCTTTCAGGTTTTCAATCCACCAGAATACTTTTTTGTTATATGCCTCTAATTTTTGCCTGGATCTCCCTTTAGGGTTTTCAATCCACTGGGACGTTCCTTTTTACCTAAGTCGCCTGTTTGAGGTTCGAGCTTAGCGAGCTTCTTATACATAGTATTTTTTGACTGCGTCTGAATTTTATGGATACGGCATTTCTTCCCCATCCATTGTTGTAAGGATAAGACTACCACCGGCGAATGTTGTTTTGACTACGTATGGACCTTCGTAGTTAGGTGCCCATTTACCACGTGAGTCGAGGCAAGGTAGCAAAAATTTTCTTGGCATTAGACCATGTTGTAGTTCCTCTTGTGGAGTACATTGTTACTCAGAAAGAATTTCGAGGCTAATTTTCGTAGAGTTTTCTTGTCGATGCTAGAGGCATTTTCTGGAAGTTCTTGTTTTTCGAGGTACTTCTTGATGTCGTAAAACCAAGTATTTTCATTTAATAGCAAGGCAATGTGCGGGCTCTTCGAAGTGTCTGTTTGTGATGCGCGGTTCATAGCTGATATAGTTGCCAGAGCGACTGCCATTTAATTTTTTTTTCTCGTGGGGTGTCACTGAAAGGGATATTTGTGAATTCCACAGTCAGTTTTTAAAACATGATCCTGATATGGAATTAGTTTTGGATGTTTAGTATCCCATTCGCTGTTGACTTTGTATATGGCTTGTGAGCATTCTTTGGAGGAGTCAAACCTGCCCCTATATCGTTCCCCAGGGCATTTGAAGCCCCGTCGAACGTGAGTATCCAACGTGCCCCTGGCTCGGGTTCTTCGTCAGGTCCTGGTATTTCGCAGTTTCTTATTTTTACAGCACCATATGTATTTGACCTTGGCCTGTTTCTGTAGGAACAAGAAAATATCTTTTGGATCTTCCCCTGTTCTTAGATTGATGGTTTATATAGCCTTTTGATATGGTTGTATGTTGTCAGCCTTTCGCTCTATTTCCCTTGCCATTTCCCCGGGGAGTTCAAGATTTTCATCATCCTCCTCTTTAGCTTGGTTGATAGGAGCATCAAAATTATATCGGATTGCAACAGTAACATTATCGGTGGCTTTTGGCATGAACTTGCACACTTATCATGTTTTGGTGCAGATTTAATATATGAAATTTGAAAACGCATATGCAGAGAAAGTATTGCCATTTTTTTAAATTTATGGAGTAAATGTAAGAGAAATACAAGGATCTTAATTGAAAATAAAATATCACTTTTATTAATCGTAATCATTGTCTGAAACAAAATGGGGGAACCCTTACAAGCAAACCCTATGCCTCGGGCTTGACATAGGTTCTTTCAAAAACAAGAAAAAAATTACTTAGGAATGAAAAAGATCTTGGGAATCTCCACGATAGCCCATCTTTTGAGTTCTTCTCCTGGGAGCATTCTCGGGTGAAGTCATTGGCCCCTTTTAGTATTGAGTTTGTGGCATATCTTTTCCACATGTCCGCCATGTTCTATTCCCTTGTTGACAGAGGTTTCTTGGATTAGAGGAACCCATCCTTTATCCCTTAGAGTAGCTACGTATTTTTCTTCAGGGTATTGTCCGAACTGGACTATCCCCTATTCCACTAGTTGTAGCGGAGTTTTCTCGAAGGCTTCATTATGCTCCAATAGGAATCCACACTCACATAGATATTCCCTCAACAAGCTTATCGGGGCTTTTGCTTGTCTGTTTTCTCTGCAGTCGGCGACTACTTAAATTTCCTTTATTGTTGGTCCACCGTGTGGAGGCATAAGCTTTAATTTCATGTCAGGTTCCTCAAAAGTGATGTCTTGAGATTCTAACAAGTCTTTGACCTTATGTTTAAATGCCCAACATTGTTCTATGGTGTTCCCCAGAGAGTTAGCATGGTATTCGTGTGATACGGTGGCAGAACCGACTGTTTTGAAAAATGCTGGTTTGCGTTTTGCGTTTTTTATTCGCAAAATGTCGCGGTAAGCAAGAGTCGCCACCGACTTTTATTTTATCCAACTGGAAAGGAAAAAAGCACAGAAAAATCCCTTTTTCGAGATTTTGAGTACGGGGGGTAGATTATAGAAAGGGAAGGTGTTAGCACCCTTTTTATCCATGGTTTTCCATGGCCTCTTAGGTACTTGCTCATCTTTTAAAAATTGCTTGTGTGTGTTTTTTTTGAATTTTTTTTTTACTTCGTTTTAACCCCTGCTTCTATCCTCAAGAGTGTTACGAAGTTATTTTGAAAACTTTGTTTGAAAAGTGTTTGGTGTGAAAAAGTTTGATTTGAGCAAGTATCTACTAGCATCTACCTACTCAAAAAAAGATTGTTTCTATTCTTGTTTACTTTAGACAATGCTATCCTACTATTGAAAAATAGGAAGCACCGTCATTGGAGTTGTAAGGGTCAATTCGAAAGGGACGTACAATCACTTAAAGCAATGTTAGGACGTCTTAGTAATAACCCTAGAGTCTTGAGATCATATTCGAGGCAACATTTCTGAGGCAACATTTCCGAACGGGACTTTTGATCTTTGTTAGACAGAAGGGAAACCACTAAGACACCCTATACTTAATAACCGTTTACCGAAGGCAACCAAAGTGAGAGTATACCCTATGAGTGCACATGTTCGAGTGATTTGATTTCAGTTATTATCTTTGCACATTGGGGTTTTCTAGACATTTTAAATTATCATGCAATCTTGTCATACAATCCTATTAACATACATGTAAACAATTAACATTTGCGAGAATTAAAATGCGAGAAATAAAACCTACGCTGTTACAAGGCTTCGGGGGAGGGATTGATTATATAGCCAAAAAACCCCGTAAAACGATAAATAAAATAAAATCCTAGATTAAACTATTACATATTGTGAGCAGTTATATTAATATTGCAAAACAATAATAAACGCGCGTGATGAATCAAAAGCGAGAGATTTAGGGTTTTGACCCCAACTACCTAATTGTAAATTTAAAAGAAAAAATCATTTTTTTGTGGTTTTTGTGTTATTTGATTATTTGAGAAAATAAAGCTTAATTGAATAAATAAATAAAAACCTAATTACTAATTAATTTTAATTAAGAAAAAAATAATTAAATTAACCTATTTTGGTATTTTTTGTTTTGAGAAAATAAATAAAAATTAAATCAAGAGTTAACCCTAATTTTTCTAATTGATTTTAATTATATAAAAAAAGGTTAAAATTATCCTAAATTAAATTTAAACTAATATTAAATTAAATTTGATAAAATAATAACCTAATTCTAAATTTGTAAAACCTGATTTTATGATTTTTTATGAAAAAAGAAATTAATTTTGTTAAAAAAACAATTAAGTAAATTAAAATAACTAAAATAAATAAATAAAAAAAGAAAGATGGGCCTGGTTTCTTAGGAAGAAAGGGGGTGCCGTTTGCAAATTCAAGCCCAACAAGCTCTGGCCCTTGTTGACTTCGTCCAATCCCTTGCACATGCTTGACTGGGGTGTATTGTGGACCTTCAAGGGATGGCCTTGGATCTGAGGTGTTGATGGACGGAATGATCAGATCTGGATGGTACACGATGGGTCCTTTGCCATGTGGTACACTGAATTATCCTGAAAATATTGAGAAAATAAAATGCACACGCCTAAGATCGAACCCAGGACGTGTGCATCAAATACCAACAACTTTACCATCTGCGCTGGCTTGTTTAGTTGTAATAATAACAAAACAAATAAAATATAATACAAATCATGTGCCACGCTTCCCAAAACACGCGCAGCTTCAAACGATCCACTCACATATTTCCACGCCATCATCTTCCTCGTTGCCTTCGTCGTTTTAGATCAAGGACTTTTACCTACGGACACTGAGTGTAGGTACAACCCTGTGCATTGCCAAAATCTCATACAAGCATGATAAATGAAAACCAATGGTACCAATCAACTCATTGCAACCTCACGAGCATCATGGTACCATTATCCATGCCTAATTATACCTGTACAAGAAACCCCTAAAAACAAAGAAAAAAATCCTAACCATGGCACTTTCATGTTCAGTCAGTAAAAACGCAATTAAATATAACCATTAGCTTGCAAACACCACAAGGTTTAAGAATATGCCAATCAATCATGTTAAAGATGCCAAAATTAAGATTTTAGAATTCAAGAAAAGTGATAAATCGTATGAACCTTACAACGTGATTCTGAGTGTGAGGAGGTTTGCTAGCAATTGAATCTTGATCCTGGGGGGTCCAGCAATCGATTGGGATGACTAGAATTCCTTGAAGTGATCTGAAACGTGGAAATTGGTTTGCAACTTTTTCTTGAATTTTTGAAACTTGTTTTCTCTCTTGCAGGCCTCCAGCCTCTTTTCTTTGGCCTGCACTTGTTCCTTATGTATAGTAGAATGCATTAGGGTTACAATTATGTATCAAATCTCTCTCAATTATGATTATTGAATCATGATTTGATCCTTGTGCAAAATCTTTCCAAATCAAGCAAATCCAATATTTTTGTGTCCATTTTGAACCTTGCACGATTTGATCTTGTTTCTAGCTGTGTATTGGACCTAATCATGCACAAAATCTCAAGATTTAATTAGACTTTGATATTTTCATTATTTTATTTTGATTTTATTTGATTTAAATGAAATAAAATCAAAATAAATGACAAAAATAAAAGAATGACAAGTGGAAGGGCTCATGGGTCATGGGTCACATTACAAACTCAGTGCAAGCATAAAAAGTTGGGCCCATTTGACAAAAAATGCAATTTTGGACACTTTTGACTTTTGGCAATTTTGCGAAAAGGGTCAACTTTACCAATGCACAACTCTTTCAATTTTGACCCTAGAGAGGTGTTATTGGACTTTTTAGAAAGCTTAAGATTTCCTATAAGCAACCCTTTGGTCTAATCTCAATTGAGTCTTCCATGTTCATGTATGAAGCTTTGGCCCAAAAGGTGTTTTTGTTGACTTTTCAAAATGACCTATAATGTCCAAATTCATATCTTCTTGTGAGTGCATATTTTGAACTTGGGAGCTGAATATGAGTTGTAGGGAATTACACCCTCTTCAAAATGAGCTTTGGATGGGTCATTCTTGATAAAGTATGAGAAATTTATGCTTGGTCAAAGTTGAGTTGACTTTTCCTGCAAAACCCTAATTTAGCAACTTTTTGATTTTGATGAATTGTGAGCAATCCTTGAGGAATCATGATCAACCCTTGATCAAATGATGAATAATACTTCAAAATGGGAATGTTGACCAAAAATCTTGAAGTTTGATTGTATGTGGGCCATAGTTGACTTTTGTTTTAAGAGTTGTAATAGACAGTTCAAAACATTACGGCTCAGTGCCTTGCCCGAGGCACCCTGGCTTTGCTTGTGAGGGCTTATTATTTGTCATTTTCATATATCATTAATAAATAATTGGATGTTTCTTGCATTACAAATTTTTCGCTCCTTGTTTTTCTTTTCTGTCTCTCACTCTATTAAAACAGCTATTCTCTTACACACACTCATGTATCATAATGCAGATTCGTATCCACTCTAGATCCCATTGATAACGAATCTGCTACTGCCAGTTATGACTTTGAAAATACGATCAACCAAGCCGAGGACGAAGGTGAGGATGATTGTGAGGTTCTTGGAAAACTTGCTAGACTGTTACAGCAGGAAGAGAGGGCCATACAGCCTCATGAAGAGCCAGTTGAATTAGTGAATTTGGGTACAGAGGAAGACAGGAAAGAAGTTAAGATAGGTGCGAATCTGGAGCCTAGTGTCAAACAATGGTTGATATAGATGCTACGTGACTATGTTGAGATCTTCGCTTGGTCCTATAAAGATATGCCCAGTTTGGACACTGATATTATGGTACACCGCCTACCGACTAAAGAAGACTGTTGTTGTACCCCAAAATTTGCCATCCCATATTTCTCAAAATATTTCAAGAAAAATTCACAAGTCCAACCCGGCGCGTCATATTCAGGTATTCTTTCGCCAAGATATCTTTGATAACGTATTCTCAAATTCAGGCTCGGCTCAAGAGTTAATTCTTTAAAGAAGGTATCCGAATGTGTGAGTTTTCTCGAAGAAATATGGTGAAAAAGTGTGCTGAAAGTGCAGTTTTTATGCGCTAAAAAATTCATAACTTGAAGATCGTGGCTCGTTTTGAACCCGTTCCGGTGGCCAAAATTCCGTCTTGACATTATCTACGTTTTCATCTCTCACGGCTGGAAGCCAATTTCAATCAGAAGGTCTTCAAAAATGTGGATTTATCAAGTATTTTCATATAGAAAATTTGTGACAGAAGTTTATTTGCGTCATGTTCAGAAAATCATAACTTGGTCGATTTTCATCGTATCGAGCTGGTTCCGGCGCCAAAATTTCAAAAATTGAGTTGGCTACATTTTCACAGAAGGTATTGAGTTCAAACGGTATTCAAAAGGCCTTCGTTTTTTGCTCAGAGTGCGTGACACACCGAAAATCCTGAATGCTGAATAGTATTTCATCTGGGCCGAAACTGCGAAAATTATAACTCGGTCAATTTTTATCGGATTGGGCTCATATTTTTACACAAGGTCCTTGACTCGTAGATCTACAACTTTGCTTCAAAAGTAGAGACCGGATTATACTCCGATCAATACCAGTTTTTTATTGAAGAACGTGTCAGAGTCGACACTGGAGCCCAAAATAAGTTTGTCTGAGCTGAAACTTCAAAAATTCATAACTAATTCACCGTTTATCCGATTGAGCCGATTTTCGGACAGGAGTTTGTTATCGATGTCAGCTATTTGTTTTCACATTTCAACTTCAAAAATTGCACTTAAGTCCCTGCGATTTAGCCTGGAAATTGACGAACTTAAGTGAACATTGGAGGCCCAATTGCACATTCAAAGCCCATTTTCTTTACCCTAATTTCCATTATATAATCACCTTCTTTTCACACAAACCAGGGAGGAGAAAAAGAGAGAAAAAAAACCTTGCCACAACACTGTTAGAATATCAAATTCTTTCAAGAACCCTAAAACCTTGAAATCCTTATTACAAATCCCTCTCTCACTACAAACAAGTCATCACAGTTACAAACCGACACCTCACTACTTCTTCAGTAAGGATAAGGCTGGCTTGGTCTCCATGATCCAAAGGGCATAAAAGCATTCAGGTCACTAATTTTCCAGTAAGGGTAAGATTGATTTGATCTCCATGATCAAAAGGGTATAATCATTCATACATGCCATATTGTGCCTAAACATTAAATTTCTTCATATATTGACTTTATTCGCATTTTATGATTTTATTTAATGGTTCATGAGATTCAATACTGCAGATTTTAGACAGAATCCCATGCAGGTTTATTAAGAAACGTTGAGGCCAAAATACAAATGGCCAAAAGCCAAAAGCCAAATGGCCAAAAGCCAAAAGCCAAAAGCCAAATGGCCAAAAGAACAACTTATGCATGATGAGGCCAAAACACGAATGGCCAAAAGCCAAAAGCCAAATGGCCAAAGTAGAACAACTTATGCATGATGAGGTCAGAACACAAATGGCCAACCGCCAGAACACAAATGGCCATGAAACCCAATCCAATGGCCAAAGAATGCAGACCACCGTACTCAGGAGTCAATGAACAAGCACGTGATGCTAGAAAGTCAAACAAGGCTTTTTGTCTAATGGGCCAGAATACTTCAAAAAAACCTCCCCTTGGGCCTGAAACCCCCCTTGGTTTGCATCCTTTTAATTTTATTTTCTTTTCTTTTCTAATTCTTTTTTTTAATTGTTTTGATTGTTTTTCTCACCATAAAATAATTTTCTATAATAAAAACAGAAAAATCAAAAATACAAATATATTTAATTATTATTAATTTCATCACTAACCTATTTTTTGTAAATAAACTCTAACAATTAACTTAGTTTAATTTATGTTTTTAAACTTTAATCTTTTTCTTAATAAGTAAAAAGTATCTAGAATTAGGTTTTTTTGACATTTTCATCTTTTTCTTAAACAAATTATTAATCATCATTATTTATCATTATTATTAATTATCATTAATTTTGTAAATAAACATGTACATTAAATATTATGTAAATTAGGTTTTAAACTTTAACTTTTTTTTAATAATAATTAAAAATATTTAGAACTAGGGTTTCCTTCTAATTTTAAATTTTTTTCTTTATTTTCATAAATACAAAAAAACACTAAAACACTTTCTTTTCTTTAATTAAATAATTAATTGGACTTTAATTTAATTTAATTTCAAAAGGGTCCAACGCCCTCGAACGTTCAACTTTAATTCTTTCGCGCATTTATTCTTATTTTTCCTTTGTGAATATTATGTAACTGTTCAAGCCATATAATAGTAATTAGGAATTTATTTATTTTCCGCATTTTTATTGAAAACGGGTCTTTGTTAATTTGGCGATGTATAGACCCGCGCCTTGTAATAGCGTAGGATTTTACTTTCTGCATTTAAATTTCCACACTTTTAAATTATAATTGCATGAAAGAATGTATGGCCTAAATTAAAAACAAGCGTAGATCACCATGATGCATGTACAAGATAAAACATAACATGAAAATAACACACAAATTCACACACCACTCTTAGGGTACGCCTCACTGTTGCCTTGCCTTCGAAACGTGGTCGTCGAGTATAGGACGTTTTAGTAAGTCCTTATGTCCATAACATGATCCAGTTGCCTCGAAAAGTTGCCTCGGAATTAAAAAGGATCAATGGCATAAGTGTAGCTTCTAAGGTGTCCTACTGTTGCTCTGGTGACCACACTGCCCGACAAACGAATTGACCCGAACACCTCCAACGGTGGTGCTACCTATCTCTCAATGATGGGATGGCACCACCTTAAGGACTTCTACACAGCCTAACTCCTTAGGGTAGGTAGATGACTCATAAATACTTGCTTTATTAAAAAATAAATCAAAATTCTTTTCACACCAACACTTTTAAAAAAGCTTTCAAAACAATTTTTCAAACACTCTTGAGGACTGATACAAGAGTCGATCTGAAATCTTTAAAACGAAACTTTTTTCAAACTCACTCACAATTGAAAAGCAAACACTTTTGAAAACACAATGAGCAAGTATCTAAGAGCCCATGGATAACCATGGATAGAAAGGGTGCTAACACCTTCCCTTTCTATAAATCTACCTCCCGAACCGAGAAACTATCTCATAAGGAATTTTGCTGTGCTTTTGTCCTGTCCATGTTGGAGAAAATAAAAGACGGTGGCGACTCTTGCTTCCGCGACATTTCGCGAACCAGCTTTAAACAGTCAGTTCTAAATCCACCAATCACAGAACTGGCGACTCTGCTGGGGACACTTAAAGTGAGGTGTACCTTAGGACTAAGATCATTTGTGTTTTCAATTGTCTGAATTGTTTGCTTTATTATTGTGGGTACTGTCTTGGGAGTTCTATAAATCCTAACCCGGATCTGGGGGATACCTTCTTAGAAAGTAGCAACAAGACTGTGAGGGAACTGTGCGGGGTATACCGACATGGTTGAAGCAGTCTGCTACGTTGATGTGGCACTTTGGTGTGTACCAGTAACCCTTGAGTTCAGTCAAGGAGAGTACGGGGCCGCCGCGTGGTGTCGTGAAGCATCAACTGACCTTAGGAACCTTAATTGAACCATCTTGGCCTCTTTAGGGTAGTGAGATAACTGACTTTGGTGCAGTCCGAGGTTGGTTGATACTCGATACTACACTCAATTGAGGGTTGTTTTCTTGGAATATTTCGGTCGCCAGTTCAGTGGCTAAATCGAAACGATGAACAATGAAAGCAATCCAATGATATTGGGACCCTTAGAACCCGGTTACTTTGATAGGACAGGTTTGAGCCCACCAACTTCAAGAGGGTAATACCCAGACCCCATGCTGGCCTAAACTCTAAGGGTTGTGGTGTGACTTGTGTGCTTTCATACTTGACTACTTGCATGCTTGTTATCTGACACTTGAGTTTCTTGCAGGTTTTATTTATAGTCCTTAATTGGGACTCATAACAGGGTTTACCTACATTACCCCATGCATAGCATAACATCATACCATTGCATGCATCCCGCATAAGGACTAGCCCATTTCAAGGATCTCAAGGGCTTGTGATGCAGGTCATGATGAACCAACATGTCTAGCAAGGGGCAAAGGGGATTTATTTTCCTCTAGCCAAGGTTGTCAAGGGCTATGACCCACTGGATATGGTGAGCCTTTGACCCTTGAAGAAGGACTCTCAACAACATGAAGTTCCTTCAATCAAGCTACAAAATTCTAACAATTTTCTTGTTTACCCCGCGAGATCCTTGGAAACATTGCATGCATACATACATATCATTGCATTACAGGTATCCCTTTTTACAGGTTGCTTACCTTCTTCGCTGTTATTTCAGCCGATCGTCATGAATCCTGAAACATCTACTGAGCAATCCATCCAGGCCCTCCAGGCCCAGAATGCCCAGTTCCAGGAGTTGATTAAGAGTCTAGCCCAGGGCCAACAGGATTTGAAGACTCTGCTCTCGAAGAGGAAGAAGAAGAGGACAGTGTTGTTCAACCCGAGACACAAATCTGGGAATGGATCACTAAATGAAGTTGAGCAGACTACTCCATCTGTTGGAAAGGACAGCCCCCATGAGAGAGAGGTTCCTAGTCCTGTGGTCTCTGACAACGAGACTGACTTCAATGAAGAGCAATACCCTCCAGTTGAGAACAGGTATAAACAGTTGGAAGACCGGCTAAGTGCCATGGAGATACAAAAAGTGCCCGGCCTGGACTTCGAAGATTTAGGTCTGTCTTCTGGGGTAGTGATCCCGCACAAATTCAAGGCACCTGCCTTTGCAAAGTATGACGGGGCATCCTGTCCTAAGCAGCATCTCAGGTCATACATGAGGAGGATCCAGCCCTACACGGCTGACAGGAACTTGTGGATCCATTTCTTCCAGGAGAGTCTTTCAGGGACTCAGCTCGAGTGGTTCTATCAACTGAATGGAGCCAACATCCGTACCTGGGAAGACTTAGCCACTGCACTTTACAAGCAATACCAGTATAATGCCGACCTTGCTCCCACGCGCACTCAGATCCAGGGAATGTCTATGGGTACAGGCGAAGGCTTCAAAGAATATGCTCAAAAATGGAGGGACCTTGCTGGAAGGGTACAACCACCTCTGACTGACCGCGAACTCGTCGACATGTTCTTGGGGACCCTGTCTGGTCCATTCTTCAACCACCTGATTGGGAATTCTGCTGCTGGGTTTACAGATTTGGTCTTGACCGGGGAAAGAATAGAGGCTGGCATCAAGTCAGGGAAAATACAGAATGGTGACTCCTCGAACACTGAGAAGAAACCATCCAAGAGAGAATCTAGTGTTGTCTATGGCTCAAGAGGGCAGAATAGGTCCGAACACCGCCAAGATGTCAACACGGTGCTTATTGCAAAACCGGCCGGCGCCCCTCAGCGTCACAATCAGCAAAGGGAAGAGAGACCCAAAAGGCAATTCACTCCCCTCGGCATTACCTTGTCACAGATATTTCCACAGTTGCTGGAAACCAAGTTGGTAACTCTCATGGACCCTCCAAAGAATCCTAACAGGACACCTTCAAGGTACAACCCCAACGTTCGCTGCGCTTATCATTCTGACAGCCCGGGGCATGCTACAGATGATTGTTGGACTTTGAGAAACAAGGTTCAGGATCTGATTGATGCAAAAGAAGTCCATCTCGACTCTCCAGAGGCTCCCAATGTGACCACTGCTCCCTTGTCAAAACATGGCTAGGATTGGAAACTTTTGTTCATTTGAATGTTCAGATTGTAATTTTCTTTGATTGTTCAAACATTTTATTTCATGTCAAACTTGGTTATTTCATTAATGCATTGCACATGTCTGTTTTGAAGTAATTATTTCGTATTCACTATATGCAAACTGTTTTCATATTTTTGTGATGATCAACTCTTGATTGAAAATTCTAAGCCTCTTGAGGGAGGATGATGAAAACGATACCACGATCCTTACAGTATGCTTTTGAACAGACCCCGCTGATGAGGTACAAGCATTGTTTCAATCCCTAAACACTGGAGTTATAAGGAAGATAATCCCTCGTCAACCCCTCTGAGCCAAAGAAGTAGGAGTTTTTCTTTTCGAAAATTAAAACCCTTTATCATAACCTGGGGCAGGGTAGTTCTCTCAGTTGATCCAAGTGCATAACAAATGGCACCAAAGAGGTCCTTACAAAAAAAAAGAAGACAATGATGATTCCGAATAATCATAAGGATAGGCAGTCATTATATCTCAAAAATAAAAACCCAATAAGTCAAAACCTATGAAGGAGACTTACAAAACTGGGGCATCCCGCTGACTGTAATCACAAAAGAAACAGTTCAGGCAAAATTTAGGGATAGCGAAATCAAAAAGAAAGAGGTCATACAAACCCTCAACAAAAACAAAAAATGACTGCCTATTCAGAATAAATCATCAATATTTGAACCATCATTGGAACATCAGGACAAAGACTCAAACAAGGTCTAACGCACGATCAACTGAGCTTAGGTTTGAAGAACATCACGAAGAACGGGTGGGTACAAATAATTTGAGCCTTTATCCTTTGTTTCTTAAACCGTGAACCAGGCCACGCTACAACCCTTAAAAGTCCTAGCTGAAGCATGGGTTAGTTCGAAAGCATACTGTTACCAAAGGTATCCTGACTCCTTAAGGCTTGCTATGAAATATTGAGTTGACATCACATTTTACAAAATTTGCTGGTTTTACTGAAAAATGCATTTTTCAAAAACTTCAAGACAGACATAAGCTTTGCATTTTTAACATAACTTTGTTTGCATATGACTTTTTGTTTGAACAGCATAGAAATTTGCACGACGAATGCCTAATGAACAAAAGCACCTCCAATCAAGAGGCATGGCCTGATCATTGTCCATCATCTGGGGCAGTCCAGTCAAGATTCAAGGAATCTCTCAAGATGCCAAACAGCCAGGGGCAAACCTCCGCCTGAGCAACTTGGGGCATTGGACATGAATTCCCAGCAACAAATCTTGCATGACCAAACATCTTCTGGTAGCGTAGCAACACAATAACAGGGACACCTCCCTACATCTTGAGAGCATGGACATAGTCGGAAAAAATACTACGCGTAATCAAAGACCCGCTAGGTTGACACACCTAGGCAAAAATAAGGGCTTCCCGGCGAACCAAAAGGGTTCGGGCAAAAATAAGGGATGAAGATGAAAAAATTTGTACACCCGGCAAGTCGAAAACCTGAAAAGGCGGCTTCGGCAAGAATGGGTATCCCGGTGGACTGAAAACCCGAAAGGGCGGTCCAGGTAAAAGTTAGGGATCACATCGTACGACTATGTCCCGGCATCTCGTCACTTGCCTACTAGAAGAAGATTTGTCAATCGACAGTCATCAAGCACTTCCACGGATATCTTCTCCTACAGAAACTGGGGCAATAAGAATTGTCTAAACAATCTGGTTGCTCTGTCCACCAAGGCATCAAAGGAAGTTCAGCTAAGAATGCGACCAAGATACCTTCACTCCCTGCAGAGCGAACGCGTCTCCCCGGTTTTATTCAAAGGTTATTTCTCCACCAGAGCTTATAACTGGATTATCCTCAGCTAAAAGCCACGGAAAGATCGTCCTCGGGAAAGTTCTTCTTATTCCCCAATGGAGTTCATCAAAACTTCCAACAGAGCACAACAACGGTATCCCCAGCGGAGTTATCCTCATCAACCTCAGCAAAGTACCTCTCTTTCCCCGCAGAGTAATCTATTCGCCAAGTTTATTCCCCAACGGAGTCATCTTCTCCTACTGGTATTCTTGCAATCATCATCCCCAACGGAAACGAAGAATCTCACTCTTCAACATCAGCCCAGGATTTGACTTCCCGGCATCCGTCAAGGATCTATTTTCCCAGACGAAGATACATTCATAACATCACATTGTTATACATCATGATACATGCATATACGCATCATATCATACAATCTCATGTGTTGAGAACATCGTTGCTTGATTCATATCATGCATTGCATATGACTGACCTTTACCTTTCAGGAAGGATACAGTTAAATGATCAGCTATGTCAAAAAAGACAAAGTCAGTCAAAGTAGACAAATCCAGTCAAAAGAAGACAAGTCCAGTTAAAATTAGTTCAACCCGTCGTCATAGACACTCGTCGTCATAGACACTCGTCGTTATAGACACTTGTCGTTATAGACACTCGTCGTTATAGACACCCGTCGTTATAGACACTCGTCGTTATAGACACCCGTCGTTATAGACACCCGTCGTTATAGACACCCGTCGTTATAGACACTCGTCGTTATAGACACTCGTCGTTATAGACACTCGTCGTTATAGACACTCGTCGTTATAGACACTCGTCGTCATAGACACTCGTCGTTATAGACACTCGTCGTTATAGACACTCGTCGTTATAGACACTCGTCGTTATAAACACTCGTCGTTATAGACACCCGTCGATAAAGACCACCCGTCCATGGAAATAACCTGTCAGTAGAGACAACTCACCAACCTTTCTGAATTCCAGACTCGATTCCTGTATCCGGCCAGGGCACGTCTGAAGAGTTCGAAGATCCGATTCCTGTATCTCTCCAGGGTGTATCTGTTGACGACTAACATTACCAGACTCGATTCCTGTATCTTGCCAGGGCACGTCTGAAGAGTTCGAAGATCCGATTCCTGTATCTTGCCAGGGTGTATCTGTTGACGACTAATATTCCAGACTCGATTCCTGTATCCGGCCAGGGCACGTCTGAAGAGTTCGAAGATCTGATTCTTGTATCTCGCCAGGGTGTATCTGTTGACAACTAACATTACCAGACTCGATTCCTGTATCTTGCCAGGGCACGTCTGAAGAGTTCGAAGATCCGATTCTTGTATCTTGCCAGGGTGTATCTGTTGACGACTAATATTCTCCGGACTCGATTCCTGTATCCTGCCAGGGCATGTCTGAAGAGTTTAAAGATTCGATTCCTGTATCCAGCCAGGGCACATCTACGTAAAGAGTTTGAAGATCAACTCCTGTAACAGGCTAGGTAATTATTTTTCTTTCTCAAGTACGCAAGTTCTCGCTAAGGAATCTCTTACGCGATCGACACCTAGGTGGCGTCTATAAGACCATTCCCGAAAAGGTACTATCATACTTCCAGATGGCATCTATAAGCCCATCTCCACATACCTACAGTCTCCAAATGGCATCTGTAAGCTCATTCCCTACATCACACTGCTGACATTCTACTATGTGAGTGCAAATTTCTGGGCACTCTAGTGTTCAATCATCTTCCACCTTCAGATTACAAAAGGCACGCCAGCCACTCTACATCCTCAGGTCTAAGAAGATTGAATAGGGGCAACTGTTGTACCCCAAAATTTGCCCTCCCATATTTCTCAAAATATTTCAAGAAAAATTCACAAGTCCAACCCGGCGCATCATATTCAGGTATTCTTTCGCCAAGATATCTCTGATAACGTATTCTCAAATTCAGGCTCAGCTCAAGAGTCAATTCTTTAAAGAAGGTATCCGAATGTGTGAGTTTTCTCGAAGAAATATGGTGAAAAAGTGTGCTGAAAGTGCAGTTTTTACGCGCTAAAAAATTCATAACTTGAAGATCGTGGCTCGTTTTGAACCCGTTCCGGTGGCCAAAATTCCGTCTTGACATTATCTACGTTTTCATCTCTCACGGCTGGAAGCCAATTTCGATCAGAAGGTCTTAAAAAATGTGGATTTATCAAGTATTTTCATACAGAAAATTTGTGACAGAAGTTTATTTGCGTCATGTTCAGAAAATCATAACTTGGTCGATTTTCATCGTATCGAGCTGGTTCCGGCGCCAAAATTTCACAAATTGAGTTGGCTACAATTTCACAGAAGGTATTGAGTTCAAACGGTATTCAAAAGGATTTCGTTTTTTGCTCAGAGTGCGTGACACATCGAAAATCCTGAATGCTGAATATTATTTCATCTGGTCCGAAACTTCAAAAATTCATAACTCGGTCAATTTTTATCGGATTGGGCTCATATTTTTACACAAGGTCCCTGACTCGTAGATCTACAACTTTGCTTCAAAAGTCGAGACCGGATTATGCTCCGATCAATACCAGTTTTTTATTGAAGAACGTGTCAGAGTCGACACTGGAGTCCAAAATAAGTTTGTCTGAGCTGAAACTTCAAAAATTCATAACTAATTCACCGTTTATCCGATTGAGCCGATTTTCGGACAGGAGTTAGTTATCGATGTCAGCTACATTTTGTTTTCACATTTCAACTTCAAAAATTGCACTCAAGTCACTGCAATTTAGCCTGGAAAGTGACGAACTCAAGTGAACATTGGAGGCCCAATTGCACATTCAAAGCCCATTTTCTTTACCCTAATTTCCATTATATAATCACCTTCTTTTCACACAAACCAGGGAGGAGAAAAAGTGAGAAAAAAAACCTTGCCACAACACTGTTAGAATATCAAATTCTTTCAAGAACCCTAAAACCTTGAAATCCTTATTACAAATCCCTCTCTCACTACAAACAAGTCATCACAGTTACAAACCAACACCTCACTACTTCTTCAGTAAGGATAAGGCTGGCTTGGTCTCCATGATCCAAAGGGCATAAAAGCATTCAGGTCACTAATTTTCCAGTAAGGGTAAGATTGATTTGATCTCCATGATCAAAAGGGTATAATCATTCATACATGCCATATTGTGCATAAACATTAAATTTCTTCATATATTGACTTTATTCGCATTTTATGATTTTATTTAATGGTTCATGAGATTCAACACTGCAGATTTTAGACAGGATCCCATGCAGGTTCATTAAGGAACGTTGAGGCCAAAATACAAATGGCCAAAAGCCAAAAGCCAAAAGCCAAATGGCCAAAAGCCAAAAGCCAAAAGCCAAATGGCCAAAAGAACAACTTATGCATGATGAGAGGCCAAAACACAAATGGCCAAAAGCCAAAAGCCAAATGGCCAAAGTAGAACAACTTATGCATGATGAGGCCAGAACACAAATGGCCAACCGCCAGAACACAAATGGCCATGAAACCCAATCCAATGGCCAAAGAATGCAGACCACGGTACTCAGGAGTCAATGAACACGCACGTGATGCCAGAAAGTCAAACAAGACTTTTTGTCTAATGGGCCAGAATACTTCTAAAAAACTTCCCCTTGGGCCTGAAACCCCCCTTGGTTTGCATCCTTTTAATTTTATTTTCTTTTCTTTTCTAATTCTTTTTTTTAATTGTTTTGATTGTTTTTCTCACCATAAAATAATTGTCTATAATAAAAACAGAAAAATCAAAAATACAAATATATTTAATTATTATTAATTTCATCACTAACCTATTTTTTGTAAATAAACTCTAACAATTAACTTAGTTTAATTTAGGTTTTTAAACTTTAATCTTTTTCTTAATAAGTAAAAAGTATCTAGAATTAGGTTTTTTTGACATTTTCATCTTTTTCTTAAATAAATTATTAATCATCATTATTTATCATTATTATTAATTATCATTAATTTTGTAAATAAACATGTACATTAAATATTATGTAAATTAGGTTTTAAACTTTAACTTTTTTTTAATAATAATTAAAAATATTTAGAACTAGGGTTTCCTTCTAATTTTAAATTTTTTTCTTTATTTTCATAAATACAAAAAAACACTAAAACACTTTTTTTTCTTTAATTAAATAATTAATTGGACTTTAATTTAATTTAATTTCAAAAGGGTCCAACGCCCTCGAACGTTCAACTTTAATTCTTTCGCGCATTTATTCTTATTTTTACTTTGTGAATATTATGTAACTGTTCAAGCCATGTAATAGTAATTAGAAATTTATTTATTTTCCGCATTTTTATTGAAAATGGGTCTTTGTTAATTTGGCGATGTATAGACCCGCGCCTTGTAATAGCGTAGGATTTTACTTTCCGCATTTAAATTTCCACACTTTTAAATTATAATTGCATGAAAGAATGTATGGCCTAAATTAAAAACAAGCGTAGATCACCATGATGCGTGTACAAGATAAAACATAACATGAAAATAACACACAAATTCACACACCACTCTTAGGGTACGCCTCATTATTGCCTTGCCTTCGAAACGTGGTCGTCGAGTATAGGACGTTTTAGTAAGTCCTTATGTCCATAACATGATCCAGTTGCCTCGAAAAGTTGCCTCGGAATTAAAAAGGATCAATGGCATAAGGGTAGCTTCTAAGGTGTCCTACTGTTGCTCTGGTGACCACACTGCCCGACAAACGAATTGACCCGAACACCTCCAACGGTGGTGCTACCTATCTCTCAATGATGGGATGGCACTACCTTAAGGACTTCTACACAGCCTAACTCCTTAGGGTAGGTAGATGACTCGTAGATACTTGCTCTATTCAAAAATAAATCAAAATTCTTTTCACACAAACACTTTTAAAAAAGCTTTCAAAACAATTTTTCAAACACTCTTGAGGACTGATACAAGAGTTGATCTGAAATCTTTAAAACGAAACTTTTTTCAAACTCACTCACAATTGAAAAGCAAACACTTTTGAAAACACAATGAGCAAGTATCTAAGAGCCCATGGATAACCATGGATAGAAAGGGTGCTAACACCTTCCCTTTCTATAAATCTACCTCCCGAACCGAGAAACTATCTCATAAGGAATTTTGCTGTGCTTTTGTCCTGTCCATGTTGGAGAAAATAAAATACGGTGGCGACTCTTGCTTCTGCGACATTTCGCGAACCAGCTTTAAACAGTCAGTTCTAAATCCACTGATCACAACTGTCCTCTAGTAAAACAGAAGGTTCGACGTATGCGCCCTGAGATGTCTAAGAAAATCAAATCTGAAGTCATGAAGCAGTTTGACGCAGGATTTTTAGCTGTCACTTCTTATCCGCAGTGGGTTGCCAACGTTGTTCCGGTGCCTAAGAAAGACGGTAAGGTGCGGATGTGTGTGGATTATAGAGATTTGAACAGTGCGAGCCCCAAGGATGATTTCCCACTTCCTCACATCGATGTTATGGTCGACAACACCGCGCAACATAAGATCTTCTCCTTTATGGATGGTTTTTCTGGTTACAATCAGATCAAGATGGCTCCCGAGGACATGGAGAAGACAACCTTTGTTACACAGTGGGACACCTTTTTCTACAAGGTAATTCCTTTCGGGTTGAAGAATGTTGGGGAAACTTATCAGCGCGCCATGGTCGCTTTGTTCCATGACATGATTCACCATGAGATTGAGGTTTATGTGGATGACATGATAGCAAGGTCCCAGACTGAGGAAGATCACCTTGACCATCTCCAGAAACTGTTCGACAGGTTGAAGACGTACAAGCTGAGGTTGAACCCGAACAAGTGCACCTTCGGGGTAAGGTCTGGTAAGCTACTGGGTTTCGTCATCAGTGATAAAGGTATTCAGGTGGACCCTGCCAAGGTAAAGGCCATACAGGAGATGCTGGCTCCCTGCATAGAAAAGGAAGTTAGAGGCTTTTTGGGACGTCTGGATTACATTGCCAGGTTCATTTCACACCTGACCGCTACTTGTGAGCCAATCTTCAAGCTGCTGAAGAAAGATCAAGTAGTAAAATGGAATGATGAATGTCAGACCGCTTTCGAAAGAATCAAGGAATATCTTCAAGAACCGCCAATTTTGATGCCTCCAGTTGAAGGAATGCCTTTGATTTTATACTTGACAATACTGGATAATTCAACGGGGTGTGTGCGTGGGGCAGCATGACGACTCTGGCCTAAAAGATCACGCTATTTACTACCTTAGCAAAAGTTTACCGACTGTGAGACCCGATACTCATTGCTCGAGAAAACTTGTTGCGCTTTGGCATGGGCTTCTCGCCGACTGAGACAATATATACTGACTCACACCACTTTTTTGATATCGAAGATGGATCCAATCAAGTATATCTTCGAGAAACCCGCCTTGTCCGAAAGAATAGCAAGATGGCAGATGATCTTAACTGAGTATGACATCCAATACACAACCCAAAAAGCAATCAAGAGGAGTATATTGGTGGATCATTTGGCGCATCAGGCCGTGGATGACTACCAATCCATGAATTTCGAGTTCCCGGATGAGAACGTCATGTTGGTGACCGACTATGAAGAACCTAGACCGGATGAAGGACCTGAGGAGGGATCCCGATGGTCTATGTATTTTGATGGAGCATCAAACGCATTGGGTAATGGCATTGGCGCTGTGATCATATCTCCTGAGGGCTGTCATACTCCATTCACCTCCCGATTATGTTTTAACTATACCAACAATATGGCGGAGTATGAAGCATGTATCCTGGGTCTTCGAGCTGCTATTGACCTGAGGATTAAGTTCTTAAGTGTATTCGGAGATTCCGCTCTAGTGATCAGTCAGATCAAAGGCGAGTGGGATACGAAGCACCCAAATCTTATTCCTTACAAAGAGTATGTATTGACGTTTCTCCCACACTTTGAAGAGATAACCTCTGAACACTTCCCAAGAGAGGATAATCAGTTAGCGGACGCGCTTGCTACCATGTCTTCTATGTTCAAGGTCAGGTGGGACAATGAAGCTCCCCAGATTACCATTGAGAGGTTGGACGAACCCGTACATTGCTGTGACATTGAGACTTAAGAGGTAGAAGATAAACCCTGGTTCCACGAGGTAAAGAGGTATCTTGAGACTCAAGAATACCACGAGGGTGCATCTGTTAATGATAAGAAGATCTTGAGAAGGTTCATTGCAAAGTTCTTCATCAGTAATGGGATCCTCTATAAACGTAACCATGATTCAACCTTACTGCGGTGCATAGACAAGAGCGAGGCAGAAAGGATCATGGCAGAGTTACATGAAGGTACCTTCGAAACTCATTCTAGTGGACATACCATGGCAAAGAAGATCCTACGGGCAGGATATTATTGGTTTACTATGGAAGCCGATTGTTATCAGCACTCTCAGACCTGTCATAAGTGCCAAGTCTATGCTGATAAGGTGCATGTACCTCCAGTTCCTCTGAACATCTTGACAGCTCCTTGGCCTTTTGCAATGTGGGGCATCGACATGATCGGCGAGATCAGACCTACTTCATCCAACGAGCATCATTTCATTCTGGTAGCTATTGATTATTTCATAAAGTGGGTTGAGGCAGCTTCCTTTGCTACAGTAACCAAGAACGTTGTGGCGCGGTTTATTCGACACAATCTGATATGTCGATATGGTGTACCAGAGAGGATCATCAATGACAATGGTACAAATCTCAACAATACAATGATCACCGAGCTCTGCAAACAGTTCAAGATACAGCATCATAACTCTTCTCCCTACCGACCGAAGATGAATGGGGCTGTTGAAGCGGCTAATAAGAACATCAAGAAGATTGTGCAGAAGATGACGGTGAATTACAAAGACTGGCATGAGATGTTACCATTCGCTCTTCATGGGTATCATACCTCAGCACGGACATCGACTGAGGCAACACCCTACTCTCTGGTGTATGGCATGGAGGCGGTCCTACCCATCGAAGTCCATATACCCTCTCTTAGGATTATGAAGGATGCGGGTTTGAACGAGGACGACTGGATCCAAACCTGGCTTAATCAGCTAAACTTAATTGATGAAAAGAGACTTACTACTACTTGTCATGGTCAAACGTATCAAAAGCGAATGATCAAGGCTTTTAACAAGAAAGTGAGACGACAGGAATATCAAGTCGGGGATCTGGTGATCAAACGCATCATACTGCCACAAGGTGATCCCAGGGGAAAATGGACCCCCACATATGAAGGAACATTTGTGGCTAAGAACATTTTCTCGGGAGGAGCCATGATTCTAACCACCATGGACGGTGACGACCTTCCTCACCCCGTCAATGGAGACATAGTGAAAAAATACTACGCATAATCAAAGACCCGCTAGGTTGACTGGCCTAGGAAAAAATAAGGGCTTCACGGCGAACCAAAAGGGTTCAGGCAAAAGTAAGGGATGAAAATGAAAAACTATACACCCGACAAGTCAAAAACCTAAAAAGGCGGCTTGGGTAAAAAAGGGTATCCCGGTGGACTGAAAACCCGAAAGGGCGGTTCAGGCAAAAATTAGGGATTGAAGTGTAACAGTATGTCTCATTGGAACATCTTGCGACCAGACTTTGGTATCGACTATCAAGCTCGGACGGCGCCAATCAATCTGATCTACCTTCGACCAAGTAGCAAAGTGATGAGACGCTTGAAGATATAAAGGAAATATCAGAGTTGGAACCCGATGGGATTGTTTCACATAGTTGTTTTCTTTCTTTTAGACAAATTGTATAATTTCTATTCTTCGGCGGCGTTCTCTTACTAGGACGTCAGCCTCTTTGTATAAAACGCCTATTACGGGCCAACTTCAAAATCAATATAATTCATTTTACAAGAAATCTCAACGTGTTTTTATTTTTCTGTTTTGTTTTGCAAGAACGTCCAATGATTCATTTCTGATATATGCATTTGAAAAGAATTGCTGCTCATAAATATTTACACAAGAAACAAAAGACAATTACTCGTAATTCCAAGAACAGGGGCAAACAAGAAGGGTCCAAACCTTACAGTTGCTCTACCCACCAGGTACAGGGATAGAGCCAGCTTGAGAATATAACTAAAGGTACATACACTCCCCGCAGAGTAGGAAGTATCCAAAGATAGTGGTGTTGGCTCTCCCCAGCTGAGGTTCATAAACGCAAATGAGTCGGCAAAAATTCTCCCCAAGCAGAATTTATCTATCACCAGCAAGAGAAGTTCACCACCAGCGAAGTTTATTTCTCCAAATCAGCAAATCATCCAACAAAGTATTTCTCTTCCCCATAGAGTCATTCTCCCACAAGATTATTCTCAAACAGAGTCTCTCCCAACAGAATATTCTCGAGCAGAACGGACGCAAGTCTCCAGCTAATCATCTTCGGTCATTATCCCCACCGAGAACGAAGAACTCAATTCCTTGTACTCTCCAACGGCAGTCCAGGGTTTATTCTCCCCAGCCGGAGAACATCATAAGGACATTTCATATCCATACATCGTGGCATACGTATATGCATCATACAACACAATCTCATTTAGTTTGAGAACATAATTACTCAATACATTTCATACGTCATGACATTACACATGACTAACTCTTTACCTTTCAGGGAAAGATACAATCAAGTTCTCACAAGTTCTCTCTGGTTCAGTCAAGTCGATACTAAGATTTCTATTCTAGTTCAAGCTATGAAGCCCGAAAATCGACCGGATAATATCTTGATTTATCCAAAATACTACGAAGCCTGGAATCGACCAGATAATGGTATATCTTAAATACAAGCTATGAAGCCCGAAAATCGACGGGAAAACAACTTAACCCTCAGCAAGTTATTGTGAAGCCTGGAAATCGACCAGATAGCAATAAAAGATACCATGAAGCCTGGAATCGACCAGATAATGGTATAAGACGCTGTGAAGACTAGATCACGACCAGATAACGGCAAAGGACACTGAAGCCTGGGACACGACCAGATAACAGTATAAGGTACTGCGAAGCTTGGAATTCGACTAAATAGCAATTTACTTGGCCAATTACTATGAAGCCCGAAAATCGATCGGATATTAGTATGCCTTAAATTCAAATTGAAGCCCGAATACGACCGGATAACCACCTAATTCCTTCTGAAGCCTGGAGCACGACCAGATAAGAATTGAGAAATTGCAAAGCCTGGAAGACGACCATATAGCAAGTTTAATCTCATCTTCCCAGTAAGTCACTGTAAAACCTAGAGCACGACCAGATAGCAGTAGTCTTATTATCCTCAGCAAATCACTGTAAAGCCTGTAGCACGACCAAATAGCAGTTCATTTTCACCTCCTCGACTAAGATATGATTCCCCAGTAGAGTAACGAACAACTAAAGTTCCTAAAACTCTATTTCTCTCAAGACAAAGAATAACATTCCCCAGCGTAGTCCTCCTTAACAACAGGTATACGGGCTCTCGCAAATGAATCTCTTATGCGGTCGACACTTCTTCTGATGGCATCTTTAAGCCCATCTTCCGTCATTGACTTCCAAATGGAATCTATAAGCCCATTCCCGATATTGCAAGACCAATACTACTTCATGCGAGTGCAAATTTCTGGGCACTCTAGTGTTCAATCATCTTCCACCTTCAGATTACGAAAGGCAGACAAGCCAATCTACATCCTAAAGTTTATGAAGATTGAACAGGGGCAGCTGTTGTACCCCAAAATTTGCCCTCCCATATTTTGCAAAACATTTCAAGTGAGGTCCTCAAATTGCTCAAGGAGGTCCAAGGGTTGACCAGACAAACTCTCTCCTAAGATAGTCTACCTCAAATTAGGGTTTCATTTTGCATCAAGATGTTTGAATTAAAAGGGTCCCAAATGCTCACTATTTTCCTAATATGTTCTCAAGATCATCCAAGACAAGTTTCAAGCCTTGCAGAGGAAGTTTGCTCAGACAACTACTCAAATGCCTGAAAATCGACTGTGCTAGGGCAAAAGTCAACTGTGGCCCACATACAGTCAAACTTCAAGATTTTTGGTCAACATTCCCATTTTGAAGTATTATTCATCATTTTATCAAGGTTTGATCATGATTACTCAAGTATTGCTCACAATTCATCAAAATCCAAAAGTTGCTAAATTAGGGTTTTGTAGGAAAAGTCAATTCAACTTTGACCAAGCATAACTTTCTCATACTTTATCAAGAATGACACATCCGAAGATCATTTTGAAGAGTATGTAATTACCTACAACTCATCTTCATCTCCCAAGTTCAAAATATGCACTCACAAGAAGATATGAATTTGGACATTATAGGTCATTTTGAAAAGTCAACAAAAACACCTTTTGGGCCAAAGCTTCATACATGAACATGGAAGACTCAATTGAGATGAGACAAAAAGGGTTGCTTAGAGGACATCTTAAGCTTTCTAAAATGTCCAAGAACACCTCTCTAGGGTCAAAATAGAAAGAGTTATGCATTGATAAAGTTGACCCTTTTTGCAAAATTGCCAAAAGTCAAAAGTGTCCAAAATTGCATTTTTTATCAAATGGGTCCAACCTTTTATGCTTGCACTGAGTTTGTAATGTGACCCATGACCCATGAGCCCTTCCACTTGTCATTATTTTATTTTTGTCATTTATTTTGATTCTATTTCATTTAAATCAAATAAAATCAAAATAAAATAATGAAAATATCAAAAAGTAATTAAATCTTGAGATTTTATGCATGATTAGGTCCAATACACAGTTGGAAACAAGATCAAATCGTGCAAGGTTCAAAATGGACACAAAAAGATTGGATTTTCTTGATTTGGAAAGATTTTTCACAAGGATCAAATCATGAATCAATAATCATAATTGAGTGAGATTTGATACAGAATTGTAATCCTAATGCATTCTACTATACATAAGGAACAAGTGCAGACCAAAGAAAAGAGGCTGGAGGCATGCAAGAGAGAAAACAAGTTTCAAAAATTCAAGAAAAAGTTGCAAACCAATTTCCACGTTTCAGATCACTTCAAGGCATTCTAGTCATCCCAATCGATTGCTGGACCCCCCAGGATCAAGATTCGATTGCTAGAAAACCTCCTCACACTCAGAATCACATTGTAAGGTTTATACAATTTATCACTTTTCTTGAATTTGAAAATCTTAATTCTGGCATCTTTAACATGATTGATTGGCATATTCTTAAACATTGTGATGTTTGCAAGCTAATGGTTATATTTAATTGCGTTTTTACTGACTGAACATGAAAGTGCCATGGTTAGGGTTTTTGCTTTATTTTTAGGGGTTTCTTGTACAGGTATAATTAGGCATGGATAATGGTACCATGATACTCATGAGGTTGCAACGAGTTGATTGGTACCATTGGTTTTCATTTATCATGCTTGTATGAGATTTTGGCAATGCACAGGGTTGTACCTACACTCAGTGTCCGTAGGTAAAAGTCCTTGATCTAAAACGATGGAGGCAACAAGGAAGATGATGGTGTGGCAATATGTGAGTGGATCATTTGAAGCTGTACGCGTTTTGGGAAGCGTGGCACATGATTTGTATTATATTTTATTTGTTTTGTTATTATTACAACTAAACAAGCCAGCTTAGATGGTAAAGTTGTTGGTATTTGATGCACACGTCCTGGGTTCGATCCCAGGCGTGTGCATTTTATTTTCTCAATATTTTAAGGATAATTCAGTGTACCACATGGCAAAGGACCCATCGTGTACCATCCAGATCTGATCATTCCGTCCATCAACACTCCAGATCCAAGGCCATCCCTTGAAGGTCCACAATACGCCCCAGTCAAGCATGTGCAGGGGATTGGACGAAGTCAACAAGGGCCAGAGCTTGTTGGGCTTGAATTTGCAAATGGCACCCCCTTTCTTGCTAAGAAACCAGGCCCATCTTTATTTTTTTATTTATTTATTTTAGTTCTTTTAATTTACTTAATTGTTTTTTTAACAAAATTAATTTCTTTTTTCATAAAAAAATTATAAAATCAGGTTTTACAAATTTAGAACTAGGTTTTTATTTTATCAAATTTAATTTAATATTAGTTTAAATTTAATTTAGGATAATTTTAACCTCTTTTTTTATATAATTAAAATCAATTAGAAAAATTAGGGTTAACTCTTGATTTAATTTTTATTTCTTTTCTCAAAACAAAAAAAATACCAAAATAGGTTAATTTAATTATTTTTTTCTTAATTAAAATTAATTAGTAATTAGGTTTATTTATTTATTTATTTATTCAATTAAGCTTTATTTTCTCAAATAATCAAATAACACAAAAACCACAAAAAAATGATTTTTTTTCTTTTAAATTTACAATTAGGTAGTTGGGGTCAAAACCCTCAATCTCTCGCTTTGGATTCATCGGGCGCGTTTATTATTTTTTTGCAATATTAATGTAACTGCTCACAGTATGTAATAGTTTAATCTAGGATTTTCTTTTATTTATCGTTTTACGGGTTTTTTTAGCTATGTAATTAATCCCTCCCCTGAAGCCTTATAATAGCGTAGGTTTTATTTCTCGCATTTTAATTCTTGCAAATATTAATTGTTTAGATGTATGTTAATAGGATTGTATGACAAGATTGCATGATAATTTAAAATGGCTAGAAAATCCTAATGTGCAAAGATAATAACTGAAATCAAATCACTCGCACATGTGCACTCCTAGGGTATACTCTCACTTCGGTTGCCTTCGGTAAACGATCATTAAGTATAGGGTGTCTTAGTGGTTGCCCTTCTGTCTAACAAAGATCAAAAGTCCCGTTCGGAAATGTCGCCTCGGAAATGTTGCCTCGAATATGATCTTAAGACTCTAGGGTTATTACTAAGACATCCTAACATTGCTTTAAGTGATCGTACGTCCCTTTCGAATTGACCCTTACAACTCCAACGACGGTGCTTCCTATTTTTCAATAGTAGGATAACATTGTCTAAAGGAAACAAGAATAGAAACAATCTTTTTTCGAGTAGGTAGATGCTAGTAGATACTTTCTCAAATCAAACTTTTTCACACCAAACACTTTTCAAACAAAGTTTTCAAAACAACTTCGTAACACTCTTGAGGACAGAAGCATGGGTTAAAACGAAGTAAAACAAAACTTTTCAAAACAAACACACACAAGCAAATTTTAAAAGATGAGCAAGTACCTAAGAGCCCATGGAAAACCATGGATAGAAAGGGTGCTAACACCTTCCCTTTCTATAATCTACCCCCCGTACTCAAAATCTCGAAAAAGGAATTTTTCTGTGCTTTTTTCCTTTCCAGTTGGATAAAATAAAAGTCGGTGGAGACTCTTGCTTACCGCGACATTTTGCGAATAAAAAACGTAAAACACAAACCGGCATTTTTCAAAACAGTCGGTTCTGCCACCATATCACAGAGAGTATACCCTAGGAGTGAACATGTGCGAGTGATTTGATTTCAGTTATTATCTTTGCATATTAGGATTTTCTAGCCATTTTAAATTATCATGCAATCTTGTCATACAATCCTATCAACATACATCTAAACAGTTAATATTTGCGAGAATTAAAATGCGAGAAAATAAAACCTACGCTATTACAAGGCTTCGGGGAGGGGATTAATTACATAGCAAAAAAACCGTAAAAGACGATAAATAAAAGAAAGTCCTAGATTAAGTTATTACATACCGTGGACAGTTACATCAATATTGCAAAAAAAATAAATGCGCGCGATGAATCGAATGCAAAATAATTAGGGTTTTGACCCCAACTATACCTAATTGTAACTTAAAGGGAAAATCATTTTTTGTCGTTTTTGTGTTATTTGAGAAAATAAAGCTCAATTGAATAATAATAACAAAACCTAATTACTAATTAATTTTAATTTAAGAAAAATAATTAAACTAACCTACTTTTGTATTTTTTATTTTTGAGAAAGAAATAAATATTAAATCAAGAGCCTAACCCTAATTTTTCTAATTAGTTTTAATTATACAAAGAAAAGGTTAGAATTTCCCTAGATAAAATTAAACTAAATTATATTAACAAAATTAATTTTTGATAAAATTCTAATTTAATTCTATTTTTTTTTGTGAATTCTTAATTTTATGATTTTTTTGTGAAAAAAGAAATTAATTTGTGACTTAAAATAAATAAGCAAAATAATAAAGGAATTAAAATAAATAAGCAAAGAAAGATTAAGATGGGTCTGTATCAGCAAATAGTGGGGGTGTGGTTGGAAATTCTGAGCCCAACTAAACCAGGCCCATTTGACTTTGTTGGATTCGCTGCACTCATTGACTTAGGATGCAGGATGGTCCTTCAGTGAAAGGCGTTAGATCTTGGCTAGCTAACGAATCTGACGGTTTGATCTTGATGCCTCATGATGGACTCCACAGAGCGTGGCCTACTAGAACCTATAGAGAAATTCAAGAAAATGAAAAAGTACCACGCCTGGGGTCAAACCCAGGACAGGTACCTTATAGCCTCTCCCACTTGCCAACTGCGCTGGAATCTTTAGTCATAATATTAGTGAAATAAATAAAACAAAAGGCAAACAAAGTGCTAGATCTAGATCAGCAAATAAATTGCACGCGTCAGCAAGCATGGGCTAATCAGATGGGGTGAGATAAAATCAGCGTTTGGTCCAACCAATGGAATTATAAGAAAAAGCCACGCAGGTTGGTTGACCAGAGACCGGTCAGTCCAACCACCGGAGCCGGTGGTTTCCACCGTCTTCTCCGGTGGGTCACCTGCAAATATTAGTCAAACCAAAAAACAAACAATGCCAAATGTCTTAAAAAGATCCCCTGATCACGATTTTGGCCTCTAAATTTGCTAACTCCCGGTGCATCATCAGATTCGAACTTGGAACCCTAATCATGGTCAATAATGGCATAACGTGATTCTGGGTGTTAGCTTTGCATGTGATACGTTCAAACACACATAAACATCAATAGAAACACATGTGTATGATCAATATGAATTTATATCAAGTATTGCGTGAGTTTGAAGTCAAAGAAATTTTACCAATGGAAAGTTACAAACTTGATGATTTGAGGATGCTACAAGCCTTGCTAATGGTCTGGTTTTACTCATGGGAACCTCAGTAAGATGAGGGAGCGATTGGAATCGAAGGAAGAAGGTTTAATATAGGTGTTTGAAGATTGCACACTTCTTTGAATTTTTTGGAATTTTATTTTCTCTCCTAGGCCGGCTGTGTCCGTTCTGTTCTTCTTTTAGGGTTTGAAAACTTCTTTTTATATGAGAGGCCAACCATAGGTTAACATTCTTGGAGCCAATCCAAAGAGATATGGAAATTTCAATCTTGCTTCAAATATCTTTAATTTCAAATATTTCTTTCCCTTTCATAGCATGGCACGATTTCCTTATTTATTTCCAGCATATTTGATCCATCATTCAATGCAAAGATCAAATCAAATCAAATCCAAATTATTTATCTAATTTAATTTGATTTTTCTTAAAATTGAAACAAAAATAAATCAAAATAATACGATAATAATGCATGGATGGCCTTATGGGTCGTGGACCACATTACAAACTCAGTGCAAGCATAAAAAGTTGGGCCCATTTAGCAAAAAATGTAATTTTGGACACATTTGACTTTTGGCAATTTTGCAAAAAGGGTCAACTTGGCCAATGCATAACTCTTTCAATTTTTACCCTAGAGATGTGTTCTTGACTTCTTAGAAAGCTTAAGATGTCCTCTAAGAAACCCTTTTGGTATCATATCAATTTATTCTTCCATGTTCATGTATGAAGCTTTGACCCAAAAGGTGTTTTTGTTGACTTTTCAAAATGTCCTATAATGTCCAAATTCATATCTTCTTGTGAGTGCATATTTTGAACTTGGGAGTTGAAGATGAATTGTAGGGAATTACATCTTCTTCAAAAGGAGCTTTGGATAGGTCATTTTTGATAAAGTATGAGAAAGTTATGCTTGGTCAAAGTTGAGTTGACTTTTCCTACAAATCCCTAATTTAGCAACTTTTGGGTTTTGATGAATTGTGAGCAAACCTTGAGGAATCATGATCAAACCTTGATCAAATGATGAATAATACTTCAAAATGAGGATGTTGACCAAAAATATTGAAGTTTGACTGTATGCGGGCCACAGTTGACTTTTGACCTAGCACCGTCGATTTTCAGGCCTTTGAGCAATTGACTGAGAAAACTTCCTCTGCAAGGCTTGAAACATGACAAGGATGATCTTGAGAACATATTAGGACAATGGTGAGCATTTGGGATCCTTTGGACTCAAGCATCTTGATGCAAAATGAAACCCTAATTTGGGGTAGACTATCTTAGGAGGGGGTTTGTATGGTCAACTCTTGGACTTCCTTAAGCAATTTGAAGACCTCACTTGAAATGTATTGCCAAATATGGGAGGGAAAATTTTGGGGTACAACAGCTGCCCCTGTTCAATCTTCTTAAACCTGAGGATGTAGATTGGCTTGTCTGCCTTTCGTGATCTGAAGGTGGAAGATGATTGAACACTAGAGTGCCCAGAAATTTGCACTCGCATGAAGTGGTACTTGTCTTGCGATATCGAGAATGGGCTTATAGATGCCATTTGGAAGTCAATGATGGAATATGGGCTTAAAGATGCCATCCGAAGAAGTGTTGATCGCATAAGATATTTCTTTGCGAGAACCCGTATACCTGTTGTTGAGAAGGACTTCGCTGGGGAATGCTGGTCTCTATTTGGGAGAAATAGAATTTTAGGAGCTTCAGTTGTCCGTTACTCTACTGGGGAATCATCTCTTAGTTGAGGAGGTGACAATGAACTGCTATCTGGTCGTGCTCCAGGCCTTACATTGATTTGCTGAGGAAAATAATAATGATTGTTATCTTATCGTGCTCCAGGTTTTACAGTGACTTACTGGGGAGATGAGATTGAACTTGCTATCTGGTCATCCTCCAGGCTTTGCAATTTCTTAATTCTTATCTGTTCGTGCTCCAGGATTCATAAGGAATTAGGTGGTTATCCGGTCGCATCCAGGTTCCCACTTGAATTTAAGACATACTAATATCCGGTCGATTTCTGGGCTTCATAGTAATTGGCCGAGTAAACTGCTATTTGGTTGAATTCCAAGCTTCACAATCCCTTATACTGTTATCTGGTCGTGTCCCAGGCTTCAGTGTCTTTTTCCGCTATCTGGTCGTGCTCCAGTCTTCACAGCGTCTTATACCGTTATCTGGTCGTGCACGAGACTTCACGGTGTTCTATACCACTGTCTGGTCGATTCCAGGCTTCATGGTATCTTGTACTGCTATCTGGTCAATTTCCAGGCTTCACAATAACTTGCTGAGGGTTAAGTTGTTTTTTGGTTGATTTCCCGGCTTCAAAGCTTGAACTGGAATATAAATCTTAGTATCAATTTGACTGAACCAGGGGAAACTTGTGGGAACTTCAACTGGGAGAGAAATCTTAGTGTCGATTTGAATGATCCTGGGAGAGGTCTCAGATTAATTTTGGCTGGCATAGAAATCAGAGGAATCTTATCGGAGATTCGGCTGACCCAGACAAAAGTCTTAAAATGTCTTCAACTTGAATAGAAACCTTAGTGTCAGTTTGACTGAACTAGAGAAAACTTGTCATAACTTGATTGCATCTTTCCCTGAAAGGTAAAGAGTTAGTCATATGTAATGTCATGATATATGAAATGTATCGAGTAATGATGTTCTCAAAATAAATGAGATTGTGCTGTATGATTCATATGCGCATGCCACGATGTATGGATATGCAATGTTCTGGTGATATTCTCCGGCTGGGGAGAATAAATCCTGGACTGCTGTTGGAGAGTATAAGGAGTTGAGTTCTTTGTTATCGCTGGGGATAGTGACCGAAGATGATTAGCTGGAGACTTGCATCCGTTCTGCTCGAGAATATTCCACCGGGAGAGACTCTGTTTAAGAATAATCCTGTGGGAGAATGACTTTGTGGGGAAGAGAGATACTCTGTTGGACGATCTGCTGATTTGGAGAAATAAACTCAGCTGGTGGTGAACTTCTATTGCTGGTGATAGATAAACTCTGCTTGGGGAGAAATTTTCCGACTCATTCGCGATTATGAACCTCGGCTGGGGAGAGCTAACACCACTGTCTTTGGATACTTCCTACTCTGCGGGGAGTGTATGTACCTTTAGTCATATTCTCAAGCTGGCTCTATCACTGTACCTGGTAACAACTGTAAGGTTTGTACATTTCTTGTTTTCCCCTGTTTCTGGAATTATGAGCAATTGTCTTTTGTTTCTTATGTAAATATTTATGAACAACAATTATTTTCAAATGCATATATCAAAGATGAATCATTGGATGTTCTTGTAAAACAAAAACAGAAAAAGAAAAAAACAAGTTGAAATTTCTTGTGAAAATGAATTGTATTGATTTTGAAATTGGCCTGTAACAGGTGTTTTGTACAAAGAGGCTGACGTCCTAGAAAGAGAACACCGCCGAGGGAATAAAAATTGTACAACTTGTGTAAAAGAAAGAAAAACAGCTATGTGAAAAAATCCCATCGGGTGCCAACTCCGATATTGCCTTTATATCTTCGAGCGTCTCATCACTTTGCTACTTGGTCAAAGGTGGACCAGATTGATTGGCATCACCCGAGCTTGATAGTCGATACCGAAGTCTGGTCGCAAGATGATCCAATGAGACATAGTGTTACGCTTTTATCCCTAATTTTTTCCTGGACCGCCCTTTAGGGTCTTCAATCCACCGGGATACCCTTTTTTCCCAAGCCGCCTTTTCAGGTTTTTGATTTGCCGGGTGTACAGTTTTTTTTCATTTTCATCCCTTATTTTTGCCCGAACCCTTTTGGTTCGCCGGGAAGCCCTTATTTTTGCCTAGGCCAGTCAACGTAGCGGGTCTTTGATTATGCGTAGTATCTTTTCACTATGTCTGCATTAACGAGGTGAGGGAGGTCGTCACCATCCATGGTGGTTAAAATCATGGCTCCTCCTGAGAAAATGTTCTTAACCACAAATGGTCCTTCGTATGTGGGGGTCCATTTGCCCCTGGGATCACCTTATGGTAGTATGATGTGTTTGATCACTAGATCCCTGACCTGATATTCTTGACGTCTGACTTTCTTGTTAAAAGCCTTGATCATTCGCTTTTGATACGTCTGACCATGACAAATAGCAGTAAGTATTTTTTCGTCGATTAGATTCAGCTGATCAAGTCGGGTCTGGATCCAGCCGTCCTCGTTCAAACCCGCATCCTTCATGATCCTGAGAGAGGGTATCTAGACTTCAATGGGTAAGACTGCCTCCATACCATACACCAAGGAGTAGGGTGTTGCCCCTGTCGATGTCCTTGCCGAGGTACGGTACCCATGAAGAGCAAATGGTAACCTCTCATGCCAGTGTTTGTAGGTCACTGTCATGTTCTGTACAATCTTCTTGATATTCTTGTTAGCCGCTTCAACAGCCCCATTCATCTTCGGCCGTTAGGGAGAAGAGTTGTGATGTTGTATCTTGAACTGTTTACAGAGCTCAGTGATCCTCGTGTTGGCGAGATTTGTACCGTTGTCTGTAATGATCCTTTATGCTACACCATATCGATAGATCAAATTGTGTTGGATGAACCGCGCCACGACGTTCTTGGTTACTCTAGCAAAGGAAGCTACCTCAACCCACTTCGTAAAGTAATCAATAGCCACCAGAATGAAATGTTTCCCGTTAGACGTTGTAGGTCTGATCTCACAAATCATGTCAATGCCCCACATTTCAAAAGACCAAGGAGCTGTCAAAACATTTAGAGGAACTGGAGGTACATGCACCTTATCAGCATAGACTTGGCACTTATGACAGATTCGAGAGTGCTGATAACAATCGGCTTCCGTAGGATTTTCTTCGCCATAGTATGTCCATTGGAATGAGTTCCGAAGGTACCTTCATGTAACTCTTCCATGATCCTTTATGCCTCGCTTTTGTCCACACATCGCAGTAAGGTTGAATCATAGTTACGCTTATAGAGGACACCATTACTGATGAAGAACTTTGCAGCGAACCTTCTCAAGAACTTCTTATCATTAACAGATGCACCCTCGGGGTACTCTTGAGTATCAAGATACCTTTTTACTTCGTGAACCCAGGGTTTATCTGCTACCTCTTTAGTCTCGATGTCACAGCAATGTGCGGGTTCGTCCAACCTCTCAATGGTAATCTGGGGGGCTTCATTGACCCACCTGACTTTGAACATAGAAGACATGGTAGCTAGCGCGTCCTCTAACTGATTCTCCTCTCTTGGGAAGTGTTCAAAGGTTATCTACTCAAAATGTGGGAGCAATGTCAGTACGTATTCTTTGTAAGGAATAATATTTGGGTGCTTCGTATCCCACTCGCCTTTGATCTGACTGATCACTAAAGAAGAATCTTCGAATACACTCAAGAACTTAATCCTCAGGTCACTAGCAACTCGAAGACCCAAGATACATGCTTCATACTCCGCCATATTGTTGGTGCAGTTAAAACATAATCGGGCGGTGAACAAAGTATGACAGCCCTCAGGAGATAAAATTACAGCGCCAATGCCATTACCCAATGTGTTTGATGCTCCATCAAAATACATAGACCATCAGGATCCTTCCTCAGGTCCTTCATCCGATCCAGGTTCCTCACAGTCGGTCACCAACATGATGTTCTCATCCGGGAACTCGAAATTCATGGATTGGTAGTCATCCATGGCCTGATGCACCAAATGAGCCGCCAATACACTCCCCTTGATTGCTTTTTGGGTTGTGTATTGGATGTCATACTCAGTTAAGATCATCTGCCATCTTACTATCCTTCCGGAGAGAGCGGGTTTCTCGAAAATATACTTGATTGGATCCATCTTTGATATCAATAAGGTGGTGTGAGTCAGCATATACTGTCTCAGCCGGTGAGAAGCCCATGCCAAAGCGCAGCAAGTTTTCTCGAGCAATGAGTATCGGGTCTCACAGTCGGTAAAATTTTTGCTAAGGTAGTAAATAGCGTGCTCTTTTCGGCCATACTCATCATGTTACCCCAGCACGCACCCCATTGAATTGTCCAGTACTGTCAAGTATAAAATCAAAGGTCTTCCTTCAACTGCTGGCATCAGAATTGGTGGTTCTTGAAGATATTCTTTGATTCTTTCGAAAGCGTTCTGGCATTCGTCATTCCACTTTACCACTTGATATTTCTTCAACAGCTTAAAGATTGGCTCACAAGTAGCAGTCAGATGTGAAATGAACATGGCGATGTAATTCAGACGTCCCAAAAAGCCTCTAACTTCCTTTTCTGTGCGGGGAGCCGGCATCTCTTGTATGGCTTTTACCTTGGCAGGGTTCACTTGAATACCCTTATCACTGACGAAAAAACCCAGTAGCTTACCAGACCTTACCCCGAAGGTGCACTTGTTTGGGTTCAACCTCAGCTTGTACGTCTTCAACCTGTCAAACAGTTTCTGGAGATGATCAAGGTGCTCTTCCTCAGTCTAGGACCTAGCTATCATGTCATCAACATAAACCTCAATCTCATGGTGAATCATGTCGTGGAACAAAACAACCATGGCGTGCTGATAAGTTCCCCCAACATTCTTCAACCCGAAAGGCATTACCTTGTAACAGAAGGTGCCCCACTATGTAACGAAGGTTGTCTTCTCCATGTCATCAGGAGCCATCTTGATCTGGTTGTAGCCAGAAAAACCATCCATGAAGGAGAAGATCTTATGTTGCACGGTGTTGTCGACCAGAACATCAATGTGAGGAAGCGGGAAGTCATCCTTGGGGCTTGCCCTGTTCAAATCTCTATAGTCCACACACATCCGTACCTTACCATCCTTCTTAGGCACCGGAACAACATTGGCAACCCACTGCGGATAAGAAGTGACAGCTAAAAATCCCGCATCGAACTACTTCATGACCTCAACTTTGATTTTCTCAAACATCTCAGGGCGCATACAGCGAACCTTCTGTTTTACCAGAGGGCAGTCTTCTTTAGTTGGCAAGCGATGAACCATAATATCAGTGTCCAAACCAGGCATATCTTCATAAGACCAAGCCAAGATCTCAACATAGTCACGTAGCATTTGTATCAACCATTGCTTGACACTGGGCTCCAGATTCGCACCTATCTTAACCTCTTTCATGTCTTCCTCTGTACCCAAATTCACTGATTCAACTGGATCTTCATGGCCCTTTCTTCCTGCAGTAACAGTCTAACAAGTTCTCCAGGCACCTCACAATCATCCTCACCTTCGTCCTCAACTTGGTTGATCGGATTTTCAAAGTCATAACTGGCAATAGTAGAATTGTTATCAATGGGATCCAGAGTGGATATGGATCTGCATGATGATACGTGAGTGCGTGTAAGAGAATAGCTATTTTTGATAAAGCGAGAGATAGAAAAAGAAAAACAAGGAGCGAAAAATTTGTAATGCAAGAAACGTCCAATGTTTTATTAATGATATATGAAATGACAAATAATAAGCCCTCACAAGCAAATCCAAGGTGCCTCGGGTAAGGCACCGGGCCATAAAGTTTCAAACTGTTTATTACAAATCTTAAAACAAAAATTCAATTACTGCAGAATAAAAGAAACAAGCATGAAGTCCTTTGCGGTCCAGTTGTTCAATCCTCCATTGGTTGTTGGGTAGATCTAGCTGTCGATATCTGAGTCTTCTTCACCATCTTCAACCGTATTAACTCCCTGATTGCTGATGTGTAGAGTAGGTCTTCCAATCCGCGCGCGCCTAACAACCCTTTGAGCCCCTGTAGTAAAGCCCAAACCAAATTTGTCAGTTTTGTACATGAAATCAGGGAGCTAACCCCAATTGGTACACCCACCTTCTTCAATTACAGCCCTGGCATCCTTGAGAGAAACCATCTTTAGCGGAGGTTTGTTGGTAACAACTTCAGTTGATGCCAAAGTCTGAGGGACCTCTTCGAAATTTTGACAAGGCGTTTCTATGAATTCTCCATCCATCTCCACGTAGCGGAAGGAATTGAGATGACTCACCATATACTCCTCTTCACCCCGCACCGTGACAATCACCCCCTTTACTGGATATTTCAACATTTGATGGAGCGTGGAAGTCACTGCCCCAACTTTATGAATCCAAGGGCGACCCAGCAAGCAAGAATATGATGATCTGATATCCATCACAAAAAAGGTGGATGCAAAAGTCTGAGAGCCAACTTTAATAGGGATGTCCACCTCCCCGTGCACCATCCTTTTTGACCCGTCGAAAGCCCTGACCACAATATTGCTCAGCTTTAGAATCAAACCTTCACCGTCCAGACGGTCTAATGATTTCTTTGGCAGAACATTCAATGAGGACCCGGTATCCACCAGTACATGGGCCATAGTGGTGCCCCTGCACTCGATCGAGACATGCAGAGCATTATTATGATTCCTTCCTTTAGCAGTCAAATCTGCATCTGAGAAACCCAACCCATTGTCGGCAGTCAGGCTAGCTACGCAATCTTTGATTTGATCGGGTGAAGTTTCTTGCAGCACATGCGCAGTTTTGAGGAATGCAATTAAATCCTTTGCATGGGCTTCAGAACACAACAACAAGGATAACATGGAGATTTTTTATGGGGTCTGCCCCAGTTGTTTGACCACGTTGTAGTCGGTCTTCTTGATAATCTTCAAAATTTCTTCTATCTCTTGTTTCAAGGTTTCTATAATGATCTTCTTAGGTGCCTCCGTCCGGGCAGGCTCACCTATGATTTCTTTTCCCTGAGTCCCAGATGGCTCGGTGATAGGGGTGGTGACTGGAATAGGAATTGGGATAGTGGTTGATGTACTAGCAGATGGAATAACAACAGGTTTATAGACAGTCCGAGGGGAGATCTCGGGAGAAAAGAGTCTTCCATTTCTGGTGACCTTGCTTGTCCCAACAATATTGCTGAAATCGACATCAGCTTCCTCACTCTTTAAGTCTTGTTTAACTCCATGGTAATACACATCAGCACCATAGTGCCAAAGGACAGCCTTATCCAAAGTGTATGGGATAAGACTAGGGACAGTAATTATTAACGGAGCAATTCTTGGGACGGGTGTAATCCTAACGGGCTTTCTCGAGGAAAACTTGGAAGGATTGGCGGAAATAGTTACGATGGAAACATCTTCAATTTGAACCAATGAAATCAGTCTTTTCGAACAGGATCTCTTTGTTATCCATCAGGCGCTAAACACTTGATTTCAATAAGCGGCAACCAGCACGTAGAATCGAGCACATATGGAAACCTTCACCACAACCCAGAAATAAACCGGCCAATAGCAAATTCTTATTTACTGTCATCAAAGGAGTAGAAATTTCTTCCATAGAAGTCACAAATAAATCATCGCCTACAACATTTACTCCATGACCATGTTTGGGCATGGGAGCAATTGTGACGTTGGGCTTCTCCGGAGCGTCAAACTCAATCTCTTTGGCTTCGATTAAGTCTTGCACCTTGTTTTTCAAGGCCCAACAGTTGTTTGTATCATGACCTGGACTTCTGGAGTGATAGGCACAGCGGGCATTTGGGTTATAGTGGGGAGATATGGTGTTGGGGTTCTTCGGGGCCTCCCTCAGAGTTACCAGATTGGTCTTCAATAATTATGGCAGAATTTGAGTCAGGGTCATATTGAGCCGAGTGAACTTCCTCTGTGGTCTTTCCACCCTTTGTTGATTGTTGCATTGTGGAGCAAATGTGGGTCTTGATATCACTACCACATTTACTGCTTGACAGTGTTCAGGTCTGCTTTGGCCCCTCGGGCCGTAGACTGCACTAGCTTCCTTCTTACTGGTGAAAGGCTTCTTTACTACACTTGATGGAGTATCCTTCTGTATCTTACCACTTCGGATACCAGCTTCTACTCTCTCTAGTTAAAATCAACTCAGTAAACCCAGATGACGCACTGCCGATCAAATGATTGAAAAATGGAGCAGATAGCGTCCCTAGAAACATGTCAACCAACTCCCTATCAGACAAAGGGGGTTAGACTCTTCCAGCCAAGTCTCTCCACTTTTAAGCATAGTCTTTAAAACCTTCACTTGCGCCCATAGACATACCCTGGAGCTGAGTACGAGTGGGAGCAAGGTCAGCGTTATACTAATACTTCCTGTAAAAAGAAGCAGCAAGATCTTCCCAATTTCAGACACTGGCTCCTTCCAACTGATAAAACCATTCAAGCTGAGTCCCTGACAGACTATCTTGAAAGAAGTGTACCCACAAATTTCTATCAGCAGTGTGAGGTTGGATTTTTCTGACATACGAGCGAAGATGGAGTATTGGAAAGGATACTCCATCGTACTTGGCAAAAAAAGGAGCCTTGAAATTATGAGGGATCACCACTCCCGATACCAGTCCCAGTTCTCCAAAATCCAACCCAGGGATCTTCTGAATCTCCATAGCACTCAGACGGTCTTCTAGTTGCTTGTATCTATCCTCATCAGGAGGATATTGCTCGTCATCATAATATGTATCGTTATCAGAAACTGCGGGACTAGGGTCCTTTACCCTTTCTTGGTTCTCCCCGTCCTTGGATGAGGAGGTCAGATCAGCTGATTGTCTTATCCTTTCTCCGAATCTTCTACCCATGTTCATAATACCAACCTTCTTCTTCTTGTTCTTCTCTTTCAGAATCAGAGTCTTCAGATCCTCTTTCCCTTTAGCCAGACTTAAGAACATCTGCTGGAATTGGGCGTTCTGTGCCTGAAGATCTTTGATGGCTTGATCAGAAGACATTTCTGCTGAAATAAACAGCGAAGAAGATGAGAAACCTGTACTGGTACCTGTAATGGTGTGCATGATAATGGGATGCGCATGTAATGATTTCAAAGACTTTGGGAGATTTAAATTTTCAAACCAAAAATAAACAAACTTTATTAGATTAACTTGTAAAAGGTTCAACAATGCCTTTAAGGCGTTACAAATGAAGTAGATAAAACAAGATCTAAAACTAGAAAAATCAAAATCAAAGGTCCCATGGACGTTTCCTCTTTGTGCTGACGTAGTCATTGATCACTCTTTCTTCCTCGAGCTTCCTGGTGAGCTTCAAGATCTTCCTTTCTTGCTCATGGTACTTTTCCCGGTAAGTATCCCTCTCCTCTTTCAGCTGAATCTAAGATCTCTGTAACGCCCCAGGATCAGTGGGCATGTAAGGATAAAGAACTATGTAAGGAACACCTTCTTCATTAGTGGGTTCCACAATCACTGGCAATACGGCTTCATAGGGCATCCCAAGCTTCTGGGCACGAGCTCGGACCCATTGGAGGTAAGGCTGCATAGGAATGGAAGTCCTTGGTCCCAGCTCTTGAGGGTCAGATCTGTTCACCATGCCCCAAGCTCGTATAAACCTCCGGCGATGCTCCTCAACGTCTTCCTTGTAGTCAAATGCAATATCCTCAAGAAGTAGCTCGTGGGGACCATCTCTCCGAGCACGACTAAATTGTCAAAAAGCTAGACAAGGATTGTAGGTTATACCCCCTCTGATTCCGAGCAATGGCACATTAGGGTATCCCCTGTCGTACCCCAAATTTGCCCTATCTCTTTATTTTTTTCTAGCTTTGGACATTGCATTCCATTTGCACCATTTTATTACTCAGTCATTTGCATATCCCGCGTCTCATGGGATCAGACGTTTTGGTTTGAGGTATTAGGGTTGCGCCATATTTATGTCTAATCTTGTCTTGAGGTTTTCTTATCAGGTAAAAGGGAATTCTTATGGTTCTCGACTAATGGATCACAGAATGAATTATGTCATCACATTACAAGGTTGGTTCTCGCTCAAATTCATCAGAGCCTGGGTTAGGGTTTATTTCCCTATGTTTGTTGGTTAAAAGGCTAAGGTTTTCGAGTCTTTTGTTTCTGGGAAGATGTTTCTCTCGCCTGCCTCAAAGATGGCTCAAAGCTCAGGGCATTAGGTCAAGAATTTCACCTCCTCGCATTTCAAGTTTCTTCTTAAAGTCTCTAAGCCATGGAGTCGAGAATTCTAAGTGTGAATTGAGAAATGCGAAGTTTGGGTACAAGAAATGAGGCTGAGGATTCATGACCGTCAAGACATGTTTTTGTTGCTTAAGTTACAGGTTATTGTGGGTTGAATATCAAAAAATTAGGGTTCTGGTCGAGAAGTGCAAGTGTGGTTCTAGTCGGTGTTTTGGGTTCAAATTAACCAGTGGAATTAAATTCTTAAGCATTTATTTTTTCTGAGAGTTTGATTGGATTTTGAAAGATAAGGCGCGTGATTTGTTTGGAATACAAGTTATAACAATTGCTCACAATTTCTTGAAGTTTAAGTTACAAAGTCAAAGGATGCATTCAAATCATTCAAGTGGAAATTTCAACTTTTAATCAAAGATCGAGAGTTGTTTGATTTCCATACAAAAAAATCATTCAAAATAAATTCATTCAAGCTTGTGTTCATTACATTTTTTTAGACGAGTTACAAGGCTTGGAATAACAAGTATAATTGCGGTTTACAAAGCAAAGAAAAAAAAGAATTGAATGTCTTGCTTCATCTTTAAGAAATTCATCCGCTCCTTGCTAGCTATGGCCTTTTTATCTTTTAACCTTTCCTCGATCATCCAATCATCGGGTTCATGAAATAAGGAAAAAGAAAAAGTTAGCAATCAACATACGAAAAAGAAATTCCAAACAAGAATTAATTGATAAAAAGAACCAGTGCCTCATCATAAGGGTTCGCATTTGGAATCAGTTAAAGAGGTATTTATTTCTAATCCTGGGCCATCTTCTCCCAATTGCAAATCACAAAAAGATTTCCTTTTGGTTCACAAAGAGGAGAAAGAAAATTGCAAACATTTTTTCTTGTTGCTAAAGTGAAATAGTCAAACTACCAACAGCACATAAACAACCAAAGAAATGCAGCCCAAAGGCCAAGCGCACAACATATCTGAACAACAAACAAAGCAACAACAGCACTACTAAAAAAAAACTGTACAGGTAGCAAAACAAGCATAGCAAAGAAGCAAAGCCAAAACAACAAGCAACAATAGAACAAGCCAGCAACTCAACTCAACTACAAATCAACAAATATTAAACAAAACATGTAGTCTAGCAAGCTACCACATGCCCAAAACCTCTATGTCATCATGTTCCAAATGTGCAAATCCTTCAGAGATTTAAGAAGAAAAGTCAAACCAGCTTTGTATCATAGAAAGATGAAAGAGGAAAGATAGCACCTGCACATTACTGCCAAAGCCTGCATATAAAATAGTCCCAAAACAAAGAAACAAAGCCTTGTTGCCCACTGCTACAAAAAAAACTATCAAAAGCTTATGTCAAAACAGTCCAAAACCAGTCTGCACCATGTCCATCCAAACCCTGCTCAAAACAGTCTGAAAATAACATCATTTAAGGTAGCATAAAAACCTGCATCCAAAAAGCACCAAGCCAGCATACCAACAATGTTCAAAATTCCCCAAATTCCCCCCCTGATTTCCACCCATGTTACACTATAAAAGAGGGCCACTGTTTCATTAGAGAGGAATGGTTGAAAAGAAAAAAAACCAGCCAACAAGAAATATCACAAGATACCAACAAAAAGAACACACAGGAGCTAGCATAAGAAAACCGAGAGAGAGATAACCAAGCCAGAAAAAACCAAAAAAAAGAGAGTCTTTTTTCTCACACTGCCAACAAACTGAACAAAGAGTGGGATTCAACAAAAAAAAACCAGAAAGAAAATTAATAAAGAAGTTTACTAAAAACTTATGGCATAACTCCCTGTTTCACCAGTAAAACCTCTGCAACAACCTCACCACATAAACATAATAGACTAACCAAATCGTCGTCTTCAACCCACAAACTTTCAAAACCTACACTACAAATCCATCAACCCTATGAACCTGCAAAACCGTAAAGCCAACAACCGCATGAACTAGCATCAACAAAAATGACGGTAATCCCAAAACATAATTTCAAATCGATTTCAGAAAGAAGGAATTAAGGAGCAGAAGGATGAATATTTGTTAACCATACCTGAAACTCAGTGGAGCGATATTTAGATTTCTCGTTGTCGCAATAGTGTGAACGGAGCATCGAACTCATCTCAGATAGGTAACCCCTTCTAATTTTTCCCTTGGGTTGCTATGTTTTTCTATTGCATCGTTGAAATAGGAGACATTATGGTTGAGATCGGGAACAAAATCGGAAGAAAGACGAACAATATGAGGCGGAGCGAGGTCGCGTTGTCATGAGAAATAGATTGATGGAGTTGGTAAAGCAAGTCGAGCAGAGAGGATGAGATGATGGAGAACAAAGAAGTTTCAGATCAGTGGTGGGAGAAGGTGATGTTGAACGACACCATGAGACAAGAAGAGAGGAGGGTGAGTTGGGTTCGAAGGAAGCTGTTGAGTCTCAATCTCAACCCTAATTTCATGTTGGAACTTCTCCCTTTCAGTTTCTCTTTGTTTTTTTTAATCTAATATTTAAATAAACAATCAACAATATGCTGGATAAAATTTAACTAGATGGCCATTCACTCTTTATGGGCCGAACCACACCCCCCTAGGCCTGGTGTTTTATTTGAACACTATTTAAAATAAACTAAAAAAAATACTATCATGAACCTCTTGAACCATTCTATTGGGCCTTAGCGCCTGAATTTTTATGGTCCCACATACCCCCTGAACTAGGCTTTGCGCCTCCCTGTGATTTCATTGTTTTACTTTAACATTTTATTTAAATTTCTTCTTGTGATATATTTTCTTCTCACGGATAAATGAAAAAAAAAAACTAATTAGGTTTTAATTAACTGAATAATTTTATTAAATACTTTAGTTTTAAAAAATTAATTGGATTAATTCTTGATATCGTTTTATCTTAGTTAATCATTTTTTTAATTACATTTCTCTGCCCGATAAAAATCACACAAAAAAATGTTATCTTTGTATCTTTTTTTTATTATTTATTTATTTTTATTTTGTTTGATTACTTAGTCAATTATTAATAAAATGTTCACTTGAGTGATTCCATGAAGCGGTTAAGTTCACTTTGATCGCCTCGTGTCGAAATTAAGCATAGGGTCAAAACCTTACATAATAGCATTAGGATAAAATTTTCCCTTTAACTTTTCTGTTGTAATTAAAGCAAAAAATTTTTTTTTTATCAAATCAAAAAATCCAAAAAAACACTTAATCATTATTTGAATTTATTTTAAAACTCGCAAAACACTCAACCAATCAAAACTTCCCCCCCAAGGGCATGTTATTTCCATTCTACCGCGATACTGGCCGTGCCTATTGCTAGAATGCGTGCATTAATGTCGCCCACTAAAAAACACAAACAAACAAACCTTTTTCTAGAGGAACTACGGTGTTCTGATTCCTTCATTGGATACGTAGGCAAAGGGTCGCGAAACCCTCACGAACGCAATAATAAAAAACCACCCATTTCCCTTTAAGCAAGCATAGCTGTAGATAAATACACCCTTTAAGACAAACAAACAAAATGGATCCCGTTGAGTACAATGGATGCGAGGGGTGCTAATACCTTCCCCTCGCATAACCGACTCCCTTACCCTTTCTCTTGGTAGCAAGACCATCTTATCCATTCTCTTGTGGTTTTATCGATATTTCCCCTTCCTTCGGGATAAATAAAGTTCAGTGGTGGCTCTGTGTTTTCTGCCGCTAGCTTCAGTTGGCGACTCTGCTGGGGACCTTTAGCGAGTCTCTCCTAGTTTTGTTTATTTGTATTTTTGGGTGTTTATTTATTTGCTTTATCTTGCTTGACTGTTTTATTTCTTTATTTATTTTATTCTTTTGTATATATTGCATATATTGTTGCTACTCACATATTCTGGATACATTGTGATGTTGGGTTTGGTGATTACGTTTGATAAGTCCTATACCCGGACTTGGGTTACACATAGGATTAGGATGGGAAGTATAGTCATGTTAACTTTGAGGGAGTAATCCCGAAGAAGGAGGCATGAAAATCCCCCACTCAGTGGAGGTCCCCTTGAAAGTAGTGATGTTTACCGAGTAATCGGGAAGACGTCGTCGCTTTCGACTTGGGAACTCGAGAAGATGAGGGCCATAGAACCATTAACCCATCCTGACCTTTTAGGTGCAGTGCAGAGACTGTAACGGAGTAATCCGGAAGTAGTTGTCATGCGATATTGCACTCGGACGAGTTTTTCCTGTGAATATTACTGATTACCAAGTAATTCGGACGTCGATAATATCCAAAGGAAGAGTGTAGACTTCGAGAACTCTTTAGAACCTTGTTCGGAAGGTGATAAACCCCTAGTACATACCTTGTGGGTGGTTACTTTGACTACATGCCTGTGACGTCGAACTTTTGATCCTGTTACTTTCAGCCTGTGCAACGGACTACGCAATGGTTATCCAGATTATGTGGAGCTGAGACTTCATGCCATAGCATACCATGACATCATATCATCATGTATATATATCTCATATCTAGGGAAATCCAAAGATAAGTCTCGTTGATATAGCTTTTAAAAAGGGGACATTTTAAAAGATAGATGAGTCTTTGGGTCTCCTCAGAAATGAAGATAAATCATTCATCCATACTACCATACATTCATTTTTCACAACAAAAACTCATTGGGGTCCCCTTTCTCAGATAAAAATCTAGTAAACAACAAAGACGACTCATCCACATCCTTACCATACCAGAGGCAACCAGCAAAGGCTAATGGATCTTTTTGAAGAGAATCAGAATTCACTCCGTTGGGATATGGACACCATGGGTACTCGCATGGATCAACTCATGGAAACCCTTCATGCCGTGATCAAGGGTCAAGAAGATCTACACCAAAGTGTTTCCAAGATTACTACTGTTGCTCCTTCCACTTCTGCTAATGGGAGAAATGACAATGCAAATGTTGAGACTCCTACCGGTGCTCCTAGGAATGATGTCGACGATCATCATGATGTTATTGATCTCGATGAACCCCAAGTGAATCTTGCTGCCGGGGTTGCCGAAACTGCAAAAATGTATCATGCTCTCGAAGAGCGACTTAGAGCCATGGAGGGTATCAAGGCTTCCGGATTCAATACTGCTGCAATGTGCCTCGTGCCTGGGGTAGTTATTCCTCCCAAGTTCAAAGTCCCAGAGTTTGACAAATACAAAGGCACTTCTTGCCCAGAGACTTATCTCCGTTCCTATTGTCGATAAATGGAGGCATATGCTGAAAATGAACCATTACTCTTGCATTTCTTTCAAGACAGTTTGACCGGGGAATCGTTGGATTGGTATATGCAATTGGAAAGATCTCATGTCAGTACTTGGGGAGAGCTTGCTGATGCTTTTTTGAAACATTACCATTACAATAATGCCATGGCTCCTAGTCGTACTCAGCTCCAAGAGATGGTACAAAAAGTCTGAATAGTCTTTCAAAGAATACGCTCAGAGGTGGCGTGAACTGGCTGCAAGGGTCCAACCTCCTCTCTTGGATCGTGAATTGATTGATTTGTTTATGGGCACTCTACGAGACCCTTATCTCCAACATATGCTCGGTAGCACTTCTACTTCTTTCTTGGATATGGTCATTATTGGTGAACGTGTTAAGACGTGCATTAAGGCGGGAACGATTCAAGGTGTTCCTAATAATGCTAACAATAATACAAGCATTAATAGGAAACCATTTTCTGGTTTTGTCAAGAAGAAAGAGGGCGAGACTAGTTCCATCACCGTCAACCAAGGAAGAGCTCCCATATTTCCTCAAGTCCGATTCCCTTATTTTCCTACACCTGCTGCTGTTCCCAACCATTTTTTCCTCAAGTATATTCTGCTACAACTCCAGCACCCTGGATGGCCCAACAACGGCCTTTCGCTATGCAACCACATTATATTCCGCAACAATAATTTGCACCTCCTCCATCTTATCAACAACCGAATCAACATCTCCAAGGCCCGAGAGCTCCTCCAAGACAGAGAGCCCCTGAAAGAAGATTGGATCTCATTCCCATGTCCTACGCCTAGCTTCTCCCACAGTTACTTGCTAGTCAAATGGTTCAATTGTGCGAACTCGGTCCACCGCCAAATCCTCTCCCTAGGGGATATGATATTAATACTCATTGTGAATTCCATTCTGGTGCCCCAGGCCATACAATTAAAAATTGCAGAGCATTCAAATGCAAAGTTCAAGATCTCATCGATGCAAAAGCCATCAACTTCAACCCTGTTGGTCCGAATATTGAAAATAATCCCATGCCTCCTCATCAAGGGGGAACAGTTAACGCTATTGAAGAAGTTAATGAACGGGTTTTGGTATCAAAGGTTGATGAAATTAAGATATCTTTGGAAACTGTCAGAGAACATTTGTTGAAGCATGAAATGCTACAAGAACTCCATGACTTCTACTTAACATGTTCTTCCAAACCAGAAGAGTGTGCTGAGTTGAAGACGACCATCCAACAGTTGATCGATGAAGGTGTCTTACAGATAGAGAAAGTATTCCGAGAAGAAGATATTGATGTTCTGGAAATCCCCTACTATCCGAGAAGCTTTTCAGCCACCCCTAGTATTCCGTTAACAATTCAGGTTCTTATTACCCCCACAATGATTCAAGCTCCTATTCCTCCTACAAGAAATGACTCGAAGGCAGTTCCATGGGAGTATAATGTAGTCTATATTCATGGAAAGAGGTATGAGTGCCCTCTGGTTGGTGACAAGAATGTTACCAACCTTGCAGGAACAAGTAACATGACTCGCAGTGGTCAGATCTTTTCTCCTCCACCACCACCTCCTAAGGAAACTAATAATGAAGCTCTAGCTAAGGCCAGGGGAAAGCAAGTGATGGATAATCAACCCGAACTTTCTGTAGGACAAGAAGCGGAGCAACTTTTGAGAATTCTCAAGCAGAGTGATTACAAAGTAGTGGATCAACTCAACCAGACACCATCCAAGATTTCCATCTTGTCTCTCTTTTTGTGTTTAGAGGCCCACCACAACGCTTTATTGAAGACCTTATGTTCTGCTCATGTTACCCAAGACATCTCTGTGGCCCAGTTTGAAGGGATCGTCACTAATATTGATGTGGGAAATTGTTTGGGTTTCTGTGATGATGAACTCCCGGTTGAAGGAAGAGCCCACAATAAAGCGCTGCATGTTTCTATGAAGTGTTTGGACACTGTTTTATCTCGATTTTTGGTGGATACAGGGTCTTCACTTAATGTGATGCCTAAGGTTACCTTGTTTAAGTTGAATATGGATGGAGTAATGATGAGGCCCTCCACTCTAAATGTTTGAGCATTTGATGGTTCGAGAAGATCGGTGGATGGAGAAGTTGATTTACCTATCAAGATTGGTCCCCACACTTTCTATTTGTCATTCTATGTTATGGAAATCCAATCATCCTATACTTGCCTTTTGGGTCGTCCATGGATTCATGTAGCAGGAGCTGTGACATCTACTCTTCATCAACGCCTGAAGTTCATTGCGAATGACCAAGTTGTCGTCGTTTGCAGGGAAGAAGACATATTGATTAATAATCTGACTACCTACCATTATGTGGAAGTGGAAGGCGAGGTACAAGAGTTGCCCTTTCAAGCTCTAGAGATTGTTACTGTTGACAAGTTCCCCGTCTTGGAATGTAAGAAGTCTGAGATACCCCTGGCCTCTTTGAAGGATGCCAAAGCCCTCATAGAAGCTAGACCTCCCCATGACAGTTGGGGAAAATTGATTGAAGTTCCATAGAAGAAATATCATTTTGGTCTTGGGTATCAGCCATCATCCTCCGTGCAAGCTGGTTGGGTTCCTCTCAAAGGACAGCAGGTACCCCCAATTTCTGAAGTGTTCGTCAGTGCTAGTGTAGGTAAAGAAGGAAAAGTGCTCTCCACAGATGCTGAAGGTGACGATGAAGATATTTCAAGATTTATCTATCAAGTTGCGCCGGACCAGGAGCTCAGCAATTGGACTGTCGTGGACATCCCTGAAGTTGTTTTCCTTGATGTGTAATTTTTTGTTTCCATTTTAAGTTATATGTCCTGCCCTAGGCATACTGACATCTTGTAGAAGGGGCCCCTTATGTTTCAATCTTAGTTTAAAATTGAATGAAAAATCTCACTTTCGCATACAACTTTGTTCCTTGTCTTTTCTTTTACTTTTACTTTTTCAAAATAAAAATGGCAATAATTTTATTTTCATGTTCTAAATATTCTTTTGCACTTTCTAAAAATAAAACATAAAATCATCAATCATGCAGATCCGTCTCGAACTCCATTGGAAATTATAATGCTATGGCTCCCTATATCCTTGAGAATTCAGTTGATCATGCTAACGAAGACAATGAGGAAGATTGTGAAGTCCCTGAAGAACTAGCCAGACTCTTGAGACAGGAAGAGAAGGTCATTCAACCGTATCAAGAAAAAACAGAAGTCGTCAATCTCGATACCGGAGAGGTAAAGAGAGAAGTTAAGATAGGGGCCGCCTTGCAAAGTGAAGAAAAGAAGGGGTTGATTGAATTGCTTCAAGAGTATGCTGACATCTTCTCCTGGTCGTATGAAGACATGCCCGACTTAGACACTGATATAGTAATGCATAGATTGCCACTCAAGCCAAAATGTCCTCCTGTAAAGCAAAAACCAAGAAGGACCGGACCCTACATGGCTTTGAAGATCAAAGAAGAGGTTCAGAGACAGCTCGAAGCAGGTTTCCTATCTGTTATAAATTACCTGCCTTGGATTGCTAACATTGTGCCTATACCTAAGAAGGATGGTAAGGTACGTATGTGTGTTGACTACCGAGACTTGAATAGAGCAAGCCTGAAGGATGATTTCCCGTTGCCTCATATTGATGTATTGGTTGATAACACTGCTCAGTCTTCAGTGTTCTCCTTTATGGATGGATTCTCTGGCTACAATCAGATAAATATGGCCCCGAAAGACATGGATAAAACAACTTTCACAACTCCTTGGGGTACCTTTTGCTATAGAGTCATGCCTTTTGGTCTTAAAAACGCTGGTGTAACATATCAGCGACCTATGGTGACTCTCTTTCACGACATGATTCATAAAGAAGTCGAGGTGTATGTGGACGACATGATTGCGAAGTCACAGACTGAGGAAGAACATTTGGTTCATTTGAAGAAGTTGTTCGATCGTTTGCGAAAGTTCAGGTTAAGGCTTAATCCCAACAAAGGCACCTTTGGGGTTCGATCGGGCAAGTTACTTGGTTTTATCGTGAGTCAACGAGGAATTGAAGTAGATCCAGACAAAGTAAAAGCAATATAAGATATGTCGGCGCCGAAAAATGAGAAGGAAGTACGAGGTTTCCTTGGAAGGTTGAATTACATAGCCCGGTTCATTTCCCATCTTACTGCTACCTGTGAACCCATCTTTAAATTGTTATGCAAGAATCAGGATGTCTGTTGGGACGAGAGTTGTCAAGAAGCTTTCGAGAAGATTAAGCAGTATCTTCAAGAACCACCAATACTCATACCATCAGTTCCCAAGAGACCTCTCATTATGTATTTGACTGTGCTTGAAGGATCTATGGGTTGTGTGCTCGGACAACACGATGATACTGGACGAAAAGAACACGCCATTTACTATTTGAGAAAGAAGTTTACTGATTGTGAATCGAGGTATTCCTTACTTGAGAAGACTTGTTGTGCTCTTACGTGGGCGGCCCGACGTTTGAGGCAGTATATGTTGACACATTCTACACTTTTGATATCTAAGATGGATCCGATAAAGTACGTCTTCGAGAAACCAGCACTTACAGGCAGATTGGCTCGGTGACAAATGCTTTTGTCTGAGTATGACATTCAGTACGTCACATAAAAGGCCATCAAAGGTAGCATTCTTGCTGATCATCTCACTCACCAACCATTGGAAGAATATCAGCCCATGAAGTTCGACTTTCCAGACGAGGATATTATGAAACATGATAACAATGAAGGACCTGAACCATGGGAGCGATGGACTCTCACGTTCGATGGTGCGTCAAATGCTATGGGTCATGGTATTGGGGCAGTTCTGACCTCTCCACGCGATACTCACATACCTTTCACTGCCAGATTATGTTTTGATTGCACGAATAATGTCGCTGAATACGAAGCTTGTGTGATGGGCCTTAAGGCAGCCATTGATTTGAAGATCAAGATTCTTGAAGTTTATGGGGACTCTGCCTTAGTGATACATCAAGTATGGGGTGATTGGGATACATGGCACCCTAATTTAGTTCCATACAGGGATTACATAATTGAGTTGTTGCCCGCTTTTGACAAGGTCACATTTGAGCATATTCCTAGAGAAGTAAATCAACTGGAAGACGCTCTAGCCACTTTAGCAGCAATGTTCAAAGTCAATTACCCAAATCATGCACCCAGTATAAGGATCTGTCGTTACAAGGAGCCAACACATATTTTCCCTGCTCATTGTCTCACCACTGAAGATGTATCAGACGAAAGGTCGTGGTATTTCGACATCAAAAGATATCTTGAGAAGAAAGAGTACCCCAAAGGTGCTACGATTTGTGATAAGCGGACTCTCAGAAGGTTGGAGTCTAAGTTTTTATTGTCAGGAGACGTTCTGTACAAGAGAAACTATGATTCAGTTCTGCTCAGATGCGTCGATAGACACGAGGCAGAATCCATTATACGAGAAATACACGAGGGCTCTTTTGGGACTCATGCCAGTGGCCATTACATGGCCAAGAAAATCCTACGAGCAGGTTATTTCTGGATGATGATGGAAAGTGACTGTTGTGTATATGCCAAAATGTGCCACAAATGTCAGGTTTACGCAGACAGGATACATGTTCCTCCCACTCCTTTGAATGTGATGATTCACCATGGCCCTTTGCAATGTGGGGTATCGATATGATTGGACGCATCGAGCCGAGCGCTTCAAATAGACACAGGTTTATCCTCGTTGCTATTGACTACTTCACCAAGTGGGTGGAAGCGGCTTCATACAAGAATGTGACCTAGCAAGTTGTCACTCGTTTCATCAAAAGAGAGATCATATGCCGGTATGGAACTCCCAACAAGATCATCACTGATAACGGGTCAAATCTCAATAACAAGATGATGAGGGAAATGTGTGAAGAGTTCAAGATCGAACACCATAATTCATCACCCTATCGGCCGAAGATGAATGGGGCAGTTGAAGCTGCTAACAAGAACATAAAGAAGATCGTCCAGAAAATGGTGAGAACATACAAAGATTGGCATGAGATGTTGCCTTTTTCCTTGCATGGCTATCAAACTTCAGTGCATACTTCAACTGGGGAAACTCCGTTTTCACTAGTCTATGGTATGGATGCGGTACTCCCGGTCGAAGTGGAGATTCCTTCCTTAAGGGTTCTGATGGATACTAAACTTGATGAAGCAGAATGGATTCAAACGAGACTCTACCAACTCAACATCATCGAAGAAAAGCGCCTGGCAGCCATTTGTCACGGTCAGTTATACCAACAGCGTCTCAAGAGGGCATTTGACAAGAAGATTCAACCTCGAGAGTTCCACTCAGGTGACCTGGTCTTAAGAAAGATTCTCCCAATCCACACGGATCCAAGAGGCAAGTGGACTCCCAACTATGAGGGACCGTACATCGTGAAGAAAGCTTTCTCAGGAGGTGCTCTGATCCTGACAAACATGGATGGGGAAGACGTTTTGCTTCCAGTCAATTCAGACTCAGTCAAAAAATACTACGCATGAAAGGACCCGCTAAGTCGAAAACCGGAAAGGGCGGCTTAGGCAAAAGTTAGGGCTAAAAAAGAACAAAAGAGAATAACCCACTAAGTCGAAAACCCGAAAGGGCGACTTAGGAAAAAATGGGTGTCCCGGTGGATTGAAATCCCGAAAGGGCGACCCAGGAAAAAATTAGGGACCAAAAGCGAGAGACTGCAGTCTGAAGACTCTTCACGTACACCCTCATAATGATGGATGAATCAATCTAGCTATCATCCTTTGGAAGCACGGCACTAGGACGACCCGGGATATGAGAACTATAACAATATCAGTTTTAACGGAAGTTTGAGATTTTCTTATTGCCATTTTAATCGTTGTATTTCTTTTCTTTTCCTCAACTTCCTCATTTAGGAGTTGTTTCTATGTATGAATGTCCATTCACGGGCCAAACTCATTAATAAAAATTTGCCCTTCCATTAAAAATCTTTGTTATGTTCTTTTACTTTGTTTTTCGTATGCGAATCGTGATTTAAATTCTTTGTTAAGCATTGCATTGAAAATAATAAGTCAATAATAATCATGAGCTAAGATGTGAAACACTACATTACGTGGATAGAAAGGAATCCCAAGGGAATGTCGTGGCGTTCAAGTGTTTGTTCTTCTGTGCGGGTAGCAAGTCATTACGGTCACCTTAACCAACATGTCATCCTCGCCACCTCCTTACAGTTCGACCGAGCGCCCGATTCTCCCACACGGATAGACTTGGGGAATTGGTTAAGATCCACGTTGTGATACGGTGGGAGAACTGACTAGAGGTTTTGCGTTTGTGTTTGCAAATGTTTCGGTTTAGCAAGAGTCGTCACCGACTTTTTATTTTATCCATAGGAAAGGTCAAAAAGCACAGGAAAGACCTTTGAAATGTTTTCTTGGGTTCGGGGGGTAGATTATGAAAAGGGAAGGTGCTAGCACCCTTTTCATCCATGGTTTTCAATGAGCTCTTAGTTACTTGTTTAGATCACTTGATTTTGCTTTTCAATTGATTGAAATGGTGCTTTGTGTGGTTTTGAAAGTATTTTTAAAAGAGGCCTTTGTCTAGGCAACCTTTGTAATAATTCTTGTTTGAATGTATACAAAGGTGTTTGTCTTTTGAAAATGTTTCAATGTTTGAAAGTTTGTTTTGGGAAATATTTTGAAATTGTGTATGTGTTTTTGAAAATAGCAAGGATGGTTGCAAATTTGATCAAGTAACTAGGAGTTGTCTACCCTACTCAAAGATCTTTCCTACACATTTTTTCCCCTTTGACATGGTTGTTTTACCATTGTATTTGGTAAATAACCTTGTGTTTGGATGTTAAATGGGACAGGCGTGGGTCATTGTATGGCCATGATAACAATATTGCCAAGTATCTTAGCAAATTTTTGAGGGACTAGATCATTTTTGTTTTTGCAACCAAGATAGCGTCATCGAGGGACTATGATCTTTTGTTTTTGCATTGATTTTGTCAAGACACCTAGCATGCATATCATGGCCATGTTTTAAGGCAACAAAGTGGATGAAACCCTAGGGGTGCTTGTGTGCATTGTGTTGTCATTTTTCATGCATTTTTGTCTTGTATTAGTCAAGCTATTTGTTTTGATTTTTGGTTGTCATACAAACCCTAATCTTACTATCATGCATATTTGAAAGCAATAAAGTGCGTAAAAGTAAATCTAATACTATTACAACATTATTACGGGGAGGGGGATACAAGTTTGAATAGGGGGTATTGCACAAAAATAAACCCTAAAACTATTATTACAACCAAATTGAAATATTGCACAAATAAATAAATAGACAATTATTTTAATATGCAATTAAATATAAATATGCAAAAATGTTTTTTTGTATTATTTTTATGTATGTAAAAATAAGTTTATTTATATCCCAAAAAATAAGAAAAAATAAAATGATTATTTTTGAGAAGGGTGGAAACCCTAATTTTGGTTTAAAAAGAAAATATATTATATTATTTATTTTTTCATTTTTATGTACAAGAAATAAATAAAAATATATGCAAAAAATTTTAAAAAATAAAATATGTATGACAATATTATTTTTAAGTATATAATATAATAAAATAAAATATGTAAGTATTTTAAAATTATTTGCAATTTATTTCAGAAAAATAAAGTATATATTTTTAGTAAACTATTTTTATGCCCAAAAAATAATAAAAAATAATAAAATAAAAATGTAAAAATTAAGAAAATATTTTTGGTGATTTTTAATATTTAGAAAAAATAATAAAAGTCAGAAAATGTAAAATAAATGAGAAAATATAAAAACTACGAGAAATGGGCCAAGGGGGTGCAAAAAGCAAGCAGGGGGGTGTCAATAGTCAAGAAACCAGGCCCAGCCCAATGTCACACTTCATCCCTATCCTTGGAACGAAAACACGCGCGTCATAGTTCAAATCCTGTTCTCTTGCATACGTGCTCAAAAACAAAATCTTGCAACATGAAAGTTATAGCTCATGATTACACGATTCTAATGATATAAAAAACTTGATATAAATCTCAAAGACCAGAGATAATTTCAGTGCACCTAATTTATGACCTAGTTTTTTCAGAAACTTCAACATCCAAATTCTCCTAGCTCAGTTAACATAGATGAATTCTATGCATATGTACATCTCAAGGACAATGAGGACTACATTTTTGCTTCACAAACCTAAGCCTAATGATTCCTAAATAAGGAGATAGAAGTTTGTCAAATACCTGTTTCAGTCAAGCTCGAGTATGGCAATGTAGGGGTTTTTGATGAGGCATGAAGGTCGTGTTAGCTTGCCTGAAGTTCACTCAACCTTCCCCAATGCTTGGCTTGCTTTGAAATGGTCTGAATGTGCTTGTAGAACTCAACCTGCAAAGCTTCAAAGTAAAAATAGTGAAGTGTGAAAATGGAGTTACAGTGGCTTGAGAATGGTCTGGACAGCTTAGGTGTATTGTTTAGAATGTGTTTGAAGTGATTTGGGACAAAACGCACGAGCGGAATTGGTTTTGGCTTGTGATTTGCAGAACTTGCCCTGTTTTGGGCAAGAGTTGGTGTTTTGGAGGGTTTGAGAACTTGTTAGCTCGTGCTTCTGGCTTAGTGTGATGTGTTGAACTTGTTTGAAATATGCACAAGACTTGTTTTTATCAGATACCAAAGATATGCTGACTTTTGCACACTTGCTTGTTTTTGAAGAAAAGATGAATTGACAATGCTCAAAGGTTGTACTTGCTATCTCAAGTCATGCACATAGTTAGTACCAATTGCCTGATATTAGTTAACTTTGTTTGTTGCAAAAACTTTGGTCCATGGCTCAAGAAATACAATTTGACATAAAGCATGCTTTATCAAAGTGGCAATGTTACCTTTTTACCAAAAATGGATTAATTCAATGTGTAATGTTCTAAAGCTCAGAACAAAGCCTCTAACCAATGTATTTTCATTTAATTTATGAGTGTAGAAAGGGTTAGAACCATTAAACCAAGTAGAAGCAAGGTTTGGACAGATTTGCAAGTTGTAGCATGGTGTAAAATGCCTTGGACAAAAGTGATGATTTTCCATTTTCAAACTTTCGATTCTCCCTAACCATAAATGATTTTGGATATTTCTTGGACATTTTGGAAAGCTTGTAACATGCTCTACAATCCATCTTTGAAATGCATTTTTAGATTCCACTTGGAACTAGGTGAAAAGTTGCCATGAAGATAGGTCAAAATCCTGCCTAAACTATGGCAAAATTTCACTAAGTTAAAAGTTTCATGGACCCTTATTCACAAAATCATAACTTGATATCCAAGCATCTTTTGGGAAAACTTTGTGAATTAAAGTTGTATATTTTGTGGAGGACTACAACTTTCATGTTGGAAGTTTTCTTTGAATCCAATTGCATCATGGTGAAAAAGTTGGGAAAAGTTAGGAAAAAATAAGAAATTTTCATAACTTAGAAAAATTCGAAGTTATGAAAATTTTACATTTTAAACCCTAATTTTGAAAATTAAGTTTCTTGGTGAATAATTTTCATTTTTTGACATATCTTGATGAAAAATGACCCTTGGCACTTGATTTTAACTAAAAAGTCAAAGTTTGACTTTTCAATGTACAGTTGATTTTTGATTAGTTGACTAGAAAATTCATCTGTCAATCCAATGCTTTTGAGATCTTTTGAACCTTGTGATTAGGTAAAGATGATTCCATTGAGTCCTTGAAACCATGATTAAACCCAATTTGCCATTGGCTAGGTGAAAAATCAGAAATTGCCCTTCTGCAGTCAAAACCCTAAAAATGACCATTTTGCCCTTTTGATGATCTGATCAAATTTCTTGAGGAGTTGTGGTCCAAGCTTGATCAAATGGTTCATATGAGCCTATAATGTGGATGTGGATAAAAAATTATGAGGTTTGACTATAAGTTGGCCACAATTGACTTTTTCCCCAATACAGCTTATTTTTAGGTCAATTGTCCAATTGACTGGGCAAAAATTTGATTCAAGGCCTGAAACTTGGTATGGCAAATCTTACAAGTCCAACATGAAGTATGAAAGTCATATTAGGCATTTAAGGTCCAAAAATCCTTGTGCAAACTCAAACCCTAATTTCAGGTCATCAGTGCAAGGAGATGTCTTGAGCTGAGCAAACCCTAGTCCTATCTGGAGTCCAAAGAGTCTTGTGAGAAGAATCTTGATAAAATGAGAGGGAAAATTTTGGGGTACAACAACTTCCCCTGTTCAATCTTCTTGAACCTGAAGAGTTAGATTGGCGAGATTTGTCGTCTGTGACTCGAAGGTAAAAGATGATTGGACACTAGAGTGCCTGTAAATTTGCACTCGTCAAAATGTAGTTGAGGGAATGGGCTTAAAGATGCCATCCAGAGAGATATTAGAATCTTGTCGGGGATGGGCTTGTAGATGCCATCCAAGAATGTTTGGTTGTAAATCGACAGAATAAGCATCAGAATGGTATCTGTGTCTGGAACGTATCTGAATTGTAACTGTATTTGAATCTTGAATGAATAACATAATGACTTCCGTGTCTGGAGTGTATCTGTATTGGATCTGAATATGAAATCTGAATAAGCGACAGAATAGCATCCGTGTCTGGAGCATCTATGAGCTTAGAAAAAGTCAGAATAAGTGACAACATGGCTACCGTGTCTGGACCGTATCTGGATTATATCTGAATCTTGTATTTGAATAAGAGACATAATAGCATCCCTGTCTAGAGCATCTCTGAGCTTGGAAAAAGTCAGAATAAGTGACAGTATGGCTATCGTGTTTGGAGCGTATCTGGACTGTATCTGAATCTTGTATTTGAATAAGCGACAGAATAGCATCCCTGTCTAGAGCATCTCTGAGCTGGGAAAAAGTCAGAATAAGTGACAGTATGGCTACCGTGGCTGGAGCGTATCTGGACTGTATCTGAATCTTGTATTTGAATAAGCGACAGAATAGCATCCGTGTCTGGAGCATCTCTGAGCTTTGAATCTGAATAAGCAATAGAATAGCATCCGTGTCTGGAGCATCTCTAAGTTGTATCATAATTGTATATTGGTAGCTTGTTAATCTTATCCTGAAAAGGGTAAAATGTTAGCTGAAACACAAAGTTATGTTGCATGAAATGTATGATGCAATATATGTCTTTTATCAATGTTTATGATATATGATTGTAATGTATGCGCATGTAAGCTGATTAGCTGTCTTGTTGAGGAAAATAAACCCTTGATAGCTGGAGATAATAAAATCTTTGACTGCTGCCGGGGAAAATAAATTCTTGACCGCTGCTGGAGATTCAAAACCTTGAACACCTTCTGTGGGGATGTGAGAATCCTTCACGACTTTCTTGGGGATATAGGGATCCTTCAAGTCTTTGGAGTTGGAATATGATAATCATTCTGTTGTGAAAATAATGCCAAGTGTTGCTTGAGAAACCTACTTGGGGAATCCAGAGAACTTTGATGACTATGGTTGGGGATTACATAATGAGAATCCTTACTCGGCTGGGAAATAGGGAAAACTCTAGCGATCTCTACCGGGAATCAAACAAAGGAAAACCTTAATCTGTTGGAGAATAAAAAAGGCTCTGATGGCTTCCTCGGGGAATTAAGAATGAGAATCTTCGATCTTCTAGGGGAATTTGAATCCTTGGGGAATTCATGCTGAGGAGTCAAGAATGAGAATCTTCGATCTGCTGGGGATTAAAAATTCTGACAAATTCATGCTGAGAGTAAAGAAGGCTATGGGAACTTCACTAGAGAATCAAGAATGAGAATCTTCATTCTGTCGGGGATATCAAGAGTTTGGGTGTATGCCAATCTACTGAGAAGTCAAGAATGAGAATCTTCATTCTGACGGGGATATCAGGAGTTTGGGTGTATGCCAATCTACTGGGATTCAAGAACGAGAATCTTCATTCTGACGGGGATATCAGGAGTTTAGGTGTATGCCAATCTACTGGGAAGTCAAGAATGAGAATCTTCGTTCTGACGGGGATATCAGGAGTTTGGGTGTATGCCAATGTACTGGGAAGTCAAGAATGAGAATCTTCATTCTGACGGAGATATCAGGAGTTTGGGTGTATGCCAATCTACTGGGAAGTCAAGAGTGAGAATCCCCATTCTGACGAGGATATCAGGAGTTTGGGTGTATGCCAATCTACTAGGAGTCAAGAATGAGAATCTTCATTCTGACAGGGATATCAGGAGTTTGGGTGTATGCCAATCTACTGGGACTCAAGAATGAGAATCTTCATTCTGACGGGGATATTAGGAGTTTGGGTGTATGCCACTCTATTGTGAGTCAAGAATGAGAATCTTCATTCTGACGGGGATATCAGGAGTTTGGGTGTATGCTAATCTATTGGGAAGTCAAGAATTAGAATCTTCATTTAGACGGGGATATCAGGAGTTTGGGTGTATGCCAATCTACTGAGAAGTCAAGAGTGAGAATCTTCATTTTGACGGGGATATCAGAGGTTTAGGTGTATGCCAATCTACTGGGAGTCAAGAATGAGAATCTTCATTCTGACGGGGATATCAGGAGTTTAGGTGTATGCCAATCTACTGGGAGTCAAGAATGAGAATCTTCATTCTGACGGGGATATTAGGAGTTTGGGTGTATGACAATCTACTGGGAGTCAAGAATGAGAATCTTCATTCTGACGGGGATATCAGGAGTTTGGGTGTATGCCAATCTACTGAGGAATTATCCTAGGTTGGGGATAAAACAAAAGTTAATTGTTATCTGGTTGATTCTCAGACTTCAAGGTAACTTGCTGGGGAATTTGGGGAAACTGAATGGTTTCTGCTGTGGGTTGAAAGTTTCAGCTCTGCTGGGGATTGGTAGTTGGTAGTCTCGTTTCCGCTGGGGATCTTAATGACGTGTTGTAGAGATTGTGTATGGAAAGGGGTTTAAAGATGTCATCCAAAGGTGATTGTTGATGGAAAGTTTGAATAGGATCTGAACAGAGAATGAATCAGAATAAACCGTTGAGAGATTTATCTGTTGAGAGATTTTATCTGAATTAGTAAAATCTGGAGCCGAATCAGAATAAACCGTTGGGAGATTTATCTGAAACAACAAAATCTAGAAGTGAATCAGAATAAACCGTTGAGAGATTTATCTGAAACAACAAAATCTGGAAGTGAATCAGAATAAACTGTTGAGAGATTTATCTGAAACAGCGAAATCTGGAAGTGAATCAGAATAAACCATTGAGAAATTTATCTGAAATAGCAAAATCTGGAAGTGAATTAGAATAAACCATTGAGAGATTTATCTGAAACAACAAAATCTGGAAGTGAATCAGAATAAACCGTTGAGAGATTTATCTAAAACAGCGAAATCTGGAAGTGAATCAGAATAAACCGTTGAGAGATTTATCTGAAACAGCAAAATCTGGAAGTGAATCAGAATAAACCGTTGAGAGATTTATCTGAAACAGCAAAATCTGGAAGTGAATCAGAATAAACCGTTGAGAGATTTATTTGAAACAGTAAAGATCTGGAAAATCTTCAACTGGAATAAGAATCAGGGAGATCCTAGTGTCGATCTGACTTAACCAGAGAAGGTCTTGAATTAACTTTGACTGGATAAGAATCAGAAAAATCTTAGAATCGATTTAACTGAGCCAGACGAAAGTCTTGGAATATCTTCAACTAGAATAAGAATCAGGGAGATCTTAGTGTCGATCTGACTGAACCATAGAAGGTCTTGAATTAACTTTGTCTGGATAAGAATCAAAAGAATCTTAGAATCGATTTAACTGAGCCAGACTAAGGTCTTGGAATATCTTCAACAGATGCCGTGGAAAATAAATCCTGGACTACTGTTTGAAGGGGAAAGTTGAATGAACTATTATCTGGTTGTGGTCCAGGCTTCATAGCTTGAATTTTGTGAGAATTTGATTGCATCCTTCCTGAAAGGTAAAGTTTAGTTGCATGACATACATCAAACAATGATGTTCTCAAAATAAATGAGATTGCGTTGTATGATGTCCTGATGTACGGATGTGTAATGTTTCTCTCGCTGAGGAAAATAAATCCCGAATTGGTGCTGGAGAAAAGAGTTGAATTCTTCGTTTCCGCTGGCGATAGTGAAAATTTTGGAGACTTCAATGGGGAAAAACTTGAGGTCGACTTAGCTGGGAAGAGGTTAACAAAGATTGAAACTCTGGTTGGGAGTCATCTTATGAGAAGGATTTTGGAGAGATTTGTCACTGCCCCAAGTAGCGAGTGTTTATGGATTTGCTAGGAAATGTTTGACTGTATGCAACCCTTTGTTAGGATTGACGTTCAATTCCCCAAGTGACGGGGACAAAGGCTTGCCCCTGGTTACTCTTCACTTTGAGAGATTTCTTGAAATTTTGAATGGACTGCCCCAGGTGTACTGGACAATGACATGTCATGTCCCTTTGTTGATAGGAGATTTTTGCAACGGAAGTGTCATCCCACTTGAAGTGATTTTTTTCACTGAGAGAGCTTTCGTTCATCGGATATTCACTGTGTGAATTTCTTTGTTGTCAAACAAATAGCCATATGCAAACAACGATATTCAAATAATGCAAAGTTTACGCTTGTCTTGAAATTTTGAAAATGCGTTTTTTAGCATAAAACTTTTGTAAGAAAAATTCAAACTCAGGATTTAGAGCAAAGCCTTATAGGAGTCAGGATACCTTTTGTAACAGTATGCTTTTGAACTAACCCATGCTTCAATTAGGACTTTTGAAAGGTTGTAACATGGCTTGGTTCACGGTTTTAAGAAACAAGGGATAAAGGCTCAAAGTATATTTGTACCCACCCGCTCTTCGTGATGTTCTTCAGTCCTAAACTCAGTTAATTGTGCGTTGAACTCTAATTGAGTTTGAAATGACATTTTGGTGATGGTTCAAACAAGTTGAGTTTGTTGGAAGGCAGTCATTTTTGCCACATTATTTTTGTTGAGGATTTGTAGAGACCTCTTTCTTTCAATTTATTATCCCTAATTTTTGCCTGACTGTTCCTGTTTTTGAGATTACAGTCAGCGGGATGCCCCAGTTTTCTTAAGCCTCCTTTGTAGGTTTCGACTTAGTGGGCTTTTCTTTTTGAGAGATAATGACTGCCTATGTGATAAAGAACCATCACCGTCTTTTTATTCCAAAGGAATGTTTTTGATGTCATTCATTGTATTACAAGATGAGAGTTTACGATTTTAACATGCGTTTGAATTAACTGAGAGACTACTCTGCCCCAGGTTTTGATTAAAGGTTTCAATTTGTGTTAAAATAGAAAAAAAATTCTACTTCTTTGGCTCGAAGGGGTTGACTAGGGATCATCTTCCTTATAACTCCAGTGTTTAGGATTTGAAAGAAACGCCTGTACATCGTCAGTAAGGTCTGTCCAAAAGCATATTGTATGAGATTATGGCATTGTTTTCGTCATCCTCCCTCTAAAGGTTTGTGTCATAAGAAGAATAAAAGCATAGTTTAAAAATAGTGAAAACGAAAAGATGAATTCAAGACAAACATATGCAATGCATTAATGAAACAGAGTTTGACATTAATAAAGAATTGTTTGAATAACAAAAGAAATTACAATTGGAAATTCAAAATGAACAGAAGCCTCTTAGTTCGAACTTGTCATTTCAGGTGGAGAAACCTCAGCGGAAGATTTTCATCTGGCCATCTTGTGTGAACTCCAGCGTTGTTTCTTTAATCAGATCTTGAATTTTGTTTCTCAATGCCCAACAGCTATCAGTGTCACGTCCAGGACTGTTGGAGTGGTACACACATCTTGCATTTGGATTGTACCCTAGAGAGGCTGTGTTGGGATGCCGAGGGGGCTCCCTTAATACAATCAGCTTGAATTCCAACAAGCGTTGCAGCACTTGGGATAATGACATGTTAATCTCAGTGAAGCACTTTTCAGATGTATTTTGCTTACGCTGATTACCCTGTTGACGTTGGTGAGGTTGTTGTTGGGCTTGTGACCCTGAAGTAAACTGGGGAGGTTTTCGCTCGGCTTCTTGTCTCAAGGGAGGCTGAATGATGACTTGATCCTCAACCCTAGTTGTTTGACCCATCTGGTTACATCCATCCCGATGCAGTTTGTTGATGAGGACCCTTAGTTCTTCTTGTCCTTGTGCCAAGTTTTGGATGAGAGCCATCTGGCCCACCAATTGTCCCATCATCTGGATTTTCATTGTTGCCATCTCAATTTTTAGCCCTTCCAACTGATCATTCCTGATGCCCCCCGGATTCCCTATGACCATGCCCCTTGTGAGGAGAGCTTTCACCTCTTCTTGCCCCTTGGATAGGTTCAAGAACATCTCTTGAAGTTGAGCGTTTTGAGCCTGGATATCTTTGATATTCTTCTCTAGAGCCATCTCTACTGAAATAAACAGTAGGAAGATAAAGAGACCTGAAGGGGAGAAACCTGTCATGATATGATGCATGATATGTGGATGCATGTTTTCAAGGATCTCGCGGGGTAAACATAAAAAAATGTTAGAAATTGAACATCTTTGATTGGAGAACTTTGTATCGGTGGATGTCTTTCTACGAGAATCAAGCTCACCATGTCAAGTGGGTCATAGCCCTTGACTCAAGTTGTTGTACTTGATCTTTGACGGCGTTTTTTTAGAGGAAAATGAATCCCCTTTCCCTTTGGTAGACGTCTGGTTCAACGTGACCCTGCATCAAAGACCCTTGAGATTCTTGAAATGGTTATTGAAAATGCTTATGGTATGATGTTATGATGTTATGTACAGATATGTGAAGTAATCAAGTTTATATACAAATAACCATATTCACACAAAGCAGACAAGTCCTTAGGTTTTAGGCTTGCATGGAGTTTGTAGGTAAGTACCCTCTTGAAGTCTAGTTGGCTCAACCTGTCCTAGAAATAGTAACCGGGTTCTAAGGAGCTCAATATCACTGGATTGTTTCCTTGTTCATTGTTTCAATTTAGCCTCTTACCGGCGACTGAAATATTCCAACGAAACAACCCTCAATGAGTGTAGTATCGAGTATCTACCAATTTTCAGCTCTACACCGAAACCGGTCATCTCACTACGTCCTAAAAGGCCATGTTGGTCAAGTAAGGTTCTAAGGTTAGTTGATGTTTCATGACACCATGCAGCGGCCCCGTACTCTCCTTGATTCAACTCAAGGGTTACTTGTACCAACCAAAGTGCCACATCAACGTAGCTACTGCTTCAACCATGTCGATATACCCCGCACAGTTCCCTCACAGTTTATTGCTACTTACCTAAAAGGTGTCCCCAAATCCGGGTGTATGATTTAAAACAAACTCAAACAAGGAACCAAAATGTAAAGCATACAAATCAAACAAGATAAGCATGTAAAGATGATCTAAAACCCTAAGGTAACCCCACTTTTATAAAATCCCCAGCAGAGTCGCCAGTTCTGTGATACGGTGGGAGAACTGACTAGAGGTTTTGCGTTTGTGTTCGCAAATGTTTTGGTTTAGCAAGAGTCTCCACCGACTTTTTATTTTATCCATAGGAAAGGTCAAAAAGCACAGGAAAGACCTTTGAGATGTTTTCTTGGGTTCAGGGGGTAGATTATGAAAAGGGAAGGTGCTAGCACCCTTTTCATCCATGGTTTTCCATGCGCTCTTAGTTACTTGTTTAGATCACTTGCTTTTGCTTTTCAATTGTTTGAAATGGTGCTTTGTATGGTTTTAAAAGTATTTTGAAAAGAGGCCTTTGTCTAGGAAACCTTTGTAATAATTCTTGTTTGAATGTATACAAAGGTGTTTGTCTTTTGAAAATGTTTCAATGTTTGAAAGTTTGTTTTGGGAAATGTTTTGAAATTGTGTATGTGTTTTTGAAAATAGCAAGGATGGTTGCAAATTTGATCAAGTAACTAGGAGTTTTCTACCCTACTCAAAGATCTTTCCTACACATTTTTAACCCTTTGGCATGGTTGTTTTACCATTGTATTTGGTAAACAACCTTGTGTTTGGATGTTAAACGGGACAGACGTGGGTCATCGTATGGCCATGATAACAATATTGCCAAGTATCTTAGCAAATTTTTGAGGGACTAGATCATTTTTGTTTTTGCCACCAAGATAGCGTCATCGAGGGACTATGATCTTTTGTTTTTGCATTGATTTTGTCAAGGCACCTAATATGCATAATATGGCCATGTTTTAAGGCAACAAAGTGGATGAAACCCTAGGGGTGCTTGTGTGTATTGTGTTATCATTTTTCATGCATTTTTGTCTTGTATTAGTCATGCTATTTGTTTTGATTTTTGGTTGTCATACAAACCCTAATCTTACTATCATGCATATTTGAAAGCAATAAAGTGCGTAAAACTAAATCTAATACTATTACAACATTATTACAGGGAGGGGGATACAAGTTTGAATAGGGGGTATTGCACAAAAATAAACCCTAAAACTATTATTACAACCAAATTGAAATATTGCACAAATAAATAAATAGACAATTATTTAAATATCCAGTTAAATATAAATATGCAAAAATGTTTTTTGTATTATTTTTATGTATGTAAAAATAAGTTTATTTATATCCCAAAAAATAAGAAAAAATAAAATGATTATTTTTGAGAAGGGTGGAAACCCTAATTTTGGTTTAAAAAGAAAATATATTATATTATTTATTTATTCATTTTTATGTACAAGAAATAAATAAAAATATATGCAAAAAATGTTAAAAAAATAAAATATGTATGAAAATATTATTTTTAAGTGTATAATATAATAAAATAAAATATGTAAGTATTTTAAAATTATTTGCAATTTATTTAAGAAAAATAAAGTATATATTATTAGTAAACTATTTTTATGCCCAAAAAATAATAAAAATAATAAAATAAAAATGTAAAAATTAAGAAAATATTTTTGGTGATTTTTAATATTTAGAAAAAAATAATAAAAGTCAGAAAATGTAAAATAAATGAGAAAATATAAAAAATAAGAGAAATGGGCCAATGGGGTGCAAAAAGCAAACAGGGGGTGTCAATAGTCAGAAGAAACCAGGCCCAGCCCAATGTCACACTTCATCCCTGTCCTTGGAACGAAAACACACACGCCATAGTTCAAATCCTGTTCTCCTGCATACGTGCTCAAAAACAAAATCTTGCAACATGAAAGTTATAGCTCATGATTATACGATTCTAATGATATAAAAAACTTGATCTAACTCTCAAAGACCAGAGAGAATTTCAGTGCCCCTAATTTATGACCTAGTTTTTTCAGAAACTTCAACATCCAAATTCTCCTAGCTCAGTTAACATAAATGAATTATATGCATATGTACAGCTCAAGGATAATGAGGACTACATTTTTGCTTCAAAAACCTAAGCCTAATGATTCCTAAATAAGGAGATAGAAGTTTGTCAAATACCTGTTTCAGTCAAGCTCGAGTATGGCAATGTAGGGGTTTTTGATGAGGCCTGAAGGTCGTGTTAGCTTGCCTGAAGTTCACTCAACCTTCCCCAATGCTTGGCTTGCTTTGAAATGGTCTGAATGTGCTTGTAGAACTCAACCTACAAAGCTTCAAAGTAAAAATAGTGAAGTGTGAAAATGGAGTTACAGGGGCTTGAGAATGGTCTGGACAGCTTAGGTGTATTGTTTAGAATGTGTTTGAAGTGATTTGGGACAAAACGCACGAGTGGAATTGGTTTTGGCTTGTGATTTGCAGAACTTGCCCTATTTTGGGTAGAAGTTGGTGTTTTGGTGTTTTGGAGGGTTTGAGAACTTGTTAGCTCGTGCTTCTGGCTTATGTGATGTGCTGAACTTGTTTGAAATGTGCACAAGACTTGTTTTTATCAGATACCAAAGATATGCTGACTTTTGCACACTTGCTTATTTTTGAAGAAAAGATGAGATGACAATGCTCAAAGGTTGTACTTGCTATCTCAAGGCCTGCACATAGTTGGTACCAATTTCCTGATATTAGTGAACTTTTTTTGCTGCAAGAACTTTGGTCTATGGCTCAAGAAATACAATTTGACATAAAGCATGCTTTATCAAAGTGGCAATGTTACCTTTTTGCCAAAAATGGATTAATTCAATGTGTAATGTTCTAAAACTCAGAATAAAGCCTCTAACCAATGTATTTGCATTTAATTTATGAACGTAGAAAGGGTTAGAACCTGTAAACCAAGTACAAGCAAGGTTTGGACAGATTTGCAAGTTGTAGCATGGTGTAAAATGCCTTGGACAAAAGTGAGGATTTGCCATTTTCAAACTTTCGATTCTCCCTAACCATAAATGATTTTGGAGATTTCTTTGACATTTTGGAAAGCTTGTAACATGCTCTACAATCCATCTTTGAAATGAATTTTGAGATTCCACTTAGAACTAGGTGAAAGGTTGCCATGAAGATAGGTCAAAATCCTGCCTAAACTAGGGCAAAATTTCACTAAGTTAAAAGTTTCATGGACCCTTATTCACAAAATCATAACTTGATATCCAAGCATCTTTTGGGAAAACTTTGTGAATAAAAGTTGTATATTTTGTGGAGGACTACAACTTTCATGTTGAAAGTTTTCTTTGAATCCAATTGCATCATGGTGAAAAGGTTGGGAAAGGTTTTGAAAAAATAAGAAATTTTCATAACTTAGAAAAATTTTAAGTTATGAAAATTTTCCATTTTAAACCCTAATTTTGAAAATTAAGTTTCTTGGTGAACAAGTTTCATGTTTTGACACATCTTGATGAAAAATGACCCTTGGCACTTGATTTTAACCAAAAAGTCAAAGTTTGACTTTTCAGTGTATAGTTGATTTTTGATCAGTTGATTGGAAAATTCATCTGTCAATCCAATGCTTTTGAGATCTTTTGAACCTTGTGATTAGGTCAAGATGATGCCATTGATTCCTTGAAACCATGCTTGAACCCAATTTTCCATTGGCTAGGTGAAAATCAGAAATTGCCCTTCTGCAGTCAAAACCCTAAAAATGACCATTTTGCCCTTTTGATGATCTGATCAAATTTCTTGAGGAGTTGTGGTCCAAGCTTGATCAAATGGTTCATATGAGCCTATAATGTGGATGTGGATAAAAAATTATGAGGTTTGACTATAAGTTGGCCACAATTGACTTTTTCCCCAATACAGCTTATTTTTAGGTCAACTGTCCAATTGACTGGGCAAAAATTTGATTTAAGGCCTGAAACTTGGTATGGGAAATCTTACAAGTCCAACATGAAGTATGAAAGTCATATTAGGAATTGAAGGTCCAAAAATCCTTGTGCAAACTCAAACCCTAATTTCAGGTCATCAGTGCAAGGAGATGTCTTAAGCTGAGCAAACCCTAGTCCTATCTAGAGTCCAAAGAATCTTGTGAGAAGAATCTTGATAAAATGAGAGGGCAAATTTTGGGGTACAACACACGTCTATTTTCAGTTATTCACAAAAATTTCAACTCAGGAAGTAAGTCAGATCAAGTCATTTTTCGTCGGCAAGATTTAATTCCCTAGTGAACTCGGCAAGGCTAACTCTTTTCTCTCAAATTTCAAGCACCAGTCCATATTGGTAACTCAAGATGACGGACAACAGATCCCAATGAGTTTTTGACATTTTTGCATACAATAATCATCACGACATACTGCATTGCATCCTCAAACGCATAGCATATCCATGGATCATCATGTCACACTTCAAATGCGTATGAAGCATGAGCCAGATCAATCCCAAATCAACAAAACATCCTCACAAAAAATTTCATCCTCATAATTTCCAGTTAACATCTATTATTACACTACCAACTAAAATAAACCATGGTGCCAGTACGTCGTACTCCCCCAACTCTCAATATTCACATTATCTTTCATAGGGTCGTAGGTCTTACCCTCACGTTACCTTTCATAGGGTCGTAGGTCGCTCGTAGGTCTTACCCTCACATCATCTTTCATAGGGTCGTAGGTCGCTCGTAGGTCTTACCCTCACGTTATCTTTGCTAGGTTCGTAGGTCGCTTGTAGGTCTTACCCTCACGTTATCTTTGCTAGGGTCGTAGGTCACTCATAGGTCTTACCCTCACGTTATCTTTGCTAGGGTCGTAGGTCGCTCGTAGGTCTTACCCTCACATTATCTTTGCTAGGGTCGTAGGTCGCTCGTAGGTCTTACCCTCATGTTATCTTTCATAGGGTCATAGGTCGCTCGTAGGTCTTACCCTCACGTTATCTTTCATAGGGTCATAGGTCGCTCGTAGGTCTTACCTCACATTATCTTTCTAGGGTCGTAGGCCGCTCATAGGTCTTACCCTCATGTTATCTTTGCTAGGGTCGTAGGTCGCTCGTAGGTCTTACCCTCAAATCATCTTTCATAGGGTCGTAGGTCGCTCGTAGGTCTTACCCTCACATTATCTTTGCTAGGGTCGTAGGTCGCTCTTAGGTCTTACCCTCATGTTATCTTTGCTAGGGTCGTAGGTCGCTCGTAGGTCTTACCCTCACGTTATCTTTTCTAGGGTCGTAGGTCGCTCGTAAGTCTTACCCTCACGTTATCTTTGCTAGGGTCGTAGCAAGCTCGTAGGTCTTACCCTCACATTATCTTTCATAGGGTCATAGGTCGCTCGTAGGTCTTACCCTCACGTTATCTTTGCTAGAGTCGTAGGTCGCTCGTAGGTCCTACCCTCACGTTATCTTTGCTAGAGTCATAGGTCGCTCGTAGGTCTTACCCTTACGTTATCTTTCACAGGGTCGTAGGTCGCTCGTAGGTCTTGCCCTCACGTTATCTTTTTTAGGGTCGTAGGTCGCCCGTAGGTCTTACCCTCACTTTACCTTTCTCTTGGATCATAGATCATACGTCTATCTTTACCCGTTGTCTTTGCCTTTCTCTTGGGTCATAGATTATACGCCCATCTTTACTCATTATCTTTACCTTTCTTTTTTGGGTCGTGAAATACCGCTTGATAGATTCTCTGTCGTAATCAAGTTCTACTCATTGCATTTAAGTTATCATTTTGTCAAGTAATTCTACTTTCAGTCATCACGACATTGTCAACCATACCCTTTCAGTCACTTTACCGCCCACTCACTCAAGAACCTTGTATTGGATATGTTACCCCAATACAAGCTACCCTTTTTCAACCATGTTTTATCTATCATGACCAGTCCACCAGAAGACCTGTTTGTCTTTCCCCAGCAGACATTTACACCAATGAATGACACTCACACCATCTCTCCAGGGAAATTTTCGGGTCCTGGTATTTAATCATCTTCCACCTTGAACTCTCGAAAGGCTGACGCCAATCTCGCCTTCAGGTTCAAGACGATTAAATAGGGGCAGCTGTCGTACCCCAAATTTGCCCTATCTCTTTATTTTTGTCTGGCTTTGGACTTTGCATTCCATTTGCATCATTTTATTACTCAGTCATTTGCATATCCCTCGTCTCATGGGATCAGGCGTTTTTGTTTGAGGTATTAGGGCTGCACCATATTTATGTCTAATCTTGTCTTGAGGTTTTCTTATCAGGTAAAATGGAATTCTTATGGTTCTCGACTAATGGATTACGGAATGAATTGTGTCATCACATTACAAGGTTGGTTCTCGCTCAAATTCATCAGAGCCTGGGTTAGGGTTTATTTCCCTATGTTTGTTGGTCAAAAGGCTAGGATTTTCGAGTCTTTGGTTTCTAGGAAGATGTTTCTCTCGCTTTCCTCGAAGATGGCTCAAAGCTCAGGGCATTAGGTCAAGAATTTCACCTCCTCGCATTTCAAGTTTCTTCCTAAAGTCTCTAAGCCATGGAGTCGAGAATTCAAAGTGTGAATTGACAAATGCGAAGTTTGGGTACAAGAAATGAGGATGAGGATTCATGACCGTCAAGACATGTTTTTGTTGCTTAAGTTACAGGTAATTGTGGGTTGAATATCAAAAAATTAGGGTTCTGGTCGAGAAGTGCAAGTGTGGTTCGGGCATGATATGAAGATCAAGGTTCAAGCGACTGGTGTTTTGGGTTCAAATTAACCAATGGAATTAAATTCTTAAGCATTTATTTTGTCTGAGAGTTTGATTGGATTTTGAAAGATAAGGCGTGTGATTTGTTTGGAATACAAGTTATAACAATTGCTCACAATTTCTTGAAGTTTAAGTTACAAAGTCAAAGGATGCATTCAAATCATTCAAGTGGAAATTGCCACTTTTAATCAAAGATCAAGAGTTGTTTGATTTCCATACAAAAAATTCATTCAAAATAAATTCATTCAAGCTTGTGTTCATTACATTTTTTTGAGACGAGTTACAAGGCTTGGAATTACAAGTATAATTGCAGTTTACAAAGCTAAAAAAAAAAGAATTGAATGTCTTGCTTCATCTTCAAGAAATTCATCCGCTCCTTGCTAGCTATGGCCTTTTCATCTTTTAACCTTTCCTCGATCATCCAATCCTCGGGTTCATGAAACAAGGAAAAAGAAAAAGTTAGCAATCAACATACGAAAAAGAAATTCCAAACAAGAATTAATTGATAAAAAAAATCAGTTCCCATCATAAGGGTTCGCATTTGGAATCAGTTAAAGAGGTATTTATTTCTAATCATGGGCCATCTTCTCCCAATTTAAAATCACAAAAAAATTTCCTTTTGGTTCACAAAGAGGAGAAAGAAAATTGCAAACACTTTTTGTTGTTGCTAAAGTGAAATAGTCAAACTGCCAACAACACATAAACAACCAAAGAAATGTAGCCCAAAGGCCAAGCGCACAGCATATCTGAACAACAAACAAAGCAACAATAGCGCTACTAAAAAAATAGCAAACTGTACAGGTAGCAAAACAAGCATAGCAAAGCAGCAAAGCCAAAACAACAAGCAACAATAGAACAGGCCAGCAACTCAACTCAACTACAAATCAGCAAATATTAAACAAAACATGTAGTCTAGCAAGCTACCACATGCCCAAAACCTCTATGTCATCACGTTCCAAATGTGCAAATCCTTCAGAGTTTTAAGAAAAAAAGCCAAACCAGCTTTGTATCATAGAAAGATGAAAGAGGAAAGATAGCACCTGCACATTACTGCCCAAGCCTGCATATAAAACAGTCCCAAAACAAAGAAACAAAGCCTTGTTGCCCACTACTACAAAAAAAACCTATCAAAAGCTTATGTCAAAACATTCCAAAACCAGTATACACCATGTCCATCCAAACCCTGCTCAAAACAGTCTAAAAATAACATCATTTAAGGTAGCATAAAAACCTGTATCCAAAAAGCACCAAGCCAGCATACCAACAATGTTCAAAATTCCCCAAATTTCCCCCCCTGATTTCCACCCCTGTTGCACTATAAAAGATGGCAACTGTTTCATTAGAGAGGGATGGTTGAAAAGAAAAAAAACAGCCAACAAGAAATATCACAAGATACCAACAAAAAGAACACACAAGAGCCAGCATAAGAAAATCCAGAGAGAGATAACCAAGCCAGAAAAAACAAAAAAAAAGAGAGTCTTTTTTCTCACACTGCCAACAAACTGAACAGAGAGTGGGATTCAACAAAAAAAACAAGAAAGAAAATCAATAAAGAAGTTTACTAAAAAATTATGGCATAACTCCCTGTTTCACCAGTAAAACCTCTGCAACAACCTCATCACATAAACACAATATACTAACCAAATAGTCGTCTTCAACCCACAAAATTTCAAAACCTGCACTACAAATCCATCAACCCTATGAACCCGCAAAACCGTAAAGCCAGCAACTGCATGAACTAGCATCAACAAAAATGACAGTAATCCCAAAACATAATTTCAAATCACTTTCAGAAAGAAGGAATTAAGGAGCAGAAGGAAGAATATTTGTTAACCATACCTGAAACTCAGCGAAGCGATATTTGGAATTCTTGTCGTCGCAACAGTGTGAACGGAGCGTCGAACTCATCTCAGATAGGTAAGTCTCCTAATTTTTCCCTTGCGTTGCTATGTTTTTCTATTGCATCATTGAAATAGGAGACATTATGGTTGAGATCGGGAACAAAATCGGAAGAAAGACGAACAATATGAGGCGGAGCGAGGTTGCGTCGTCATGAGAAATAGATTGATGGAGTTGGTAAAGCAAGTCGAGCGGAGAGGATGAGATGATGGCGAACAAAGAAGTTTCTGATTAGTGGTGGGAGAAGGTGATGTTGAACGACACTATGAGACAGGAAGAGAGGAGGGTGAGTTGGGTTCGAAGGAAGTTGTTGAGTCTCAATCTCAACCCTAATTTCACGTTGGAACTTCTCCCTTTTAGTTTCTCTTTGTTTTTTTAATCTAATATTTAAATAAACAATCAACAATATGCTGGATAGAATTTAACTAGATGGCCATGCACTCTTTCTGAGCCGAACCACACCCCCCCTAGGCCTGGTGTTTTATTTGAACACTGTTTAAAATAAACTAAAAAAATACTATCATGAACCTCTTGAACCATTCTATTGGGCCTTAGCGCCTGAATTTTTCTTATCCCACATACCCCCTGAACTAGGCTTTGCGCCTCCTTGTGATTTCATTGTTTTAGTTTAACATTTTGTTTAAATTTCTTGTTACTAATTTTTTCTTGTGATATATTTTCTTCTCACGGATAAATGGCAAAAAATTTAATTAGGTTTTAATTAACTGAATAATTTTATTAAATACTTTAGTTTTAAAAAATTAATTGGATTAATTCTTGATATCGTTTTATCTTAGTTAATCATTTTTTTTTTAATTACATTTCTCTGCCCGATAAAAATCACACAAAAAATGTTATCTTTGTATCTTTTTTTATTATTTATTTGTTTTTGTTTTGTTTGATTACTTAGTCAATTATTAATAAAATGTTCCCTTAAGTGATTCCATGAAGCGGTTAAGTTCACTTTGATCGCCTTGTGTCGAAATTAAGCATAGGGTCAAAACCTTACATAATAGCATTAGGATAAAATTTTCCCTTTAACTTTTCTGTTGTAATTAAAGCAAAAAAAAAAACTTTTTTATCAAATCAAAAAATCCAAAAAAACACTTAATCATTATTTGAATTTATTTTAAAACTCGCAAAACACTCAACCAATCAAAACTTCCCCCCAAGGGCATGTTATCTCCGTTCTACCGCGATATCGGCCGTGCCTATTGCTAGAATGCATGCGTTAACGTCGCCCACTAAAAAACACAAACAAACAAACCTTTTTCTAGAGGAACTACGGTGTTCTGATTCCTTCATTGGATACGTAGGCAAAGGGTTGTGAAACCCTCACGAACGCAATAATAAAAAACCACCCATTTCCCTTTAAGCAAGAATAGTTGTAGATAAATACACCCTTTAAGACAAACAAACAAAATGGATCCCGTTGAGTACAACGGATGCGAGGGGTGCTAATACCTTCCCCTCGCATATCCAACTCCCTTACCCTTTCTCTTGGTCGCAAGACCATATTATCCATTCTCTTGTGGTTTTATCGATATTTCCCCTTCCTTCGGGATAAATAAATTTTGGTGGCGGCTCTGTGTTTTCTGCCGGTAGGTTATACCCCTTCCGATATCGAGCAATGGGACATTAGGGTATATCCCACAATGGTCAATAACAGTAGTGTCCTCCATAGCCCGGGAACACCAAAGAATATCTGTGTGGGCAAGTGGCATTATTCTGTAGGACCATCCCAAACCCTCTTCATTCTTCTACACAGACTTAGGGAGGTGCAAAATAAACCACCTCGACAGCAATGGCATGCAACACATAAGAGTCCCTCTTCTTCGCACAGTATGAGTGTAGAGGGCATGCAAGATTTCACCCAACAGAATGGGCACATGATTGCGAGAAAGGAAAATCTTGACCGCATTTACATCTACAAAGGAATCCGGATTCAGGAAGAGAACCAAACCATAGATAAGGAGAGCCAAGAAATCTTCAAAAGCCTGAAAGTCCAAATTATCCCAGAATAGCTGAGCCTGGTCTATCAGAAATTTGGCTAGAAAACCTTCGACCCCGCTTCATGTTTCCCAATTGGATACTACATCAGCTCACTTCAGATGCAAAGCTGAGGAAATGTCTTATGGTCTAGGAACCTCTTCCATACCTGTGAAGGGTACCTGCTCAAGGATGGATATGCCTAATAAGTGAGAGAACTCTTCCAAAGTGGGAACCAGCTGGTAGTCTGGAAAGGTGAAGTAATGATGCACATGATCGAAGAACTGGAAAAGCACACTCATCATATGCTCATCAAGCTTTGAGGTGACCAGGCTAAGAAGCTGACCATGTCTCTTAGTGAACATAGAAGTCTCAGAAACTCTTGAGGCAAACTCTTTAAGTTAAGCAGGTATTTTCACAAAGTTAACTCGGATCTTATTTCTATACACAGAAGCCATAATCTGCAAAACAGAACAAAGATAAATTCCCTTGGTCTTTGAAATGGTTAGTATAATGAAGTATGAATGCCATGTTATGATGCATGATGTCATGATAAAAAAACAACAGGTATAGCAGATAACAGGCATAGCAAAGGCAAACAAGTCACACAAAGCTCTTAAATTTAAGGCTTGCATGAGGTCAAAGGTAGTACCCTCTTGAAGTTCAGTTGGTTTCAACCTGTCCTAGCAAAAGTAACCGGGTTCTAGAGGTTCTCAATATCACTGACCATCCTAAATCGGTCATGGTTTCAGCTCACGCAATCTTTTCTTGTGGCCGGAACTATCTCGAGAGTATGGTCTCAATGAGTGTAGCATCGAGTATCAACCAGTTCTCAGCTTTACACCGAGGCCGGCTATCTCACTACTTTCTAATGGCCAAGTTGGTCGATTAAAGGTTCTAAGGTCAGTTGATGCTTAACGACACCATGCATCGGCCCCGTATTCTCCTCGTTTCTCCACAAGGGATACCGGTACCAACCAATGTGCCACATCAACGTAGCTACTGCTTCAACCGTATCGGTCTACGCCGTACAGTTCCCTCATAGTTTATTGCTACTTACCTAAAAGGTGTCCCCAGATCCGGGTTAGGATCTATAGTAACTCCCAAATAAAAACCCTTAAAAGTAAAGCAACCAAAACAAACAAGAGAAGCAAATATGATGAATTATATCCTAATGTATACCCCACTTGTATGTCCCCAGCAGAGTCGCCAGTTCTGTGATATGGTGGCAGAACCGACTGTTTTGAAAATGCTGGTTTGCGTTTTGCATTTTATATTGACAAAATGTCATGGTAAACAAGAGTCGCCACCGACTTTTATTTCATCCAACCGGAAAGTAAAAAAGCACAGAAAAAATCCTTTTTCGAGATATTCTGAGTACGGGGGTAGATTATAGAAAGGGAAGGTGTTAGCACCCTTTCTATCCCTGGTTTTCCATGGGATCTTAGGTACTTGCTCATTTTGAAATTGCTTGTGTGTGCTTTGTTTTGAAAAGTTTTGTTTTACTTCGTTTTAACCCTTGTTTCTGTCCTCAAGGGTGTGACGAAGTTGTTTTGAAAATTATTTTGAAAGGTGTAAGTGTGAAGAGTTTTTATTTGAGCAAGTACCTACTAGCATCTACCTACTCGAAAAATATTTGTTTCTATTCTCGTTTCCTTTAGACAGCACTATCGTACTATTGAAAAATAGGTAGCACCGTCGTTAGAGTTGTAAGGGTCAATTTGAAAGGGACGTACGATCACTAAAGCAATATTTAGGACGTCTTAGTAATAACCCTAGAGTCTTAAGATCATATTCGAGGCAACATTTCTGAGGCGACATTTCCGAGGCAACATATCTGAACGGGACTTTTGATCTTTGTTAGACAGGAGGGCAACCACTAAGACACCCTATACTTAATGATCATTTACCGAAGGCAACCGAAGTGAGAGTATACCCTAGGAGTGCATATGTGCGAGTGATTTGATTTCAGTTATTATCTTTGCACATTAGGGTTTTCTATCCGTTTTAAATTATCATGCAATCTTGTCATACAATCCTATCAACATACATCTAAACAGTTAATATTTGTGAGAATTAAAATGCGAGAAAATAAAACCTACGCTATTACAAGGCTTCGGGGAGGGGATTAATTACATAGTAAAAAAAACCCGTAAAAGACGATAAATAAAAGAAAGTCCTAGATTAAGCTATTACATACCATGGACAGTTACATCAATATTGAAAAAATAATAAACGCGCGCGATGAATCGTAGGCAAAATAATTAGGGTTTTGACCTCAACTATACCTAATTGTAACTTAAAGGGAAAATCATTTTTTTGTCGTTTTTGTGTTATTTGAGAAAATAAAGCTCAATTGAATAATAATAATAAAAAAACCTAATTACTAATTAATTTTAATTTAAGAAAAATAATTAAACTAACCTATTTTTGTATTTTTTATTTTTGAGAAAGAAATAAATATTAAATCAAGAGCCTAACCCTAATTTTTCTAATTAGTTTTAATTATACAAAAAAAGGTTAGAATTTCCCTAGATAAAATTAAACTAAATTATATTAACAAAATTAATTTTTGATAAAATTAAAATTTAATTCTATTTTTTTTGTGAATTCTTGATTTTATGATTTTATTGTGAAAAAAGAAATTAATTTGTGACTTAAAATAAATAAGCAAAATAATAAAGGAATTAAAATAAATAAGCAAAGAAAGATTAAGATGGGCCTGTATCAGTAAATAGTGGGGGTGTGGTTGGAAATTCTGAGCCCAACTAAACCAGGCCCATTTGACTTTGTTGGATTTGCTGCACTCATTGACTTGGGATGCAGGATGGTCCTTCAGTGAAAGGCGTTAGATCTTGGCTAGCTAACAAATCTGACGGTTCGATCTTGATGCCTCATGATGGACTCCACAGAGCGTGGCCTACTGGAACCTATAGAGAAATTCAAGAAAATGCAAAAGTACCACGCCTGGGGTCGAACCCAGGACAGGTACCTTATAGCCTCTCCCACTTTCCAACTGCGTTGGAATCTTTAGTCATAATATTAGTGAAATAAATAAAACAAAAGGCAAACAAAGTGCTAGATCCAGATCAGCAAATAAATTGCACGCGCCAGCAAGCATGGGCCAATCAGATGGGGTGAGAGAAAATCAGCATTTGGTCCAACCAATGGAATTATAAGAAAAAGCCATGCAGGCTAGTTGACCAGAGACCGGTCAGTCCAACCACCGAAGCCGGTGGTTTCCACCGTCTTCTCCGATGGGTCACCTGCAAATATTAGTCAAACCAAAAAACAAACAATGCCAAATGTCTTAAAAAGATCCACTGATCACGATTTTGGCCTTTAAATTGGCTAACTCCCTATGCATCATCAGATTCGAACTTGGAACCCTATTCACGGTCAACAATGGCATAACGCGATTCTGGGTGTTAGCTTCGCATGTGATACGTTCAAACACACATAAACATCATTAGAAACACATGTGTATGATCAATATGAATTTATATCAATTATTACGCGAGTTTGAAGTCAAAGAAATTTTACCAATGGAAAGTTACAGACTTGATGATTTGAGGATGCTACAAACCTTGCTAATGGTCTGGTTTTACTCCTGGAAACCTCAACAAGATGACGGAGCGATTGGAATCTAAGGAAGAAGGGATAATCCAGGTGTTTGAAGATTGCACACTTCTTTGAATTTTTTGGAATTTTATTTTCTCTCCTAGGCCGTCTGTGTCCGTTTTGTTCTTCTTTTAGGGTTTGAAAACATCGTTTTATATGAGAGGCCAACCATAGGTTAACATTCTTAGAGCCAATCCAAAGAAATATGGAAATTTCAATCTTGCTTCACAGATATTTTATTTCAAATATTTCTTTCCCTTTCATAGCATGTCACGATTTCCTTGTTTATTTTCAGCATATTTGATCCATCATTCAATGCAAAGATCAAATCAAATCAAATCCAAATAATTTATATAATTTAATTTGATTTTTCTTAAAATTGAAACCAAAATAAATTAAAATAATAAGATAATAATTCATGGATGGCCTTATGGGTCGTGGACCACATTACAAACTCAGTGCAAGCATAAAAAGTTGGGCCCATTTAGCAAAAAATGCATTTTTGGACACATTTGACTTTTGGCAATTTTGCAAAAATGGTCAATTTGGCCAATGCATAACTCTCTAAATTTTGACCCTAGAGATGTGTTATTGGACTTTTTAGAAAGCTTAAGATGTCCTCTAAGCAACCCTTTTGGTCTCATCTCAATTGAGTCTTCCATGTTCATGTATGAATCTTTGATCCAAAAGGTGTTTTTGTTGACTTTTCAAAATGACCTATAATATCCAAATTCATATCTTCTTGTGAGTGCATATTTTGAACTTGGGAGCTGAAGATGAATTATAGGTAATTACATTTTCTTCAAAAGTAGCTTTGGATGGGTCATTTTTGATAAAGTATGAGAAAATTATGCTTGGTCAAAGTTGAGTTGACTTTTCCTGCAAATCCCTAATTTAGCAACTTTTGGGTTTTGATGAATTGTGAGCAACCCTTGAGGAATCATGATCAACCCTTGATAAAATGATGAATAATACTTCAAAATGAGGATTTTGACCAAAAATATTGAAGTTTGACTGTATGTGGGCCACAATTGACTTTTGACCTAGCACAATCGATTTTCAGGCCTTTGAGCAATTGACTGAGCAAACTTCCTCTGCAAGGCTTGAAACTTGACATGGATGATCTTGAGAACATATTAGGACAATGGTGAGCATTTGGGATCCTTTGGACTCAAGCATCTTGATGCAAAATGAAACCCTAATTTGGGGTAGATTGTCTTAGGAGGGGGTTTGTCTGGTCAACTCTTGGACTTCCTTGAGCAATTTGAAGACCTCACTTGAAATGTATTGCCAAATATGGGAGGGAAAATTTTTGGGTACAACAATTCGCATCTGGCGTCGGCATTGTACCTTCGTGGGAGTGGTCCGACTGGAGGATCTAGAGGCTTGATTTCCACCAAGGATGTGTTAACCAGCTGTTGCAATAACAGGCTAGGTGGCATAGGGAGCGGATCAAATTTTTTGGGTGGCCTTCTGCCTTGCTGTTGTCCTTGTGGGATCATTAATGGTTGTTTTTCCCTTAGTTGTGACGCTACAACGTTAATTTCTCCCTTTTTTCCTTTGGGGTAGTTTGAAGTAGTCCTTCTTGAATTGTGGGGTCTTGCTTCTGGCTCTTTTCTTAGTCGGCGACCGCTTGATGCACCAATCGTTTGAGCTACTTTTCCAAAAGCTACCCTAGGAATCTGGTCTTGTTTTTCAATGAAGTTCTTTAGGGATATGAGAACTTGACTCAGATCTCCTTTAATCGAACTCATATCATATTTGACTTGGTCTAGACCTTCCTTGAATGCATCCTGGTTTTCCTTGATATGTTCCAGGATTCTTTGTTGATAGGCCTTTGCTTGATATGGAGGCCAATGAGGTGGTGATCTTCTTCTACCCATGGCTTAACTGGAGAGATTTTTTTTTTGAAAAATCGAGATGAGTTTTGATATGATATGTAGGTGTTTATGAATGCATACATGTGTATGATTATGTATGAATATGAAATGGTTGCTTGATTTACATGTCTTATTCATCTGGGTACATGCTTGTCTTTTGCTTATTATTTTACTTGGTGACTATCTTTGCAAACGAGACGTGGAAACAAAATGCCTTTATTGAAGGTAACATAATTCATGTGTTGAAAAATATTACAATCTTAAACCAAAACTTTATTTGCGTGAAATCAAGCAAAGGGACATAAGTCTTCTAGGCGCGTCTGCGGATATCTGCTCTTGAAACCATCCACCTTTGCTTGACAAAGCTTGAGAAAGTCTTCATCACACTATTTCCCTTTTATGGCTTTGATTTCAGACACGTTTGGCGCATTGACGTAGACAAGTTGTTTCCTTTGGTATCCATTTTTAAAGACAGTCACCGAGATCTTGATTTTATTATTATTTTTTGTACCATGTGAATAAGGCAGAGAAACAAGTGACGAATATATGAAATGTATGACGATTATGTGAAATGTATGGATGCATAGGTGTAGGGTTGAGTGACGGTATTTTTTGACAGATACCCCTATAAGGTAGGGGTGTATGGTTTAGTGACGGGGTTTTTGTGATAAGTACCCTTAGAAGGTAGACTCCTTAATTTTGACCTACGGTTAATCTACCCTTCCAAAAGGTAGTTTCCTTAAGGGTATCATGAATAACACCAGAGGGAAAAGGCACAAGGGCCTCCCTTAGGTGGAGCCTCTTTACGGACCGAGACTTCCGTCCCACAATTGTGAAAGGTCTCATCATGAGATTTTAGGTTAAGGTCGTTACAAAGAGTCATGGGTGACCTTCCAAAGTCCTACTCGTCAAGAAGATATCTCTCGATAAGTATTCCTTTTTCGGAAGTTCACTGACTCTAGGTGAAGTCGTCATATAAACTCGCACGGATGATGTACCCCTTAAGCTAATAGACAGGCCTTCTTTCTAAGGGTTATTGAAAATATTTTTTTTTGAAATAAAAATTCCCGCCACACAGTAAATATATGATAATAAGAGGGATTGACAATAAATAAATAAATGCAGTAAATAGATAAATGCAATGAATAAATAAATAAATAAAACCCCAAAGTAAAAAACCCTAAAACCTAAAGTTAAGCGTCCCCAGCAGAGTCGCCAGCTGTTGCGGCTGGTTTTTTAATCAGAGTCGTCACTATTAGTTTGTATCCTAGGGAAGGGAATCTAACAGAAAACCCTAATTCGCAGACAGAGATTCTAGTTTTCGGACTTCTTTAGACGAAAGGTAGGTTTTAGGCACCTTTCATCTACCTTATTCAAAAGGATACTAGGTTTTAGGTTTGACTTAGGGAAACAAAATTTTAAATTTTAATTAGGAGGACTCGCCACGATTTTTGATCGTATACCTACGTATCCTCTTATGAGGAATCAGAGTCCCAATTCGTAGTTCGTATGGGGTTGGTGTTTTTTAGGGGTTGCAAACGTACTTTGAATCACCTCGCACTTTGGTCGGGAGTAGTGATTGCCGAGATTTTGACTAAATGCGCGGTAAGTCAAAATTTGTGTGAAACCCTTTGCAAAAATAGTTGATTAGCTTAGTTTATTGCGAAAAATAGTTTGATATTGGTTAGTATTTTTTATTGTGCTAATTGCGAAGATCTTGATTAATTCACTATTAAAAAATATTCTAATGCAATAATATAGAAGATATATGCATGAGTTTTGAATAAAATGATTTATTTATATGCTAATAAATTATAATAATATATGATAATAATAAATAATAACAATAATATTTATAATTATAAAAACAATAATAGTAGTAATATAATAATATTTAAATAATAATAATTAAATGTAAATAAAACAATTTAAAAAAATTAAATGTCCCGGGGGGTGCAATTTTAGTTGAGCAGTAAAACAAGGGGTGTAAAATTTAGGCTAAGTTACGCCAAATGTGCCTGGGGGTGCAAATTGTTTGATAGTTTAGTAACTATTGGATAGGGGTTTGAAGAGCATCTGTGCTAGGCCCAAATGCAATTTGGAGGGGGTCTGTACGATTGGGTGTGTGAGGGAGTATAACGCTTATGGTGGACTTAGCCTTACGGCCGTCAACAGAGGATCCAACGGATGAAGTTCAAGGGTACATGCTTTCTATGGTATACGCGCATGCATGGTATCATTAATGAACATACAATTTGTTTAACAACATTCCCCATTTTTTATTTTCAATTTACAGTAGCCTTCTCTCTCCTTCTCGCTACCCTTGCCCTTTCTCTACTTTTCCTAACCCTAACTTCACACCGCGGCGGCGCTTGTACTACCTCCCTTCTTCCTACATCATAACCTATCCAACACCCCTTTAATCACTTAACATAACAAAACAAAAGAAAGAAGTTAAGTCATTTACCCCCTTTACAATTTCGTACTCGGAGTTCTTCAAGCGATTTGGTTTCTAACCCTCCTCTCTCTTTCTTTCAGATTGCAGCGAATTTGATTGGAATAGCAGTAGCGGAGGATGAGGTTGGCGGTGGCAATTAGCAACGACGATTAGGGTTTCAGATGTTGAAACCCTAATCGTCCTCCTTCCGGATCTTCAACAAATTGTGTTTCAGTACTTGGTCTCTTCTTCGTTTCACTCTTCGATACCCGCCTCTGTATTAAGCTTTGTATTTTTGATTCATCCCTCTCTGTATCTCTGAGTCCTCTTCTCCCCCCTCTTTGTATCTATTTCTTCCTCCCTTCTTTTACTGTGTTTTTTAGTATATATAGGTTTTTAGAATTAGGGTTTTGTTGTTACAATTTAGATAGCGTAGATTTAGGGATTGAGATAGAAGTTAGGGATTTAGGATTATTGGTTCATTGTAATTGATTCTGAAAAATACTATAATTGATTTGGATTTCTGTATAATTTGATTTTATGTACTGTAATGCTTGATTCTGAGCTGTATATTTTGTTATAATCTTTAAATGGAGATTTTGATTTGGTGTAATAGCTATACTGAAGATTTGGTTCTGAGTTTAATTTCTATAGTGCTTGTTTATGCCACAAAATGTGCGTTGATTTAGGATATGATTTGCACAGTTGTTGTTAATAGGAATTGGGCTTTGTGCTAATGTTCAAGAAAATGGGTCTGCATTATTATTATTTTGTATTAAGCCCAGCTTATTTTTTTTTCTTATTACAGCAAAAATGTTTGTTTTATGCAACCAGGCCCAACCGGCCTTTACTAATCTAATAAATTTCTCCTAAAACAAACCCCTTATTAAAATAAAATAAGATGTTAGTCAACAAAATTATAACAACAACCTTTTCTTTAAAAAATAGTAATGACTGTCCATTGGGCCAAAAACTCAATGGGCCTATAATTTGTAATTACACCTCCTCTATTTTAAGATAGCAAATTCCATTTTACTAACAGATAGTTTATAAAAATCAGTAAAACTAATATTTTTCTTTAAAACGAAACAACAAATAACAAAAAGGACAAATGGGCTGACTTTAATGGGCTTAGTTAATTTGATAAGCACACCCCTCTCTTAAAGACAGCAAAAAAACCATTGTTGGGTCTTATCTTAAAAAACAATCAAACAAATGTTCAAATAAGAATGTCCAAGAACTTTGATGGACTTTTAATACCAATACCCCTCTTTTGCTATCAAAGAAAAATAGAAATGGGTCAAACGCAATTGGCTCGCATATTGTAAATTCAACCTCTTGTTTTTATTACCAACAACAATTCTTAAATGGATTAACAAATTAAGGACTTAATAATTATTATTCTTTTGAAATAATTTTCCATTCTTGAATCTCCTGGGCCCTTGGCCAATATGCTTCGCGAATGGGTTTATGAGTCTTTCTGATTTAGAAAGCCCTATTTTCCTGAATTAAAACACACCCCCCAGTTGGCTTAAATTTTAAGATGGGCCATCAGATATTGTTGTACCATCTTTAATTAAATATTTCTTCTATCTTAATCTCGAAAAATAAAACCATCGAGGTAGGACAAATTTGGGGTACGACGGTTTGCCTTATTTTAATTATTTTAAAAATACTTTCTGACCTTTTTAAATTCTAAAAAAAATTGTGGAAGGATCCAATGGCCTCTTGACAAATATTGGTGACCTCATTTTATTTTTATTTCTGACTTTACTATTTATCACAAATTTTGGTTTATTTTGCTTATTTTCTTCAGTTTTTTAAATTAGTTTCTGACTTTAAAAAATTCTGAAATTTTTTGTCATCATTTATTAAATCATGTTTGACCTCTGACTATTTTTTAGGATTTTTATTTGGTGTTTTAATATATTTTGTGTATTTTATCCATTATTTTCCTTTTATTAACCATTTTAATTTTGTTTTGTTGAATATTATTTTATTATTTTCTTTATTTGGTTCTGACTTAGACTCTATTTGGTGACAAATTCCTCAACTTCATTGGATCTTGGGTGTTGATAGGTTGAGAAACTAAATCCACCAAAATGGATGAATGATCTTAATGATATTTGAAACCCTAATTTCATACATTGCATCCCCTCCCTCTTCATCTTATCCCTTTCTCATTTGTGCTACAAGTTGTTAGAGGATGATCTACATATCATCTCTGCAAAAATATGGCACATAGATAGCTATTGACCGATCTCAAAATAGGTGCGACTTCTATATAAGTCCACTTACAATTTCTTAACATAGCGCTAAATTTTATCCTGATTCGAGAAATGATCATTCGTGGACCAAACCTATGTTTTCAAGCCCAAGTATGTTTAATTTGAAACCTTTGATCCAATAACCTTGAGGTTTATTGTTAGGAGGGTTTGGTCCTATCAATCCTCTAATGGACTTTCATAAAATTTGGTCTAAGTGAATCATTTAAACATTGTTGATCATTTCTTGTTGCCTTGAGAATTTGAAATGAATGATATACTTGATAAAAATAAAATGAAACTTTTTATTGAGAGGTTTTGATTTTATCAATCTTATAATGAGTTTTCAAATGCAAGTTTCAAGATGTTCATTCAACTAACCTCTAATTTCTAACTCATTAACAATTGACTTTTATTTTCATGCTTTTACTTTACGCCTTTACTTTTAGGCACCATTTATTTTAGCATTTATATTTCATGCTATTTTCATCTTTGCTCATTTGAGCATTTATCTTTATGTCATTTTTATTTTCCTCACTTGAGCTTCTCATTTTCTTTTTGAACCTAATAACAAATTTGAACAATAAAAAACTTTAAGGTTACTTGGAATATTTGGTTACTATCCTTGGCATTTTGGAGTTATGGACTTCTTGGACTTAGGAGTAGAGACCTTGACCTACCTTGATACCTTGGTGACTTCTATTGTTATTTTGTCTTGAGTTCTTGAGGTTTACCCCGAGACATTGGGTTGTTTGTTTTCTTTGTGTGCAGGTTATTCTGATTATGCACTTTGTCTGTGATTGGGAATTCATCTGTATACAGTCGTTACTCTGCCCAATTTTTGTGAAGACTTAGTGCATTTGAAGCTTGGTTTTCTTAAGAGGTTTAATATCTTTTCTTGTGTGGTTTCAATCCAAAGGATGGGAATTCTACATTGACTCATTGTGTCAAGTGTTGGCTTCTTGTTGGTTAGACAGTTCTTTTCCCTAGCTTTTACCTTATGCTTTAAGATAGCCCCTTCATCTCCTCCCATCTTCTTTAATTTCAAAAAACATTCCCCCTCCTTTTCAAAAATATTCTTATTTTCCAAACTTGAATCTCTTTCACAATAAACTTTGACTTAGGTCCATGCATTTTCAAAATATTTTCTTAATCAAACATTAACCAACTTAATAATACTTTGACATTTTTTTTTGTGAGAGAAGACTAAAAGTCAATCAATCTCATTTAAACTATTTTTCCATTTTGGCTTTTTACTTAAACTTTTTCTCAAAAGATTAGACTCTTGTACACCCTTGTAGTGATGTGAGCTACTATACTTCTATGATATGTAGTAAAGTGAGATATTTTCCACTTGGGTGTTGAGTGAGGCTTTGTTTATTTTAAAATCCAAGCCATATCCTCCACTTTGAGATGACGCAAATTCTCCTTTCTCATAATCATGGGTAGTAAGTATGTTTTCCACTCAGATATGACAATGATGTCTTATCTCTTAAAAATAACCAACACACTTGTGTTTTAAAATTTTTAAAGGTGAATTACGAGTACCCTGATCCCCTATTGCACAGAAGGTGGTACGTAAGCACTAAAGGTTCACAACCGCGGCGGGTGAAAAAATTATTAAAAATACTTCTTTTCTCATCTCCACCATCTATTTTTATATACAACACTTATAGCCAAAATACACAAATTTTCAAAGAGGTTCCTGCGGAGTACCATAAATGTTTAGGGTGTTAATACCTTCCCTTTGCATAACCACCCCCCGAACTTAGATTCTCTCCCCCTCTTTTTTGGGTTATTCACTCTTTTCCCATTCCTTTGGAAACAATAAAGCACAATGGCGATTTTTATTTGAACTATGCGAGTAAAGTCAATCCAATGGCTTAGTCTCAACATATCTATCGCTACAGAAAAAATGGTGACTCTGCTGGGGAAAGATCGACCAATGGCTGGTCCATCTCAAAGTGGGTTGAGCCTATATTTGTTTATCTGTGTATGTGTGTTGGCTCTTAAATTCGACACCCTTGTTTCATTAATGTCAGCCATTAAAGCTGAAGGTTGTTTTCGATCAGCTGGGTCCGTCGAAATGCCCATCGAAAGATGGCACTGTACTTAGAAGATTTCTTCCAAAGGAGAAGTTGGTTGCCTTCGACGTCGAAGGTGTTTCTCGTCGAAGATGCTTCTCGACGAAGGTGTTCGATGGTTCAAAGCGGAACGGTTTGAAATTCAAGCGTTTGGAGGGAAAATGGTTTCCAGCGGTTACCAAGTGCAACGTGCAAAGATCTGGAGCGTCGAACGTTGAGAACGTGCCAAGTGGGATCATCTCGAAGCAGTGTAACTGCCCGACGGTTACTTGGGATGTTTTAGTATAAATAGTAGTAGTTCATGCAGTTTCTCGCGTGTGTTCACAAATATATACAAAGTCACTCATATAGATTCGAGTACCCAGCGTGTGAGAAAGAATTGTTGAGAAATGTATGTGTGAAACACCAACTTTATTAATCAAAGTCATTTACTTTTCCAGAAACTTTACTTGCTTTCTTCTTTACTTTCCTGTCGAAATCCTTTACTTTAAGCCTTCATTTATTTTACCAAGCATATTTCTTCATGCAATTTACTTAAAGCCTCTTTACTTTATTGTCATTTAACCATTATCCAATTTAATCAAAACCTCAAAATCAACCTATGTCCTAGGATCAATCTGATCGATCCTGCGAGTAACCAAATAAGTAACCATTTGGAGGATCAGCGGTTGTTTACCAATAACCACGGTAAACAAATTGGCACACCTGGTGGGACTGTGTGTTGATTGTTGAACATAATCTCATCTTTTTCGAGGAGTGTTGCATGTTATTGAGAAGTGGTAGAATATACACTAACGATACCAATACTACAAGAAGAAGGGAAGAGATGGCGAATCCGCCAAACAATAACGAGATCCCACAAACAAATGTGGGAGCAACGGTTATCCCGACCGTAAGTGAAGCGATAACCGCTGGTTCGACACCAGTAGTAACGGTCACAGCAACGGGGCCATTACCTCCGTTCACAGGCCCCAGAGTGCCTTTGGGAACTCCCCCACCAAGGGGAAATTTAGGCACAAGGCCTTTTGTTCCCCCGGGATTTATAACAGGCGGTCATAATCGAGAACCACTCTATGGCATGCCAACTTCTGACTTGGCTAGCCTGACGAATGCTGCGTCCACTTTTTCAGACCCTTTAGTGAGTGCCTCTTCGCCACTCCAAGGTTCTGGAGTAGGTATGGCGAATAGAAATAAGACCCAACTCTTAGGAGGAACGTCCCAAGTAGCCCATGGCCTTACAAATGCCTCGACAGCAGTCTTGAGGCAACAAATGGACGAAAGCAACCATGATATGGTGCAAATGTTGGCACAAACTTTAAGTACAGTGCTGAACCCTCTAATACAAAACACTACTCAATCGAATCAGCAGATGACAGCGCAAATGACGCGTTTGGCTGATTTCTTTGGAGTACCCCAACCTATCCGACAGCCCCAAAGGGCGCAAATAAGGGGAAACCAGGGTATATTTTTAGAGGAAGAAACCACCATCAACCAAGTCCAACAGCCTGTCGAAGAAAACCTTAGGGCACGATTGGAGCAACCTGTCGAGGAACCTAGGGTAATAACCCCAGAGGTAAGGTTAGTTAACAGAAACCAAAATGCGGACGAAGTAGTTCAGCATGTCCAATACCAAAACATGGGTTTGGAAAATAATCTGGCAACCATGATCGAAAGGATCATGACTCAAAATGGGATGAACATGGGCTTTCGAAGGCCCAACTTTACATCCCCATTGTCAGAATACGTGTTACAAACAGACTTACCTCCTAGATGTAAAGTCCCTAAATTCACTAAGTTCTCTGGGGACACGACAGAATCTACTGTCGAACATGTGGCGAGATACTTGATCGAAGCAGGAGATATTTCGAATAACGAAAACCTGAGGATTAAGTACTTCCCAAGTTCTTTAACAAAGAACGCTTTTACTTGGTTTACAACTCTCCCCCCCAATTCGATCCATCACTGGACCCAGTTGGAAAGATTGTTCCATGAACAATTCTACATGGGGCAAACCAAGATAAGCCTGAAAGAATTGGCCAGTGTAAAGAGACGTTTCACTGAACCTATAGACGAATATCTAAATAGGTTTAGGTTGCTCAAAGCGAGATGTTTTACACAAGTGCCGGAACATGAGTTAGTCGAAATAGCCGCAGGCGGTTTAGATTATTCCATTAGGAAGAAGTTAGATACCCAATACCTGAGAGACATGGCCCAACTGGCCGATAGAGTTCGACAGGTAGAAAGCCTCAAAGCTGAAAAAGCAAAGGCAACGAAAGCTCATAAGAGAGAGAGGATAGCGTATGTTGAGATGGATGACGAAGATCCAGAATCCTTCGACGATACTATAACTGTCGAAGAAGGAGAAGTCGATTTAGCGGAACTAAAACAAGGGCCACCATACTCTTGCAAACTGTTAGTCCCCTCAAGTGGAAAAAATCCCATTGGTCCAGAAAGGACCAACGATAGGTTCCCCAAAAAGACTTATAGTTTTGACATCACAAAATGCAATGAAATATTTGACTTTCTTGTAAAAGATGGCCAAATGATAGTACCCCCAGGGGTAAAAGTGCCTCCTCTTGATCAAAGAAAGAAGAGAGGCTTTTGCAAATATCATAATTTTTTGGGCCATAAAACTTCTCAATGTTTTCTTTTCAGGAATCTTGTGCAAGACGCTATCGAAGAAGGGAGGTTGAAGTTTGCTGACAAAACCCCCATGGCTGTCGACTCAAATCCATTGCAGGCTGAAGCCCACTATGCTGAGCCTTCTGAGGTGAACGTGATCGAGGCAACCAAGAGCCAGTCGAAGAGGCCAGGAATCACAATGGTCGAAGTCTCAAAGGACCATATCAACATGCCAATCTTTGGCAGTTTTTCTGGGAATTTATCCAGAAAGACAATTGAAGCAGTTCAGAAAGCGGTCGAAAGCCCAAAGCTGGAGACCGTTGAAGCACAAAAAACTGGACCAAAACCCAGTTCTCACTTGGCCACAGTTCAAGGCCAGACGGAGAATTTGGAGATACAAATGAAGCAGTTAAACCTTGCCAACAAAGATACAATGAATATCAACATGGTCGAACTCTCTGACCCAAAAGCATCAGAAGAGGCCATGAGGCAAGAACAAGCTAACAAGACTGCTTTCCCTCGGGAAAATGAAAATCTGGCAGATTTTCTCCAAAAATGCCAGAAAAAGAAGTCAGAGGTGATGCTGTGTCCAAGATGCAGTTCGATCTTTGACAAAAAAGCTGCTGAGCACATTCAAGGCGTAAGAGCAGCAAATAAGAGAAGGGAAAATGTTGATCTTCGACATGACCCCAGAAGAGCCTCCCAAAGAGGTTCAAACCAAGAAAAGAGGCCATTGACTTTCAGGCCTCCAACCAATGTGCCAGTGGATACCTGGTACAAAACCTCTGGTCGAAAGAGGCCAAGTGAGGAGAGATGGCACTCTTTCGACGTGCCAAGGGGTTCATCTTTAACGCAAAAGAAAGAGCCTCAAGTTGCTGCACCTAAAGTTGCACAAGTGTCAAGCAACTACAAAGGGAAAAATCCCATGTCTCGATCTCAATGGAGGAGATACCAAAGGAGACGAAAAGCTGAGAGGGAGGCTGCCAATGAACCAAAGGCAGAAACCAGTTCAAATGTTCCTCTAAGGAAGCAAAGGAAACCTCTAGAAAGAGAGCCAGTAACCAACAGGCTAGTTTGGCCTAACCAAGGTGAAGTCGAGGACGAAGACGATTCTGAGTCTGATGATACTTTGGACATAATGGTAAATATAGTCTCAGTGCTACCCAGAGAATTCAACCGACAGGTGGAGGTCGAAACAAGTGACTGGGAAGTGGAGCAAGAAATGGCCAAACATAGGCCAGTGTGCTATTTCGTCATGGACAATGGCACTACTGAGGAACAAAATGGGTTCTTCGAACCACCTACAGAGGCGATGAAAAATCACCTCAAGCCTTTATTTATAAGGGCTAAACTCGAAGAAACTACAGTGAATAAAATCTTGGTGGATTGTGGGGCAACCATCAACATTATTCCTCACTCTATGCTAAGGAAAATTGGCAAAAGGGATGAGGACATTAAGCCTCACAACATGGTCTTGTCGAACTATGAGGGCGGCATAGGGACCACTATGGGAGTGATCCAATTAGACATTAAGGTAGGATCTATCCTTCGACCAACAATGTTTATGGTCATATCGGCCAAACCTAACTACAATCTTTTGTTGGGCCGTGAATGGATTCATGGTGTTGGAGATGTGCCATCATCAATGCACCAGAGGCTGCTGCTATGGCGTCCAGATGGGATGGTCGAAAACATAGAGGCAGATCAAAGCTATTACCTGGGCGAAGTGAATCACCTAGGGTTGGCAGATTTCGACAAGAACTTGGCTCACATAGGGCCATGTCCAACACCTGACTTCGACTTGGCGCCAGCGCCAAATACTTTTTGTTCCCTATACCTGCATCCTGAGCATGGTTTCCAATGGGACAGAGAAGACTTGTCCCACATAGACTTCAGTGGGTTAACTGATATCCAACCAACAGGTTGGGGAAGTGAATTCAGTGATAATGACTGAGTCACAATCATTGAAGCGAATTTCGGCTTACGTAGCCGAAACAAAGATGATAACGGCTCTCGAAGCCGAAGTAAAGTACATGGCCACACAGGCCAATGATCAACAGTTATCTACTGCAGGTCCAGGAAAGGATTTCGATCCAGAACCCCCTGATATCATGCCAGAAGAAATGCAGGAACAGAGGTTCGACGCCATCTATGACAATGAGCCTTTGGGCTTCGAAAAGGACCCCTTGGCGAACAACATTAAAATGTTAGCGCAAGATCCTTTAGAAGAAATCAACTTAGGCGAAGGGTCAGAGAAATGGCCAACTTACATCAGCGCCAAAATTGACCCAGAACTTAGGTTGGAAGTAATCCAATTGTTGAAAGAGTTCAAAGACTGTTTTGCATGGGATTACGACGAAATTCCTGGTCTCGACAGAGGATTGGTAGAACTTCAGTTGCCAATCAAACCTGGGAAGAAGCCAATTAAGCAAAGTCCAAGACGCTTCGCTCCAGAAATACTGTCGAAGATCAAAACGGAAGTCGAAAGACTGCTGAAATGCAAATTCATACGCGTTACAAGGTATGTCGAATGGATTGCAAACATTGTGCCAGTAATTAAGAAAAATGGTACATTAAGGGTGTGCATAGATTTCAGAGATTTGAATGCTGCTACGCCCAAAGATGAATATCCTATGCCTGTGGCGGAAATGCTAGTCGATTCTGCCGCTGGCTATGAATACCTGAGTATGCTCGATGGTTATTCAGGATATAATCAAATATTCATTGCTGAAGAGGATGTGTCGAAAACAGCTTTTCGATGCCCTGGGGCCCTAGGCACTTACGAATGGGTAGTGATGCCTTTTGGCCTAAAGAACGCTGGGGCAACATACCAGCGAGCAATGAATACTATCTTCCATGATTTTATTAACACTTTTATGCAAGTATATATTGATGACATTGTTATAAAATCTGTTTCCAGGAAGAATCATATTGACCACCTTCGACAATCATTCGAAAGAATGAGAGAACATGGTCTGAAGATGAACCCTTTGAAGTGTGCATTCTGTGTGAAAGCTGGAGATTTCTTGGGCTTCGTTGTCCACAAGAAAGGAATCGAAATCAACCAGAACAAGACGAAGGCTATTCTGGAAGCGAAAGCGCCATCGAATAAGAAGGAACTGCAGTCTCTGTTAGGCAAGATAAATTTCTTAAGGAGATTTATATCTAACCTAAGTGGGAAAGCTCAAGCCTTTTCACCCTTACTTCGACTGAATAAAGAGGGGTTCGAATGGGGGCAAGAGCAACAAGAAGCCTTCGACAAAATCAAAGGGTACCTCACTAAGCCACCTATTTTGGTGCCTCCTTGTAGCAATAGGAGTATGAGATTGTACATAGCTGCATCCGACAAAACTTTGGGAAGCATGTTAGCCCAAGAAGATGAGAATGGAGTCGAAAGACCCATTTACTATCTTAGTAGAGTTTTGAACGATGCAGAAACTAGATATAGTGAAGTTGAAAAATTGTGTCTATGTCTGTATTTCTCTTGTACAAAACTCAAGCAATATATAAAACCAGTTGATGTGTATGTTTCGTCTCATTTTGATTTTTTCAAGTATATGTTGTCGAAACCTATCTTGCACAGTCGAATTGGAAAATGGGCACTAGCATTAACTGAATACTCCTTGACCTTTATGCCTCTTAAGGCAGTGAAAGGACAAGTGGTTGCAGACTTTATAGTCGACCATTCAATTCAAGTTGAGGATATCAATTATGTGGAGATAGAACCTTGGAAATTCTACTTCGATGGTTCCAGCCATAAAGATGGAACAGGAGTAGGAGTCTTGATCATTTCTCCAGAAAAAATTCCAACAACATTCAAGTACAAGATATCAGGTTCTTGTTCGAACAATGAGGCTGAGTATGAAGCTCTAATTACTGGCTTTGAAATATTGTTGGAATTGGGGGCAACTCGAGTCGAAATAATGGGAGACTCAGAGTTAGTCATTAAGCAAGTCACAAAGGAATATAAATGCATAAGAGAAAATCTCATTATGTACTTTGTGATAGCAAATCGTTTATTGAAAAAATTTGAAATGGTCAATATTCGACACATACCCAGAGTGGAAAATCAAATAGCCAACGACTTGGCACAAATTGCATCTGGGTACAAGATTTCAAAAACGAGATTACAAAGAGCAATCGAAGTTCGAGAAAAGATAAAAGCAACTTGTCTATCACCAACAGACTTGGAATCGACAAGACTAGGATACGCTGATCAAAGTAACTTCGAAATTTCGTTCATAGATAATTTGTCAGAACAGGATTGGAGGAAGCCCATTGTGGATTATCTTCAAAATCTAGGAGCTTCGACAGAACGAAAAACAAAGTACAGGGCGTTGAGTTATGTACTCATGGGTAATGAGTTATACAAGAAGACGCCTGAAGGGGTATTGCTAAAATGCTTAAGTGAAACTGAGGCATACATAGCCCTTTCACTACGCACGCTGGAACATGTGGGGCTCACCAAGTGGGGCATAAGATGAAATGGTTGTTGTTTCGACAAGGACTATACTGGCCCACTATGCTGAAAGATTGTGTCGAGTTCGCTAAAGGTTGCCAAGAATGTCAAGTCCATACAGGCATCCAGCATGTACCAGCAAGCGAACTTCACTCGATAGTGAAACCTTGGCCCTTTAGAGGATGGGCGTTGGACCTCATTGGAGAGATTCGACCAGCATCATCAAAGAGTCAGAAATATATATTGGTAGGCATTGATTATTTTACTAAGTGGATCGAAGCTATCCCTTTAGTCAATGTAGACCAAGAAAATGTCATTGAATTTATTCAAAAGAGCATTATCTTTAGGTATGGAATCCCTGAGACTATAACAACTGATCAAGGATCAGTTTTCACTGGTCGAAAGATGCAGGAATTCGCTCAGGAAACAGGTTTCAAACTCCTAACATCAACGCCTTACTATGCACAGGCAAACGGTCAAGTCGAAGCAGCAAACAAAGTAGTGATTGGCTTGATAAAAAAGCATGTTGGGAAGAAGCAAAAAAATTGGCATAAGACGTTAGACCAGATTTTGTGGGCTTGTCGAACGTCCCCAAAAGAGGCCATAGGTACAACACCATATAGGCTAACTTTTGGCCATGATGCAGTGTTGCCAGCAGAAATTTGTCTTCAATCTGCAAGGGTTCAGAGAAATTATGATATTCCCTCTGAAATTTATTGGGATATGATGTTAGACGAACTAGTGGATTTAGACGAAGAAAGATTGCGCGCTCTTGACCTACTCAGGCTTCAGAAGAAAAGAGTAGAAGACTCTTATAATAAAAAGGTGAAACCTAAAGTATTTTCTCCTGAAGAACTAGTTTGGAAGGTGATTCTTCCCATGGATCGAAGGGATCGAAGCATGGGAAAATGGTCACCCAAATGGGAAGGACCATTCAGAGTTATCCAGATTTTTTCTGGTGGAGCCTATGAAGTCGAAGAGCTAGGTGAAGATAAAATGCTCTTGAGAGTAAATGGTAAATATTTGAAAAAGTACAAACCTACACTCCAAGAGATAAAAATAAAATAACAAGTAATGACTAAATTAACCATAAAAAAGCCAAAATGGAAATTTTTTATAATTTAGCCAAGATGACAATGTTGTCGAATACATATTACAAAATATGGTTAAAAAGCTGAATCAATCAGAAGGGAATGGAGTCCTTGAGTCGAAGGTATTTGATTTGCTGCAGCTCCAATCTTTTGTTACACCAGGCATTCGCCTGCACAAGCTTGGCAATCTGATCGTCGAAGCCTTGAGCTTTCTCAGCAAATTCTAGGCCTTGTGTGATTTCAGTTTGACTTTCGGTGTCTGGAACAGTCGAGAGAAGTTCCTCCTTGCGCTTAGTATTGGCATTTATCTTAGCCTCTATTTCTTAGATTTGCGCCCGGAGGGAATCATTCTCTCGATCGATGGCATCCATTTCTTCTTGTTTAGATGCTTTTTGCTTCGACAACTCCGCAATTCGAGAAGTTGTCTCTGCTACAGCAGTCCATGCAGAAGAGCTTTTGCCATATAACACTTCAAGCTGGCTATTAAAGCCCCTTTGTCACCGATAATCTGCTGAGACTTGATCAATAATGGAGTGTAACTCCATGATAAAGCCTGAGACTTCTGGAGGCACAGCTAACAAGTCTACGGCATTCAAAACAGCCCCTAAATATGATGGAGCAGTAGGGTCCCCCTCCAAAGCTTTCATCAAGTCCTTCTTGAAAAACTGAGCCTTAACCTTCGTCAAAGCCTCATTGAGAGGAGAAGTTTCAGTGGACTTCCCCGACAGAGTAGGAGCCTCCTGGCTAGCGTCAGAAGAACTTTTGCTCTCGATGATGGCGTTCAGATAGCTAACAGGGTCAGTTTGCTTCAAGAGTTCTAAGTCCTCTTTCGACCTGTGCTTTTTTGAGGTAACAGCCTTTGCAACAACATTGTCTTGGGTTTGAGGCTGTTGAGTAACATTTGCCTCGACTTGACTTTCTTCGACTCGGGCTGCGGCAGTACCAACGTCATCATGGTTCCCTTCGCCGGCGTCATCTTGGTTCCCTTCGCCAGCGGCACCTTGATCCTCTTCGCCAGCGTTGCCGTGGTTCCCTTCGTCACGATTCTCTTCCGACAGATCCACCACCTGAATCTCTTGTGGCTGTTGCTCTTCTGTTTGTGGATCTTCTGCTGGTTTTTCTACCGTCTCAGCATTGGCCTCATTTATTTCAGTATGGGCTTCGTCATTCGCCAAGTCTTTTTCTTGTGGCCTGCTGAGTTCAGCAGACTCCAATGTTTCAGAAGTCCTTGGCGCTGAGCTTTCAGTGGTGTCCTGAAAAAAGAAGAAGAAGAATCTTCTAAATTCGAAAGAGACATAGTCGAATGTAGGTATCGACACCTGGGTTACAAAGGGATCAAAGAGATTACCTGTAAAGTAGTTTCAGCCCCAGGGCTGGAATTGTCGCTTTCGACAGGCTTATTGAGAAGAACGTTTAATTCCTCCTCCGTTGGCTCCTCAATGATTACTGGAGGTGGCCTGGGCTTTCTCCCAGTGACCTTTATTCTAATTGTTCGACCAGCAGCCTCAGGAAGAGGAATGTCCTTCTTTAGCTTTCGCCTTTTTAGAGGAGCAGGGGGAGAATCATCTTCTTCATCGCTCCCGGATTCGACCGTCAGTGCTGGCCGTTTCTTGGGCGAAGGTGCCTAAAAAACCAATTGGAGTTCGACTTAGCAGTTGCATCGAAAGTCAAAAAATTAAAGCCAGAAGAAGATAATGAAAGTCTGGTTACCGGTGCAGAAGCCTTTTTCGAAGGGCCTTCCCCCTGTTGGTTTGTTGTGGTCTTCGCCGGCGCTATAGTCTTCGCCGGCGGTGGAGGTTTTGTTAAGGGGCCTCCTCCCTGTTGGCCTTCTGCAGCCTTCTTGGCTGCAGGCTTTCGAACAACTGAAAGCAGATAAAATAATTAACAGGCTAGCAGTCGAAAGAGAAAGACAAAGTAATTTGAAAGGATGAACTTACATTTCTTTATTTTGTCCAAGACAAGGACAAAAGATTTCTGAAGCTCATCCACGAAGTCCTTCTCGTCGAAAAACTCCTCAGCGTAGTAACTTTTCCACCACTCCTCGAAGGATGGTGAGCAAAGAAAGTTAAGCTGGTAGTCAAACAACGAAAGAACTGTTCGACCAGCATATCTGCTGATATGCTTAGTGGCAGCTTCTTCAGTGTAGTCGTTGCAGAAGTATAACATAGACTTCTCCCTTGGAAAAATTGGAGAAGGTAGTGTTTGAATAATACCAAACTGGCGAGACACCAGGTTTGGTTGATATGCAATCAGACTCAAGTGAGTCTTAGAGCTTCTGAATCGAAGGGGCATTATTCTTGGTGTGAGGAATGCCTCCCACATTGTTGTATGTTCGTCAACCTGAGGACCACTCGACGTCCTAGGATGTGGCCTTGTGAACCACTCTGGGCCAACCTTCCGTCGAGCAAACGGAGACATAGTCGAAGCAAACTCTTTCCTTCTAGCAAACATCAGAACGAAGTTTGTGAAAGTTTGGTGAAGCTCCAGCCCATCTTCCGTTGGAGTCAACAAGGCCAATCTGGTGCCTTCGACGCGTCTGTTTGCTATTTCTGGAGCCTGCTCATTTATTTGAATCTTCTTAGGCAAGAAAGACTCGAAGGTGGCATTAAGCCACAGTTGGAGCAGCCAAAAAGGTCTAGCAAGCAGCAGACTGGCCCTGTTCTCGATAATCTTCAGAAGAGTCGCTCCGTTGCTAATCGACTCATACAGGCTAGCCAAAATCAATTCTGCCAAACAGATATTTTGGCCATGATGGAGTTGAGTGGAGAGAGTGACCATCTTCTTGGTCACCTGTAAGGACTTGGAACAAAACACAAAGCGTGTCAGCCATAAGGCTAGAAACGCAATATGTTCGACATCCGACACAGCATCTGTCGACCTATCGTGGTAGTGATTGATGAAGGTGGTGTAGGTTGGTTTTGTGGCAGAGAATCCAATCTGATCCTCCGACATTTTCTCCGGGTCGAAGTAGTCCCCAGTGGGTCGAAGGCTAGTGATGGCAGCCACGTCGAAGAGCGTGGGAGTCAGCATTCCACAGGGAAGATGGAAGGTGAAATGGGTGTAGTCCCAGAAGAGTAAAGAAGCTATCAACATCTCTGGGGAATAGTTAAGACCTGTCTTCGACAGCATAACCAGGTCGAAAATCCCCATGTCTTTCCAGATCGAAGCTTGGCGTTTCTCCATTTTTTCCAGCCAAGCACTATAATCAGGAGTAAGGCTAGGGCCAGACCTGAAAGCCCTAACACCTTTGTTGAAGAAACGGAGGTCGATTTTCTCTTTAGCAGGATCCTCATTATCCTCTGCATCTTTCTTGGAGCATCCAACCGGTTTGAGTCTCTCAAGTACCGGAAAGTAACCTTTGATCTTCATGGCCTCAGTAATGCTTGGGTACAATGGGCCAGACATAGCAAAGATCTGGTTGGAATATCCAACCGGAATCATGATGTGGCGTGAATAAGCATCACGTACAGCAATGTCCAAAGGTTCAGGGACCCTTCGTTGACCCGTGGGGGTCACTACGGGAGCGGTCGAGAAAACCCTAGGTTTAACGTTTCCAGATGGTGCGTTGGCGCTAGGAGCGTTGGAAGAACCAGATGCCATTGTTGGTAGTGAGGTTGAAGACGAAGTGAAGAAAAAGAGGTTTGCAAAGTTGACAAGAGTTTGTATGTAAATGGAGAATTCTGAAAGCAAGGTAGCTTAAAAAGTCCCACAATGGGTACTTACTGCTATTTATAGTAGTGGGGGAAATACCCAAATTCGAGGACATTAAATTCCATTTAATGTTGCAGAAGGTAGTGGGACACGTGGCGTCTCCCTGTTGTTTTAGCCGTTCTGCAGAAAAGGAAGGGTGCAGCGTGCACCCTCGTTTTTGGGAATTGTCATGATGACAATTTCTGAAATGACGTTTGGCACACTGCACGCCGTACTGAGGTGACGTCTTAGGTACGGATAAATGATGGTTTTTCTTGGGATTGTCAGTGGTTGGTAGAAGACAACAAAAAGTGCACAATTTAATTTGTGACTAAGAATGAAAAGACAGGTGTCGAATGGTATTTCAAAGAATGCCTTTTTCTTTCAGAGTCGAAATAAGGCATTCTTGGGGGCAATTTGTTGGCTCTTAAATTCGACACCCTTGTTTCATTAATGTCAGCCATTAAAGCTGAAGGTTGTTTTCGATCAGCTGGGTCCGTCGAAATGCCCATCGAAAGATGGCACTGTACTTAGAAGATTTCTTCCAAAGGAGAAGTTGGTTGCCTTCGACGTCGAAGGTGTTTCTCGTCGAAGATGCTTCTCGACGAAGGTGTTCGATGGTTCAGAGCGGAACGGTTTGAAATTCAAGCGTTTGGAGGGAAAATGGTTTCCAGCGGTTACCAAGTGCAACATGCAAAGATCTGGAGCGTCGAACGTTGAGAACGTGCCAAGTGGGATCATCTCGAAGCAGTGTAACTGCCCGATGGTTACTTGGGATGTTTTAGTATAAATAGTAGTAGTTCACGCAGTTTCTCGCGTGTGTTCACAAATATATACAAAGTCACTCATATAGATTCGAGTACCCAGCGTGTGAGAAAGAATTGTTGAGAAATGTATGTGTGAAACACCAACTTTATTAATCAAAGTCATTTACTTTTCCAGAAACTTTACTTGGTTTCTTCTTTACTTTCCTGTCGAAATCCTTTACTTTAAGCCTTCATTTATTTTACCAAGCCTATTTCTTCATGCAATTTACTTAAAGCCTCTTTACTTTATTGTCATTTAACCATTATCCAATTTAATCAAAACCTCAAAATCAACCTATGTCCTAGGATCAATCTGATCGATCCTGCGAGTAACCAAATAAGTAACCATTTGGAGGATCAGCGGTTGTTTACCAATAACCACGGTAAACAATGTGCTATTGTTTTTTGTATGTTATGTGTTGTGTATATGTTTTTCTGGATTTTCCTGGTTTTCAAGATGCTTGGTGGTTTCTCATAAGTCCTCTACCCAGACTTGGGCAAACTTAAGATAGGAAAGGCGGTATAGTCATGTTAACTTTGAGGGAGTAATCCCAAAGAAAGATACATGAGATCCCTCACTCAGTAGAGGCCCCTTTGGTCGTAGTATCGTGTATCGAGTAATCGGGAAGACGTGCTGCTTTCAACCTGGGAGCCTGCTGAAGCTGAGGACCGTAGAATCTTTAACCCATCTTGGCTTTTTAGGTGTATTGCGGAAGCTATGACGGAGTAATCAGAAAATGGTTGTCACGTGATACTACACTCATACGACTTTTTCCTGAGAATATTACTAATTACCGAGTCAATCGAGACATTGGTAATATCCGAAGGAAGGATGTAGACTATGGGAACCTCTTAGAACCTTGTTCGACAGGTGACAAACTATTAGTCCATACCTTATGGGTAGTACCTTTGACTTTATGCTTGTGACGTCGAACCTATGAACCCCATGTTTGCGATATTGTGTGTGTTTGTTGCATCATGCATTCATGCATAAATGCATCCATGAGCATCCTTTAAAACATTTGTTTCGAGGGACTTAAAGTTTAATTTTGTGAATATATCAAGTACTTTTGACCATGGATTCTGGAAAAAGAAAGACTCGGAAGTACAGTTTCAAGGATCCTAAGATAGATGATTTGATGAGTCTGATTCTTGAGATCGAGAGTTCTACAAATTTTTGGAAGAAGTATGGATCCATCGTGTCTCTTATGAAGCTCAGGATGAAGGAGGGTATTCTCTCGACTTTGGTCCAGTTTTATGATCCGATGTATCGATGTTTTACTTTCCATGATTATCAGTTGATTCCTACATTGGAGGAGTATTCTTACCTACTGGGTTTAACTGTTATCGATAGTGTTCCTTTCACTGGTTTGGAGGGGGAGCCAAAGTCTCATGAGATTGCTGCTATGATTCATTTGGGGAAGTCTGAGATTGAGGCCCACATGACTACCAAAGGAGGAATCATAGGCTTACCCGCTCAGTTCTTACTGGAGAAAGCTTGCTACTTTGCTAGGATGAAGAGTACGAATGCTTTTGAGGCTATCTTTTCTCTACTTGCATATGGGTTTTTCTTATTTCCGAATGTCAACAAATTTGTGGATATCAATGCCTTCAGGATCTTTTTGATTGGAAAGCAATTTCCTACTTTATTAGGAGATGCTTATTACTCCATTCATCTTCAGGGTTCTTATCATGGAGGGATGATCATTTGTTTCACGCCTTTGTTGTATCAGTGGTTTATTTCTCACTTGCCTCGGTCTGATGCTTTCTGGGATGTCAAGAAGGAACCTCGTTGGGCTCCGAAGATTATGGCCCTCACTCATTCTGATATTGTTCGTTATCATTAGGCTTACTATGATGTGGATATTGTCAATAGTTATGGTAGTTTCCCCAATGTACCTCTTCTTGGTACAAAGGGAGGAATTAACTACAATCTCGTTCTTTCACGACGACAACTTGGATATCCGATGAGAGATAAGACAAATAGTATTCATCTGTGTGGTTTATTTCTTAAAGAAGGAGAGGATCATAAGAAATCTAAATAGGAAATTTCAAAGGCCTAGCCATATTCACAGGAAGAGTAGAAAAGACTTGGGACCTAGAGGAGTTGTTTCTTTGGAGCCTTATCTCTGGTGGGTACAGGAAAGGGCAGTTCAATTGAAGATGCCATATTCCGGTGAAGAAACTATGCCTGATATGTTTGTGAAGACCACTCTTCCACTTTTAGATGATGTGGAAGAGCTTCAGCTTGCCCTAGTTAGGATGCAGTAGGAGAAGGAGGCCTGGAAGAACAAGTGTCAAACTTTAAAGATGTCATATTAGGAAGACTTGAAAGAGAAGGGTGACATGATTGAGATTCTTGAGAATCATGCTATAGATATGTTGGAGAGACAAGAGGATTTATTTTGCTCTAGAGCTCGGTCAAGAATTAGTCATTCACTTCCTGACTCTGGTGATTGGAAAGAGGTCACTGACAGATATGCAGACGAGAACAAGCAGTTGAAGGCTCAGATTGCAAGAACCACAGAAAAGTGTCAGTGTGTGGAGATATCTTCATCAGCTTCGCCTTCTTAGGATTTTAGATTTTATCTTCTCTTGTACTTGGGATTGTTGAAACTTGTACTAAAAGTTGTAATCCATTTTGAAGTTATTATAATGAGATTTTCAGTATTTCAAAATGTGTTAGTACTTTAGTATTTGCAAATTGTCTATAAATCTTTGAGTCCTTTGAAATATTAATAAAGATAAATAAATCAAGCGCATTGCATATCATGCATCATCTTGCACATATTTCTGGCACTTCTGTTCATACCAGGTGTCTTACTATGTTTCTCTACCTCGTTCAGCAAATTGTCCCGCCAGTACAATACTCGGGCTAATTCCAGGAGGAAGATGGAGAATCTGGAACAAGAGAACCGCGAGCTACGTGAAGAGGTTACTTCTCAGAAGGCCGGTATGGAAAATATAATTGCTTTGATGGAATCATTGGGGGGTTCTCAGAATCAGCCACCACTTGCTCAACCATAACAAACAACAGTCACTACTAAAGCTCCAATAATTCCCATTTTTGTTACTCTAGTTACTGTTGCTCAGAACCGTATGCCTCAGGATTACCCGTGGGGAATGCCAGAAAATTTCATGCCAGAAGGTTATAATCTTGATGCTCAAGTTTCTCCAGTTGTTCAAGCTGCTGCTACTCCCGTACCTTGTGTGGTGCATGTTACTCCTATGGCTAGAAATGAGATCCATTATACTGCACCTCCTTTACTGAATGCTATGCCATTTGATAATGATGAAGTTTATCATCCTATTCCTCCACCGAGTGAAAGTATGGGTTTCTATGACTGATTAGATGACTTTCAAGACTAGTTTAATGAGATGAAGAAGGAAATGAAGGCCCTTCGAGGAAAAGAATTATTTGGAAAAAACGTTAGTGAACTCTGCCTAGTTCCCAACGTAAAGGTGCCAACGAAGTTTAAAGTGTCGGAATTTGAGAGGTACAAGCGAAACTCTTGTCCTCGTGACCACTTAGTGATATATATCAGAAAAATGTCCACCTATACTAATGATTAGTGTTTGCTTATTCATTTCTTCCAGGATAGTTTGACTGGTGCTACTCTGAAGTGGTATATGAGTTTGGACAATAGCAGTATCCGCACCTTTAATGATCTGGGGGAAGCCTTTATCAAGCAGTATAAGTACAATATGTTCATGGCGCCTTACCGCGACCAGTTGAGGGCAATGGCTCAAAGAGACAAGGAGTCGTTCAAATAATACACGCCGCATTGGCACGAGATAGCTGCCCAAGTGGTGCCACCTATGGGAGAACAAGAAATGACCAAGGTCTTCCTGAAAACCCTTGGATCATTTTATTATGAAAGGATGGCTTCCAGTGCGCCGAGTGATTTCACCAAAATGGTAAGCATGGGTGTTAGACTAGAAGAAGCTGTCAGAGAAGGGCGCTTGATGAAAGATGAAGGGTCAAAGAAGTCATCATATGGGTTCTATCGAAAGAAAGAAAGTGAAATGAATGTTTTTATTGGGGAAAGGAAGATTAGGCCACCTAGAAGACATCATCGGTACCAGCAACAGGTTGCATCTGTGACTCTAGTCGTTAATGTAGCTCCAACCATTGTTGCCTATCAGAGACCACCTCCTCAGAGGAATCAAGGGCAAAGTCAAAAGATAAAAGCTTTTGACTCTATTCCAATGAGCTATACAGAGTTATTCCCGGCTTTGATTCAGAAGAAGTTGGTTTAGACAAGGCCTCCCCCTGCTATACCTTCACCTTTACCCTGGTATTATAAAGCAGATCAGACATGCGTTTTCCATCAAGGAGCCCTAGGGCACAACATTGAGAACTGTTATCCTTTGAAATCTGAAGTACAAAAGATGGTGAGATCTGGCCTCCTATCCTTCAAAGATGTTGGCCCTAACGTGAAAGATAATCCTTTGCCTAAACATGGAGGAGCCAATGCTGTAAACATGGTTGCTGGTTGTCCCGGAGATTTCCGTATTTTTTATATCAACCTGGTTAGAGGAGATCTGGTGAAGATGCATGTTGACCTCTACAAATTCGGCTACTATATGCACGACCATGTTGGTTGTAGTATTTGCAGTACAAATATCCAGGGGTGTGATAAGATAAAAGTTGATCTTCAGTAAATGATGGAAGAAGGACTCATTCATATAATTAGGCCTCGAGAAGAGTACGAATATAATATGAATATGGTCTACGAATGTCCTGGAGAACTCCAGATTTTTGACGTGAATCATATGAATGATGATTTGGTGCAATTACACGCTACATTCTGTCACATGGATGGACAAGAAAAACACCATTATGGGTCTTGCCAGATCTGCTGCAGAGATTCTTGTGGTTGCTACATTATGGGAAAGGGTGTTCAGATGTTGTTAAACAATGGTACTATCAAGGTTTCAGGCAATAGAGATGATTACCATGGGATTAATGTGATTGAAGATTGCTCGACCGAGATTGTGTCAGATGATGAGTATGCTTCTGCAGATGAGTTTTTTTTCTTCCGATGAAGATATGTTATCCAACAATGATTATGTGATGTCTAAGTATTCTGAAGAAGGGGTGAATGTTATTTTGTCTTGTTTTGGTGTTCCTGCCCCTATAGAGATTGAGTACCATAGCAAGCCAGTTGTTGCTCCAGTGGTGATTTGCTTGTCGGGTCCTGTTCTTTATGAATCAGACAAAGTTGTGCCATATAAATACAATGCAACAATATTGGAGGATAGTGTGGAAATTCCCATCTAACCTTTGTCTGATGTCAAGAATATTGCTTAAGGCAGCTGAGTGACCCGCGGTGGCCGTGTTTTCTCACCTGTCATTCAAGGAAATATTAATGCTGATAAAAAGGTTGTTCAAAGTACTGAACCTAAGAAAGCAGTGGGGGAATCTAGTGTTACTACTCTGGAAAAAGATGTGGATGACCTGTTGAAGGTTATCAAGATGAGTGACTATAAGATTGTAGATCAATTATTGTAGACTTCGTCTAAGATATATATTCTATCATTGCTAATGAATGCTTCTACCCACAGGGAATCTTTAATGAGAGTATTGGATCAAGCTTTCATGTAAAGTGATATGTATCTAGACCAATTCAGTGGTGTTGTAGGGAATATTACATCCTATAATAACCTGAGTTTCTGTGAGGACGAATTGCCCGATGAAGGAAGGAATCATAACCTGGCTCTCCATATCTCCATGAATTGTAACAATGACTCGTTGTCCAATGTGTTGATTGAAAATGGGTTTGCTTTAAATGCCATACTGAGGAGCACACTCATGAAGCTGAAGTACCAAGGAATGCCCATGCGCCCGAGTGGCATAATTGTGAAAGCTTTTGATGGTTCGAGGAAGTTCGTTATCAGAGAAGTAGGTTTGCTTATTCACATAGCCCTACACTTATTTAAGATTACTTTCCAGGTTATGAATATAGTTCCTGCTTACATTTGTTTACTGGGGCGACCATGGATCCACAAGGTAGGGGTTGTTACTTCAACTTTTCACCAGAAGCTTAAGCTTGTTCGTGAAGGAAAGGTGGTCATTATAAATGGAGAACAAGCTTTGTTAATATCTCATTTATCCTCTTTCAGTGTTGTGGAAGCGGATGAAGCTGCTGTTGGAACTCAGTTCCAAGCTTTATCCATTGATAATGTGAGGAAAAATGAGGATTCTATAGCATCATTTAAGGATGCTCAACAGGTAGTGCATAATGGCCTTAGCAAGGCGTGGGGGCAGATTGTTGATCCTCTTGTGAATAAGAATATAGCTGGTTAGGGATTCTCGGAAGAATAATAAAGGTGAGAATATGAAGCCGAAGTCTTCTTTGGACAATTATCAAGACATTTTTCGTAGAGGAGGTTATCTTCATCCAATTGTTCATAGGATCAATGCTATTTTGGAAGGTGAATCAGAGCAAGAGAGTCGAACTACGTGACACATGGAGTCAGAGTCCGAAATTGGATCACTATTGATGTTCTTGCATTCATATTTCAAAGTAATTTGTTTTTTTGTTAATCATTTCAAAAATCTTTCACTCTTCCGAAGGTGAAAGTATTGATATTGTATAGGCGTATCTGTTTGTTTTGATCTTTAAAATCAATAATAAAAGTTGTCTTTGATTCCCAAATTGTGTCTTTTTATTTTCTTTTTCTTGGAAAATGGTAATCAGAAAAATTATTTCAAAATAAATAATAATTGTAATTAAATCTGCATAACTTGCTATATGTGTCTGTTTCTAAAATCAGTCATATATCATATGTACAGATTAATTAAAAAACCTGTTGAGTACAATGACCCTGAACCCTCTCCCAATTTTGAATATCCTACATATATGGACAAAGAAGAAGAATATGATGAAATCCCAGAAGAGGTTTCACGGTTGCTTGAGCGTGAGAAAAGTACCATTCAGCCATATAAAGAGTCGTTGGAGACGATTAATTTGGGTTTAGAAGAAGATCCAAAAGAAATTAAGATTGGAGCATTGCTTCATCCTAATGTGAAGCGCATGTTAATTGAATTGTTGAAAGAGTGTGTGGATATATTTACTTGGTCATACCAAGACATGTCGGGATTGGATAATGATATTGTTGAACATCATTTGCCTCTAAAGCCAAAATGCCAGCCAATCAAGCAGAAATTGAGAAGAACTCACCCTGACATGGCAGTAAAAATTAAAGAAGAAGTTTTAAAGCAGATTAATTCTGGTTTTCTTGTGACATCAGTGTACCCTCAGTGGATTGCAAATATTGTCCCAGTATCAAAGAAATACGGAAAAGTTCGCATGTGCGTTGATTATAGAGATTTAAACAAAGCTAATCCAAAAGATGGCTTTCCATTCCCACATATTGATATGTTGGTTGACAGTATAACAAAATTCAAAGTATTCTCGTTCATGGACGGATTTTCCGGATATAATCAAATCAGAATGGCTTCTTAGGACATGGAAAAAACAATGTTTATCACATCCTGGGGAACATTCTGTTAGAGAGTGATGCCCTTCGGGTTGAAGAACGTTGGTGCAACATACCAGAGGGTTATGACAAACCTATTCCATGATCTGATGTATAAGGAAATTGAGGTATATGTTGATGATATGATTGCCAAATCCTAGACTGAAGAAGGGCATATAAAGGATTTGTTGAAATTGTTTCAATGTTTGAGGAAGTATTGTCTCTACTTGAATCCAAATAAATGCACCTTTGGTGTCTGATCAGGAAAATTGTTAGGTTTCCTCTTCAGCCAAAAAGGAATTGAAGTTGATCCTGATAAAGTTAAGGAAATTCAACAAATTCCTGCACCAAGAACTGAAAAGCAAGTTAGAGGATACCTTGGGCGTTTGAATTACATTTCCATATTTATTTCCCATATGACTGCAACGTGTGAGCCGATCTTTAAGTTGTTAAGAAAGATCAAGGTTGTGTGTGGCTAGATGATTGTCAAAGGGAATTTGAAAGTGTGATCGGTGGATCTGGAACTGACTGTTTAATGCTGGTTCACGAAATGTCGCGGAAGCAAGAGTCGCCACCGTCTTTTATTTTCTCCAAATGGAAAGGACAAAAGCACAGAAAAATTCCTTATAGAGATTGCTCTCGGTTCGGGAGGTAGGTTATAGAAAGGGAAGGTGTTAGCACCCTTTCTATCCATGGTTATCCATGGGCTCTTAGATACTTGCTCAATGTGTTTTCAAAATTGTTTGTTTGCTTTTCAATGTGGGTTTAAAAAGTTTCTTTGAAAAATTTCAGTTCGACTCGTACGTCAGAGTGTTTGAAAAATTTGCTTTGAAAGCTTTTGAAAAGTGTTGGTGTGAAAAGATTTCAGTTTGTTTTGAAAAGAGCAAGTATCCTTGAGAACCTACCTACCCTAAGGAATTCGTCTGTGTAAATATCCTTTAAAGTAATGCCATCCCACCATTGAGAGGTAGGTAGCACCACCGTTGGAGGTATTCGGGTCAATTCGAGTTTGTAGGGACATGGTGATCACCAGAGCAATGGGAAGACACCTTAGAATCTACCCTCATGCCAGGTTCCCGGATCATGAGGACTTACTAAGACGTCCTCTACTCGACGATCACCTTTCGAGGTAAGGCAACAGTGAGGCGTACCCTAGGGGTGGTGTGTGCGATTCGTGTGTCGTTTTCATTGATATTTGTCTTGTCATGTTTGTTGTGATCTACGCTTGATTTTATTTTAAGTCCATACATTCTTTCATGCTTATTTAACAGTTTAATGTTTGCGGGAAAAGTAAATTCTAAACTATTACAAAAGGCGCGGGTCCACATCGCCAAAATTAAACCGGACCCGATTTGACGGAAAGATAAATAAAGCGAATAAAAGAAAAGTGCGAGAAGTTTAAGTTACATGGCTTCGGGAGAGATACACAATTATTTAAGCGAAAGAAAATAAATACGCGAATTAAACAATTAAAAATATGGGTGTTGGACCCTTTTGCAAAATTAAAATTAATAAGGAATTAAAATTAAATGTTTTTGGTATTTTATGTTTTTTAGGATTTTAATAGAAAAAAGAATTAAAATAAAAATGTCACACCCTAATTCTAATTATTTTTAGTTATTAAGAAAATATTGAAATTTGACCTAATTTAAACCTAACTATTTTTATGTACAATTTAATTATGAAGATAATAAATAAATAAGTATTATGATAAAAAGGAAATTAAAAGGAATAAAATTAACAATTAAACCTAAATTCTATATTTTTGTATTTTTTGTTATTAAAAGAAATTAAAATTGTAACCTAATTAAAACTAATAATTACATGTTAATTTATTTATGAAAATATTAGAATGAAATAATTTATTACATTTTTTATCTTTTTCTGGATTTTTTTATGATGTTTTTATATTTTGTAAAAAAAAAGAAAATTAATTAATTTAACAAGAGAGCAAATAGAATAATAATTAAAATAAAACATAAAAATAAAATAGAATTTGCAAACCAGGGGGGGTGGAAGTCCCCAAAGTGGAGGTATAGGCCTTAGCAATCTGGCCCAATTGATTTTGGCCTTATTGACTTTTTGAATCACATATGATGCATTGACTTAAGCCTACAGCGTTCTTTGAATCTTGGCCATTGATCTGATTCCACTAAGCACGTGGACGTCTGGATGATGATGGAGCATGGTACGCTTCAACGTTGTGCCTGCATGGGAACTTATATGGAAAAACAATAGTGAAATTATACAGACCTGGGGTTCGAACCCAGGTCTTTGACGTTATTGCCACAAGCATTTGCCAGCTGAACCAAATGACGCGTTTGTTATATAATAGACGAATAAATAATATAAGAGAAAAGACAAGATGTTAGTGGGTGGCGCGCCACTTTTCAAACGCGCCAATCGCTGTGTGACACGAGGTTATCTTCTTCCTCATCCTGTAAAACAAAACACGATGGCAACGGTTTTCGTAGCGTTTCATTAGGCCGGCTTCAAGAAAATAGCGACTAGTGCTACAGGGCTCATAAATTGTTCGCGATAAGTGCTTCTTGTTCGTTGGAGCATGCTGATTGCAATGGTGGTGACTTTGAGTCCTAATTTTTCCTTGGGTGAAAAACCCCAATTCAAAACTCTGAAAACCCTAGATATTAAACATGGTGAAATCGCATTGAAAGCACAAAAACAAAATCAAATGGTACAGTTAGCATCAGAACATCACCATGAACATGAATTAATGAACAAACTTCACAAATAACGCATGGAATATGATATACAATTATGAATTTTCTTTGATGCAGTTCGTGCTCCATATACCAATTCGTGGAGTTCTGAAGGATGTTTGGAGTTGGAATATGATCAGGAGTCCACAAGGAAGCTTTTGGAATAAGTATTAGGGTTGGAATCGACCTAGAACACTGATTTCAGATTTGAGTTTTATGGGAAAATTTTCAAGTTTTCCAAGTGTTCTTTAGCGCAGCTTTTTGTGTGTTAGCATTAGGTTTGTGATTCTGATTATGTATGGAAGCAATTAGGTTAACAAAATTCAACAAAATCTCTTGTAATCAATGGTTTCAATATTTGATTTTATAAGATCTTTTTTGAATCTTTTTTCATGTGTATTTGGTGTCAATTAGCTCAAATCAAACCAAAACTTGCCTAATTAGCATGTGCACGAAATATTGAGTCTAGAATGTGTACAAAAAGATTTTTTAGGTCAAGTTTTATATTTTCCACATATTTATATAATTTAAATGAATTAATATTAATAGAAATTCAAATAAATAAATAAAAAATGAGAAAATACTTCCCTTTGGGCCAAGTGGTCGTGCATATGCTTGGAATGATGAATCATGGAAGAAAAATGGGCCCATTAGCAAATTTAGGTCATTTGAACCATTGTTGACTTTTCAAAATATCCAAAAATTTCCCAACTTCCACAAGGCATAACTTGCTCAATTTTTAAGCTTTTCACATGTTCTTGGACATTTTGGAAAGGTCTTTGAGTCCTCTAACCAATGCCTTTGGTCCCATGTCATTTTGATTTATCAATCTCAAGTTATGGTCTTTGACCTAAAGTCCCTTTTTGTTGACTTTTGAAAATGACCTATAATGTTGAAATTGATAACTTTTTGTGAGAGCATTTCTTGGACTTGAAATATGAAGATGCGTGGTAGGAAATGTCTTTCTCTTCAAAATGAGCTTTGGATGGAATTTTTCTGATAATCCATGTGAAAGTTATGCCCTGGTCAATTTCAGTTGACTTTTTCAGCTGTCCAAATATAGTAACTTTTGCATCTTTGATGATTTCTGAGCCAAATTTTGAGAATCATGATCAAGCATTGATCAAATGATGTTTGTGGCTTCAAAATGATATGTTGACCAAAAATTTGAACTTTTGACTGCCAAATGACCATTTTGCCCCTACAATTGACTGTAGTGCAATTTAGGGTTTTGACTGTGCAATTTTGAGCTGAATGCCTTGAAACTTGATATGAGGATACTTGACCATCTTTGTAGGCATGTGAGACTTGATTGGGCCTTTGAAAAATTCCTTTCTTTAATCAGAACACAAACCCTGGTTTTGACTGTATAGGAGACAGTTGCACTGCACAACCCTTGGGGAATTTTGTGACTTGACTTGGCAATTTCTTGAAGAATATGGGAGGGCAAATTTTGGGGTGCAAAAGTTGCCCCTGTTCAATCTTCTTAGACCTGAGGATGCAGATTGGCTGACGTGCCTTTCGTAATCCGAGGGTAGAAGATGATTGAACACTAGAGTGCCCAGAAATTTACGCTCACATATTGGCAGTGTGATGGGGGAATGGGCTTATAGATGCCATTTGGAGATTGCTGGATAGAATGATGGGCTTATGGATGCCATCTGGATGTTGATCGCGTAGGAGATTCCTTAGCGAGAACCTGCATACCTGCAAAAGAAAAATGAGTACCTGACACGTTGCAGGAGCTGATTTTAGATGCTTGGCATAGATATGTCCTGATTGGTTACAGGAGCTGAGTCTGGAGCTTCAAAAGATGATGAATGAACCAGGTATGGTTACTGCCTTAGTATGAATGGTAAGAGAACCTTGAGTGATTTTAACTTCAACAACGCTCGTTGAGAAAAATCTTAGCGGGAATTACCATCTTTGCAGTATCGGAACGGGAACCATAGACCTTTATAATCTGAAAGGGAATCACCTCACTCGCCGTTGGAGAGGGAATCATAGAAAAAGGAATTGTCACCTCACTCGCCGTCGGAGAGGGAACCATAAGAGACTATCACCTCACACTCATCGTCGGAGAGGAAAACATCTGAAGAAGGAATTACCACCTCACGCACTTGTCGGAGAGGGGACCATAAGAGATTATCACCTCACACTCATCGTCGGAGAGGGAAACATCTGAAAAAGGAATTACCACCTCACGCACTTGCCGGAGAGGGGACCATAAGACTATCACCTCACACTCATCGTCGGAGAGGGAAACATCTGAAAAAGGAATTACCACCTCACGCACTTGCCGGAGAGGGGACCATAAGACTATCACCTCACACTCATCGTCGGAGAGGGAAACATCTGAAGAAGGAATTACCACCTCACGCACTTGCCGGAGAGGGGACCATAAGACTATCACCTCACACTCATCGTCGGAGAGAGAAACATCTTGAAAAAGGAATTACCACCTCACGCACTTGCCGGAGAGGGGACCATAAGAGATTATCACCTCACACTCATCGTCGGAGAGGGAAACATCTGAAAAAGGAATTACCATCTCACGCACTTGCCGGAGAGGGGACCATAAGAGATTATCACCTCACACTCATCGTCAGAGAGGGAAACATCTGAAGAAGGAATTACCACCTCACGCACTTGCCAGAGAGGGGACCATCACTTCTGCTGAGTCTTTATCAGAAAAATCTGTTGGGAGTCGATTTAGCTGACCTAGAGAAGGCTTTGAAATATGTTTGAGCATTTCAACCGCGTCTTTCCTGAAAGGTAAAGGTCAGTCATATGCAATGCATGATATGGATCAAGCAATGATGTTCTCAACATAAATGAGATTTGTATGATACGATGCGTCTATGCATGCTATAATGATGTATGTGATGTTTTACGAATGTTTTCGTCTAGGAAAGTAAATCCTTGATGGGTGCCTGGAAGTCATATCCTGGGCTGATATTGGAGAATAAGCTTTTGCTTCCGCTAGGGATGATAGTCGCAAGAATACCGGTAGGAGAAGATGACTCCGTTGCGGAATAAACTTGGCAAATGGAAGATTCTGCAGGGAGAAAAGATACTCTGACGACCATGCTGGGAAGCAATACTCTGTGGGGAGAGAAATGCTTTGCTGAATTGTTGATGACTTGCTGAGGATATCCTCGTTGTATTGGAAGTGTTGATAGACTTCGCTGGGGTAAGAAGACTTCGTTGACGACGCTCTTTCCATGACTATTGGCTGAGGATAACCCAGTTATATCCTGTTAAGGAAATAACTCTTTAAATCAAGCCGGGCGACGCGTTCGTGCTCTGTGAGGGGATAAGCTTCCAGAATATACTGGGGATGAGCTTATTGCTTGGGGAAGATGGACTCCAACTTTCCTTGGGAAACTGGATTCTTTTGGGGAAGTTTGATATACTGGGGAAGTGATTCCTTTGAATATTGAGATACCGCCGGGGAGAAATCTTTAAGCCAAGACTGCCGGGGATGCTTGTATTGAATATATGTATTGCTGCTGGGGGAGTATTGAGATCTACTGGAGGATATTCAATTTCCTTGAGATTTGATAGCTCTGCTTGGAGAAGAATGCACTTTTGTTGGCTCACTCCCTGGGGAATTAGGATGTACTGGTCGCGTTCTCTAGCTGAACCTATCTTGGTACCTTGGAGGATAGAGCAATTGGATTGTTTAGACAACTCTGTATTGCCCCTGTTTCTAGTGTCACCTGCAATTAATTCCTTTGTTTCGTATGCAAATATTTATGAGTTAGCAAATTATTGTCAATGCATATATCACAAATTGAACCTTGGACGTTCTTCGCAAAACAAAACAGAAAAAGGAAAAACACTTGGCACGTTTAACTGAAAATATATTTGTATTGATTTTGAATGGCCTGTGAATAGGCGTTTTGTGTACAAGAGGCTGACGTCCTAGTAAGAGGTACGCCGCCGAACAAGAGAGTTTATACAAATTTTGTACAAAATAAAAATAAAACAGCTGTGTGAAGTATGAATGATCCCACTGGGTTTCAACTCTGCTATTGCCTTTATAACTCCGAGCGTTTCATAACTTGATGACCTTGGTTGAAGGTGAAGCTGACTGACTGATGCCGTCTGAACTTGATGTAGATACCGGATTCTGGATGCAAAGTGATCAATGAGACATAGTATTACGCTTTATCCCTAATTTTTGCCTGGACCGCCCTTTCGGGTTTTCAGTCCACCGGGATACCCATTTTTGCCCAAGCCGCCTTTTCAGGTTTTCGACTTGCCGGGTGTACAGATTTTTTCATTTCATCCCTTCATTTTGCCCGAACCCTTTTGGTTCGACGGGAAGCCCTAATTTTTGCCTAGGCATGTCAGCCTAGCGGGTCTTGTTTTTATGCGTAGTATTTTTTTACTATGTCTGCATTGGCGGGGTGAGGAAGGTCGTCACCATCCATGTTGGTTAATATCATTGCTCCTCCTGAAAACACATGCTTAACCACAAATGGCCCTTCGTACGTAGGGGTCCATTTGCCCCTTGGATCACTCTGAGGAAGGATGATTCGCTTGATCACCAGATCCCCGACTTGATATTCCTGTGGTCTGACCTTTTTGTTAAATGCCCTGATCATCCGTTTCTGATACGTCTGACCATGACAGATAGCAGCAAGTCTCTTTTCGTTAATGAGGTTGAGTTGATCAAGTCGTGTCTGGATCCAATCATCTTCGTTCAGATTTGCATCCTTCATTATCCGGAGAGATGGAATTTGTACTTCGATCGGCAAGACTGCCTCCATGCCATAAACCAGAGAGAAAGGAGTTGCCCCGGTTGACGTCCTGGCTGAGGTACGGTACCCATGCAGAGCGAACGGTAACATCTCGTGCCAGTCTTTATAAGTCACTGTCATTTTCTGCACGATCTTCTTGATGTTTTTATTTGCTGCTTCTACAGCCCCATTCATCTTCGGTCTGTAAGGAGAAGAATTGTGGTGCTGTATTTTGAACTGTTCGCAGAGCTCAGCGATCATCTTATTGTTTAGATTGGTACCGTTATCTGTAATGATCCGCTCAGGGACGCCGTACCGACAAATCAGGTTGTGCCGAATAAACCGTGCCACAACAGTCTTGGTTACCGTAGCATAGGATGCTGCTTCAACCCACTTTGTAAAATAATCGATCGCCACTAGGATGAAGCGATGTCCATTAGACGCCGTAGGTTTGATCTCGCCAATCATGTCTATGCCCCACATTGCAAACGGCCAAGGCGCAGTCAGAACATTCAGGGGAACCGGAGGAACATGCACCTTGTCTGCATAGATCTGACATTTGTGGCATGTCCTGGAGTGTTGGTAGCAGTCAGCTTCCATTGTGGACCAGTAATATCCTGCCCGTAGGATCTTCTTAGCCATAGTATGTCCACTGGAATGCGTACCAAAGGTCCCTTCATGCAGCTCTTCCATGATCCTTTCTGCTTCAGTCTTATCCACACAACGCAGTAAGGTTGAATCATGGTTTCGTTTATACAAGATGTCGTTGCTAAGGAAGAACTTTGCTGCGAACCTCCTCAGGAATTTCTTATCGTTTACAGATGCACCTTCAGGGTATTCCTGAGCTTCCAGATATCTCTTCACTTCGTGGTACCAAGGCTTCTCAGTCACCAATTCAGTTTCGAGATCACAACAGTATGCCGGTTCGTCCAATTTCCAGATGATGATCCGAGGAGCCTCATTATCCCATTTGACCTTGAACATTGAAGACATTGTAGCCAACGCGTCCGCTAGCTGATTCTCTTCTCTTGGAAAGTGCTCGAAGGTTATCTCTGTGAAGTGGGGAATCAGGGTCAACACACATTCTCTGTAAGGAATCAAGTTTGGATGTTTCGTATCCCACTCTCCGTTGATCTGATTGATCACCAGAGCGGAATCTCCGAAGACACTTAGAAATTTGATCCTTAGGTCGATCGCAGCTTGAAGACCCATGATGCACGCCTCATACTCTGTCATGTTGTTGGTACAGTTGAAACACAGCCGGGCAGTGAGTGGAGTATGAGTACCTTGTGGAGATATGATGATGGCGCCGATACCATTTCCCAAAGCATTGGAAGCTCCGTCAAAGTGCATAGACCATCGGGATCCTGGTTCAGGTCCTTCATCCGGTCCAGGTACTTCACAATCTGTTACTATCATGATGCTTTCATCTGGAAACTCGAAGTTCATTGATTGGTAATCATCTACATCTTGATGAGCTAGGTGGTCTGCCAATACACTTCCCTTGATGGCTTTCTGGGTTGTGTACTGAATGTCGTATTCCGTCAAGATCATCTGCCATCTTGCAATTCTCCCAGACAGAGCAGGCTTTTCGAATATGTACTTTATAGGATCCATTTTTGAGATCAACAAGGTAGTGTGAGTCAGCATATACTGTCTCAGCCGGCGAGCAGCCCATACCAAAGCGCAGCAAGTTTTCTCAAGCAGTGAGTATCGGGTCTCACAGTCGGTAAACTTTTTGCTAAGGTAATAAATGGCATGCTCTTTTCGGCCAGACTCGTCATGCTGCCCCAGCACACACCCCATTGAGTTGTCAAGCACTGTCAGGTATAGTATCAGAGGTCTCCTTTCAACCGGTGGCATAAGGATAGGTGGTTCTTGGAGATACTCTTTGATTCTGTCGAAGGCAGCCTGACATTCATCATTCCAATGTACTACCTGATCTTTCTTCAGCAGCTTGAAGATTGGCTCACAGGTAGCAGTTAGATGAGAGATGAATCGAGCAATGTAATTCAGGCGTCCTAAAAAGCCTCTGACCTCCTTCTCTGTCTTAGGAACTGGCATCTCTTGAATAGCTTTGACCTTAGCAGGGTCCACTTGAATACCTTTATCACTGACCACGAAGCCTAGCAACTTTCCAGATCTTACCCCGAAGGTGCACTTGTTCGGGTTCAATCTCAGCTTGTACAGTTTCAACCGGTCAAACAACTTCTGCAGATGATCTAGGTGCTCTTCCTCAGTCTGGGACCTAGCGATCATATCGTCGACATACACTTCTATCTCGTGATGGATCATGTCATGAAATAGAGCAACCATGGCACGTTGGTAAGTTGCCCCAGCGTTCTTTAATCCGAATGGCATGACCTTGTAACAGAAGGTGCCCCACTGAGTAACAAATGTAGTCTTTTCCATGTCTTCAGGTGCCATCTTGATCTGGTTGTAACCTGAAAAACCATCCATGAAAGAGAACACCTTGTGCTGAGCTGTATTATCAACAAGGACATCAATGTGAGGTAAGGGGAAGTCATCCTTGGGGCTGGCCCTGTTCAGATCCCTGTAATCGACACACATTCTGACCTTACCGTCCTTCTTTGGTACCGGCACCACATTAGCAACCCACTGAGGATAAGAAGTCACTGCAAGAAACCCGGCATCAAACTGTTTCATGACTTCGGCCTTAATCTTCTCAGACATCTCTGGACGCATCCGACGGACCTTTTGCTTAACCGGAGGACAGTCTTCCTTAGTTGGCAAGTGATGGACCACAATGTCGGTATCCAACCCGGGCATGTCTTCGTAGGACCAAGCAAAGATCTCCATATAATCATGCAGCATCTTAGTTAACCGTTGCTTCACGCTGAGCTCTAGGTTGGCACCAATCTTTACCTCTTTTCTGCCTGCCTCAGTACCCAAGTTTATGGTTTCCACTGGCTCTTCATGGGGTTGAATTGCCCTCTCTTCCTGAAGCAACAGTCTTGCAAGCTCGCCCGGCACTTCGCAATCATCTTCACCTTCGTCTTCGGCTAAGTTGATCGGATTTTCGAAGTCATAATTGGCAGTAGCAGAGTTGTTATCAGTAAGATCCAGAGTGGATTGGAACCTGTATGAGTGAGTGTGTGTGTAAATACAGCTGTTTTGAAAATTATGTAAAGGAAAAGAAAAAAAAGGAACACAATATTTGCAATGCGAAAAACGTCCAAGATTTTCATTCATGATGTATAAAATGACAGTTTTTATGCCCTCACAAATAGAACCACGGTGTCTCGGGTAAGACACCGGGCCATAGAGTTTATCATTGTTTATTACAAAATAACAAAACATAGGAATTCATTACTTAGTAACAAAAGAAACAGGGAGATTGTCCTTCGCGCTCCAATTGTTAAGTCCTTCGTCAGTTGCCGGGTAGATCCAGCTATCAAACTCAGCTTCATCAACTTCCTCCTCATCTCCAATAGCATTTATCCCATGAGCAGGAAGGGGAGCTGTCACCACATTAGGCTTGTCAGACGCCTCAAACTGTACCTCCTTAGCATCAATGAGATCCTGCAGCTTGTTCTTTAGGGCCCAACAGTCGTCGGTAGAGTGCCCCGGGCTTTCTGAATGGTAAGCACAACGAGCATTCGGGTTGTACTTAGGAGAGGTTGTATTTGGGAACTTTGGAGCTTCCCTGATAGTCACTAAGTTGGTGGCTAGCAACTGTGGCAGAATCTGTGATAGGGTCATGTTTAACCGGGTAAACTCCCTCCGGGGTCTTTCAGCCCTTTGAGAATTATTTGGCCGAGGAGCGGCAGCAGGCTTAGCAATCATCACCGCGCTGACAGATTGGCGGTGCTCAGGTCTCTCTGATTTCCTAGAACCATACACGGCACTAGACTCCTTTTTGAATGGTTTCTTTTCTGAACTAGATGATGCACCCTTCGCAATCTTCCCGGATTTCAGCCCAGCTTCAATCCTCTCTCCAGTCAAGATCAAATCAGTGAAACCAGCAGAAGAGTTCCCAATGAGATGGTTGAAAAATGGCCCAGATAGGGTCCCCAAGAACATGTCTACCAGCTCCCGATCAGTCAATGGTGGCTGCACCCTGCCAGCCAGGTCTCTCCACTTCTGAGCGTACTCCTTAAAACCTTCGCTTGCACCTAACGCCATACCCTGGAGTTGGGTACGTGTGGGGGCAAGGTCGGCATTGTATTGATACTGCTTGTAGAAAGCAGTAGCCAACTCCTCCCAGTTACGAACTTTGGTCCCATCCAGCTGATAGAACCATTCGAGATGAGTCCCTGAAAGACTCTCCTGGAAGAAGTGGATCCATAAATTCTTATCCGCAGAGTACGGCTGAATTTTCCGAACATAGGACCTCAAATGCAGCTTGGGACAAGACGCCCCGTCATATTTGGAGAAGGATGGTGCTTTGAATTTATGCGGGATAATCACACCAGTCGACAAACCCAGATCTCGAAATCCAGCCCAGGTGCCTGTTGAACCTCCATAGCCTTCAACCTGTCCTCCAGTTGCTTATATCTGTCATCTGAAGGAGGGTACTGCTCTTCATCAAAATCTGTCTCGTTGTCGGAGACGACTGGACTAGGAACCTTTACTTCTGCCTGAGAAGGACTCTTGCCAACAGAAGATCCAGCCTCTTCATGTTGCAGAGTATTGCCGAACCTTCGGCCCGAGTTGAACAGAACAGTTCTTCTCTTCTTCTTCTTCTCCTTCTTCAGGAGCATAGCCTTCAGTTCTTCTTGGCCTTTAGCCAGACCCTTGATTAATTCTTGGAATTGCGCATTCTGCGCCTGAAGAGCCTTGATTGATGTCTCAGTTGATGCAGATTCAGGATTCATGATGCTGAAATAAACAGCGAAGAACTGTAAGCAACCTGAAAAGAGGAAAAACCTGTTATGCACATGATGTATGAAATGCGTATGCAATGCATTCAAGGGTTCGAAAGTTCAAATTTGTTGTAGACAAAAAGGAACACACGTTATCATTAAGGAAATCATTGTTTAATACATCAGAGCCTCATGGGCAAAAGTACAAAAATCAAATCAATCCCAAAATACACTGCGCATCCTCTTCGGAGCTATGTAGGTGTTGAGATTCCTCTCCTCATGCAACAGGCGAGTGAGCTCCAAGACCTTCTTTTCACTGGCATGCAGACTAGTCTCAAGAGAATTCCTTTCCTCCTTAAGCTGGATCCAGCTCTTCTGCATCTCTTCCCAGGTTGTGGGCATATCAGGGTGCTGAATAGTGTAGGACACTTCCCCTTCCAAGACTGGTTCTTTGACTACTGGGAGCATGTGAGGATAAGGCATCACTAACTTCTGAGAGCGGGCGCGTACCCATTTGAGATAAGGCTCCAAAGGGATGGAGTTCCTGTGCCCCAGTGTCTTGCTGTCTATCCTACTTGGCGTCCTCCAAGCTCTGATAAATCTCTGGCGAAGTCCTTGAGTATCATTGTCGAAGTCAAAAACTATGTCAGGAATTAACATGTCATGAGGACCATCCCTCCGAGCATAACCAAACTGTCTCCAAGCCAGGCATGGGCTATAAGTAATACCTCCTCTGATTCCAAGTAAAGGAACATTAGGGTACTCCCCGCAACGATTAATGATAGTGACATCTTCTCTGGACCTAGGGCACCAATGTATATCTGCATGTGTAAGAGTCATCAACCGTTGTGACCATCTCAAACCCCGCTCATTCTTCAAGACTGATTGCGGAAGGTGCGAAATAAACCACCTTCCCAGGAGAGGAGTGCAACACATAAGGACACCTCTTTTTCTCATGGTTCGAGTGTAACATGAGTGAAGGATGTCTCCTAGCAACGTAGGTATAGGATTCCTGGACATAAAGATCTGGACAGCACTGATATCTATGAGCTGATCTGGGTTAGGAAACAACACCAAACCATAGACAAGGAGGGCCACCACCTCTTCAAAAGCTTGCAAGTCAAGGGAATTCCAACATTCAAGGGCCTTCTCAAACAGAAACCTGGCTAAGAACCCTTTGATACCACTCCTAACTTCCCAATGTCCCTTGAGGTCAGATGACTGTAGGTGCAAGGCTTTAGCAATCTCTTCCAGCTTAGGTTCCTTTTCTGTACCGTTGAAGGGTAGCTGATCAAGGATAGGGATCTTTAGGAGCCGGGAGAACTCCTCCAATGTAGGTACCAACTGATAGTCCAAGAAGGTGAAACAGTGATGCAGAGGGTCAAAGAACTGGAACATGACCTTTATCATATCTTCCTCAATGTTGGTGTTGACCAAGCTGATGAGGCTTCCATGCCTTTCACTGAATGAAGAGTTCTCAGGGATCCTGGATATAAGCTCCTTAAGCTGAGGAGGGATCCTTACAAGACTGACTTGAATGGTCTTTCTACGAACGGTTTCCATGTCCTACAAAACAAGAACAAAGATGAAAATCCGAACCCCTGAAATGGTTAGTCAATGCATATGATGCTGGATGATGTCATGATGCTATGATTAAACACACCACGGATATTTACAAAGACAAACATGTAGGGCACACAAGGCACACAAGACAAGCCCTTAAGGTTTAAGGCCAGCATGGGGTCTGGGTAGTACCCTCTGGAAGTTGGTGGGTTCAACCTGTCCTAATCAAAGTAACCGGGTTCTAAGGTTCCCAATATCACGGGATTGCTTTCATTGTTCATCGTTTCGATTTAGCCACTGAACTGGCGACCGAAATATTCCAGGAAAGCAACCCTCAATTGAGCGTAGTATCGAGTATCAACCAACCTCGGACTGCACCAAAGTCAGTTATCTCACTACCCTAAAGAGGCCAAGATAGTTCAATTAAGGTTCCTAAGGTCTGTTGATGCTTCACGACACCACGCGGAGGCCCCGTACTCTCCTTGACTGAACTCAAGGGTTACCGGTACACACCAAAGTGCCACATCAATGTAGCAGACTGTTTCAACCATGTCGGTATACCCTGCACAGTTCCCTCACAGCCTTGTTGCTACTTTCTAAGAAAGGTATCCCCCAGATCCGGGTTAGGATCTATAGAACTCCCAAGCAACCCACAATAATAAAGCAAGCAAAGAAGACAATTGAAAACATAGTTATGACCTAGCCCTAAGGTACACCTCACTTTAAGTTTAAATCCCCAGCAGAGTCGCCAGTTCTGTGATCGGTGGATCTGGAACTGACTGTTTAATGTTGGTTCGCGAAATGTCGCAGAAGCAAGAGTCGCCACCGTCTTTTATTTTCTCCATATGGAAAGGACAAAAGCACAGAAAAATTCCTTATAGAGATTGCTCTCGGTTCGGGAGGTAGGTTATAGAAAGGGAAGGTGTTAGCACCCTTTCTATCCATGGTTATCCATGGGCTCTTAGATACTTGCTCAATGTGTTTTCAAAATTGTTTGTTTGCTTTTCAATGTGGGTTTAAAAAGTTTCTTTGAAAAATTTCAGTTCGACTCGTACGTCAGAGTGTTTGAAAAATTTGCTTTGAAAGCTTTTGAAAAGTGTTGGTGTGAAAAGATTTCAGTTTGTTTTGAAAAGAGCAAGTATCCTTGAGAACCTACCTACCCTAAGGAATTCGTCTGTGTAAATATCCTTTAAAGTAATGCCATCCCACCATTGAGAGGTAGGTAGCACCACCGTTGGAGGTATTCGGGTCAATTCGAGTTTGTAGGGACATGGTGATCACCAGAGCAATGGGAAGACACCTTAGAAGCTACCCTCATGCCAGGTTCCCGGATCATGAGGACTTACTAAGACGTCCTCTACTCGACGATCACCTTTCGAGGTAAGGCAACAGTGAGGCGTACCCTAGGGGTGGTGTGTGCGATTCGTGTGTCGTTTTCATTGATATTTGTCTTGTCATGTTTGTTGTGATCTACGCTTGATTTTATTTTAAGTCCATACATTCTTTCATGCTTATTTAACAGTTTAATGTTTGCGGGAAAAGTAAATTCTAAACTATTACAAAAGGCGCAGGTCCACATCGCCAAAATTAAACCGGACCCGATTTGACGGAAAGATAAATAAAGCGAATAAAAGAAAAGTGCGAGAAGTTTAAGTTACATGGCTTCGGGAGAGATACACAATTATTTAAGCGAAAGAAAATAAATACGCGAATTAAACAATTAAAAATATGGGTGTTGGACCCTTTTGCAAAATTAAAATTAATAAGGAATTAAAATTAAATGTTTTTGGTATTTTATGTTTTTTAGGATTTTAATAGAAAAAAGAATTAAAATAAAAATGTCACACCCTAATTCTAATTATTTTTAGTTATTAAGAAAATATTGAAATTTGACCTAATTTAAACCTAACTATTTTTATGTACAATTTAATTATGAAGATAATAAATAAATAAGTATTATGATAAAAAGGAAATTAAAAGGAATAAAATTAACAATTAAACCTAAATTCTATATTTTTGTATTTTTTGTTATTAAAAGAAATTAAAATTGTAACCTAATTAAAACTAATAATTACATGTTAATTTATTTATGAAAATATTAGAATGAAATAATTTATTACATTTTTTATCTTTTTCTGGATTTTTTTATGATGTTTTTATATTTTGTAAAAAAAAAGAAAATTAATTAATTTAACAAGAGAGCAAATAGAATAATAATTAAAATAAAACATAAAAATAAAATAGAATTTGCAAACCAGGGGGGGTGGAAGTCCCCAAAGTGGAGGTATAGGCCTTAGCAATCTGGCCCAATTGATTTTGGCCTTATTGACTTTTTGAATCACATATGATGCATTGACTTAAGCCTACAGCGTTCTTTGAATCTTGGCCATTGATCTGATTCCACTAAGCACGTGGACGTCTGGATGATGATGGAGCATGGTACGCTTCAACGTTGTGCCTGCATGGGAACTTATATGGAAAAACAATAGTGAAATTATACAGACCTGGGGTTCGAACCCAGGTCTTTGACGTTATTGCCACAAGCATTTGCCAGCTGAACCAAATGACGCGTTTGTTATATAATAGACGAATAAATAATATAAGAGAAAAGACAAGATGTTAGTGGGTGGCGCGCCACTTTTCAAACGCGCCAATCGCTGTGTGACACGAGGTTATCTTCTTCCTCATCCTGTAAAACAAAACACGATGGCAACGGTTTTCGTAGCGTTTCATTAGGCCGGCTTCAAGAAAATAGCGACTAGCGCTACAGGGCTCATAAATTGTTCGCGATAAGTGCTTCTTGTTCGTTGGAGCATGCTGATTGCAATGGTGGTGACTTTGAGACCTAATTTTTCCTTGGGTGAAAAACCCCAATTCAAAACTCTGAAAACCCTAGATATTAAACATGGTGAAATCGCATTGAAAGCACAAAAACAAAATCAAATGGTACAGTTAGCATCAGAACATCACCATGAACATGAATTAATGAACAAACTTCACAAATAACGCATGGAATATGATATACAATTATGAATTTTCTTTGATGCAGTTCGTGCTCCATATACCAATTCGTGGAGTTCTGAAGGATGTTTGGAGTTGGAATATGATCAGGAGTCCACAAGGAAGCTTTTGGAATAAGTATTAGGGTTGGAATCGACCTAGAACACTGATTTCAGATTTGAGTTTTATGGGAAAATTTTCAAGTTTTCCAAGTGTTCTTTAGCGCAGCTTTTTGTGTGTTAGCATTAGGTTTGTGATTCTGATTATGTATGGAAGCAATTAGGTTAACAAAATTCAACAAAATCTCTTGTAATCAATGGTTTCAATATTTGATTTTATAAGATCTTTTTTGAATCTTTTTTCATGTGTATTTGGTGTCAATTAGCTCAAATCAAACCAAAACTTGCCTAATTAGCATGTGCACGAAATATTGAGTCTAGAATGTGTACAAAAAGATTTTTTAGGTCAAGTTTTATATTTTCCACATATTTATATAATTTAAATGAATTAATATTAATAGAAATTCAAATAAATAAATAAAAAATGAGAAAATACTTCCCTTTGGGCCAAGTGGTCGTGCATATGCTTGGAATGATGAATCATGGAAGAAAAATGGGCCCATTAGCAAATTTAGGTCATTTGAACCATTGTTGACTTTTCAAAATATCCAAATATTTCCCAACTTCCACAAGGCATAACTTGCTCAATTTTTAAGCTTTTCACATGTTCATTGACATTTTGGAAAGTTCTTTGAGTCCTCTAACCAATGCCTTTGGTCCCATGTCATTTTGATTTATCAATCTCAAGTTATGGTCTTTGACTTAAAGTCCCTTTTTGTTGACTTTTGAAAATGACCTATAATGTTGAAATTGATAACTTTTTGTGAGAGCATTTCTTGGACTTGAAATATGAAGATGAGTGGTAGGAAATGTCTTTCTCTTCAAAATGAGCTTTGGATGGAATTTTTCTGATAATCCATGTGAAAGTTATGCCCTGGTCAATTTTAGTTGACTTTTTCAGCTGTCCAAATATAGTAACTTTTGCATCTTTGATGATTTCTGAGCCAAATTTTGAGAATCATGATCAAGCATTGATCAAATGATGTTTGTGGCTTCAAAATGATATGTTGACCAAAAATTTGAACTTTTGACTGCCAAATGACCATTTTGCCCCAACAATTGACTGTAGTGCAATTTAGGGTTTTGACTGTGCAATTTTGAGCTGAATGCCTTGAAACTTGATATGAGGATACTTGACCATCTTTGTAGGCATGTGAGACTTGATTGGGCCTTTGAAAACTTCCTTTCTTTAATCAGAACACAAACCCTGGTTTTGACTGTATAGGAGACAGTTGCACTGCACAACCCTTGGGGAATTTTGTGACTTGACTTGGCAATTTCTTGAAGAATATGGGAGGGCAAATTTTGGGGTGCAACAGAAAGCATTAAAGAGTATCTGCTTGAACCTCCTATATTGCTCCCTCCTATTGAAGGAAGACCTTTGATTATGTATCTGACTGTGTTAGATAATTCTATGGGCTGTATTTTGGGACAACAAGATGAAACAGAGAGAAAAGAATATGCCATTTATTATCTCGGCAAGAAGTTTACTGATTGTGATTCACGATATTCTATGTTGGAAAAAACATGTTGTGCTTTGGCTTGGGCAGCAAAACGGTTGCGGTGGTATATGATAAATCATACTACTTGGTTGATTTCCAAAATGGGAGAATTTCCCGTTAGTAGATGTTGTTGTCTGAATATGATATTGAATACCGTACTCAGAAGGCTGTAAAAAGTAGTGTGTCGGAAGATTATCTTGCTCACTAACCGATTGATGATTATCAGTCTAATAAATATGACTTCCCTGATGAGGATGTGATGTTTTTGAAAATAAAAGATTGTGATGAACATTTTCCCGGGGAGGGTCCTGATCCTAAATCCCGGTGGGGCATGGTGTTTGACAGAGTTGTGAATGCTTATAGGAAAGAAATTGGTGTTGTGATTATCACTCCTCATGGATCGCATATCCCTTCTACTACAAGATTGGCATTTGATTGTACCAATAAAATGGCAGAGTATGAAGCTTATATCATGGGTCTCGAAGAGGCTATAGATCTCATAATCAAAATTCTAGATGTATATGGTGATTCAGCTTTAGTAATAAATCAGATTAAAGGAGAATGGGATACTTGTCACGTTGGCTTGATTACCTACAAAGACTATGCTAGAAGATTATTACCCTTCTTTAATAAAGTTGAATTCCATCATATTCCCAGAGATGAGAATCAGATGGCTGATGCTTTAGCCACTTTGGCTTCCATGTGTCAAGTAAATACTTGGAACAATGAGCCTTGTATCCCAGTGCGACATTTGGATAGACCAGCTCATGTGTTTGAAGTAGAGGGAATGTCAGATGAAAAACCTTGGTATTATGATATCAATCATTTTCTCCAGACTCAGGAATACCCGGTTGATTTATCGAACAAAGATAGAAAGACATTGAGAAGGTTGACATGTAGCTTTTTCCTCAATGAAGATGTGCTATTCAAAATAAATTATGACATGGTATTACTCAGATGCGTGGATATACACGAAGCAGACATTGCATGAAATCCATGAAGTTTCCTTTGGAACTCATGCTAATGGGCATTATATGGCAAAGAAGATTCTTAGAGCAGGTTACTATTGGCTGGCAATGGAGTCTGACTGTTATAAATTTGCAAAGAAGTGCCATAAATGCCACATTTATGTTGACAAAATTCATGTGCCTCTGACACTTCTAAATGTTATTTCTTCTCCATGTCCTTTCTCTATGTGGGTGTTGTACCCCTATTTTTGCCCCTAAGATCTCTCCATCACATCACATCAATTCAATCACAACAAGATCACACTAGGGTTTGGTTCTTCTCCTTAACTTTAGCTTTAATCACGGGGAATCACCACGCACCTTGAATTGTATTTTGTGATCATCTATGTTTTGTAGTTATTAACTTTTAACTAACAAATACAAGGAATGTTTTCCCTAATTGATGATGTTGTAGGTGAAAGCACAACGCATTCCTTCAAGTTGATCCATAGGTTCATGAGTTTATTTCCATGCCTTCTTCAACAAAGCTTCATTGAGGTTCAAGCTTCACTATTGAAGATATTTTGAAATAACATCATGAAAAAGTCTATTATGATTCATCATGCCTCAAGTTGTCAAAAATAGTTCAAAGGTACAAGGGCTGATTGAAGAAGTTTAGCATAGTTGGACAAGTCTTTGTTTCCATTGATCACAAGTGCATATCTCCTTCAACTCTCAAGATTTGGAAGTTGTGTTGGTTGCTATGGTTTCTCCTTATCATCCTCGATAACTTCTATTTATATAACAAAAGTATTTGTGCAATAAAGTTGATCAAAATTGCAATGGTTTCCCAAAGCATTTTGTTGCTCTAGGAGCTAGGGCTTTGAATTTCAAAAGGGCATATCTTACTCATATTTTGGTATTTTTGATGATTCCAAAGACATTCTTCTCTTAAAAGTTTTATTAACAAATCACTTCAAAAGTTTCAAGGGAATTTTGTGTGGAAGAAACTTGATGATGAAGAAAAATTACAAGTCCTCTAGATGAACCCTCAAATTCCATTAGGTGATTTCAAATGATCATAACTTGGTCAATTTTTATCACCTTGAGCCCATTTTTCATCCACAATGATCTTGAAGATGTGAACTTAAACCCATGCTTTAAGTGCAAAATGTGAAAATGGATGGAAGATTTCCTAAGGATGCAGAAAATTATAGGTCATTTCATGAATTTTTGCCAACTTCAACAAGTCATAACTTTCTCAATTTTTGGAGATTTTGAATGGTTCAAGTCTCAAAATTTCATTCAAGAGATCTATTCATGCCATCTTTTTTGGTCAAGAGAAAATTTAAAATGGAATACCATGTTTGGATGCAAGATATTATAAGTCATTTTTGAAGAAAAACTTAAAAATTTTCTAAGTATAGATAGTCAACCTCTTTTTCTCAACATTGACTCATCACAACTTTCATCTCAAGCATCCATTTGATCCAATTCTTTGCACATTGTAAAGCTTATAATCTCATCTTTATAAAGCTTCAAGAATCATGTCCTAATATCCCTTGTGTTGAGAATGCCATTGATTTGAATTTGGCAACTTGAAACTGAAGTTTCTCCAAAAGTGATGATTTGAAATACTTGTTTTGGCTTCTAAACACAAAATTGATGCGTGTTTTTGCTTCTAATAACGTTTAGTGAACCTACAGAAGTGATTAGCATGATAAAACACAAATTTTGGATGAGTTTTGATCAAATTACAAGTCACACTTTTTTTGTTTGCAACTTCACACGATTTCCCTCCAAACTTCCTCATTTCACACGCTTGAGCATTCAATTAGCGTCCCTATAAATAAAGGATCATCCCTCGTTCATTTTCTCAAGCTTGGAAAGCTTGAATCACCTGCCAAACTCTCTCTTGAACACAATTTTCTACAACTTCTAATTTTCTTACAGCCTTTCTCAATCATTTTTCTTTGTCAATTCATCCTCCTTGATCCTTACTAAAGCTAACAGGAGAAGAATTAAGCTCTAAAACTCCTTGAATCGTGCTAGCCAATTCAAGTTTCAGAGCTCTGCAACTAAACTTTAATAGGTAGATTCCTTCACCAATTCTCCCAAACTTTGATACTATTGTGAAGCTCTCATCATCCTGATTCTAGTCGCAACATTTGTTTTCAAATGGAAACACATTTTGACCATGGAATTTCAAAACTTCTCTTCCAAAATGACTGAGCTACAATTTATATAAATTTTTTGCGAAGGTGTGGTTGTCTTTGTCATGATGAGACGAAGTTAATGGTACCGGTCTCGAGCTCTAATTTTACAGTTTGAGAAACCTTGTAACGAGACTGGCTGAAGGTTGAAGGTGAACAATGTGTCATCCTTCAACCAATGAAAGTGTGCCATTTGGAATTTTCAAATATTTGATTCAGTGCTTTATTAAATAATGACCATGATATGCACAACGCGTCTGATCCATTGGATTAGCTTACTAATGCATTTTGACTCTCATTCATTGGTCCACATCTTTTTGATTTTATTTTATTTTCTGATTTTTATATTTAAATTGTTTTAAACATCAAAAAATCAATAAAAATACATTTCAACTTCAAAAAATCTGAAGAAATTATGAAAAATAATTTTGATTTTCTCTTTCTAATTTTTATTTTTTCACAATTTTATTTTGTGTTTTGATATTTTTTTTATAATATTTCACTTTATTTGAATTGTTTTAATTGTTAAAAAATACTTTTCTTCATTTTTAAATTCTGGAAAAATTAGGGAAGGATCCAATGATCTTTTGACAAATATTGGTGACCTCATTTATTTTTTATTTCTGACTTTACTATTTTTCTTCATTTTTGGTTTATTTTGTCTATTTCTTCTAATTTTAAAAATTTGTTTCTGACTTTAAAAAATTACCAAAAATTTCATATAAATATTTGAGCTCATTTCTGATTTTCTATGATCTTGTTTAATTTTTCTTGATTATTTTGAATATAATTGCTATTTTTCCTCTTATTTCATTTTTAAAATCTTATTTTTCTTATTCTTAATACAATTTTATTTTTTATATATATTTTGGCTGATCTTAGACTATGAAATTTGGATCGTGAACTTTATTAACATCATTGAATCCAGGGTGTTAAGTCTAACTCCATAAAAATAGATGAATGATTTTAATAATAGTTTGATTAAATTTTTAGTGCAAATGTGGTGTATTTCTCCCCCTATTCCTCTTCATCTTATCCCATTCTTATTGTACTAAATGTTATTGGAGCATGATTCCAATATCATGTCTAAAAACATATGGTACATAGATTGCTATTGACCGGCCTCAAAATAGGTGCGACTTCAATATAAGTCCACTTACGATTGCTTAACATAACGTTAAATTTTGTCCCAATTTGAGAAAATGATCATTCGTGGCCCAAACCCATGTTTTCAAGCCCAAGTATGTTAGTTTGAACTCTTTGATCCAATAACACTGAGATTCATTATTAGGAGACTTTGGTCCTACCAATCCTCTAATGAACTTTCATCAACTTTGGTCAAAGTGGATTACTTAAACATCACTGATCATTTAATGATGCCTTGAGAATTATTAAATGGATTATATACTTGACAAAAATCAAATACAACTTGTTGTTGAGAGGCTTTGGTTCTACCAATCATCTAATGAGTTCCAAATGCAAGTTTCAAGATGTTCATTCAACTAATAACTAATTCCTAACAATTGACTTTATTTTATGCTTTTACTTTATGCCTTTACTTTAAGCACATTATTTTATCATTTACATTTCATTCTATTTTCATCTTTGCCCACTTGAGCATTTAGTTTTATGTCATTTTTATTTTGCTCACTTGAGCTTTTCATTTCTTTTTGAAGATACTTAATAATCAACTTGAACCATAAAAAACTTTAATGTTACTTGGACTACTTGGTTACTATCCTTGACATTTTGGAGACATGGACTTCTTGGACTTAGGATTAGAAGCCTTGACCTATTCTAGAGACTTTGTGATCTCAACTGTTATTTTGTATGGAGTTCTTGGGGTTTACCCCCAAGATATTGGGTTGTTTGATTGATTTGTGTGCAGGTTATTGTGGTTACATGCTTTGTCTGTGATCTAGAATTCATTTGTATACAGCTGTTACTCTGCCCAATTTTTGTGAAGACTTAATGCAATTGAATTTTGGTTCTTTTAAGAGGTCTATTATCTTTGTTTGTTTGGTTTCAAATCTAAAGGATGGAATTCTACATTGACTCATTGTGTCAAGTGTTGGCTTCTTGTTGGTTAGACGGTTCTTTTCTCTAGATTTTATCTTATGCTTTAGGATAGTCCCTTCATCTCATCCCATCTTCTTTAATTTCAAAAATCTTCTCCCTCCTTTTGAATATTCTTCTTGTTTTAAAACTTGAACCACTTTCATAATAAACTTGGACTTAGGTCCATGCATTTTCAAAAATGTTTTCTTAATCAAACTTTAATCAACTTAATAATACTTTGACATTTTTTTGTGAGAAGTCTAAAATTCAATTAATCTCATTCAAAATATTTTTACCATTTTGGCTTTTATCTTTAAAATTTTCTCAAAAAGATTAGACTCTTGCCAATCCTTGTAGTGATGCAAACAACTATGCTTCTACAATATATTGTGAAGTGAGATATTTTCCACTTCAGTGTTGAGTGAAGCTTTGTTGATTTTAATATCAAAGCTATATCCTCCACTTTGAGATGATGCAAATTCTCCTTTCTCATAATTGTGGGTAGTAAGTATGTTTTCCACTCAGACAATGACAATGATGTATTATCTCTTAAAATTAATCAACACACTTGTGTTTTAAATTTTTTAAAGGTGAACTATGTGTACCCTGATCCCCTATTGCATGAAAGGTGGTACGTAGGCACTAAAGGTTCGCAACCGCTGCGGGTGCAAAAATTATTAAAAAATATTTCTTCTCTCATCCGCATAATCTATTTTTGTATACAACATTTTATAGCCAAAATATACAGATTTTCAAAGAGGTTCCTACGGAGTACCATAGATGTTTAGGGTACTAATACCTTCCCTTTGCATAACCAACCCCCTTACCTAGATTCTTTCCCCCCTTCTTTTTGGATTTATCGATCTTTTCCCATTCCTTTGGAAACAATAAAGCGCGGTAGCGATTTTTATTTTGATCAGTGCGAGTCGAGTCAATCCAATGGCTTAGTCTGAATGTTTCTACCGCTACAGAAAAATAGTGACTTCACTGGGGAAATATTGACCTCTTGTTGGTCCATCCCTAAGTGGGTTGAGCCCCTCTTTGTTTATATTTATATATGTGTCATTGTTTGTTGTATATTATGTGTTATATATGTTTGCCTGTATTTTCCTGGTTTTTAGGGTGCTTGGTGATTTCTCATAAGTCCTACACCTAGACTTGGTAAAACTTAAGATAGGACGAGCGGTATAGTCATGTTAACTTTGAGGGAGTAATCCCAAAAAAGGAGACATGAGATCCCCCAATCAGTGGAGGCCCCTTTAACTGTAGTGTCGTTTACCAAGTAATTGGGAAGACGCGTTGCTTTTGATCTGGGAGCCTGCTGAAACTGAGGACTGTAGAACCTTTAACCCATCTTGGCCTTTTAGGTGTAGTGCGGAAGCTATGACAGAGTAATCTGGAAATGGTTGCCACGTAATATTATGCTCGAATGAGTTTTTCTTAAGAATATTGCTAATTACCAAGTCAATCGGGAAGTTGGTAATATCTGAAGGAAGGATGTAGACTTTGGGAACCTCTAGAACCTTGTTCAGCAGGTGATAACTTTTAGACCATACCTTATGGGTAGTACCTTCGACCTCGTGCTCATGACGTTGAACCTATGAACCTTATGCTTGTGATCTTGTGTGTGATTGTTGTGTCATGCATACATGCACCCATGAGCATCTCCTAAAGACATTTTGTTTCAAGGGACTTAAAAGTCGACTCTTTGTGAATATCTATGGTACTTTTTGACTATGGATTCTGGAAAAAGAAAGACCTAGAAATACAATTTCAAAGATCCCAAGATGGATGAGTTGATGAGTCTGATTCCTGAGATTGCCAGTCCTACAGATTTTCAGAGAAAGTATAGGTCCATTATTTCTCTTATGAAGCTCAGGATGAAGGAGGGTATTCTCTCGACTTTGGTCCAGTTCTATGATCCGATGCATCGATGCTTTACTTTCCCTGACTATCAGTTGATACCTACATTAGAGGAGTATTCTTATCTGCTGGGTTTACCTATTACCGATTGTGTTCCTTTTACTGGTTTGGAGGGTGAGCCAAAATCTCACGAGATTGCTGCTTTGATCCATTTGGGAAAGTATGATATTGAAGCCCACATGACTACCAAAGGAGGTATTAGAGGATTACCAACTCAGTTCTTATTGAAGAAAGCTCGCTACTTTGCTGGGATGGGGAGTACGATTGCTTTTGAGGCCATTTTTTCTCTACTTGCTTATGGGTTGTCCTTATTTCCTAATGTAGACAAATTTGTTGATTCAATGCCATTAGGATATTTATGATTGGAAACCCAGCTCCTACATTATCGGGTGATGCTTATTACTTTATTCATCTTTGGGATTCTTATCATGGAGGGATGATCATTTGCTGCACGCCCTTGTTGTATTAGTGGTTTATTTATCACTTACCTCGGTCTGATGCTTTCTGGGATGTCAAGAAGGAGCCTCGGTGGGCTCTAAAGATTATGGCACTCACTCATTCAAATATTGTTTGGTATCATCAGGCTTATCATGATGTAGAGATTATTGACAGTTGTGGTAGTTTCCCCAATATACCTCTTCTTTGTACAAAGGGAGGAATTAACTACAACCATGTTCTTGTACGATGGCAGCTTGGATATCCGATGAGGGACAAGCCAAATAGTATTCATTTGAGTAGTTTTTTCCTAAAAGAGGGAGAAGTTCATAAAGAAGCTAAGGAGCAGATTGCGAATGCTTGGCGCCATATTCACATGAAGAGTATGAAGGACTTGGGACCCAGAGGGGCCGTTTCTTTGGAACCTTATCTTCAGTGGGTACAGGAAAGAGCCATCCAGTTGAAGATGTCATATTCCCGTGAAACACACAAGCCTGAAATGTTTGTAAAGACAACTCCTCCCCTATTAGATGACGTGGAAGAACTTCAGCTTGCTTTAGTCAGGATGCAGCAAGAAAAGGAAGCTTCAAAAAATAAGTGCCAAAATTTAGAGGTATCCTACCGAGCAGACCTGAAGGAGAAAGATGACTTGCTTGGGATTCTTGAGAGCCATGTTGTGGAGGCAATAGAGAGGCAAGCTGGTTTATTTTCCTCTAAGCCTCAATCAGGACCTAGTTGCTCACTTCCTGACGCTGATGATTGGAAGTAGGTCGCCACCAGGTATGCGGAAGAGAACCAGAGGTTGAAGGCTCAAATTTCCAGGCTCACAGGGAAGCGTCAGCGTGTAGAGTGATCTCCATCAACTTTGTTTTTTAGGGTTTTAGACTTTCATCTTGTACTTGGGATTATTGAAACTTGTACTAAAAAGTGTAATTCATTTTAAGACTATTATAATGAGATTTTTCAGTATTTCAAATGTGTTATTACTTTGATATTTGCAAATTGTCTATAAATCATTGAGTCCCTTGAAATGTTAATAATAAATTAAATCATGTGCATTGCATATCATGCATCATATTGTACATACTTATTACATTTTATTTTGTGCATATCCAGGTGTCTTACTGAGCTTTTTACTTTGTTCAGCAAGCTATCTCATCTACAATACTCGAGCTAATCTCAGAAGGAAGATGTATAGTTTAGAATAAGAGAATCGCGAGCTGCACGAGGAAGTTTTTGCTCTGAAAGCCGGTATGGCCAATCTCACTGGTGTAATGGAATCTTTGGTGGCTTCTCAGAATCAGCCACTAATTGCTCAACCTCAACAGACAATTGTTACTACTGAAGTTCCGACTGTTCCTGTTACTACTACTCCACCTGCTGTTGTTCAGAATCGTATGCCTCCGGATACCCTTGGGGAATGCGAGAGAACTTTATGCTAGAAGGCTATAATCAGGAGGCTCAAGTTGCTCCACTTGCTCAGACTGCTGTTGCTCATGCACCTCATGTGGTGCATGTTACCCCTGCTGCTAGAAATGAGATTCACTATGTTGCACCTCCCTCTGTGAATGTGGTCTCGTTTTCTAATTATGAAGTGTATCACCCTATTCCTCCACCAAGTGAAAGCTTGGGTTTCTATGATCAAATGGATGATTTTCAAGACCAGTTTGATAAGATGCAGAAAGAGTTGAAGGCCCTTATAGGAAAAGAGTTGTTTGGGCAGAATGTGAATGATGTGCGTTTGGTGCCAAATGTGAAGATACCTGCAAAGTTTAAAGTGTCGGAGTTCAAAAAGTACAAGGGCAACACTTGCCCTCGTTCTTACTTAGTAATGTATGTAAGAAGAATGTCTACCCATACAAATGATCAACGCTTGTTAATTCATTTCTTTCAAGACAGTTTGACCAATGCAGCATTGAAATGGTACATGAGCCTGGACAGTGCCAACATTCATTCTTTCAACAACTTGGGTGAAGCGTTTATCAGACAATACAAATACAATATGGACATGGCACCTGACCGTGACCAACTCAAGGCCATGGTTCATAAGGACAAGGAGTCATTTAAGGAATATGCACAGAGATGGCATGAAGTAGCCGCCCAGGTGATTCCTCCAATGGAAGAAAAAGAGATGACCAATATTTTTCTGAAGACACTAGGTGCATTCTATTATGAAATAATGGTGGCAAGTGCACCTAGTGATTTTACCGAAATGGTGGGAATGGGCGTCGGTTTAGAAGAAGTTGTAAGAGAAGGTCGTCTCACGAAGAGTGAAAATTCCAGAAATACGAAAAAACCATCATTCGGATTTGTTAAGAATAAAGAAGGAGAAATAAACATTATTATTCAAGAGAAAAGGGTTAATCCTCCTAGAATAAATCATCAGCATCACCAATAGGTTGCTTCGATAACTCCAATTGTCAATATGGCTCCAACTACAGTGGCTTATCAAAGACCATCCCCTCTGGGAAATCAAGGTCAGAATCAGAGGATAGAGGCTTTTGACTCTATCCCCATGAGTTATGCAGAGTTACTCCTAACACTGATCTAGAAAAAGTTGGTCCAAACTAGGCCAACTCTTGCTATACCATCCCCTTTGCCTTGGTACTATAAGGCAGATCAGACATGCGCTTTCCATCAGGGTGCACCAGGGCATAATATGGAAAAATGTTATCCTCTGAAATCCGAGGTACAGAAAATGGTTAGATCTGGCCTTTTGTCTTTCAAAGATGTCAGTCCTAATGAAAAAGATAATCCTCTGCCAAAGCATGGAGGAGCAAATGTTGTTAACATGGTTGCTGGTTGTCCAAGGGACTTCTGCATTTGTGATATTAATTTGGTCAGAGGAGACTTGGTAAAGATGCATGCAGACCTTTGCGAGTTTAGTTATTATACTCATGACCATGCTGGTTGTGATATATGTAGTACTAATATACAAGGTTGTGACAAGATAAAGGCTGATTTGCAAGAGCTGATAGATGAGGGTCTCATCCATATAATTAGGCCTAGGGAAGAATATGAGGAGGAAGTGAACATGGTCTTTGGGCGTCCTGGAGATTTCAGGATCTTTGAGGTGGGCCATATGAATGATGATCTCATTCAATTGCATGCTACTTTCTGCCATATGGTTGGTCAGGTAGAGCACCACTATGGATCTTGTCGGGTTTGCTATAGGGATTCTCGAGGATGTTCCATTGTAAGAACATGTATTCAGTTGTTATTGGATAATGGAACAATCTAGGTGTCATGCCAAAGAGATGATTACCACGAGGTTAATATGATTTAGGTTTGCTTGGCTAAGGATGAAACAGATGATGAATATGCTTTTGCGGATGAATTCTTTCCCTCAGAGGAGGATATGTTCTCCATAAGTGATTCTTTGATGTCCAAATTTTTGGAAGAAGGTGTAAATGTAATTGTGCCTTATTTCAATGACTTTTCCCCTGTTGAAATTGAATATTATAGTAAACCAGTTGTTGCTCCTGTGGTGATTTGCTTGCCAGGGCCCGTTCCTTACAAGTCAGATAAAGTTGTACCGTACAAGTATAATGCTACTATTTTAGAGGATGGTATGGAAGTTCACATCCAGCATTTGTCTAGTATTGAGAATATTGCTGAAACTAGCAGGGTGTCCCGTAGTGGTCGTGTATTTGCACTAGTTATTAGAGGAAATGTCAGGGTTGAGAAGAAAGTTACAAAAGGTGTTGAGAATAAGAAAGTTGTAGGAGAGTCTAGTGGTGCTGCCTTGGAAATAGATGTGGATGATATTTTGAAGATTATCAAAATGAGTGATTACAGAATTGTAGATCGTCTATTGAAGACTCCTTCAAAGATATTTATCCTAGCATTGTTGATGAATTATGCTGCCCGTAGGGAATATTTAATGCGGGTGTTAGATCAAGCCTTCGTGGAGTGTGATATGTCATTAGATCAATTCAACATTGTGGTAGGTAATATTACATCTTGTAATAACCTAATCTTTTGTGATGATGAATTTCCTGATGAAGGAAGGAATCACAACCTAGCTCTCCACATATCCATAAACTGAAAAAATGATTCATTATCAAATGTGTTGATTGATAATGGGTCTGCCTTAAATGTTATACCAAGGAGTGCGCTGATGAAGTTGAAATATCAAGGGGATCCCATGCGCCCAAGTGGTATTATTGTAAAAGCTTTCGACAGATCAAGGAAGTCAGTTATTAAGGAAGTCGATCTTCCTATTCACATAGGCTCGCACTTGTTCCAAATCACTTTCCAAGTCATGGATATTATGCCTGCATACAGTTGTCTATTGGGAAGGCCATGGATACATGAAGCAGGGGCTGTCACTTCCACTCTACACCAAAAGTTAAAGTTTGTGCGCAAAGGAAAATTGGTTATCATAAATGTAGTACAAGCATTGCTGATATCTCATCTATCGTCTTTCAGTGTTGTAGAGGTAGATGAAGCTGTTGTGGGGATGCAGTTCCAAGATCTGTCCATTGATAACATATGAGAGAATGAGAACTCTATGGCTTTGTTCAAAGATGCTCAGCAGGTTGTACGTAATGGCCCTGGTAAAGTATGGGGGCAGATTGTTGATCCTCTGGTAAACAAGAACAGGGCTGGTTTGGGATTTTCTGCAAAGAATGGCAGAGTTCAGAGTTTGAAGTCAAAGTCTACTGAGAGCAGATATCAGGATATTTTTCGCAGTGGAGGCTACCTCCATCCAACTTCTTTTGGAGTTAATTCCATTGTAGAGGATGAAGAAGAACAGGAGATGCCGAATTATGTGATGCCTGGAGTCAAAATCGAGAATTGGGTCACTTATGATGTTCCCTCTTGCATCTATGTCTCAAAGTAATTTGTTTTTGTTTATCTTTGCAAAAAGCTTTCACTCTGCCCAAGGTGAAATTTAATATTGTATGGGTTTATCTGTTTGCTTTGCTCATTAAAATCATTAATAAAAGATGTCTTTGATTCTCAAATTGTGTTTTATTTTCTGTTTTTTTCTTGGAAAATGGTAATTAGAAAAAGAAAAAACCCTTTTTGAATAAATAATAACAGTAAGTAAATCTGCATGATCACTTGATATATGTGTCAGTTTCTAAAAATCAATCATAAATCACAAGTGCAGATTAATTAATAAACATGTTGAATACAATGACCCTACACCCTATCCCAACTTTGAATACCCTGTGTTTTGGATGGAAGAAGAAGAATATGATGAGATTCTAGAAGAGGTTTCACAGTTTCTCGAGCGCGAGGAAAATGATATTAAGCCATATAAAGAGTCGTTGGAGACCATCAATTTGGGTTCAGATGAGGAGCCAAAGGAAGTCAAAATTGGAGCATTGTTGCATCCTGATGTAAAGAGCAGGTTGACTGAACTATTAAAAGAGAATGAGGACATCTTTTCTTGGTCGTACCAAGATATGCCGGGTCTAGATACTGATAATGTGGAGCATCATTTGCCTTTGAAGCCAGAATGCTCGTCGGTTAAGCATAAGTTGAGAAGAACGCATCCTGATATGGCAGTAAAAATTAAAGAAGAAGTGTTAAAGCAGATAAATGTCGGTTTTCTTGTGACATCAGTGTACCCTAAATGGATTGCCAATATTGTACTTGTACCAAAGAAAGACTGAAAAGTTGGCATGTGCGTAGATTACATAGATCTAAACAGAGCTAGTCCAAAAGATGATTTTCCATTGCCACATATTGATATGTTAGTTGATAGCACTGCAAAATTCAAAGTATTCTCGTTCATGGACGGATTTTTATGGATATAATCAAATCAGAAAGGCTCCTGAGGACATGGAAAAAACAATGTTTATCACACCCTGGGGAACATTCTGTTACAGAGTGATGCCCTTCGGGTTGAAGAACGCTTGTGCAACGTACCAGAGGGCTATGACAACCCTACTCCATGATCTGATGCACAAGGAAATTGAGGTATATATTGATGACCGGATTTCCAAATCACATACCGAAGCAGGGCATGTGGAAGATTTGTTGAAGTTGTTTCAGCGTTTACGAAAGTATCGTCTCTGCTTGAATCCAAACAAATGCACCTTCAATGTCCAAGAAAGGAAGTTGTCAGGTTTTATTGTCAGTCAGAAAGGGATTGAAGTTGACCCAGATAAAGTCAAATAAATTAAAGAAATGCTTGCACCAAGAACTGAAAAGCAAGTTAGAGGCTTCCTTGGGCGTCTGAATTACATTTCAAGATTTATTTCCCATATAACTGCAACTTGAGAACCGATCTTTAAGTTGTTAAAGAAAGATCAAGATTGTGTGTGGACAAATGATTGCCAAAAGGCATTTGAAAGTATTAAAGAATATCTACTTGAACCTCCTCTCTTGTTCCATCCAGTTGAAGGAAGACCATTGATCATGTATCTGACAGTGTTAGATAATTCTATGGGATGTATTTTGGGACAACAAGATGAAACATGAAAGAAAGCAAATGCCATCTATTATCTCAGTAAGAAATTTATTGACTGTGAGTCGCGGTATTCTATGTTGAAAAATACATGTTGTGATTTGGCTTGGGCGGCAAAGCGGTTGCGGAAATATATGTTGAATCATACTACTTTGTTGATTTCCAAAATGGATCTGATTAAGTATATTTTTGAAAATCTGGCTCTTACTGGAAGAATTGCCCATTGGCAAATGTTACTGTCTGAATACAATATTGAGTACCGCACTCAAGAGGCCATAAAAAGCACTGTACTGGAAGATTATCTTGCTCACCAGCCGGTAGATAATTGTCAATCTGTCAAGTTTGGTTTCCCTGATGAGGATATGATGTTCTTGAAAGAAAAAGATTGTGATGAACCTTTGCCTGATGAAGGTCCTAATCTTGAATCTCGTTGGGGCATGGTTTTTAATGGAGCTGTGAATGCTTACGAAAAAGGAATTGGTGCTGTTATTATCACTCCCCATGGGTCACACATCCCTTTTACTGCAAGGTTAACATTTGATTGTACCAATAATATGGCGGAGTATGAGGCTTGTATCATGGGGCTCGAAGAAGCCATTGATCTCAGAATCAAAGTTATAGATGTTTATGGTGATTCAGCTTTGGTAGTGAATCAGATTAAAGGAGAATGGGATACTCGTCACCCTAGATTGATCCCTTACAAAGATTATGCTAGAAGATTATTACCCTTCTTTAATAAAGTTGAATTCCATCATATTCCCAGAGATGAAAATCAGATGGCAGATGCTTTGGCAACTATGACTTCTATGTATCAAGTGAATACTTGGAATGATGTGCCTCGTATCACAGTGTGATATTTGGATAGGCCAGCTCATGTGTTTGCAGCTGAGGAAATAGAAGATGAAAAGCCTTGGTATTATGATATCAAGCACTTCCTCCAGACTCAGGAATACCCTGTTGGCACATCAAATAAAGATAGAAAGACATTGAGAAGGTTGGCAGGCAGCTTTTTCCTCAATGACGATGTGTTGTATAAAAGAAATTATGACATGGTCTTGCTCAGATGCGTGGATAGACACGAAGAAGGCATATTGATGCATAAGTCCATGAAGGTTCTTTCAGTACCATGCCAATGGACATTCGATGGCGAAGAAGATACTTAGGGCAGGTTACTATTGGCTGACAATTGAATTTGATTGTTACAAATTTGCAAAGAAGTGCCATAAATGTCAGATTTATGCCGATAAAATTCATGTTCCTTCTACGCTTCTCAATGTTATTTCTTCCCCATGGCCTTTCTCTATGTGGGGTATTGACATGATTGGAATGATTGAACCAAAGGCGTCGAATGGACATCGTTTTATTTTGGTGGAAATTGACTACTTCACCAAATGGGTGGAAACAACTTCATATGCTAATGTCAATAAGAAAGTGGTAGTGCACTTTATCAAGAATAATTTAATCTGTCGGTATGGTGTGCCCAGCAGGATTATCACCGACAACGGCTCAAACTTGAATAACAAGATGATGACGGAACTTTGAGAAGAATTCAAGATTATCCACCATAATTCATATTCCTACAGGCCAAAGATGAATGAGGTTGTTGAAGCTGCTAATAAGAACATCAAGAAGATCATCCAGAAAATGATTGTCACTAATAAAGACTAGCATGAGATGCTCCCTTTCGCTTTGCATGGGTATTGAACATATATACGCACTTCAACAGGGGAAACCTCGTTCTCTCTTGTGTATGGCATGGAAGCAATGCTCCCCATTGAGGTTGAGATTCCCTCTTTGCGCGTGATAATGGAAGCCAAGTTGTCAGAGTATGAATGGGTCCAGAACAGGTTTGACCAGCTGAATCTAATTGAAGAGAAAAGAATGACGGCCTTGTGTCATGGTCAGTTATACCATAAGAGAATGAAGAAATCTTTTGATAAAAGGTCAAACCTTGTGAATTCAGAGAAGGAGACCTCGTGCTCAGGAAGATCATGTCCTTTAATGCTGATTCTAGGGGAAAATGGACTCCTAATTTTGAAGGCCCATATGTTGTCAAGAAAGCCTTCTCTAGTGGTGCATTGATTCTTGAAACAATGGATGGCGAGGAGTTCCCGCGTCTTGTTAATGTTGATGTAGTCAAGAAATACTTCGCCTAGAAGAATAAAAGAACAGCTCGCTAAGACAAAAACCCGAAAGGGCGGCTTAGAAATTTTTTAAATAAAAGAATGCAAGAGATTATAAGTCATTTTTGAAGAAAAACTTAGAAAATTTTCTAAGTATAAAAAGTCAACCTCTTTTTCTCAACTTTGACTCATCACAACTTTCTGCTCAAGCATCCATTTGATCTCGTTCTTTGCACATTGTAAAGCTTGTAATCTCATCTTTCTAAAGCTTTGAGAATCATGTCCTAAGACCCCTTGAGTTTAGAATGACATTGATTTGAATTTTGTAACTTGAAACTGAAGTTTCTCCAAATGTCAGGATTAGAAATCCTTGTTTTGGCTTCTAAACACAAAATTGTTGTGCGTTTTTGCTTCTAATCACGTTTAGTGAACCTCCAGAAGTGATTAGCATGATAAAACGCAAAGGTTGGATGAGTTTTGATCAAATTACAAGTCACACTTTTCTTGTTTTCAACTTCACACGATTTCCCTCCAAACTTCAATATTTCACATGCTCGAGCATTCAATCATCTTCCCTATAAATAAAGGATCATCCCTCATTCATTTTCTCAAGCTTGGAAAGCCGGAATCACCCTGCCAAACTCTCTCTTGAACACAATTTTATGCAACTTAGAATTTGCTCTTACAACCTTTCTTAATCATTTTTATTTGTCAATTAACCCTCCTTGATCCTCATTGAAGCTAACAGAAGAAGAATTAAGCTCTAAAACTCCTAGAATCATGCTATCCAAGTCCAATTTTAGAGCTCTGCAACTTAACTTCAATAGGTAGATTCCTTCACCAATTCTCTCAAACTTTGATACTATTGTGAAGCTCTCATCATCCTGATTCTAGTCGCAACATTTGTTTTCAACTAGAAACACGTTTTGACAATGAAATTTCAAATCCTTTTTCAAAACTTCTCTTACAAAACGATTGAACTACAGTTTATATAAATTTATCGCAAAGGTGTGGTTGTCTTCGTCTTGATGAGACGAAGCGAATGGTACAGGTATCGAGTTCCAATTTTACAGTTTGAGGAACCTGGTTTCGAGACTGGCTGGAGGTTGAAGATGACCAATGTGTCATCCTTCAACCAATGAAAGCGTGCCATTTGGAATTTTCAAAAATCTGATTTAATATTTGATTCAGTGCTTTATTCAATAATGACCATGATATACACAACGCGTATGATCCATTGGATTAGCTTACTAACACGTTTTGACTCTCATCCATTGGTCCACATCTTTTTTATTTTACTTTATTTTATGATTTTTATATTTAAATTATTTTAAACTTCAAAAAATCATAAAAAATCCATTTCAACTTTTGGATCATGAACTTTATTAACATCATTGGATCTATGGTGTTGAGTCTAACTCCATAAAAATGGTTGAATGATTTTAATAATAGTTTGATTAAATTTTTAGTTCAAATGTGATTTATTTTTCACCCCATCCCTCTTCATCTTATCACATTCTTATTGTACTAAATGTTATTGGAGCATGATTCCTATATCATGTCTAAAAACATATGGTACATAGATTTCTATTGACCGGCCTCAAAATAGGTGTGACTTTTTTATAAGTCCACTTACGATTGCTTAATATAGCGCTAAATTTTGTCCCGATTTGAGAAAATAATCATTTGTGGCCCAAACCCGTATTTACAGGCTCAATTATGTTATTTTGAACCCTTTGATCCAATAACATTGAGATTCATTGTTATGAAGCTTTGGTCCTACCAATCCTCTAGTGAATTTTCATTAACTGTGGTCAAAGTAGATCACTTAAACATCGTTGATCATTTAATGATGCCTTGAGAATTCTTAAATGGATGATATACTTGACAAAAAGCAAATGCGACTTTTTGTTGAGAGGCTTTGGTTCTACCAATCCTCTAATGAGTTCCAAATGCAAGTTTTAAGATGGTCATTCAACTAACCACTAATTCATAACAATTGACTTTATTTTATGCTTTTACTTTATGCCTTTACTTTAAGCACATTTATTTTAGCATTTACATTTCATGCTATTTTCATCTTTTCTCACTTGAGCATTTACTTTTATGTCATTTTTATTTTGCTCACTTGAGCTTTTCATTTCTTTTTGAAGATACTTAATAATCAACTTGAAACATAAATTTTTTTTAATGTTACTTGGACTACTTGGTTACTATCCTTGGCATTTTGGAGACATGGGCTTCTTGGACTTAAGATTAGAAGCCTTTACCTATTCTTGGGACGTTATAACCTCAATTGTTATTTTGTCTAGAGTTCTTGGGGTTTACCCCAAGACATTGGGTTGTTTGTTTGATTTTTGTGCAGGTTATTGTGGTTACATGCTTTGTCTGTAATCTGGAATTCATTTGTCTACAACCGTTACTCTATCCAATTTTTATGAAGACTTGATGCAATTGAAGTTTGGTTCTCTTAAGAGGTTTATTATCTTTGTTTGTTTGGTTTCAAATTCAAAGGATGGGATTCTACATTGACTCATTATGTCAAGTGTTGGATTCTTGTTGGTTAGACGGTTCTTTTCTCTTGCTTTTATCTTATGCGTTAGGATAGTCCCTTCATCTCATCCCATCTTCTTTAATTTCAAAAATCGTCTCCCTCCTTTTGAAAATTCTTCTTGTTTTAAAACTTGAACCACTTTCATAATAAACTTGGACTTAGGTCCATGCATTTTCAAAAATCTTTTCTTAATCAAACTTTAATCAACTTAATAATACTTTGACATTTTTTGTGAGAAGACTAAAAGTCAATCAATCTCATTCAAACTATTTTTGCCATTTTGGCTTTTATCTTTAAAATTTTCTCAAAAAAATTAGACTCTTGTCAATCCTTGTAGTGATGCAAACAACTATACTTCTACAATATATAGTGAAGTGAGATATTTTACACTTGGGTGATGAGTAAAGCTTTGTTGATTTTAAAATCCAAGCTATATCCTCCACTTTGAGATGATGAAAATTCTCCTTTCTCATGATTGTGGGTAGTAAGTATGTTTTCCACTCGGACAATGACAATGATGTCTTATCTCTTAAAATTAATCAACACACTTGTGTTTTAAATTTTTTAAAGGTGAACTACGTGTACCCTGATCCACTATTTCACGGAAGGTGGTACGTAGGCACTAAAGGTTCACAACCGCAGTGGGTGGAATAATTATAAAAAATATTTCTTCTCTCATCCCCACATTCTATTTTTGTATACAACATTTTATAGCCAAAATGTACAGATTTTCAAAGAGGTCCCTACGGAGTATCGTAGATGTTTAGGATGCTAATACCTTTCCTTTGCCTAACCAACCCCCTTACCTATATTATTTCCTCCCTTATTTTTGGGTTATTCGCTCTTTTCTCATTCCTTTGAAAACAATAAAGCACGGTAGCGATTTTTATTTTGATCTGTGAGTCGAGTCAATCCAATGGCTTAGTCTCAACATTTATACTGCTACAGTGGGGTATTGACATGATTGGAATGATTGAACCCAATGCGTCTAATGAACATCATTTTATCTTGGTGGCAATTTACTACTTCACAAAATGGGTGGAAGCAGCTTCTTTTGCTAATGTCACCAAGCAAGTGGTAGTACGCTTTATCAAGTACAATCTTATATGTCGGTATGGTGTGCCAAGCAGGATTATCACCGACAGTGGCTTGAATATGAATAACAAGATGATGACAGAACTTTGTGAAGAGTTCAAGATTATCCATCACAATTCATCTCCCTACACGCAAAAGATGAATGGGATTGTTGAAGCTACTAATAAAAACATCAAGAAGATCATCCAGAAAATGGTTGTTACCTTTAAATATTTGCATGAGATTCTCCTTTTTTCTTTGCATGGATATCGTACATATGTCCGCACTTCAACAGGGGAAACCCCATTCTCTCTTGTGTATGGTATATAAGCAGTGCTCCCTGTTGAGGTTGAGATTACCTCTTTACGTGTGATAATGGAAACCAAATTGTCAGAGGCTAAATGGGTCCAGGTCAGGTTTGACCAATTGAATTTGATGGAAGAAAAGAGAATGACGGCCTTGTGTCCTGGTCAGTTATATAAGAAGAGAATGAAGAAAGCTTTTGATAAGGTCAAACCTTGTGAATTTAGAGAAGGCGACCTCGTTCTCAGAAAGATCATGTCTTTTAACGTTGATTCTAGGGGAAAGTCGACTCCCAATTTTGAAGGCCCATATGTTGTCAAGAAAGCCTTCTTTGGCGGTGCATTAATTCTTGAAATTATGGATGGCGAGGAGTTCCCACGTCCTATGAATTCTGATGCAGTCAAGAAATACTTTTCCTAAAGAAATAAAAGAACAGTTTGTTAAGTAGAAAACCTAAATGGGAGGCTTAGGAAGAAAAAAAAGAGCGTCTCGGTAGTCTGAAAACCCGAAAGGGCGGTCTAGGAAAAATTAAGAGACATAAACATAATAAATTCTTCCCGTTAGGTTGAAAACCCACAAGGGCAACCTAGTAAAAAGTTAAGGATTTTCTTGGCAAGTAACTACGTCAGGCAAGACTTGATCATTGAAGCAACAATCTTCTTGGATCCTCACCACACTTCAACAGAAGTCGCTGCTCAGGAATTCAAAGTTGTTAGGGAGAATAGTGGTCATTGTATTTCAATGTATCTTTTCCAATATATTACCATTTTCCAAACTTTGTAATCATTTATGGGGTCTCGTAATTCGCAGACTACCATTCTATTAATAATGTTTGAGCTTTTATCCAATTCTTTGTAATTCTTATTTTATTCTGCATACAAATACTCCATTTATTATTGATAGTAATTTTCAAAATAAAGAGATTTAATAATAGATTTGTTTTTCAAAAGAATCTAAAATTACTTTTTACTTTAGATTTTGTGACCCAAGAAAAACAAAAAGAGTGATTCCGAGGATGGATGAACTCTAAAATTTTGGAAGTATATATTCCCTAGGAAAGTTCTTTCAGGTCACTTTTGCTGATATGCATATGATCTTCTTGTGTTTCTCAAATTAGTTGGAGATGATGCCAATTGATGTATGGTGCGGTGTTGGGTTTGTGATCCCATTTTCCCTAGTCAAGTATTGGTTCATTTGTTTTCCTCCAGGATGATTATTTTGATTTCAGGTTTACATGGTTGAAACCTCTATCCCAGATTCCCCAGTGAGGTCTTAACTCCTATGAAGAAAGTTACTTATGCCTTTAAGTGTGGAGGTAGAATCATTTGCAAAACATCTCCCTTTTGCAGTGATAGCATTATCGTTGTTTGTTTCCCAGACAACTAGACAAGGGAAGTATCTTTTCTAAGAAGTGTTGAAAAAGTTGTCAACTTTTTGGGTTTTCTCCCGCCAAGTGATGAGTCTGATTTAAAATCCCCATAATTTTGATTTCTTGTTGTATTATTTAACTTGTTGAATCCCCAAGTAAAGTTGAGATAATATTTCTCTCTGAAAGTTGTTATCTCTAGGTGGTTTCATAATTTCTCCCCACGAAATTTTGTGTGATCTTCACTCTTGATATCGAAAAATGTATTTTGGGACTCCCCTCGACGATATGGTATTGCCCCCCCCCCATTGAAGTCTATGTGATGTTCCCTAGTGAAGTCTGAAGGAGGAGTTATCCTTGTGTCCGTTTTGGTTCACTGTTTCGACTTGATTATTTTCGGATTATGTTTCTTACCATAAGAGTTAACCCATGAAATAGGAATTTGTTTCCTCAGTTGGTGCTTACTTTCTTATGAAATTTTCATCCTGGATGTGATTTAGCCGAGTGTTGGCTTTAGCCAAGTTTGTTTTGTCTGATTATTCCCAGTGTTGTGTATCTGTGTTGTCAGCATATACATGATAACATCCATGCATTCTGTTGTACCCCAAAATTTGCCCTCTCATTTGTCAAGTATTTGTTCACAAGATCTTCTACGACATCAAGTTTGCAGCACTAATGCATCAATTTAGGCTTGAAATTGGCACAAGGGCAAAATGGTCAATTGCATACTGAAAAGTCAAACTTTGACTTTTTGGTCAACATTACATTCCAAAGATCAAATTTCATCAAGACATTCAAGAATATGAAACTTGTTCATTAAGAAATCAAAAAATTCAAATTTCATCTTTGAAAAGTCAAAATTTCAAACTTAGAAATTTTTCTAAGTGTTGGAAAATTCATGTTTTTTCACAACTTTATGCCAAATTTCCAACATGATGCAAGATGATTCAAAATAAACTTTCATAATGAAAGTTGTAGATATCCATGATATATACAACATTGCTTTACACAACTTCTTCTAAATATGCATGGATCTCAAGTTATAAATTCATGAAGTCATGACATTTTCATTTAACACTTAGATAAATTTTCAGCAGTTTTGGTCAGGATTTAATCCCAACTTCTTGGCCAATTTTCATCAAGTTCCAATTTGATTTAACAAAAGTGGTCAACATGAAAGTTATAGAGGGTGTTTCAAGATTTCCAAAACATCCAAGAGCATGAATTTATCATACTTGAGCTAGGGGATTCAAGGGAATGAAGTTGGGCATCCACCCTTGATTTGCAAGTCATTTTATTGAAGAACACACAACAAAACCCTTATGCTATGCTGCATAATCTTATGTTGCAGGCCTTCTTTCTTGCAAATCTCTACATAATTTAATGTTTACACCCACTTTTGAGCTATTACCTAAGTGTTTAAGCCATTGCCCAAAGGATCTTTCCATTTATGGCATAAAGGCACCATTGATATTCTTGAAAAGCAAGCTTTTTGTACAAAACTTGTCTTGAGCCCATACTTTGTTTGTTTTTGATTTTACTCCACCATAAAACATGGAAATCAACCCCTATAAACCAGCAACTATGGTACTTCATCTTGGAACCATGGAGTACTTGACATAGTTTGATACTTACATCCCAACCAAACCATAACATGTTGTCTTGTAAACCTATTCAGCCTTTGTTCACAAGTCCTTTGCCTATAAATAGAAGAAGCATTTGCAAGAAATAGAGGTTAGAAAGAGGTTAGAAAAAAGAGAGAGGGGTTAGAAAAAAGAGAGAGAGGTTATAGAAAATAGAGAGAAAGGCCAGAAAATAGGAGGAGAAACTAACACTCAAAAATCATTTTGCTGTCAAAAAACAGATTTGTACATAAAACCTCCATTTTGAGCTTTGAAGTCCAAATCTTTGAATCTCATACCTTGCAAGTTTTCTCCAAACAAACCTTCCAAACACTTCATATACACAATATAGAAGTTGTTCAAACATAATAATAATTTCAGTAACATCACTATCATCATCTTCCAAACTCAAAAAAGCATACATTGCAACTTAACTTGGTTGGAGCGGTTCAACCATTTTCAGCATAAAAGGAAATTTGGAGCTACTTCAATAAGGTTCAAAGGAGCTCGATCAATCACCACTTTTCACCTGAAAACATCCGTGCGTGTCCTAAAGCTTCCGATTCGAGAGGTAAACTTTCTTAAACTGTGATCTCATTGTTCATACATGATTTTCTTTTGCGCTCAAAAGATATAACAAGACAGATCAAAGAGAAAAAACTAACAAAAAGCCAGACCAGAGGTTGACACAGGTGTCCGTGTCATATGACACGGCCTGTGTCAGCTTATTTGGGTTGAAAAACATAGTAAAATGCAGGTATAGATGCTGACACGGGTGTCTGTGTCAATACACGGCCCGTGTCAGAGTTATTGGTGCATACATGACCAAAAAAGGATGAACAGGGGCTGACACGGGCGCCCGTGTCAGGATGGCTGGGACCAAAAAACGCATAAAAGTCATGGAAAGGTCCTGACACGGGTGCCCGTGTCCCCCGACACGGCCCGTGTCAGCTCGGGCACCAAATTTCTTGATTTTTGGAGATTTTTTAGGTTCTTTTGGATATATTGCATTGCTTGGAAGTGACCTAACTTTATAAAACCTTTTGTTCAAATGAAACCTCAAAAAAAAATTTTCTAAACAATTAACTTAGACTTAGGTTTTTCTTCAATAAAATTAATTACAAAATCTTTTGCTATAAAAAACCCTAAAAAGAAATTTCTCTCACTTTACATCTTCTTGCATATTTTATTTTTGAATTTTAGATTATGTAATTGTCAGAGCCTTGTAATAGTAATTAGGGTTTAATTTTCTTGCAATCCCCATTTGAATATTTGTGTACCCCATCCCCATAATGATGTAATAGCGTGGTAATTTTACTTTCCGCAATTTATCACTTTCATATCAATGTTAGTAATTAGGGTTTGTATGGAAAGATAAAACCAACAAATAGAAAACCCTAATCCAAGACAAAATCAAGCATGAAAATAACACACTTGCACACAATCACCCCTAGGGTTACTCCACTTGGTTGCCTTACAAAAAATGGTCATATTACGCATGCGAAGTATCTTAGCAAAACAAACAAATATAAGATCATAGTCCCTCGATGACGCTATTTAGAGTTGCCTTACAAAAATGATCTTAGTCCCTCAAAAAAACTAAGATACTTTGCAACATTGTTAATCATGGTTATACGATGACCCAGCCCGTCCCGTCTACATACAAAGATAGGGTTTCTTACCAAATCAATGGTAAAACAACAATGTCAAAGGAATAAAAAATGCATAAGAAAGACATTTGAGTAGGTAGATTGCTTCTAGTTACTTGCTCTATTTTAAAACAACTATCCTTGCTATTTTCCAAAATAAACACACACTTTTACGAACATCTTACAAACATTGAAAACATTTTCAAAAAGACAAACATCTTTGTATACATTCTTACGAACGAGAATCATTACAAAGATCGCCTAAACAATGGCCTCTTTACAAAATACTTTCAAAAACCACATAAAACACAATTTCAAACAAAATCAAGTGATCTAGCAAGTAACTAAGAGCCCATGGAAAACCATGGATGAAAAGGGTGCTAATACCTTCCCTTTTCATAATCTACCCCCCGAACTCAAGAAACAATCTCAAAGGTCTTTCCTGTGCTTTTTCACCTTTCCTTTTGGATAAAAGAAAAGTCGGTGGAGACTCTTGCTAACCGTAACATTTGCAAACACAAAATGAAAACCCTCAAGTCAGTTCTCCCACCGCATCACACATTCATACATACATCATACATAGTTGAATTTAAAAATTCATTGCTCATTTGCATTCATTAATGTTTTGATGGCATATTACCCCATTTTGTAGAGTTATGTTACCCTCTCTTCAATAGAGTGTCAACCTTAAACATAAAGTGTATATTCCTTCAATTTCCTCGCTAAGTTGTCCCTCGTGGAAGAATTTTGCTTCATCCTTCCTATTAAGCTCATTATCTGGATGGAACGTGTTTCCCTTTTAAGTTTATTTCTCATCAGGTGCTATCTTGGTTGACTTTTTCATTCTAGTTTATTTATGGTTTGAATTTGTGGTCTCCGACAACATTATTATTTTGATTTTTTCAGGCTTTGAGCCCTGATTTGAGAATGTGCATTTATTTTGCACGAGAATAATTTACCTCCTAAGCAGGAATATATTGGCATTTCCCCAAGAAGTCATATTTTTCCCAACAAGCTTATTACAACAACAGATGGTAAGTCTCTTTATTTGAGCAACTTGTACTTCCCCAGTAAGTCTGTTAGTTCCCAGAGAAGATTCAGATTTATTGCTCCGATAAATGGTAGTCTTGTCATTATAGGAGATAGTTAGTTGTTGAGATTTGTTACTCCAATGGGAGGTAGTCTCATCATTATGGGATATAGTTCATTGTTAAGATTTGTTACTCCGATGGATGGTAGTCTCGTCATTATGGGAGATAGTTCGTTGTTGAGATTTGTTACTCCGATGAATGGTAGTCTCATCATTATGGAAGATCGTTATTTGTTGAGATTTGTTACTCCTATCAATGTTATTATCGTCATTATGGGAGATAGTTCGTCATTGGGACTCACTTTGCTCTGAGGAATTCATTTGTTTACAGTCATAAGTACTGATGCTGGTCATTTGTAACCTACCCTAATATTTGTATTTGTTGGTATTATCCCGCCATTTCTTTCCCCCTGTGGGTCGACATTACTTTTTTTTCTATCTTCACAGTGAGTGGATAGTTTACAGTTATCTGTAGATCACTGTTATCCTTTACTTTCTCTCCTCAATATTTGAGTTGATGTTGCTTTATCTCCTCCTTGGGCTTTACCCCAACAGAGTCGAGTCTTTTGTTCACCAGTGATTTATTTTCCTGGTCAAATTTTCCTTTTGATCCTTTATTTTATTTTTTGTTTCCCCAGCGATGTCTCATGTCACCTTTGGATCTGTTTGTTTGCATACACAATCATAAGCATTGCATGGCCTCTTAGGGCCAAAAGTAGGGCTTGTTTTATATTTAAGTATATGCAATCCCGTTGACACAAAGATTTTAACCTTCGTATCTCTGGATAGAAGGCACTTAAATAAAGGCAGCTGTTGTTGCCCAATTTTGCCCCTAGGATTCCTCTATCATCTCATATCAACTCAATCACAACAAGATCACAATAGAGTTTGGCTTTTCTCCCTATCTTTAGGTTTGCTCATGAGGGATCACAAAGCACCTTGATTTGTATATTATGATTGTATATGTTTTGTATTGATTAACTTTTAACTAACAAATATAATAAAAATTTTCTCTAATTGATGATACTATAGGTGAGGGCACAACACATTTCATCAGGTTGATTCATAGGTTAATGAGTTTATTTCCATTCCTTCTTCAATAAATCTTCATTGATATTCAAGTTTCATATTTGATAGTGCTTTAGAGTAATATCATCACAAGGTCTACCATGATTCATCATGCCTCAATTTGTCAAAGGAAGTCAAAAGATACAAGGGTTGATTGAAGAAGTTTGACCTAATTTGACAAGTTCTTGATTCCTTGATCACAAGTGCATAAATCTCTCAATTCTTAATATTTGGAAGTGGGTTTTGTTTCTATGGTTTCTTATTATCATCCACAACAACTTCTATTCACATGTAAAAAGTGATTGTGCAAGAAAGATTATCAAAATTGAAAGGTTTTCCAAGTCATTTTGGTGCTTGAGGAGCTAGGGTTTTGAACTTCTAAGGGCTATATCTTGTTCATCTTTTAATATTCTTGAGTGATTCCAAAGATATGCTTCTCTTTAAAGGGTTATCAACCAATCACTTCAAAAGTTTCAAGCAAATTTGATGTGGAAGATTCCTAATTATTGAGAAAGATTACATGTCCTCTAGATAGGCCATCAAATTCCCTTATATGACTTCACAAGATCATAACTTAGTCAATTTTTATCTCTTTGAGCCTATTATTTTTCCACAATGATCTTAAGGATGTTAACTTGAACTCTTATTTTATGTTCAAAGCTTGAAAATTAGTGTAAGATTCCCTAATAACTCAAAAGATTATAGTTCACCTCATAAATTTTCATCAATTTTACAAGGCCATAACTTTTTTAATACTTGGTATTTTTGAGTGATCAAAGTTTCACAATGCTCTTTGGGAAGTCTACTTCAAGCTAGCCTCAATTATAAAAGCTAAATTTTGGAGGAAGGCCTTGTTTGAACTCAAAACATTATAGGTCACTTTTGAAGAAAAACTTAGAATTTTTCTAAGTACAAAAACTCAGCATCTTTTTCTCAACTTTGACTCATCATAAATTTTAGCTCAAACATCCATTTGATCTCATTCTTGGCACATTGAAAATATTGTGACCTTATCTTTCAAATGCTTCAAGAATCATGCCCTAAGACCCCTTGAGTTGTGAACACCATGGATTCAAAGTTGGTACCTTGAAACTGAAGTTTTCTCCAAAGTCAGAACTTGAAATTCATAATGTGGCTTCTAAACACCAAATTAGCACGCGTTTTTGATTTAAACATGTTTAACAAAGTTCCCAAAGTTGAATTAAGGATCAAAATGTAGGAATTGACTAAGTTTTGATGCACATGGAGTCACACTTTTTTCACTTTCGAGCTCCATCCAATTTCCCTCCAAACTTCAAATTTCCTCTTAATTATTTACACCATTCGCTTCCCTATAAATAGAGGACCTCACTCCTCTCATTTTCTCAATCTTAAACATCCAAAATCACTATGTCATACTCCCTCCATAACTCACTTTTCTGAGATTTCAAATTCCACTTTTCAATCCAATTTCTTCATTGATCCTTCATCCTTGAACTTTACTGAAGCTAACAGAAGAAAAATCAAGCCTTTAGGTGCCCTGAATCGTGCTAGCCAAGTCCATTTACAGTTCAAGTTTATCTGACTTTATTCAGGTAGTTTAAGGCACCAAATCTTCTAACTCAAATTACTGGAATGATCTATGAGGTTCATTGATGCTTTCTCTTAACTCAATTTTGGTGAAACAATGCATTTGATGCTTCTAATTTTTTATTTTAACATTTTCAAACATCTCTGATTTTTTCCAAATCGAATATGATGTGCTTTATATAAATTTTTCATGAGTATATGGTTGTGATTGTATCATGTAAACGCATCTAATGGTACCATTATGAATGCGTAAATTTACAAATTCAAGGATCTTAGATTTGCCTTACTTGTAGGAGGTTGGAGGTTGAAGACGGCCTATGTGTCATTCTTCAACAAATGACACTCAACCAATTGTTTTATTTTGATTGGTTGGACTTTCTTGTGTTGACTGTGCGTGCCTTGACTTAGGTTCATGATACTCCCTCACCTCATATCCGTTAGATCTGCCAGCGTGTATAAGTGAAAGAGATCCAACGCGTGCGGCTTTTCTGATTTATTTTATTTTTACAGAATTATTTTTAAATTTCCTTTATCTTTAAAAATTCATAACTCTTTTATTTTTTATCCAAAAATTATGAAAAAAAATATATAAAAATACTTTGAATTATTTCGGTCTTTGTGAATATTTTTTCATATTTTTATTTTGATGTTTGAGATTTTTCATTATTTTTGCATTCTTTGCCTTATTTTAAAAATACTTTGTGACCTTTTTAAATTCTGAAAAAATTGTGTAAGGATCCAATGGCCTCTTGACAAATATTGGTGACCTCATTTTATTTTTATTTCTGATTTTACTATTTTTCACAAATTTTGGTTTATTTTGCTTATTTTCTTCAATTTTAAAAATTAGTTTCTGACTTTAAAAAATTTTAAAAATTTTTGTCAACATTTATTAAATCATGTTTGACCTCTAACTATTTTTTAGGATTTTTATTTGGTATTTTAATATATTTTGTGTATTTTATCAATTATTTCCCTTTTATTAACCATTTTAATTTTGTTTTGTTGAATATTATTTTACTATTTTCTTTATTTGGATCTGACTTGGACTCCATTTGGTGACAAATTCCTCAACCTCATTGGATCTTGAGTGTTGATAGGTTGAGAAACCAAATCCACCAAAATGGGTGAATGATGTTGATGATATTTGAAACCCTAATTTCATACATTGCATCTCCTCCCTCTTCATCTTATCCCTTTCTCATTTGTGCTACATGTTGTTAGAGGATAATCTACATATCATCTCTACAAACAAATGGCACATAGATTGCTATTTACCAACCTCAAAATATGCGTGACTTCTATATAAGTCCACTAACGATTACTTAACATAACGCTAAATTTTGTCCTGATTCGAGAAATGATCATTCGTGGCCCAAACCTATGTTTGCAAGTCCAAGTATGTTTAATTTGAAACCTTTGATCCAATAACCTTGAGGTTCATTGTTAGGAGGCTTTGGTCTTATCAATCCTCTAATGGACTTTCATAAAATTTGGTCTAAGTGAATCATTTAAACACCATTGATCATTTGTTGTTGCCTTATGAATTTGATATGAATGATATACTTGACAAAAAGCAAATGAAACTTATTGTTGAGAGGCTTTAATTTTATCAATCTTCTAATGAGTTTTTAAATGCAAGTTTCAAGATGATCATTCACATAACCTGTAATTTCTAACTTATTAACAATTGACTTTTATTTTCATGCTTTTACTTTACGCCTTTACTTTTACGCACCATTTATTTTAGTATTTACATTTCATGCTATTTTCATCTTTGATCATTTGAGCATTTATCTTTATGTCATTTTTATTTTTCTCACTTGAGCTTTCCATTTTATTTTTGAAGAAACCTAATAACCAACTTGAACAATAAAAAACTTTAAGGTTTTTTGGACTATTTGGTTACTATCCTTGGCATTTTGGAGTTATGGACTTCTTGGACTTAGGATTAGAGACATTGACCTGCCTTGAGACCTTGGTGAGTTCTATTGTTATTTTGTCTGGAGTTCTTGGGGTTTACCCCAAGACATTGGGTTGTTTGTTTTATTTTTGTGCAGGTTATTCTGATTAAGTGCTTTGTTTGTGATTGGGAATTCATCTGTATACAATCGTTACTTTTCCCAATTTTTGTGAAGACTTAATGCATTTGAAGCTTGGATTTCTTAAGAGGTTTAATATCTTTGCTTGTGTGGTTTTAATCCAAAGGATGGGAATTCTACATGACTCATTGTGTCAAGTGTTGGCTTGTTTTTGGTTAGACGGTTATTTTCCCTAGCTTTTACCTTATGCTTTAGGATAGTCCCTTCATCTCCTCCCATCTTATTTAATTTCAAAAAATCTTCCCCCTCATGTTTAAAACTTTTCTTGTTTTCCAAACTTGAATTGCTTTCACAATAAACTTGGACTTAGGTCCATGCATTTTCAAAATATTTTCTTAATCAAACTTTAACCAACTTAATAATACTTTGACATTTTTTTGTGAGAAGACTAAAAGTTAATCAATCTCATTCAAACTATTTTGCTATTTTGGCTTTTTACTTAAACTTTTTCTCAAAAGGTTAGACTCTTGTCGACCCTTGTAGTGATGCGAGCTACTATACTTCTATGATTTGTAGTGAAGTGAGATATTTTCCACTCGGTTGTTGAGTGAGGCTTTGTTGATTTTAAAATCCAAGTCATATCCTTCACTTTGAGATGACGAAAATTCTCCTTTCTCATTATCGTGGGTAGTAAGTATGTTTTCCACTCAGATATGACGATGATGTCTTATCTCTTAAAAGTAACCAAAACACTTGTGTTTTAAAATTTTTAAAGGTGAACTATGAGTACCCTGATCCTCTATTACATGGAAGATGGTACGTAGGCACTAAAGGTTCACAACCGCGACATGTGCAAAAATTATTAAAAAATACTTATTTTCTCATCTCCACCATCTATTTTTGTATACAACACTTATAGCCAAAATACACAAATTTTCAAATAGGTTCTTGCGGTGTATCGTAGATGTTTAGGGTGCTAATACCTTCCCTTTGCATAACCAACCCCCGAACTTAGATTCTGTCCCCCTCTTTTTTGGGTTATTCTCTCTTTTCCCATTCCTTTGGAAATAATAAAGCGCGGTGGCTTAGTCTCAACATTTCTACTGCTACACCCTTTACTAACACCTTCATTTTAATTAATAAAACAAAAGATATTTTTAATTAAGTCTTTTAATATCATGTTTTATTTATAGTTAAAATTAGTAAAATCAATAATAGTAATTATGATAAAATAATAGTAATAATAATAACAATAATAGTAATGTTATAAACAAAACATTTTTTTTAAAATCCAAAAAATGAAATGGGCCAGACTATTTTAATTTAAAAGGCCTCCTGATTTAACCATATTGGGTTTTAAAAGCAAAATATTTTATGGGCCACTCTGGTTTAGAACATACACCCCTTAACTTATTCTAAAAAACAAAACCTTAATAATATTAGTAGGTCGGTTTGATTAATCACCCCCCCCCCCCCAAGTAGATAGCAAACCTCCTCTTCTATTAGAAATTCTAAAATGAACCAGAACTTTGCATGAGCCAAGAGACCAAAAAATTGATCTTTCTAATCTTTGAAAACCCACCAACTCTTTAATTAAGACACATACCCCTATATAACAATTCACCTCCCTTTTTAACTTGAAATGGGCCTTTTTTTAAAAACCTAATGGGCCATCAGATATTTATGGTACATTTTAAATCACCACACCCCTTTTTCCATTTTTTACTCCCTCATAGAAAAAACTATATAATATGAATTATTTAAAAAGAAGCCTAAATATAATATAAGGGTAGGGAAAATTTGGAATATGACACTGTTGTACCCCAAAATTTTCCCTCTCATTTATCAAGGTTATTCTCACTAGATCTCTTAAACTCAGGATTGCATTAGGGTTTGATCAGCTCAAGACACCTCCTCATGCAATGATGACCAAAATTAGGTTTTGAGTTTGCACAAGGATTTTTGGACCATCAATTCTCCATATGACTTTAAAACATCATTATGGATCCCTAAGATTACTCATGACAAGTTTAAAACCTAGAATCACATTTTTGATCAGTCAATTGGACAATTGACCTAAAAATCAGTTGTATTAGGGAAAAAGTCAACCATGGCCAATTTACAGTCAAACTTCATAATTTTTATTCCACATAAACATTATAGACCCATATGTATCATTTGATCAAGTTTGGACCACAATTCCTCAAGAAATTTGATCAAATCATCAAAAGGGCAAAATGGTCAAAATTAGGGTTTTGACTGAGGAAGGGCAATTTCTGATTTTTGACCTAGAAAATGACCAATTGATTTGAAGCATGACTCCAAGGATTAAATTGCATCATCTTGACCTAATTACATGGTTCAAAACATTGCAATTTCAATGAAAGACAGATGAAATTTGTAGTCAACTGATCAAAAGTCAACTGTATACTGAAAAGTCAAAACTTTGACTTTTTGTCAAAATCAAGTGCCTAGAGTCACAATTCATCAAAACATGTCAAAATGTGAAACTTGTTCATCAAGAAATCAAGGATTGAAGATTAGAGTTTAAAATTGAAAATTTTCTTAACTTGTAAAATTTTCTAAGTATAGAAAATTTCTTATTTTTTCTCAACTTTAGGATATTTTTTCACCATGATAAAAAATGATTCAAAGGAAGTTCCCAACATGAAAGTTATGGACCTCCATGAAATATACAAATTGGCTTCAAACACTTTTCCCTAAATATGCTTGGATCTCAATATATAAATTTATGAATACATACTCATGAACTAAATAACTTAGTGGATTTTTGCCCTAATTTAGGCAGGTTTTGGACCCAACTTCATGGAAATTTTTCACCTAGTTCCAAGAGGAGTCTTGAAATTCATTTCAAAGATGAGTTATAGAGCACATTTCAAGCTTTCCAAGATGTCAAATAACTCCTCAAGATCATTTTTGAGTAGGGAGAATCGAAGAGACGAAGTTGGCAATTTCTCACTTTTTATTCAAGCCATTTCATGAAGAACAAAGTTCCAATCAGTACCTATGCTGCCTAATCCATGCTTTACAGGTCCCAAAATTGTTTCTTACTCCATAATTTAATGCTTACTCAGTTGAAAAAGATTTAATCCAAGCCCTAGAATCTTTACCCAAGTTGTAATTCCATAAATGGCATAAAGTGGCCATTGCCATTTTGAAAAAGCTCCACTTTTGCAAACTTTACAAATCTTGAGCATTGAACTTGTCTCCTTTACACATACAAGTACCACAGACCTAAGGCAACTTGTATAAAACTCATACCAACCTTAAGCAAGCCAGTACAAGCAGGTAAGGCCTTGTCCCTTCACTTTACTTCAAAAGCAAGAAAGTGTGCCAAAAGCCTATAACTCACAAACCTGTGGAAGAGCTGACTTAAGACCTTCTCCATACTAATATACAAACACAATACATCAGAAAACACGATTTCTAGAGGCCTGAAACACTCCCAAACTCCAGAACATTAAAAAACTGTCCAAACTTACAGTTTTTGCATAAGCATAGCAATCCATCATTTGGCTCGTGCATTTCAAGTTTTAACCATCAAAACACTTTACTTACTTGATATCTAACTGATCCAGACACTCATCCATGTACTGTTACCCCTTCTCCATCATCTTCCATTTTTGTTTTCAAAGCTTGCAGGTTGACTTGGATAGAGAGTTTCAGACACTTTCAAAGCAAGGCAAGGGTTGGAACACACTCAGGGAGGTTCAAGCAAGCTCAAGAAATCATCAGGACTTCATAAAACTCACTCCAATTCCATCCACGATATCAACTGAAAGAGGTAAAAATCTCAACTTTTATCTCTTCATACAGGCATCCATTGGCCACGATTTGTGAATAAACAATATAGACCTCATTGCAACGAAGTTGTACATATACATATCTTGCATTTATTTGGCCTGAGTTGAGAGAATTTTGAACTTGAAGTTCCTGGAAAAATTAGGTTTAAATTTAGGGCTTTTAAAATTTATTCTAATATTTGATTGTTAGCTTACATGATTTATATGGTTAGAATTGTGAGACAAAATGCTACAACATTCATGTTATGAGTTTTCATTTTCATGAAGAAATGAGAAAGTTACAGAGCATTTGGCTGGTAAGAGGAAGAATACGAAGTACAGGGAAAGGGATTTGTTTGTGTTATGTTATTTTTGTTTCATGTTAATCAACGGATGTATAGCCACCCCAGTGGCAAGGTAGCGCGCTGGTGAGACCCATGTCCTGGGTTCGAACCTTGGCGCTACCTTTTATTTTTTCCATATTTTTTCCTTCTTCATTTTTGGCTGTTTTTGCAAGATTGGGCTTGATTCTTTGTGCCTAGCATTTTTTACTAACATACTGCTCCCAGTTTCCTTACAGCACCCCTGGCCCATTATTTTCATATATTTTTATTTATTTATTTATTTTTCATTTTTGTTTATTAAATATTTTTCTTTAATACATAAAATCTTAAAAAATACAAATAGGATAATATTGCATTTTTATTTTATTTTATTTTTCACATAAAAAATATATTTTATCTTCAATATATACTATCTTTCTTTCTTAAATAAATTTGTAAAAAATAAAACTTAGATATATTATTATCTTTTCTTTTATATTTATATATATGCTTGTAAATATTTATTTTAGCATATAGAAACTAAATATTTTCATACAATATTATTTATTATTTTTACATAAAAAAATATACATAAAAAATAACACATTAAAACTTTATTTTCTTTTTAGGTTTAACTTTGTTCTTTTTTTCAAGAATTAATTTCTTTTTTCCTTAAAATTATTAGGGTTTTAGATTAAAACTCTTTTCACATAAAAAACAAAAACAAAAATCTTTTTCTTGCATGTATATAATGTTGCATATTTAAATATATTATTTAGTTATTCTAATATTCGTACAAATTCGATTTGGTTGTAATAATTTATTTAGGTTTACATTCTTGCAAATCCCCATTCAAATTTGTATTCCCCCCTCCCATAAATTGTTGTAATAGCTTAGTAATCTTTACATTACGCAATTTATCGCTTTGCATGCCATGTTAGTAATTAGGGTTTGTATGGTAATATCAAAGCAAAGCAAATAGAAAACCCTAATACAAGATAAAATCAAAGCATGAAAATGACACACTTGCACACAAGCATCCTTAGGGTTTCTCCACTTGGTTGCCTAATATAAAAATAGCCATATTACGCATGCGAAGTACCTTGGCAAAACAAACAAATATAAGATCATAGTCCCTCGATGACGCTATTCAAGATTGCCTTACAAAATGATCTTAGTCCCTCAAAATGCTAAGGTACTTTGCAAACATTGCTAATCATGGTTATACGATGACTCACGCCCATCCCGTTTACATCCAAAGATAGGGTTGCTTACCAAATCAATGGTAAGACAACAATGTCAAAAGAAAAAAAAATGAACAAGAAAGACATTTGAGTAGGTAGATTACTTCTAGTTACTTGCTCCATTTCAAAACAACTATCCTTGCTATTTTCAAAACAAACACACACATTTCAAAACATCTTACAATCATTGAAAACATTTTCAAAAAAGATAAAAATCTTTGTATACATTCTTACGAACAAGAATCATTACAAAGATTGCCTAAACAATTGCCTCTTTTACAAAATACTTTCAAAACCACACAAAGCATAATTCCAAAACAAAAGCAAGTGATCTAGCAAGTAACTAAGAGCCCATGGAAAACCATGGATGAAAAGGGTGCTAATACCTTCCCTTTTCATAATATACCCCCCTAACTCAAGAAAACATCTCAAAGGTCTTTCCTGTGCTTTTTCACCTTTCCTTTTGGATAAAAGAAAAGTCGGTTGCGACTCTTGCTAACCGCAACATTTGCGATAAAATGCAAAACCCTCAAGTCAATTCTCCCACCGTATCACAGAACTGGCGACTCTGCTGGGGATATTAATAAAAGTGGGGTTACCTTAGAGCTAGATCACATTTATTTTCTTACATTGTTTGACTTGTTTGCTTTACATTATGGTTCTTTGTTTGGGTTTGAATCCTCCACCCGGATTTGGGAAACATTGTAGGTAAATAGCAACACATTATGGAAATTGTGTGGGGTATACCGACATGGTCTAAGAAATAGCTATGTTAGTGTGACATATTTATGGGTATCGGTAGCCTTTGAGTCAATCAAAGAGAATATGGGGCCGCTGAGTGATGTCATGAAGCACTAATGAACTTCTAGAACCCTTTACTTGACCAACTTGGCCTTTAGGATGTAGTGAGATGACCGGCTTTGGTGCAGTCCGAAGTTGGTAGATACTCGATACTACACTTATTAAGGGTTGGTTTCTTGGGATATTTCGGTCGCCATTAAAGAAGCTTGAGCTGAAACAATGACCAAGGAAACAATCCAGTGATATTGAGCTCCTTAGAACCCGGTTATTATTACTAGGACAGGTTTAAGCAAACTAAACTTCAAGAGGGTACTTACCTATAAAACCCATGCAAGCCTAAACTAAGAACTTGTTTGTTTTTCTTGTATATACATACTTGTGCATAACATCATGGACATCATGAGCATCATATACATCCACTAACCATTTCAAGGATTTTTGGAGATTCATCTTTGTTCTTGTTTTATAGGATATGGATTCACTTCGCAGGAAAACTATCCAAGTCAACCTTGTAAGAATTCCTTCGTAACTCAAGGAGCTAGCTTCAAGGATCCCTGAGAACTCTCTATTCACTGAGAGGCATGGTCGTCTACTCAACTTGGTCACCTCTAACACAGAGGAGGACATGATGAAGGTGCTCTTCCAGTTCTTTGATCCTTTGCACCATTACTTCACATTTCCCGACTATCAGCTTGTGCCCACTTTGGAGGAATTCTCTCAACTCTTTAGGATTCCCATTCTCAATCAACTACCTTTCAACGGTACGAAAAGAGACCCAAAGCCAGAAAAGATTGCTCAAGCTCTGCACTTGCACTCATCTGATGTCACAACTCATTGGGAAACTAGAAGTGGTGTCAAAGGCTTCTTAGAAAAGTTTCTGTTTGAGAAAGCCCAAAGTTGTTGGAGTTCCCTGGACGTACAAGCTTTTGAGGAAATTGTGGCTCTCCTCATCTATGGGATGGTTTTGTTTCCCAATCCTGACCAACTCATAGATGTGAGTGTCGTCAAAATCTTCATGTCACGAAATCTGGTGCCTACATTACTAGGGGACATTTTGTACTCTTTTCACACTCGTACAATGAGGAAAATAGGTGTCCTTATGTGTTGCACTCCTCTCCTGGCAAGATGGTTTATTTCTCATCTTCGCCAAATAGCCTTAAAGAATGAGCAAGGATTAAGGTGGTCGCAAAGGTTAATGACGCTCAAACATTCAGATATTCATTGGTGCTCTCGATCTAAAGAGAGTGTTATCATTGTTTACCGTTGTGGGGAATTCCATAATGTTCCTCTACTTGGAATTAGGGGAGGCATCACCTATAACCCATGCTTATCTCTAAGACAGTTTGGTTATGCCCGAAGAGATGGCCCACATGAGATGCTAATTCAAGGCTTAGTATTTGACTACGACAACGACAATCAAGATCTTCGCCAGAGATTCATCCGAGCTTGGAGGATGCTAAACAAAGTGGATAGAAAGACTTTGGGACACAAGAATTCCATCCCTCTTGAGCCTTACCTCAATTGGGTACGAACCCGCGCTCAAAGTCTTATGATTCCTTATCCTTCCATTCTCCCGGTGATCATTGAGCCTGTTAAGGAAGGAGAAGTTCCATACACTATCCTACATCCTGATATTCCCACATCTCTTGAAGACCTACGAAGGGATTGGATACATCTCAAAGGAGAGCGAGATGCTTTTGAAGCCCAATTCTACGTGAGCGAGAAGAAGGTTTTGGAACTCATTAAGCTACTTCATGAGGAGCAGACTCTAAATGCCTACATAGCACCAAAGAGGATACGCACTAATTTTTTATCTTAGAGTGTTGTATTATTTTGCCCAAGGGGAATTGATGTACTCAAACTCTATCTTATTAATATAACGTGTGTTTCTTTTTGTCTAAAACGAACTTGAATTTTTTAAAATCCTTGAAAGCATTGCATGTGTACATATCATTCATCATAACATAAACAGGTCTTTTGCAACGAGTTTCCTCATCTCTCTACTATTTATTTCAGTGAGATGGATCTCGAACAGACCGTCAAAGATCTTCAAGTTCAAAACACGCAGTTTCAACAGTTACTTATGACCCTGGCCAAGGGGCAAGAAGAGTTGAAGACTCTGTTTGCCAAAGAGAAGAAGAAGAAAGAGAAGAAGCCAACCGGTATTGTAATCATGGGGAGAAGGTTTCAAGGACAAACTAGAAGAACCTTGAATTTCGCAGCAACATCTGATGAAGGAGAAGGAAAAGGGAAAGAAATAACGGTTCCATCAGAATCCGGAGAGGAGGAAGAAGATGAGGACTACTCCGAAGAACAATATCCTCCCGCAGATGATAACTACAGACATCTTGAAGAACGTATGAATGCTAAGGAAATACAAAAGGTACCAGGTCTAGACTTTGAAGAATTGGGACTAGTATCAGGAATTGTGATCCCACCAAAGTTCAAAGTGCCATTGTTTGCAAAATATGATGGGGTATCATGTCCTAATATGCACCTCTGATCATATGTGAGAAAGATTCATCTGCACTCCACCGATAAAGACTTGTGGGTCCATTTTTTCCATGATAGCCTATCTGGAACACAACTCGATTGGTTTTACCAATTGGAAAGGTCCGACGTCCATAACTGGGAAGATCTTGCCGCAGCTTTCTATAAGAAATACTAGTATAATGCAGATTTGGCGCCTACCCGTACTCAACTTCAGAGTATGGCTATGGCTTCAAATGAGGGTTTCAAAGATTACGCGCAAAAATGGAGAGATCTAGCCGGGAGAGTACAACCCCCTTTTTCTGAAAGGGAGTTGGTGGATATGTTCTTAGGCACTCTATGGGCCCTTTCTTAAATGATTTGATTGGGAGCTCATCTGCTGGATTTACTGAGTTAATACTACCTGGAGAGAGGGTGGAAGTTGGCATAAAAAGTGGAAAGATTCAGAAGGATTCGTCTGCCTCCAAAGCTGTGAGAAAACCTTTTACTTGGAAGAAAGAGGTATTTGCTGTTTATCCACAAAGGAACCAAGGGAGAGTTGAACCCCGACCAATGGTAGGAGTTGTTATGATCCCAAAGCCTACATCTGATCAACCAAGAAGTAGCCAACCGAGGGTGGAAAGGCCAGTCCGGCAATTCACCAGAATTAATATGACTCTAGCCTAGGTTTTACCACATCTTCTGAAATCTAATTTGACAACTCTGAAGGAAGCTCCAAAGAACCCCAACACTGCATCCCCTCATTATCACCCAACTGCCAGATGCGCATATCATTCTGAAAGTTCGGGTAATGACACTAACAACTATTGGGCCCTGAAAACAAAACTCAAGAACTTATGGATGCAAAATAGATTGAGTTTGATACACCCGAGAAGCCAAACCTCATTTCTGCTCATATGCATAGGCATGGCCACAACACCAATGCTATCGGAGAAGATTTATTTGTTACCACAGTTGATGAACTCTTGACTCCACTCCCAATCATTAAGATAAACTTGTTGAAAGCTGGTGTATTCTCGGGTTGTAATGAAGACTGCCATCTTTTCTTATCCTCACTGACTGTTTGCCCTTTGTTGAAGACAGGCATTCAACGCTTGATAGACAACCAAGAGATTCTGTTTGAAAGTGCTCATGTTTCACCTGTTCCTGTTGAAGACGTTTCGATCATAACCATCTCCTCCAATCCTTTCAGGGTCCCTAAAAGACCCGTTAGGATTACATCGGTTCCAAAAACTACTCATCTTATAATCACAATGCCCGGGCCAGTCCCGTATGAATCAGACAAAACTGTGTCGTGGAGTTACGGTGGAGACATCTACTACCATGGTATCAAACAAGATGGGCTGGCCATCGAAGAGGTGAGCTCCGAAGAAGAAGACTCCGACATTAGCAATATTGCCGGAACCAGTAAGATTACCCGTAGCGGTAGAATCTTCTCTCCATAAATTTCCCCTCTAAAGGCAGTATTTGGACCCGTGGTTGTTCCAAAGGTTACCTCCGTACTAATAATCATATCTGCAAATGCTCCTAATGAAAAAGACGACACAACCCATGCTGTTATCCCTACCAACACTCCTACTGCTGAAATTCGGGGAAAAAGTATTCAAGAAGAGCTTGTCCTGATGAAGGCTCAACCACTGACTATCCCCGAGACCTCTAAGAAGGAAATGGAGGAGATCCTGAGAATAATAAAGAAGAGCGACTACGACGTAGTTGAACAGTTGGGGAAAACTCCCTCCAAGATCTCCATGCTAGCTTTGTTACTGTTCTCAGAGGCACATGCGAAAGCTCTGGTGAAGTTTCTAAAGACAACCCATGTGCCTCAGGAGACGTCTGCTGACCAATTTCAAGATTGTGCGGCCAGGTTGACAGCTGATAACGGCCTAGGTTTCTCTGATGCTGATCTGACACCAAGGTGGAGAAAGCACAACGAGGCATTGCATGTCTCTGTGGAATATAGAGAAACAACTCTGGCCCATGTCTTGGTGGACACTGGCTCATCTTTGAATGTTTTACCAAAAAAAGCTCTCGACAGACTAGATTGCGAAGGATTAACGTTGAAACCCAATAACATAGTTATAAGGACATTTGATGGTTCAAAGAGGATGGTCCACGGGGAGGTGGACATCCCCATAAAGGTTGGGACTCATACTTTCAACTCGACCTTCTATGTAATTGACATCCGCCCCTCTTACTCTTGTCTGCTAGGACGACCATGGATCCATAATGCCGGTGCTGTCACCTCTACACTACACCAGATGCTGAAATACCCGGTTCATGGAAAGATTATCACTATCCACGGAGAGGAAGAGTATATGATTAGCCACCTCAATTCTTTCCGGTATGTGGAATTGGACGACGAATTCATTGAAACTCCTTTTCAACATTTCGAAGAAGTCTCTCCAGGGGTAGCAGTAACCAAGACGGTGTCCTAAATCCCTAAGATCACAAGACCTCCGCTCCAGATGTCATCTCTGAAGGACGCCAAGGCAGTAGTAGAGGAAGGTGGATGCACTATCTGGGGGAAAATTCCGGACATTCCGTATAAATATGACAAGTTTGGCTTAGGGTTTACTTCATGTGCTCAGAAGGCTGTGCGTCGTGCCCGTGCTGGAGGGCCACCTTTGAAGATTAGCAATCAAGGGATCAATGCAGTGGAAGATGGTGAAGAGGATTGCAGCTTGGAAGATTGGATATTTCCTACTGTCAACGAAGGACTTCGCAATTGGGAAGCCAGAGACTTTGTTCCAATAACTTTCATCTCTCAGTAATTTATATTTTACATTTCTCTTGGACTTGTAATATTCACAAACAATTCTCACACTTAAAACCTTATGTCTTGCCCAAGGCACCATGGTCCATTTGTAAGGGTTTTTATTTCATCTTCATATGACATTCAATGAATCATGGACGTTTTTCACATACAAACTTTTTGTGCTCATTGTTTTTCTTTTACATTTTATTTTTTAAGGATGGCTATACCCTTACACACACCCACACTCACAAATGCAGGTACCCCTCCATTACGAATCCCATGGGTAACGATACTGCTATGGCCTTTAGTGACTCTGAGGATCTAATCTACCAAGCCGAAGACGAAGGTGAGGAAGATTATGAAGTACTAGGGGAACTGGCCAGACTACTATAACAAGAGGAAAGAGCTATTCAACCTCATAAGGAACCGGTGGATACAATCAACTTGGGTACCGAGGAGGATAAAAAAGAAATCAAGGTGGGTGCAAATCTAGAGCCGAGTATCAAGGAGCGTCTAATTCAACTGTTGCATGATTATGTTGAGATCTTTGCCTGGTCATATGAAGACATGCTAGGACTCGATACAGACATCGTGGTACATCATCTTCCCGCAAGAGAAGACTATCCACCGGTAAAACAAAAAGTTTGCCGCATGAGACCTGACATGTCAGAGAAGATCAAAGCGGAAGTCATGAAACAATTTAACGCTGGATTTTTGGCCGTCACTTCCTATCCTCAATGGGTTGCCAACATTGTTCCCGTGCCTAAAAAGGACGGAAAAGTAAGAATGTGCATGGATTATAGAGATTTGAATAGGGCCAGCCCTAAAGATGATTTTCCACTTCCCCACATCGATATCCTGGTTGACAATACAGCCCAGCATAAAGTATTTTCCTTCATGGACGGATTCTCGGGTTATAACCAAATCAAAAAGGAACCTGAGGACATGGAGAAAACTACATTTGTCACACAGTGGGGCACATTCTGCTACAAAGTGATGCCATTTGGACTGAAGAATGATGGGGAAACCTATCAGCGTGCCATGGTAGCCTTATTTCACGACATGATACATCATGAAATAGAGGTCTACATAGACGATATGATAGCCCGATCACAAACAGAAGAAGAGCACTTGGATCACTTGTAAAAGTTGTTTGAAAGGTTCAATAAGTATAAACTAAGGTTGAACCCAAACAAGTGTACATTTGAAGTACGGTCCGGTAAAATTTTAGGTTTTGTCGTTAGTAACAAAGGCATTGAGGTCGATCATGCCAAGGTTAAAGCAATACAAGAAATGCCTGCTCCTCGTACTGAGAAGGAAGTCAGAGGATTCTTGGGGCGCCTAAACTATATTTCCATATTCATTTCTCACCTAACAGCTACTTGTGAGCCAATCTTCAAACTATTGAAGAAAGATCAAGTAGTCAGATGGAACGATGAATGCCAGGTTTCTTTTTACAAAATCAAAGAGTACTTACAAGAGCCTCATGTTTTGATGCCACCGGTCGAGGGAAGACCACTGATCATATATCTGATCATTTTAGAGAACTCAATGGGGTATGTATTGGGGCAGCATGACGAGTCTGGCCGAAAAGAGCACATTATTTACTACCTGAGCAAAAAGTTTACCGACTGTGAAACCATATATTCACTGCTCAAGAAAACTTTTTGCGCTCTGGTATGGTCTGCTCGCCGGCTAAGACAGTATATGCTGACTCATACTACTTTGTTGATATCTAAGATGGATCCGATAAAGTACATCTTCGGAAATCCTGCTCTGTCGGGGAGGATAGCTAGATGGTAGATGATCCTAACAGAATATGACATACAATATACTAACCAGAAAGCTATAAAGGGCAGTGTACTAGTTGATCATCTTGCTCATCAAGCTGTAGAAGATTATCAGTCCATGAAGTTTGAATTCCCGGATGAAGACATCATGACATTAGACAACTGTGAAGAAATCAGACCATATGACGGACCTGAACAAGGATCCCGATGGACCCTGTTCTTTGATGGGGCATCCAATGCACTTGGTAATGGAATCGGTGTTGTACTCATATCTCCAAAAGGGTGTCATACTCCGTTTACTGCTAGACTTTGCTTCAATTGTACAAACAACATGGCGGAGTACGAAGCATGCATCTTTGGTCTTAGAGCTTCCATAGACTTGGGAATCAAATATTTAGATGTATTCAGAGATTCAACTTTAGTCATCAGTCATATTAAAGGGGAATGGGATACTAAGCACCCAAATCTTATCCCTTACAAAGAACATGTTTTGACATTGCTACCGCATTTTGAGAAGATTACCTTCGAGCATTTCCCGCGAGAAGAAAATCAGCTAGCAGACGCTCTAGCCACAATGTTATCTATGTTTAAACTTAATTGGGATAACGAGGCTCCCCAGATCACCATCGAACGAATGGATGAACCAGCACATTGTCACGAGATTAATACTAAGGAGGTAGTGGACCAGCCTTGGTTTCATGAAATCAAGAGGTATCTCGAGGCTCAAGAATATCCATAAGGAGCTTCAATCAATGACAAAAAGTTCTTAAGGAGATTCTCTACTAAATTCTTCCTGAGTAATGGCATCCTATACAAATGTAATCATGACTTCATTCTGCTTTGGTGTGTGGATAAGGTTGAAGCAGAAAAGATAATGGCTGAATTACATGAAGGTACTTTTAGCACTCACTCTAGTGGGCATACGATGGCAAAGAAAATCCTACGGGCAGGCTATTATTGGTCTACCATGGAAGCAGACTGCTATCAACACTCTCGGACCTATCATAAGTGTCAAATTTATGCTGACAAGGTGCACGTACCTCCGGTTCCTCTGAATGTCTTGACGGCTCCTTGGCCCTTTGCTATGTGGGGAATATATATGATTGGGGAGATCAAGCCTACAGCCTCCAATGGACACCGCTTCATCCTAGTGGCCATTGACTATTTTACGAAGTTGGTTGAAGAAGCTTCCTTCGCTTCCGTTACTAAGAATGTTGTTGCCCGCTTCATCAAGAAGAATCTTATTTGCCGATATGGTATCCCGGAAAGGATCATCACTGAAAATGGTACAAATCTTAACAACACTATGATCACCGCCTTGTGCAAGCAATTCAAGATTCAGCATCACAATTCTTCTCATTATCGGCCAAAGATGAATGGTGTTGTCGAGGTTGCAAATAAGAGCATTAAAAAGATCATACAAAAGATGACAGTCACATACAAAGACTGGCATGAGATGCTACCATTTGCTCTCCACGGGTATCGTACCACGGCTCACACGTCAACTGGGGCAACACCCTATTCTTTGGTTTACGGCATGGAGGTTGTCCTGCCTATTGAGGTTCAAATCCCCTCTCTGAGAATTATGAAGGATGCAGGTTTGAATGAAGACGATTGGATTCAGACTCGACTTGATCAACTGAACCTGATTGATGAAAATAGACTTATTGTTGTTTGCCATGGTCAAATTGATCAAAAGCGGATGGTCAAGGCTTTCAACAAGAAAGTCAGACGCCAAGTATATCAAGTTGGGGATCTAGTGATGAAACGTATCATCTTGCCACAAAGTGATCTCAGAGGAAAATGGACTCCTAACTATGAAGGACCCTTTGTAATTAAGAACATATTCTCCGATGGGGCAATGATCTTGACCACCATGGACGGAGACGACCTGCCACACCCTGCGAACACTGAAATAGTCAAAAGATACTATGCATAAGAGACCCTCTAGGTTGACACACCTAGGAAAAACAAGGGGCATCCCGGAGAACTAAAAAGGTTCGGGCAAAAATTAGGGATAAAATAAAAAAATCTGTACACCCGGCAAGTTGAAAACCCGAAAGGGCGACTTGGGCAAAAAAGGGTTTCCCGGTGGACTGAAAACCCGAAAGGGAGGTCCAGGAAAAAGTTAGGGAATTAAAAGCATATGACTATGTCCCGTTGAATCACTTACGGATAACCTTTGACCTTCACTGACAAACTCGGAGTTTCTGATCGATTCAATCATCTTCGGACAAGGCAAATAGACAAAATATTCGGAGATATGAAGGCTATAGCAGAATGGGAACCCCATAGGATTATTACACATAGCTATCTTTCTCTGTATAAATTTTTTTCTTGTTTTTATGGCACCATTACCTTACTAGAATGTTTGTCTCCTTTGTACAAAATACTTATTCAAAGTCAAATACAAAGATATCTCTTTAAAAGTACAGAAAACTATTTATCTTTTTACACTTGTGTTTTATTTGCAAAAACGTCCAATGATTCATTGATGAACATATACATTTGAACGTAATTACTATTTACAAATAAACAGAATAAGAAAGATAATTACTGATAGGTTGAAAGGATAGGAAAATGTATCTAGGCTATTCCATAAGCAATCCCCGTAGTACATCATTTAAAACCCCATCGGAACTAAAAATTTCAAGTTATTAATCCCCAGTAGAAATCATCAGATTTCTCAGGATTCCCGAGCAAATCTCAAGCAGTACATGGCATTTCCTTCACAACAAAATTTACTTCTCTCAGCAAGAGTTCATCAGTACTTCAACCTCGAGACATTGGAAATTCAACATATCCTCATCAGCATTCAAGTATTTATTTTCCTCAATCGAACAGCAATACAGCAAATCAGCTTACATGCGCATACGTTACATCTACATATCATAAACATTGATGAAGCAAATATTGCATCATACATTTCATGCAACATAACTTTGTGTTTCAGGTAACATTTTACCCTTTTCAGGATAAGATTAAACAGCTACCATTAACAATGTACTTTCAGATATAGTACAGATACGCTTCAGACACGGATGCCATTCTGATACTCATTCACATTCATACTTTCAGATATAGTACAGATACGCTTCAGACACAGATGTCATTCTGATACTCATTCAAATTCAGGATTTCATATACAATACAGATACGCTTCAGACACGGATGCCATTTTGATACTCATTCAAATTCAGACTTTCAGATACAGTTCAGATATGCTCCAGATACGGATGCTATTCTGATACTCATTTAAATTCAACTTTCAGATACAGTACAGATACGCCGCAGACACGGATGCCATTCTAATACTCATTCAAATTCAGACTATCAGATACAGTATAGATATGCTCCAAACACAAATTCCATTCAGATGCTCATTCAAAGTTCAAATCTGGATACAATTCAGATATGCTCTAGACACAGACGCCATTCTGATATTCATTCTTTCGACCTAAAACTTACAATTCAACAAACATTCTTGGATGGCATCTACAAGCCCATCTACAAAAACTTTCTATCACCCCTCCAAATGGCATCTTTAAGCCCATTCCTTCTACCATCGCATCGCCGAGTGCAAATTTCTGGGCACTCTAGTGTTTAATCATTCTTTCACCTTCAAGTCACGAACGGCGAAGCTCTCCAATCTAACTCTTCAAGTTTAAGAAGATTGAACAGGGGAATTTGTTGTACCCCAAAATTTTCCCTCTCATTTATCAAGGTTATTCTCACAAGATATCTTGAACTCAAGATTGCATTAGGGTTTGATCAGCTCAAGACACCTCCTCATGCAATGATGACCAAAATTAGGGTTAGAGTTTGCACAAGGATTTTTGGACCATAAATGCTCCATATGACTTTCAAACATCATTATGGACCCCTAAGATAACTCACGACAAGTTTAAAACCTAGAATCATATTTTTGATCAGTCAATTGGACAGTTGACCTGAAAATCAGCTATATTGGGGAAAAAGTAAACCATGGCCAATTTACAGTCAAACTTCATAATTTTTTATCCACATAAACATTCTAGACTCATATGTATCATTTTATCAAGTTTGGACCACAATTCCTCAAGAAATTTGATCAAATCATCAAAAGGGCAAAATGGTCAAAATTAGGGTTTTGACTGAGGAAGGGCAATTTCTGATTTTTGACCTAGAAAATGACCAATTGATTTGAATAATGATTCCAAGGATTCAATTGCATCATATTGACCTAATTACATGTTTCAAAACATTGCAATTTCATTGATAGACAGATGAAATTTGCAGTCAACTGATCAAAAGTCAACTGTATACTGAAAAGTCAAAACTTTGACTTTTTTGTCAAAATCAAGTGCCAAGAGTCACAATTCATCAAAACATGTCAAAATGTGAAACTTGTTCATCGAGAAATCAAGGATTGAAGATTAGGGTTTAAAATTGAAAATTTTCTTAACTTAGAAATTTTTCTAAGTATAGAAAATTTCTTATTTTTTCTCAACTTTAGGACATTTTTTCACCATGATACAAAATGATTCAAAGGAAGTTCCCAACATGAAAGTTGTAGATCTCCGTGAAATTTACAACTTTGCTTCATACACTTTTCCCTAAAGATGCTTGGATCTCAAGATATAAATTTATGAATACATGCTCATGAACTAAATAACTTAGTGAATTTTTTCCCTAATTTAGGCTGGTTTTGGACCCAACTTCATGGAAATTTTTCACCTAGTTCCAAGAAGATTCTTGAAATGAATTTCAAGTATGACTTATAGATAACATTGCAAGCTTTCCAAAATGTCAAAGAACTCCTCGAGATCATTTTTCAGTAGGGAGAATCGAAGAGACGAAGTTGGCAATTTCTCACTTTTGATTCAAGCCATTTCATGAAGAACAAAGTTCCAATCAGTACCTATGCTGCCAAATCCATGCTTTACAGGTCCCAAACTTGTTTCTTACTCCATAATTTAATGCTTACTCAATTGAAAAAGCTTTAATCCAAGCCCTAGAATCTTTCCCCAAGTTGTAATTCCATAAATGGCATAAAGTGGCCATTGCCATTTTGAAAAAGCTCCACTTTTGCAAACTTTACAAATCTTGAGCATTGAACCTGTCTCCTTTGCACATACAAGTACCACAGACCTAAGGCAACTTTTATAGAACTCATACCAACCCTAAGCAGGCCAATACAAGCAGGTAATGCCTTGTCCCTTCACTTTGCTTCAAAAGCAAGAAAGTGTGCCAAAAACCTATTACTCACAAACATGTGGAAGAGCTGACTTAAGACCTTCTCCATACTAATATACAAATACAATACAACAGAAAACACGATTGCTAGAGGCCTGAAACACTCCCAAACTCTAGAACATCAAAAAACTGTCCAAACTTAAAGTTTTTGCATAAGGATAGCAATCCATCATTTGGCTCGTGTGTTTTAAGTTTTAACCATCAAAACACTTTACTTACTTGATATCTAACTGATCCAAACCCTCATCCCTGTACTGTAACCCCTTTTCCATCATCTGCCATTTTTGTTTTCAAAGCTTGCAGGTTGACTTGGATAGAGAGTTTCAGACACTTTCAAAGCAAGGCAAGGGTTGGAACACACTCAGGGAGGTTCAAGCAAGCTCAAGCAATCATCAGGCCTTCATAAAACTCACTCCAATTCCATCCACAATTTCAACTGAAAGAGGTAAAAATCTCAATTTCTATCTCTTCATACAGGCATCCGTTGGCCACGATTTGTGAATAAACAATGTAGACCTCATTGCAACAAAGTTGTACATATACATATCTTGCATTTATTTGGCCTGAGTTGAGAGAATTTCGAACTCGAAGTTCCTGGAAAGATTAGGTTTAAATTTAGGGCTTTTAAAATTCATTATAATATTTGATTGTTAGCTTACATGATTTATATGGTTAGAATCGTGAGACAAAATGCTACAACATTCATGTTATGAGTTTTCATTTTCATGAAGAAATGAGAAAGTTAAAGAGCATCTGGCTGGCTAGAGGAAGAAGACGAAGTACAGGGCAAGGGCTTTGTTTGTGTTATGTTATTTTTGTTTCACATTAATCAATGGATGTATAGCCACCCAAGTGGCAAGGTAGCGCGCTGGTGAGACCCATGTCCTGGGTTCGAACCTTGGCGCTACCTTTTATTTTTTCCATATTTTTTCCTTCTTCATTTTTGGCTGTTTTTGCAGGATTGGGCTTGATTCTTTGGGCCTAGCGTTTTTTACTAACATACTGCTCCTAGTTTCTTTACATCACCCCTGGCCCATTATTTTCATATATTTTTTTTTATTTATTTTTGTTTTCATTTTTGTTTATTAAATATTTTTCTTTAATACATAAAATCTTAAAAAATACAAATAGGATAATATTGCATTTTTATTTTATTTTATTTTTCACATAAAAAATATAATTTATCTTCAGTATATATTAAATTTCTTTCTTAAATAAATTTGTAAAAAATAAAACTTAGATATATTATTATCTTTTCTTTTATATTTATATATATGCTTGTAAATATTTATTTTAGCATATAAAAACTAAATATTTTCATACAATATTATTTATTATTTTTACATAAAAAATATACATAAAAAATAACACATTAAAACTTTATTTTCTTTTTAGGTTTAACTTTGTTCTTTTTTTCAAGAATTAATTTCTTTTTTCCTTAAAATTATTAGGGTTTTAGATTAAAACTCTTTTCACATAAAAAACAAAAACAAAAATCTTTTTCTTGCATGTACATAATGTTGCATATTTAAATATTTTATTTATTTATTCCAATATTCATACAAATTCGATTTGGTTGTAATAATTTATTTAGGTGTACATTCTTGCAAATCCCCATTCAAATTTGTATTCCCCCCTCCCATAAATTGTTGTAATAGCTTAGTAATCTTTACATTACGCAATTTATCGTTTTGCATGTCATGTTAGTAATTAGGGTTTGTATGGTAAGATCAAAACAAAGCAAGTAGAAAACCCTAATACAAGATAAAATCAAAGCATGAAAATGACACACTTGCACACAAGCATCCTTAGGGTTTCTCCACTTGGTGGCCTTATATAAAAATAGCCATATTACGCATGCGAAGTACCTTGGCAAAACAAACAAATATAAGATCATAGTCCCTCGATGGCGCTATTTAAGGTTTCCTTACAAAATGATCTTGGTCCCTCAAAATGCTAAGGTACTTTGCAAACATTGCTAATCATGGTTATACGATGACCTACGCCCGTCCCGTTTACACCCAAAGATAGGGTTGATTACCAAATCAATGGTAAGACAACAATGTCAAAAGCAAAAAAATGAACAAGAAAGACATTTGAGTAGGTAGATTACTTCTCGTTACTTGCTCCATTTCAAAACAACTATCCTTGCTATTTTCAAAACAAACACACACATTTTAAAACATCTTACAATCATTGAAAACATTTTCAAAGAAGACAAACATCTTTGTATACTGTTGTACCCCAAAATTTGCCCTCCCATTTTTCATACAAGATACAATCCTAGGGTTTCTCGGATATTCAAATTGGCTCAGAAATGGATCAGACAGATTCTCTTCCAAGGCAGTAAATCAACAATTAGGGTTTGACGTTTCTCAAAGAAAATCGATTCTTCAAGGCTTCAGATAGTCTTCGTATATCTTCATGTCTCCTCAAGGATGTTCATGCCGAGTTTCGAATCTCGTGTCACAAGTTTGCTCAGTCAGTGGTTTAGACGACTGAAAATGACTCCATTAACCCAAAAGATGACCTTTTGCGAGATCAAGTTCAAGTGACTGTAACTTCTTCGTTATTCGATATTTTTGGGCATTTCTTTTGCGTATGACTCTCCTTGACGTCATCTCCAATTTCTCTTCACAAGTCAAGATTTGATTATGTGCGGAAGATCGTCAGAAAATTTGAATGCTTTAAAGGTCATTTTGCAAATTTGACCTAATCACAAGAAACTCTTGTCCAATTTTCGAGGCTCATAACTTCTTCAACTTTCAATATTATGAAGTGATTATTTTTGCAAAGTATCACAAATAGCATTGTCTATGAGATTACTTCAATGATCAAAGTCAAAATGCGCTTGGAAGACCATGAAATTTATTGAAATTTTATAGGAATTTCTTGACTGTAGAATGTTATTTCTAGATGTTGATCATTATGTTGAGATAATTCATTGAAACAAGAGTTTGAGTTTGAAAGTCCATGGGTAGTTTGTTATTCGTACTTCAAATTGTTTGCGTTTGGACGATAATGATTATTGGATCGAAATAGGATTTTTATCAAAATTCTTAAAGGCAAGATCCATAATTTTGGCTCGTATTTCAAGTTACTATGAATTGAAGATATGAATTTTAATGAAGAAGAGTCGAGGATCCATTCAAATAAATCTTTTGATTTCGGCCAAATTCAAGCATGTGGGGCATAATTCATTCACATGAATTTGTTTCAGGATATTCAAAAGGATTAGTATGCTTATGGCGCAATTTTGATATACTGGAAAAAGAATTCATTCATGTGAACTATTTTGAATTAAAAGAATTCATCAAACTTCATTCATCTTCATCTTCATTCAAGTTTTCAATCTTTCTTTCAAATCAATTACAAGTGAAGCACCAATTCCAATTCAAAATTCAAGACATCCATTTCAAGTTTGCAAGAATTCATGATTCAATCCTACAAGAAATTACAAAGCATTATTCAAGGAATGTTTCAAAGATTCAAGTATCATTCTTTTCTCAAGAGGCATTTTAAAAGGAGAATCCAAATTATGCTCATAATTTAAAAAGAATATCAAGTTTTGTAGAAACAAATTCAAGATGAATCAAGTACGCAAGATTGCACCAAAGTTTCGTTGTTTAATTACAAGTGAATTGGTATACACTTTACAAGTTTCTAAATCTTAAAACTCAAATCTCAAATTCACAATGTTACAAAATTCCTAACAATGTACTAAACTAAAAAAGGAATTCCTTCATCATCAAGCTTTCTTCAACCGTTTCAAGTCACTATTCGTCAATTCTCCCTATCGTCCAATGTGCTCGTACATGTAAACAAAAGGAGAGCATTAGTTAGAAAAATTCATGTCGGAATAAGAATAAGAAATTTTTAAAGAATTATCTACATTTTCATCATTAGGGATTGGTAAGAAGAATCAGAAATAAGGGGGCAACATTTTGTCCGTGTTTGGTCCATTGCAAATCACAATCTATTAATTGGTTCACAGAGGACAAAATAAGGAGAAATACAAGTCAAAATTAATAGTTCATCATGGTCTCAAATGCTGCAAAAAATAGTTTACATCACAGTAAAAAAGAGACTACATTGCAGCCCTCCATAGGCTGTCCACAAGAGGCCAAAATGCTGTCAAAATGGACTGTATTGCAGCCCTTCATAGGTTGTCCATAAGAGGCCAAAATCTGTCAAAAAACAGCTGCAACATACAGCCAAAATTGCACAGATATAGGCCAAGTCAAAACTGCAACAAGAAAGGAGTAAAGCAGCATAACAGATATGTTCAAAAACCAATAACTTTTCCCCCCAAAAAAAGTTTGTTTTTCAGATGAAGAGAAGAGGCATATAACATAGGCAATTCGGGACAGAAGGGGGAGAACAATTTTTATTATTCAAAAAAAGTAACAGCAAGAACACATACAAAAAAAAAACAGAGAGAAACCAAAGATCAAAAAAGAATACAATAGCATCACAAAGCAGACATAAAACCCCAGAAAATTTTCATCATTTTCTCTTCCAACCCCTTCAGAAATTAAAGAGAGAAAGTTCATAAAAGAGACTTCCCTGTCAAACAAACGCCGACATCAAAAAACGAGTGAGGAACAAGAAAGCAGACGGAGGTAGCAGTATAAAGAGGTCGTTTGCAAAATCTCTGATACTGTAAGTTTGTTTCCCGACCTTTTAAGATCATTGCCATTTTGCTTTGCTTCAAAACTGCTTCATAGCTGCTACATGCTTTTTTTCCACCATTGTTTAATCAAGACAACATAGAGTCTTTTCTGTTATATAACTAAAAAAAAATAAACAAAAATAACAAATGAACAGTAAGGAGACGAACTGTACCTCTTCTTTCTATCTTCCCATCTAGCTTTGGCTAGTATTGAACAAACCACTCTCAAAGCATAACAGAAAACAAATCTCAAGTAATAATCTTTTAGTAACCGTTTTCCGTCACTGCAATGGCATGTACCAAGCAATTGCTCGCAAGTCCACCAGCGGAAAAATCCCAAGAAAACCCGATTAGGCTCCGAAACAAAAAAAAAAGAACACCTCTCAATATTATCTAGTAACGGATTTAAGGAAAAAAGGCATCATGCATGTTAAGATTCGATACAGAGAGATTGGTTCTGTACCGGATAGTTTACCTTGATTTAGTTTGTCCATGAGGCTTTACAGTTTTGTCACACCAAAAGCAGTTGAATGATGAACGGCGTCACGCTGATAAGGAACAAAAACTCGCGATGAAAACGACATGGATGTTTCGAAGGAAATTGTTGTTGGATAAAAACATGGAAACTGAGTTAGAGTTTAAAATGGAGGAACATAGGGAATACGTTTACGGCAAGGAGAAGAAGAGAAAGAAACGAGTGAGTTAAAGAGAGAGAGAGAATAATGTTGCTTTAATTGTTTGTTCAATTTTGGATTAAAAATCACTAATTTGGTTAAAGTTTTCCCCTTTCCATATGCTGACTACCGACAGCCCCTTCCTATTCCCATTTAGGGTTACAACAACTTTGTATCTTCTTAGGCCAAACCGGGTCGGCCCCTTTGGGCCTGTTGGCCCAATTCGTCACCGTTTCCTTTTTAATTTATTTGAGGCGTAAATATAACAAACAAATAGTGTAGTGTAGTTGGCAAGATGTGTCTGTGATATTCCAAGTGGTCTGAGTTCGATTCCTCCCGTGGGCACCTTTGTTTTGCTTAATTCTTTCAATCTTTTTCTTTAATTTTTTGGATTTATGTTTAGTTCTAATTCTAAAATTCAATTAAACTTAAAACATACTTTTTTTATAATTAGTTTGGTTTAGGCTTTGTGATTTTTTTTTATCAAATTCTTTTTTCTTTCTTTAATAAATTCTTTTTTAAAATAAAATTATTAATTAAAATAATAAAATTCAAAAGATATATAGAATAGTTTATTTTTATATACTCTCACAAATATAAGATATCAAACAAAAAGATACATACGTAATTGACTTATTTGCTTTTAAATTTTCTTTTATTTCCAAATGTTACAAACCAAATACTTAGAATTTTATTTTCATACTTTGTTAATTATTTTCACTAAGACTATTATATTTATTTCAAATTCGATTTGGTTGTATTGTTTGCTATTTGGACCTTTTAATCGCATTTGACTCATCCCCGTTTGTAAAAATTGTACCTCTATTCCCGAACACTTTGTAATAGCGTAGAATTTCAATTCCCACAATTTACTATTTTCCTTATACTGTATAGTAATTAGGCGTGCATGGCAAGACATAAAATCAGTCGCTAGATAACCTAATTTCAAACGAAATAACTTGAAACGAACACACTTTTTCACACGTGCACCTCTAGGGTAACCTCGCTTGTTACCTCGAAAAATACAGTCATGTCCCTCGAATATGGGATGCTTTAGCAATGACCCTTCAATAAAAAAGATCGTAGTCCCTTGATGACCCTCGATGTTGCCTTCGATAAAACGATCTCGTCCCTTACGAAAATTGTTAAAGCGTCTCATAAGTTGCCTTCGATGACTGTAAAATTGACCCGTGCCTGTCCCTTCACATCCAATGATGGGGCTTCTTACCAAATTAATGGTAAGATAGCAACATTAAAAGGAGGAAGAAAAGAACAATTGAAAACCTTTCGAGTAGATAGATTCGCTCCTAGTTACTCGCTTGCTCACGATAAAAACATTTTTACACCTACACTTTCATTTTAAAACATTTTCAAAAGACAAAACATTTTGTATACGTTCTTATAGAGACGATAACTATTACAAAACATCTTTTTCAAAACCACTTTCGAAAACACATTCCACAAACACATCTTTGAACTATCTTTCGAAACAAAACTTTGTACGTATTCTTATAGAAACGAGAACCATTACAAAGAGATTTTTCAAAACAATTTCAAAGCCCACACCACAAGCACACTGTCAAATAAAAGCAAGTAATCTAAATGAGTAACTAAGAGCCCATGGAAAACCATGGATGAAAAGGGTGCTAATACCTTCCCTTTTCATAATCTACCCCCCGAACCCGAGAAATAATCTCGAAAGGTCTTTCCTGTGCTTTTTTACCTTTCCTTTTGGATAAAATAAAAGTCGATGGCGACTCTTGCTATCCGTACAAATGCGATTGAAACTCAAAACACCAAGTCAGTTCTCCCACCATATCACAGAACTGGCGACTCTGCTGGGGAATTTATTCTAAAAAAAAGTGGGGTTACCTTAGGGTTAGATCACCTTTACTTGCTTTCATTATTTGATTTGTGTGCTTTATATTTAGTTCTTCATATTGGGCTTGCTTTGATCCTCCACCCAGATTTGGGACACCTTTTTAGGTAAATAGCAAAAGATTGTGGAGACTGTATGGCGTAGACCGATATGGTTGAAATAATGGCTATGTTAGTGTGACGCATTTGTGGGTACCGGTATCCCTCGTGGTGAATCGAGGAGAATACGGGGCCGCTGAGTGGCGTCATGAAGCACTAATTGACATTAGAACCCTAATTTAACAAACTTGGCCATTAGGACGTAGTGAGATAGCCGATTTCGGTGTAGAGCTGAAAATTGGTTGATACTCAATACTACACTCATTGAGGCTAGACTTTTGGGATATCTCGGCCGCAAGAAAATATTGTTGTGCTGAGACAATGCCTAAGAGAAAGGTTGGTGATATTGAGATCTTTTAGAACCCGGTCATTATTTCTAGGACAGGTTGAGCCAGCTAGACTTCAAGAGGGTACTTACCTACAAAACTCATGCAAGCCTAAAACATAGGGTTTTGTTTGTTGTATGTGTATATGTTTGCTTGTACATAAACATCATAAACATCATCAACATCATATGCATGCTCACTAACCATTTCAAGGATTTAGAAATTTATCTTTGTTTTTATTTTGTAGGACATGAATTCTCTCCGAAGAAACACCATCCGAATCAGCTTTGTAAAAGCACATCATCAACTTTAAGAGCTAGCCTCAAGAGTGCCCGGGAATTCTCCTTTTACCAAGAAATATGGTCGACTCCTCAGTTTGGCTACATCCAACTTCCAAGAAGAGATGATGTGTGTACTATTCCAATTCTTTGATCCCGTACATCATTGTTTCACTTTCCCGGACTATCAGTTGGTACCTACACTAGAAGAGTTCTCTCTACTCTTAGGGTGTGCCCTTCATTACTTTGTCCAATATTTCATCATATCTCTTTACTCTATCTGATTTCCTCACCATGATAATTTTAATATTTTTCTCGTATTTAGATCAGTAGCAAATTTTTACTAAATCATTATTCCAATGGCATAGATTTCAATAAGTAACATTTTTTTTCATATTCAGATCAACAAAAAACACCACCTTCTAATTTTCTTTTATTTTGATCATTATTATATTTTTGTTGTATATATAAGATATTTTAATTTTTTCCCGTATAGATATTTATTTATTTTAAATGTTTTTAAAGAATCATTTTTATAAATATTTATAAATTTTAGAATTTAATGTGACAATAATACTAAATTTTATAAATAGCATGCGTAACAATTGAAATAGAAAATTATATGTTATGTCTCTCTTCTTTATAATTTAAATTCCTTGAATAGTAGTATATAAAAAATAAGGTAACATTTTTATAAAAAATATTTTGAAAGTAACTGAATATATAATTTATAAATCATCAAGTTGTGATTATGCTCTCTCTTTGTAATTTGTAACATATATAGAAATGATTAAACAAATACAACCAAGTATCCTAGAAGAACCTTTCAAAATAAATATAGAAAATAAAATCAAACTAAGATGTCAATTGGTTCTTTCTGATTATACTCATCTTGCTTCGACTCCACCACTCTCTCCAATGTTGGTTGTCTCATTCATTCCTTCATCGTATCTAAACAACATAAGATCAAAACAACATAAGATAAAAAAATGAAAAAGAAAACTTATTAAAACCAAAACAATATCAAACAACATCTATGACCAACACACCATCATCACAGTGATCTATATTAACTTCTATTTCCTACATACCGTACTTACTAAAATTATACTTACAAAAATTGAAGAAATAAAAAAACAAACGCGATTTAATCTGAAGCATACATCGATAATTTCGTTAAACTTCAAAAACTATTTAACCTGAAACATTAAAAGTCGTGCATTTACCGATGAATGTTTACTCTTTCACCAGTTGGCAAAAGAATCACCGCCGAAGCTTTACATGTGAAGAGGGCCGACATCGTAGCCAATTGGGAGACAAGAAGTGGGGTTAAAGGCTTTCTAGCTAAGTTTCTGTTGGAAAAAGCTCGTTCATTCTGGGATGACATGGATTTCCAAGCTTTTGAAGACGTACTGGCTCTCCTCATTCATGGTTTGGTTCTGTTTCCCAATTTGGACCAATTCATAGACGTTAATGCCATCAAAGTCTTTCTCTCTCGCAATCCTATACCTACTTTACTGGTAGACATCTTGCATTGCCTTCATACTCGCACCATGAAGAAAAGAGGTACCCTTTTATGTTGTATCCCCCTACTCGCTAAGTGGTTCACTTCACACCTGCCTCAGTCAGCATTGAAGAACGAGCAAAGATTGACTTGGTCTCAAAGGATGATGTCTCTCACCCACTCTGATATTCGTTTATGCTCAAGATCCTTGGAAGATATCTCTATCATTGATCGATGTGGGGAGTTCCCTAATGTACCTCTGCTTGGTATTAGGGGAGGTATCACCTACAACCCATGCTTAGCTCTTCGGAAGTTTGGGTATGCCCGAAGATACGGCCCTCATGAGATGCTCATCCGAGGTCTGGTGTTCGACTATGACAAAGAAGACCAAGGTTACCGGCAGAGGTTTACACGTGCTTGGGCAATGGTGAACAAGGTGGACAGTAGGACTTTGGGACTTAAGAACTCTATCCCTCTCGAGCCTTACCTTAAGTGGGTACGGGCTTGTGCCCAGAGTCTCTTGATGCCTTACCCTTCCAGCCTTCTTGTCATCATTGAGCCTGTCATTGAAGGAGACGTCCCATACACTGTTCTTCGTCCTGACATGCCTACCTCTCTCGAAGACCTGCAGAAAGCTTGGGTTTAGTTAAAGGAAGAGCGAGACACCTTTGAAACCCAGTAAAACGCCAGTGAGAAGAAGGTTCTAGAGCTCACCAAACTGCTTCATGAAGAGAAAAATCTAAATACCTACATTGCTCCAAAGAGGATGCATTCAGCCTTTTTGTCTTAGGAGTTTTTGTTGTATTTTGTTTCTTTCTTTGTAAGCCCAAGGAGGCATGATGTATTCAAACTTGGTTTATTTAATATGACGTTGTAGCGGTGAAAATCGGAAATCAAGCTATTAATTAACTTGACTCACAAAAAGCAAGAGTCGCCACCGCGCTTTATTGTTTCCAAGGGAAAAGGGAAAAGAGCGAAATAAAACCCTAAAATATGCAATGTAAAGTAATATTTAAAAGTAATGAAAATACAACGCGTTTTTAAAAGAGATCGAGAGTTCGGGGGTTGGTTATACAATGGGAAGGTATTAGCACCCAATGCATCTGCGGTACTCCGCAGGAACCTTTTGAAATATCTGTTTTTTGGTTAAAATTGTTTGTTTGATTAAAATGGTTCGTTTGGCTAAAAATAGGTGTTGGCGAGATTTTGAAAATGTGATAACCTAATGTCGAAGTTTTGACTTAAAAGGTATGAGTTTGAAAATGGAGTCTTTTGGGAAAATTATCTTGAGTTTAGCAAAATAGTAAACAAACAAAAAATGAAAAAAAGGGTATTCGCACGATCGGATGAGATGTATTTGATGACGTGAAGTCAACAAATTTAAATCTTTCCCTTGGAGTTAAAACCACAGACGGATAAATAAGCTAAGAGTATATCAAACCTTAGGTGAAAATAAATCACAAGCCGACAGCATCTTCAAAAAACCTAATGTGAGATAATACTCCAAGCATCAGATAAAGCGCAAAGGCGGTGGATAAAGCTCACGGTGTCAGATAAGAATCCCTGCATCACAAGAGATATACTGACAAAATCTAACAGCACGGGAAACTTATGTGCGTCCGTACAATTTTCAGAAGTTAGTTGGAATTAAAAATAAAATCACAATGCAATGAAAATAATATCTATATAGACGGAATTTATTTACCAATGAAATGAGTAAAATATACAGTAAAAAATATTATGTACAAGTATATATTTACAGTACCAAATATTTAATCAAAATAGTAAAATACAATAAAAAGGTAAAAGGGAGAAGTATGGGAATTGTGGATGCGCTATGTGAGAATGAGTGCTTAAAATAGATTTTCGGAAACCTTCACAATAACAAACGCGTTAGTAGCATAAGCGGAATACAAATTAAAATTGAAACAAAATTGCAACAATTAGTATTTACAAGATATAAAAAGAAAATGAAACTTGCATGAATGCACATGGACAAATCAAGAACCAAACAAATGATGATTATTCAATTCCAAACATGGTAAACGATGTTCTAAACAACCCTTTACTCCACCAAACCGAATCTGGGAAGAAGCTATACCAGGGAAGGAAAACATTTCTAACAACACCATAAACTACTTCCTTCTTGAAACGAAGTGGCTCAGCATGCACAACAGGAGAGTTTATAAGATACAAACGCAAGGCATATGCTCCATAATCATTAATAACATCCATTGGTGAAGGATAGTTTTTCAGGCTTTTGCTCATCTTTTTTTCATCTTCGGCTAGGACAAGTCCATTGAAAATTAGATTCCTAAAGGCAGGCTTACCAAATAATGCAGTAGCCAGCACAACCACGGGTCTGATCCAGCCCTTCAGCGACAAAATGGCCAGGAAAATTCTTCTCAAACAGCTCAACATTTTCAAAAGGATAATGAAAATACGCATAAGGCATGGACCCATTTTCAAACCAGCAATCAAAAACATCATCAACACGTCGAAGCACACTGCCACTTTCACTATGAATTGTAATATGATCAATGTTATGCTGATGAAGGTCGGACACCTTTACACCTGAAAGATTTTCAAGTTTTGCAATAGAATCTATGACAACTATATCTTTCTCATCCTCACTAATCCAAAAGTAGCAGAAGGAGAGGTTTGGGAGTATGAGAGGAAGTATTGGGTTTATTTGTTTGTGTGAAGATTGAAGAGAGGGTTTTGTTTGTGTTTATGCAAAGTGTAATTAGTTATGAATGAGAAAAAGGTTTTGACATGAATGGGTGGTAGTGTAGTTTGAATCGTGGGTACTTGAATCAGAGCGGAATAAGGGTGGTGGATGTTATGGGTAGGAAGAAACAGAGGCAGAAAATTAAAGGAATGGAACCAGTAAGATTGTTTCGAGAAAGAGAAATCACCTGAAGCTTCGGAAGCGCCGAAATCGCCGACGGAAGCACACCGCCGAGTGCATTTCCCTCTGCGCTCAGATGCACGAGCGAAGAGAAATTAGCAAGTGCAGAAGGTAAAGTTCCTCCAAGGAAATTATGGTCAAGCCAGAGATATTGCAGTTTCTGAAGCTCCCCAAACGTCACGAGAATCTCACCGGATAACTCATTGTACGAGAGGTTGATAAGCTGAAGATGAGACAAATTAGCAACAGTCTCCGGAATCTCGCCAGAGAAAATGTTCGACGAAAGGTCAAGGTACTTGAGACTAAGAGGAAGCTCCCTCGGAATAGTTCCAGAGATATGATTCTGAGCAACGTTGAAAATCTGAAGACCGGTGAGGTTTCCGATCTCCGGCGGAACGTTACCGGAAAACGCATTATCCTGCAAGAACAAAAACCGTAGAAGCTTACATTCCATGAGTGACGAAGAAATACTACCGTTGAAGAAATTTGAACGAAGGCTTATCTTCTTCAACATGCTCAACTCAGAGAGACGTTCACTGAGTCTACCACCGAGTTGAAGACGAGGCAAACGCAGCTCAGTAACTCGGTCGTTGTTGCAAGCAACGCCGCGCCAGTCACACGGCACTTCCGGCGAGGAAGTATCCCAACCGTCGAGAGCTCCGAGAGGATCATGGAGGTTGAGCTTAAACGACGTTAAGGCTTGGATCTCTATGCTGCGATCGGTGTAGGATAAGAACGGTGCGCAGAGTGCGAAAATGTGAAGAAACGCATGCATAGTTATGGAGAGAAGTGAAACAGAGAAGTGTAATGAGGAAGATTATTATAGTATGTTATGGTTAACATTTAGAAGCGTACAATAGCATAGTGCAGAGTGAATAAGGGGAGTATCTTAAATGTGCGCCAGTATGCGTATTTCCAGATTATTGCAAATAAATTCTGTGTTCTTAAGATGGAAAGTGGAAAATCTAATTTATGATTTATGTGTGTTGTAGAAGGAAAAATGCTTGCGTAAAGAAGAATAGAGAGATACTGCTAGTTATTTGTTGTATTTTTTTGTTTTTTGTTGTATCAGGGGAAGAGATTGAATAGAGGGGGAAAGGGTAAAAATTGATTAATATGGTTTTGGCAATTTTGTATCGATCCTCAATTTCATCCAACAATCAATAGGAATAGAGTGTAGCATAAATAATATATTTTATGATCAAATAGTCCTTAAATGCCTAAAATAAAATAAAAACCTGGAATTATAAAAAATAACTCAATTTAAAATGATTTTTTTGAATATTTTATGAATAAAAAATAAAGACCCAAAATGACCGAAAATGATAAAAGAACGGACGAAAATTTATCCGAAAAAATAAAATGAACACATTAAAATAATCTACATGTCACAAAGATTAAAGGAAAAAATGTTCAAGAAGTCAAAAAATCAAAAATAAAATAATAATAAAAATATCAGACTAAACAGACGTTTAAGGTTAAAAAATGAGACTTCGAACTGTACCGAAAAAATAAAGCGAGCATACCGTCATAATCTACGCGAAGCACAGATTCATAAAATGATCGGTAAAAGGTGAAAACTTGAAATATTTTCTCGCTACTTTCCCGCATAGTGTCGAATCGCTTTTAACAGTCTGTCTATAAAACCGAAATATTTTATTATCGACATATAAACAACTTGGAGCAGTGCAAGAAAATAGTAAACAGATAAAAATGAATGAAGTGAAATGTCGGGTATTTTACAACTGAAAGACGATGCAAACTTTGATTTAAACTGACTTTTCTGGTCAACTTAAATACGACTAATGATGCAAAATATGATGAATGGAGATATTTACTAATGATTGTGGCCAAATGACAAAATATGGTATGAATGTGCGACTGAAAAAATTAGGGGCGAAATTAAGGGTGCAACGGTGTGCCTTGATGAATCAGTTTTCGAGAATCCACAATCAACCGTACTTCGGGCTTGGGAGACTCAAAACTTTAATTGAGGCGTGACACCTGATGCTCTTGATTCAGACCTGTCTCTGCACATGAAGCAAAAGAAAACATGAACATACACCTTTGTATGGATTAGAAATTAGTGATACATAGGTTAAAAATGTTCAAAACACTTGACAACCTTCGCATAGTCAATGCTTAAAGGTGAGAGATTAAAACCGACTGTATTTCATGACCTTGACTTATCTTTAAAAATGCAAAAATAAAAATGGGATCTTAGGTCAAAAATTGGGGTACAACAGACGTGTGTTCCTTTTTTTGGTTTGAACAAATTTAAATCTCTAAATGTCCTTGAAATCATTTGCATATTGCATCTTCATTCATTATAACATCATACAGGTTTCTCATAACAGGTCGCCTTATCCTTCTACTATTTATTTCAGTGAGATGGATGTTGAACAGACTGTGAAAGATCTTCAGGCGCAGAATGCCAAATTTCAACAAATGCTCATGGATCTAACAAAAGGTCAGGAAGAGTTGAAGACTCTGCTGGCCAAAGAGAAGAAGAAGAAAACAAAGAAACCAATCGGTGTTGTAATCATGGGAAGAAGGTTTAAAGGACAGACCATGCGAACTTTAGACTTTGCAACATTGTCAGGCGAAGGAGATAATCAAACCCAAGAAGTGAACAATGACCCAGTATCCGAAGGAGAGGAAGAGCCTGATTACTCTGAGGAACAATATCTTCCTGCTGATGATAAATACAAAAAGCTAGAGGATCGTTTGAATGCCATGGAGATTCAGAGATTACCCGGTTTGGACTTTGAAGAATTAGGACTCATCTTGGGGGTTGTCATCCCACAAAAATTCAAGGTCCTAACTTTCGCCAAGTACGATGGTGTCTCTTGTCCGAAGCTACATCTAAGGTCATATGTCAGAAAGATTCAACCCCACACGGCTGACAAGAATTTGTGGGTGCATTTCTTCCAGGAGAGTTTATCTGGGACGCAGTTGGATTGGTTCTACCAATTGGAAGGGACCAATGTTCGCAATTGGGAAGAGTTGGCCGCCGCTTTCTACAAACAATATCAGTATAATGCTGATTTGGCTCCGACTAGGACACAGTTACAAAGCATGTCTATGGGAATAGATGAAGGTTTAAAAACCTATGCTCAAAAATGGAGGGATCTCGCAGGTAGGGTCCAGCCCCCTTTATCCGACAGAGAATTAGTGGATATGTTCCTAGGCACCTTGTCAGGACCATTTTCAATCACTTAATTAGGAGTTCCTCAGCTGGGTTTACTGAATTAATTATGACTGGTGAGAGGGTTGAGGTCGGTATAAAAAGTGGAAAAATTCAAAGAGATGCATCCTCGAGTATAGTGAAGAAACCCTTTGTTGGAAAGAAGGAGGTCAGTGTTGCATATGGTCATAGGAATCGAAACAAAACCAACCGTCATCCGGCAGTAGGGGCTGTCATGATTTCTAATCCTACGCCAAATCAGTAGCGAAATTATCAGCGCAAACCAGAAGCGCCCATGAGACAATTTACCTGCATTAACATGACTATGTCTCAAGTTTTGCCACACCTTCTCAAGAGAAATCTGGCAACTTTAAAGGAAGCTCCCAAGAATCCCAATACTGCTTCTCCTCGCTACAACCCGAACGCTCGATGTGCCTATCATTCTGAAAGCCCGGGGCATGATACAAATGACTGTTGGGCCTTAAAGAATAAGGTGCAAGACCTTATCGATGCGAAAGAGATTGAATTTGAGCCCCTAGAAACGCCTAATGTTATAACGGCACCAATGCCCAGACATGGCCAAGGTATCAATGCCATTGATGATGATTGTTTTGTTTCCTCTATGAATGGCTTAGTTACTCCTCTGTTAACCATTAAGCAGAATCTACTGCAAGCTGGCCTTGTTCCCAGGCTGCGATGAAGATTGTCACCTATGCAAATCTCTACCGAATGGATGTTTGTTACTAAAGATAGGCGTCCAGCGCCTGATGACTAGTAAAGAAATCCTATTTGAAAAGCTACCTCTTATCAAAATCTCTCATCAAGATGTTTCAATAATCACCATTTCCGACAATCCTCCCAGGGTCTCCACCAAAAGACCCGTCAGGATTACATCCGCTCCCAGATCTGCACCCTTAATCATCACTATGCCAAGACCAATACCATACTCCTCGGATAAAGCTGTTCCCTGGAGTTATGAGGCTGACGTTTATTACTATGGCATCAAGCAAGATCAGTTGGCCGTCAAAGAGGATGTTGCGAGAGATATTGATCCTGATGTCGATAACATCACTGAAACCAGCAAAATAACAAGAAGTGGAAGAGTCTTCTCACTTGAGATTTTTCCAAAGACCGTTGCTACTCCTGTGATCATTACTACTGCCGTTTCTACCGACACTCCCAGTAATGCTCCTACTGTTATCCCTACTGCCTATACAAGGGGCAAGGAGGCTTTGGTCGAGCCTGCCCAAGCAAGAGAACATCCTGAGGTCATCCTTGAAGCTTCTAGAAAAGAGATAGAAGAAATCCTGAAGATAATCAAGAAAAGTGACTACAACATTGTAGAACAATTGGGGCAGACCCCTTCGAAGATATCATTGTTTTCCTTACTTTTGTGTTCTAAAACTCACGCCAAAGCCTTGGTAAAGTTTCTTAAGACCGCTCACGTCCCCCAAGAGACCTTCATCGACCAATTTGAAGACTGTGTGGCCAATCTGACTGCTGATAACAGATTGGGCTTTTCCGATGTTGATTTAACCTCTAAGGGAAGGAAGCACAACGATGCCTTACATATTTCCATTTAATGCAGGGGCACCACACTTGCCCATATTTTGGTGGATATCGGTTCATCATTGAATGTCTTGCCCAAAAATGCCCTCGACCGACTGGATTGCGAGGGGCTCATCTTGAAACCTAGCAACATCATAGTGAGGGCCTTTGATGGTTCCAAGAGGACAGTGCACAGAGAAGTTAGTATCCCCATAAAAATTGGGACTCAGACTTTTGACTCAATTTTCTATGTGATGGACATCCGCCCTTCATACTCTTGTCTATTGGGTCGACCCTGGATCCAAGGTGTTGGTGCCGTCACTTCTACCCTACACCAAATGCTAAAGTACCCGATCAGAGGGAAGATTGTTACAGTTCACGGAGAGGAGGAATACATGGTTAGCCATCTGAACTCTTTCAGGTATGTTGAAATGGATGGTGAATTCATAGAGACTCCCTGTCAGAAATTTGAGGAGGTTCCAGCAACAGTCGCAGCAACCAAGTCTACTCCAAAGGTCCCGAATATTACCAGACCTCCACTAAAGATGGCCTCGTTGAAAGACGCTTGAGCAGTAGTTGAAGAGGGAGGATGTACTATTTGGGGTCAGCTTCCGGATATTCCCTACAAGTCCGACAAATTTGGGTTGGGGTTCACTTCAGAGGCTCAAAAAGCTATTCGACGTTCTCGCGCTGGGGGACCACCTCTGCGTATCAGCAACCAAGGAGTCAATGCAATTGAATACCGTGATGACAGTTGTGACATGGACGAATGGATTTTTCCAACCATCGACGGAGGGCTCAACAATTGGGAGGCCAAAGATTTCATTCCTATTACTTTTATTCAAGAGTAATTGTCTTTTAATATTTTCAGGCTTGTAATATTTAAACAATTCAGACTTTTTAAAACCTTGTGTCTTACCTGAGGCACAACGGTCCATTTGTGAGGGTTGTCACTTCATTCTCATATGTCATTAATGAATCATGGACGTTTTTGCATCAAATTTTGTTTTCTTTGTTTTTTTCTTTCTTACATTTTATTTCTTTCAAAGGTAGCTATTCTCTTACACACACTCACTTATTAAAAGTGAAGATCCACATCCACTCAGAATTCCATGGGTAACAATTCTACTATGGCCAATTGTGACTTTGAAAATCCGATCTACCAAGATGATGAGGAAGATTATGAAGTGCCAGGGGAGTTGGCCAGGTTGTTGCAACAGGAAGAAAGGACCATTCAGCCACATGAGGATCCGGTCAAAATAGTTAACTTAGGAACTGAGGAAGATAAGAAGGAGGTCAAAGTGGGTGCCAATCTGAAACCCAGTGTCAAGGAGCGTCTGATTCAATTATTTCACGATTATGTTGAGATATTTGCCTGGTCGTACGAAGACATGTCGGGACTAGATGCAGACATTATGGTACATCGTCTGCCTACAAAGGAAGATTGTCCCCCAGTAAAGCAAAAGGTTCGCCGCATGAGGCCTGATATGTCGGAAAAGATCAAGGCAGAAGTCATGAAGCAATTCGATTCCGGATTTTTGGCTGTGACCTCTTACCCCCAATGGGTGGCCAATGTTGTTCCTGTACCTAAGAAAGACGGTAAAGTGCAGATGTGTGTGGACTACAGAGATTTGAATAGGGCAAGCCCCAAAGATGAATTCCCACTCCCTCACATCAACATCCTAGTCGACAATATGGCGCAACACAAAGTGTTTTCCTTCATGGACGGTTTCTCAGGCTACAACTAAATTAAAATGGCACTTGAGGATATGGAGAAAATGTCCTTTGTTACATAGTGGGGAACTTTCTGTTATAAGGTCATGCCATTCGGACTGAAGAATGATGGGGAAACTTATCAACGCACCATGGTAGCCTTATTTCATGACATGATACATCATGAGATAGAGGTCTACGTAGACGATATGATAGCAAGATCACTGACAGAAGAAGAGCACCTTGATCACTTACAGAAACTGTTTGAGAGGCTGAAGAAGTACAAGTTGAGATTGATTCCAAACAAGTGTACATTCGGAGTACGATCTGGTAAACTCTTGGGCTTTGTCGTCAGCAACAAAGGTATTGAAGTTGATCCTGCCAAGGTTAAAGAGATACAAGAAATGTCATCTCCTCGTACTGAGAAAGAAGCCAGAGGATTCTTGGGACGTATGAATTACATAGCCAGGTTTATTTCTCAGCTGACAGCTACTTGTGAGCCAATCTTCAAACTCTTGAAGAAAGATCAAGTAGTCAGATGGAATGACGAATGCCATGTTGCTTTTGAAAAAATCAAAGAATATCTGCAAGAGCCTCCTGTTATGTTGCCACCTGTCGAGGGAAGGCCATTGATCTTATATCTAACTGTTTTAGAAAACTCAATGGGGTGTGTGTTGGGGCAGCATGACGAGTCTGGCCGAAAAGAGCATGCTATTTATTACCCGAGCAAAAAGTTTACCGACTGTGAAACAATATATTCACTGCTCGAGAAAACTTGTTGCGCTCTGGCATGGGCTGCTCGCCGGCTGAGACAGTATATGCTGACCCATACTACTCTGTTGATATCTAAAATGGATCCGATAAAGTACATCTTCGAGAAGCCCTCTCTTTCTGGGAGAATAGCGAGATGGCAGATAATCCTGACAGAATATGACATACAGTATACTACCCAGAAAGCTATAAAGGGTAGTGTATTGGCTGATCACCTCGCGCACCAAGCTATGGAAGACTATCAGTCCATTAAGTTTGAATTCTCGGATGAAGACATCATGACGTTAGACAACTGTGAAGAAATCAGGCCACATGACGGACCTGAACAAGGATCCCGATGGACCCTATTCTTTGATGGGGCATCCAACACACTTGGAAATGGTATCGGTGCCGTACTCATATCTGCAGAAGGATGTCATACTCCATTCACTGCCAGACTTTGCTTTAACTGTACAAACAACATGGAAGAATACGAAGCATGCATCTTCGGTCTCAAAGCTGCTATAGACTTGGGGATCAAATACTTGGATGTATTTGGAGATTCAACTTTGGACATCAGTTAAGTCAAAGGGGAATGGGACACCAAGCACCCCAACCTTATCCCTTATAAAGAACATGTGTTGACATTGCTGCCGCATTTCGAGAAGATTACCTTCGAGCATTTCCCGCGAGAAGAAAATCAGCTAGTGGACGCATTAGCTACAATGGCATCTATGTTTAAACTCAATTGGGATAACGAGGCTCCTCAAATCACCATTGAGCAGATGGATGAACCAACTTACTGTCACGAGATCGGTACTGAAGAAGTAGTTGATCAACCTTGGTTCCACGAAGTTAAAAGGTATCTCGAGTCTCAGGAATACCCCAAAGGAGCTTCGGTGAATGACAAGAAGGTTCTCGGCTAAATTCTTCCTTAGTAACGGCATTTTGTACAAACGCAGTCATGACTCTGTATTGCTTCGGTGCATGGACAAGGCTGAGGCTGAAAGGATCATGGTTGAATTTCACGAAGGCACTTTTGGTACCCATTCCAGTGGGCACACAATGGCAAAGAAGATCCTACGAGCAGGCTATCATTTTTCTACCATGGAGGCAGATTGCTACCAATACTCTCGGACTTGCCATAAGTGTCAGATTTATGCTGACAAGGTGCACGTACCTCCGGTTCCTCTGAATGTCTTGACGGATACTTGGCCCTTCGCTATGTGGGGAGTCGATATGATTGGGTAAATCAAGCCAACGGCCTCCAATGGACACCGATTCATCTTAGTGGCCATCGACTATTTTACAAAGTGGGTTGAGGCAGCTTCCTTTGCTTCCGTTACTAAGAATATGGTCGCTCGGTTCATCAATTAGAATATCATCTGTCGGTACGGTATCCCAGAGAGAATCCTCACTGATAATGGTAAGAATCTAAACAACATTATGATCACCACCTTGTGCGAGCAATTCAAGATTCAGCATCACAATTCTTCCCCTTACCGGCCAAAGATGAATGGTGCTGTAGAAGCTGCTAACAAAAACATTAAAAAGATCATACAGAAAATGACAGTCACATACAAAGACTGGCATGAGATGCTACCGTTCACTCTCCATGGGTATTGTACCACAGCTCGTACATCAACTGGGGCAACACCTTTTTCTCTCGTATACGGCATGGAAGTTGTCTTGCCTATTGAGGTCCAGATCCCCTCTTTAAGGATCATGAAGGATGCTGGTTTGAATGAAGAATATTGGATTCAGACTCGGTTTGACCAACTAAACTTGATTGATGAGAAGAGGCTTACGGTTGTCTGTCATGGTCAGATATACCAAAAACGTATGATCAAGGCTTTTAATAAAAAGGTCAAACGTCAGGTATATCGGGTCGGTGACTTGGTAATCAAGCGTATCATTTTGCCACAAGGTGATCCCAGGGGCAAATAGACCCCTACATATGAAGGGCCGTTTGTAATCAAAAACATTTTCTCTGGTGGAGCAATGATCTTGACCACTATGGATGGCGACGACCTCCCGCACCCTATAAATATGGACATAGTTAAAAGATACTACGCATGATCAAAGACCCGCTAGGTTTACTGGCCTAGGAAAAAATAAGGGCTTCCCGACGAACCAAAAGGGTTCGGGAAAAAATAAGGGATGAGAATAAAAAAATCTGTACACCCGGCAAGTCGATAACCCGAAAGGGCGGCTTGGGAAAAAAAGGGTATCCCGATGGACTGAAAACCCGAGAGGGCGGTCCAGGAAAAAGTTAGGGATAAAAGTGTATGACTATGTCCCATTGGATCATCTGATAGACAATCTTCAACATCGACCAATCAACTCAAATGGCCCTAAATCAATCCAATCAACTTCGCCGAGGTGACAAATGTACAATACATTCAGAGACATGAAGACTATAGCAGAATGGGAACCCCATGGGATTATTTCACATAGCTATCTTTTCTTTGTATCAATTTTCATTTTTTACGACGACATTCTCTCGCTAGAATGCTCGTCTCATTGTACAAAAAATACTTATTCAGGTTAATACAAAGATATCCCTTTTGAAAGTGCAAAACCATCTGTTTTTTTCTTTTTTTTCTTTCTGTGTCTTGTTTAAAAAAATGTCCAAAGATTTATTTTTGAGCATATGCATTTGAACGTGATTACTGTTACAAATAAACAAAAAGAAACGGAAAGACAATTACTAATGACTTTAAGAAATAGGATAATATCTGTAAGCCATTACATAAAACCCCCGCAGGTACTTTCTCCAGCCAGAGCGGAAGCAAATACATCCTACTACAAAATCGCTAACATATCCCCAGTATGCAGCTTGTCGGTATCAAGCTTTCTCATATTCCTGACAAAGCAGAGCTTCCAACTACCGCTCTAGAGGTTCTCCAAAGAGTTGCCCAGTTTCTCAAATTTCCCCAGCAGAATTTCACGAAGTCTACAAGCGATGTCCGGCTTTTCCCTTCTACAATAGAGTTTACATTTGGAAACTCACCCATCAGTGCTTCAGAAGGGATTTATTTTCTCCGCTTCCAGCAATGCTATGGCACAAACGATCTTTAATTCCATACATTTGCATCTATACGTCATAACATCGGCAACTCAAGTACATACAGTGCAATCTCATTTATTTTTGAGAGGAAAACATCACACCATGCATCGCATACATCATAGAATTGCATACAATTAACTCTTCACCTTTTGCAGGAAAGAGTCATTAGACAATTGTTATCAACAAACTTCCGACAGATACAAATTTTCAACAAGTCAAATACATATCAGTTTTCGAGAAAAGGCTGGTTTTCACTGGTTCAGATAAATCTCTCAACGGTTTATTCTGATTCGTCTCCAGATTTTTACTGGTTCAGATAAATCTCTCAACAGTTTATTCTGATTCGTCTCTAGATTTCCACTGGTTCTGATAAATCTCTCAATGGTTTATTCTGATTCTTCTCCAGATTTTTACTGGTTCAGATAAATCTCTCAACGGTTTATTCTGATTCGTATCCATATTATTTCACTGGTTCAGATAAATCTCTCAACGGTTTATTCTGATTCGTCTCCAGATTTTTATTGGTTCAGATAAATCTCTCAACGGTTTATTCTGATTCGCATCCAGATTATTTTACCGGTTCAGATAAATCTCTCAACGGTTTATTTTGATTTTTTTCCAGATTTTCACTAATTCAGATAAATCTCTCAACGATTTATTCTGATTCATCTCCAGATTATTTCACTGGTTCAGATAAATCTCTCAACGGTTTATTCTGATTCGTATCCAGATTATTTTACTGGTTCAAATAAATCTCTCAACGGTTTATTCTGATTCGTTTCCAAATTTTCACTGATTCAGATAAATCTCTCAACGGTTTATTCTGATTCATCTCCAGATTATTTCACTAGTTCAAATAAATCTCTCAACGGATTATTCTGATTCGTTTCCAGATTTTCACTAGTTCAGATAAATCTCTCAACGGTTTATTCTAATTCATCTCCAGATTATTTCACTGGTTCAGATAAATCTCTCAACGGTTTATTCTGATTCGTCTCCAGATTATTTTCACTGGTTCAGATAAATCACTCAATGGTTTATTCTGATTCATCTCCAGATTATTTCACTGGTTCAGATAAATCTCTCAATGATTTATTCTGATTCGTCTCCAGATTTCCATTGGTTCAGATAAATCTCTCAATGGTTTATTCTGATTTATCTCCAGATTATTTTTACTGATTCAGATAAATCTCTCAACGGTTTATTCTGATTCATTCTCTGCATAAGATCGAGTTCAAACTTTTCGTCAGTATTCGTCTTTGGATGGCATCTATAAGCCCATCTCCGATAATACTCCTTTGTTTCTCTAAATGGAATCTTTAAGCCCATTTCCTTATGCAATCAACTGGTGCATCATCAAGTGCAAATTTATGGGCACTTTAGTGTTCAATCATCTTCTACTTTCAAGCCGCGAACGACAAATACGTCAATCTCGCTTTTCAAGTTTAAGAAGATTGAACAAGGGCAGCTGTTGTACCCCAAAATTTTCCCTCCCATTTTTCATACAAGATACAATCCTAGGGTTTCTCGGATATTCAAGTTGGCTCAGAAATCGATCAGACAGATTCTCTTCCGAGGCAGTAAATCAACAATTAGGGTTTGACATTTCTCAAAGAAAATCGATTCTTCAAGGCTTCAGATAGTCTTCGTATATCTTCATGTCTCCTCAAGGAGGTTCATGCGGAGTTTCGAATCTCGTGTCACAAGTTTGCTCAGTCAGTGGTTCAGAAGACTGAAAATGACTCTATTAACCCAAAACATGACCTTTTGCAAGATCAAGTTCAAGTGATTGTAACTTCTTCGTTATTCGATATTTTTGGGCGTTTCTTTTGTGTATGACTCTCCTTGACGTCATCTCCAATTTCTCTTCACAAGTCCAGAATTGATTATGTGCGAAAGATCATCAAAAAATTCGAATGCTTTAAAGGTCATTTTGCAAATTTGACCTAATCACAAGAAACTCTTGTCCAATTTTCGAGGCTCATAACTTCTTCAACTTTCAATATTATGAAGTGATTCTTTTTGCAAAGTATCACAATAGCATTGTCTATGAGATTACTTCAACGATCAAAGTTAAAATGCGCTTGGAAGACCATGAAATTTATTGAAATTTTATTTGAATTTCTTGACTGTAGAATGTTATTTCTAGATGTTGATCATTATGTTGAGATAATTCATTAAAACAAGAGTTTGAGTTTGAAAGTCCATGGGTAGTTTGTTATTCGTAATTCAAATCGTTTGCGTTTGGACGATAATGATTATTGGATCGAAATAGGATTTTTATCAAAATTCTCAAAGGCAAGATCCATAATTTTGGCTCGTATTTCAAGTTACTATGAATTGAAGATATGGATTTTAATGAAGAAGAGTCGAGGATCCATTCAAATAAATCTTTTGATTTCGGCCCAATTCAAGCATGTGAGGCATAATTCATTCACATGAATTTGTTTCAGGATATTCAAAAGGATTAGTATGCTTATGGAGCAATTTTGATATACTTGAAAAAGAATTCATTCATGTGAACTATTTTGAATTCAAATAATTCATCAAACTTCATTCATCTTCATCTTCATTCAAGTTTTCAATCTTTCTTTCAAATCAATTACAAGTGCAGCACCAATTCCAATTCCAAATTCAAGACATCCATTTCAAGTTTGCAAGAATTCATGATTCAATCCTACAAGAAATTACAAAGCATTATTCAAGGCATGTTTCAAAGATTCAAGTATCGTTCTTTTCTCAAGAGGCATTTTAAAAGGAGAATCCAAATTATGCTCATAATTTAAAAAGAATATTCAAGTTTTGTAGAAACAAATTCAAGATGAATCAAGTACGCAATATTGCACCAAAGTTTCATTGTTTAATTACAAGTGAATTGGTATACACTTTACAAGTTTCTAAATCTTAAAACTCAAATCACAAATTCACAATGTTACAAAATTCCTAACAGTGTACTAAACTACAAAGGAATTCCTTCATCATCAAGCTTTCTTCAAGCGTTTCAAGTCACTCTTCGTCAATTCTCCCTATCGTCCAATGTGCTCGTACATGTAAACAAAAGGAGAGAATTAGTTAGCAAAATTCATGTCGGAATAAGAATAAGAAATTTTTAAAGAATTCTCTACATTTTCATCATTAGGGATTGGTAAGAAGAACCAAAAATAAGGGGGCAACGTTTCGTCCATGTTTGGTCCATTGCAAATCACAATCTATTAATTGGTTCACAGAGGACAAAATGAGGAGAAATACAAGTCAAAATTAATAGTTCATCATGGTCTCAAATGCTGCAAAAAATAGTTTACATCACAGTAAAAAAGAGACTACATTGCAGCCCTCCATAGGCTGTCCACAAGAGGCCAAAATGCTGTCAAAATGGACTGCATTGCAGCCCTTCATAGGCTGTCCATAAGAGGCCAAAATCTGTCAAAAAACAGCTGCAACATACAGCCAAAATTGCACATATATAGGCCAAGTCAAAACTGCAACAAGAAATGAGTAAAGCAACATAACAAATATGTTCAAAACCAATTGCTTTTCCCCCCAAAAAAAGTTTGTTTTTTAGATGAAGAGAAGAGGCATATAACATAGGCAATTTGGGACAGAAAGGGGAGAACAATTTTCATTATTCAAAAAAAGTAACAGCAAGAACACATACAAAAAAAAAACAGAGAGAAACCAAAGATCAAAAAAGAATATAACAACATCACAAAGCAGACATAAAACCCCAGAAAAAATTTTCATCATTTTCTCTTCCAACCCCTTCAGAAATTAAAGAGAGAAAGTTCATAAAAGAGACTTCCCTGTCAAACAAACTCCGACAGCAAAAAACGAGTGAGGAACAAGAAAGCGGACGGAGGTAGCAGTATAAAGAGGTCCTTTGCAAAAGCACCGATACTGTAAGTTTGTTTCCCGACCTTTTAAGATTGTTGCCATTTTACTTTGCCTCAAAACTGCTTCATAACTACTAGATGCTTTTTTTTTTCCGCCACTGTGTAATCAAGACAAAAGAGAGTCTTTTCTGTTATATAACTGAAAAAAACAAACAAAAATAACAAATGTACAGTAAGGAGATGAACCGTACCTCTTCTTTCTATCTTCCCATCTCGCTTTGGCTAGTATTGAACAAACCACTCTCAAAGCATAACAGAAAAAAAATCTCAAGTAATAATCTTTTAGTAACTGTTTTCTGTCACTGCAATGGCATGCACCAAGCAATTCCTCGCAAATACACCGGCAGAATAATCCCAAGAAAACCTGATTAGGCTCCGAAACAAAAAAAAGAACACCTCTCAATACTATCTAGTAACAGATTTAAGGAAAAAAGGCATCATGCATGTTAAGATTCGATACAGAGAGATTGGTTCTGTACCGGATAGTTTACCTTGATTTAGTTTGTCCATGAGGCTTTACAGTTTCGTCACACCAAAAGCAGTTGAATGATGAACGGCGTCGCGCTGATAAGGAACAAAAACTCGCGATGAAAACGACATGGATGTTTCGAAGGAAATTGTTGTTGGACAAAAACAGGGAAACTGAGTTAGAGTTTAAAATGGAGGAACAGAGGGAATACGTTTACGGCGAGGAGAAGAAGAGAAAGAAACAAGTGATTTAAAGAGAGAGAGAGAATAATGTTGCTTTAATTGTTTGTTCAATTTTGGAATAAAAATCACTAATTTGGTTAAAGTTTTCCCCTTTCCCTATGCTGACTACCGGCGGCCCCTTCCTATTCCCATTTAGGGTTACAATAACTTTGTATCTTCTTAGGCCAAACCGGGTCGGCCCCCTTTGGGCCTGTTGGCCCAATTCGTCACCGTTTCCTTTTTAATTTATTTGAGGCGTAAATATAACAAACAAATAGTGTAGTGTAGTTGGCAAGATGTGTCTGTGACATTCCAAGTGGTCTGAGTTCGATTCCTCCTGTGGGCATTTTTATTTTGCTTAATTCTTTCAATCTTTTTCTTTAATTTTTTGGATTTATGTTTAGTTCTAATTCTAAAATTCAATTAAACTTAACACATACATTTTTTATAATTAGTTTGGTTTAGGCTTTGTGATTATTTTTTTTTATCAAATTCTTTTTTCTTTCTTTAATAAATTCTTTTTTAAAATAAAATTATTAATTAAAATAATAAAATTCAAAAGATATATAGAATAGTTTCTTTTTATATACTCTCACAAATATAAGATATCAAACAAAAATATACATACGTAATTGACTCATTTGCTTTTAAATTTTCTTTTATTTCCAAATGTTACAAACCAAATACTTAGAATTTTATTTCCATACTTTGTTAATTATTTGCACTAAGACTATTATATTTATTTCAAATTCGATTTGATTGTATTGTTTTCTATTTGGACCTTTTAATCGCATTTGACTCATCCGCATTTGTAAAAATTGTACCCCCATTCCCGAACACTTTGTAATAAAGTAGAATTTCAATTCCCGCAATTTACTATTTTCCTTATACTGTATAGTAATTAGGCGTGCATGGCAAGACATAAAATCAGTCGCTAGATAACCTAATTTCAAACGAAATAACTTGAAACGAACACACTTTTTCACACGTGCACCTCTAGGGTAACCTCGCTTGTTACCTCGGAAAACACAGTCATGTCCCTCGAATATGGGATGCTTTAGCAATGACCCTTCGATTAAAAAGATCGTAGTCCCTCGATGCTTTAGTGCCTACGTACCACCTTTCATGCAATAGGGGATCAGGGTACACGTAGTTCCTCTTTTAAAAATTTGAAACACAAGTGTGTTGGTTAATTTTATGAGATAAGACATCATCGTCATTGTCCGTGTGGAAAACATACATACTACCCACAATCATGAGAAAGGAGAATTTGTATCATCTCAAAGTGGAGGATATGGCTTGGATTTTAAAATCAACAATGCCTCACTCAACACCTAAGTGGAAAATATCTCTCTTTACTACATATTGTAGAAGTATAGTTGTTTGCATCACTACAAGGATTGACAAGAATCTAATCTTTTAAGAAAAGTTTTAAAATAAAAAAGCCAAAGTGGCAAAAATGGTTTGAAATGATATTGATTGACTTTTAGTCTTCTCACAAAAATGTCAAGGTATTATTAAATTGATTGAAATTTATTTATGAAAATGTTTTGAAAATGCATGGACCTAAGTCCAAGTTTATTATGAAAGTGTTTCAAGTTTAGAAATAAGAAGAGTTTTTAAAAGGAGGGAGAAGATTTTTGAAATTAAAGAAGATGGGAGGAGATGAAGAGACTGTCCTAAAGCATAAGGTAAAAGCTAGGAATAAGAACCATCTAACTAACAAGAAGCCAATACTTGACATTATGAGTCAATATAGAATTCCCATTCTTCGGATTGAAACCAAGAAAGCAAAGATACTAGACCTCTTGAGAGAACCAAACTTCAAGTGTATTAAGTGTTCGCAAAAATTGGGCAGAGTAATGGTTGTATACGGGTGAATTCCAGATTACAAACAAAGTATGTAATCACAATAACCTGCACACAAAACAAACAAACAACCCAATGTCTTGAGGTAAACCTCAAGAACTCTAGAAAAAATATCAAATAAAGTCACAAAGTCTCCAAGATAGGCCAAGGTCTCTAATCCTAAGTCCAAGAAGTCCAATACTCCATAATGCCAAGGATAGTAACCAAATAGTCCAAGTATCATTAAAGATTTCTATGGTTCGTGTTGATTATTAGGTATCTTTAAAATGAAAAGAAAAGCTCAAGTGAGAAAAATAAAAATGACATAAAAGTAAATGCTCAAGTGAGCAAAATAAAAAATGGCATGAAATGTAAATGCTTAAATTAAATGGTACATAAATCGTAAAGTCAATTGTTAGAAATTAGTGGTTAGTTGGATGACCATCTTGAAACTTGCATTTGGAACTCATTAGAGGATTGGTAGAACCAAAGCCTCCACACACCAAGTTGCATTTGCTTTTTGTCAAGTATATCATCCATTTTGGAATCCTCAAAAGTAACATTTAATGATCAACGATGTTCAAGTGATCCGCGTTGACCAAAGGTGTTGTAGATCCATTAGAGGATTGGTAAAACCAAAGCCTCCACACAATGAATCTCAAGGTTATTGGATCAAATAGATCAAATTAACATACTTGGGATTGCAATCATAAGTTTGGGCCACGAATGATCATTTATTCGAACTGGGACAAAATTTAGCGCTATGTTAAGCAATCGTAAGTGGACTTATGTAGAAGTCTCACCTATTTTGAGGCCGGTCAATAGCAATCTATGTACTTCATGTTTGGATAGATGATATAGAGATCACCATCCCTTAACATGTAGCATAATTAAAAAAGAAAGGGATAAGATGAAGAGGGAGGGGAATGATAAGCTAATTTGGATCACCATCTCAAAATTCTTTCATCTTTAAATTCAACCACTCCTCTAGATGGATTAAAGCACTAAACATATCATTAATCCAAAGCACCAAAAATGAATTAAATAATTCACTCTTAGGTAGATTTGAATTGACGAACATTTATCCAACTTCATCTACATCATAAAGTCCATTGAGTTTAAAGACAAATTGGACATTTAAAATTGTAATCCAAATTATCCATCAAAGAGAGTGAGCAGAAAAAAATATTTGAGTCAAAACAGCCCCAAAATAAGGCAGAAAAAGTATTTTTGGCACTGTTACAATCAATTGTGCTTAGACAACAACCAATTGCATCAGTGCAGTTTTTATCAAATCAATTTTCTGTGACAATCGATTGCAATGTTACAACAATTGATTACAACCTGTTAAAATCAGTAGAAAACAACATTTCAAGGATCAAATTCTTGTTCCAACTTTTCATCAAACACCTTATGATCATGGATCCAATTGAGCATGAAAATTCTATCAAATTATGAGAAAATAGTACTAATGGAATCATAAAACAATGCTCAATGAATCAAAACCAGAAATCCACAAGAGATCACATTGTGAAAGATGATGATCCAACTTACCAAAGGTAGAATTAGAGAATTATTAAACAACTTCCAGAATTTGCTTTAATTCAACCACAAGAATCAATTACCAAAGCTTGGATGTAGAGAATTGATAAAGAAAAAGTGTTTGGATGAAGGTTTAGCTCAAAGATTAGTAAGCTTCAATGCAAATCTCACTATCCTTTTTTTTTAAATAGAGCTTTGAGTGAATTTGGTAGATGGAGAGAATTGAGAGATTTTTTAGCAAGATGAGTTTGGCTATCAAAAGCTTGAAATTTGAATGAGATGAGGGCTCTATTTATAGAGTTTAGGATTGGGATTAGTGGTAATTTGGTAATTGATTCTTGGAGCCAAAAATTGAATTAATGATATAATTTTTAAATTATGCAGAAAAATTGGAGCCAAAAAGATGACAGTTTTGAAATTGCTGGCTTTTTTTCAAAAATCACGTGTGTTTTGCTGCTATGAGTCGACACAAGAGTCGTATGCATCGACACATTCTATTTGTATAACACAGCATGAGTCGACGCAAGAGTCGTATGCATCGACACATTCTAGTTGTATAAAACAGCATGTGTCAACGCAAGCTTTTATGGATCGATACAAGCTGTTATTTCAACTCAATACAGAATCAAACAATTTGCATGAGTCGACACATAACACGTATGTGTCGACACATGCTAGTTATACAAAATAGGATGAGTCGATACATAACATGCATGTGTCGACACATGCTAGTTATACACAATAGGATGAGTCGATACATAACATGCATGTCTCGACACATGCTAGTTATACACAACAGGATGAGTCGACACAAGCCTCTATGGGTCGATGCAAGCTGCTTTTTCGACACATTACATAATTGATCACTTTGCATGAGTCGATACATAACACGTATGTGTCGACACATACTAAAAAAATTTGATTTTTGAAGGCTAAAAAAAACACTTTTTTCAAAGATTGTGCACAATACACTGTGCAATCGATTGCACTTTGGGAGCAATCGATTGTACAGGAAAACAAAAATGAAAAATTTTAATTATTTTTTTCTTTGCAAATAGAGATTTTAGGGAAATAATACCGGAAAACCTTATTTGTCGGATGCTTTGACTCGATACCTACAAAACACAATTTTGCAAAGACAAAGACAAATATTTTTTGTATTTTGGTTAGAGGTTAATTATCAACGCGTATACAAAATACACAACTAAGGTGCTTGGAGATTCCTCAAGAGAAAACTTAAAGATAAGAGAGAGAAAAAAAAGGAAGAACCAACCCTAATGTGATTTTGTTATGATCAAGTTGACATGATATGATAGGGGAATCTTAGGGGCAAAAATTGGGGTACAACAGCTGCCCTTATTTAAGTGTCTTCTATCCGGAGATACGAAGGTTAAAAATCTTCGTGTCGACGCGATTGAAGATACTTAAATATAAAACAAGCCTATTTTTGTCTCTAAGATGCCATGCAATGCTTATGATTATGAATGCATATGAACAGAACAAAAGAGACGTAAAGTATCACTGGGGATGCCACAAAAATGAAGAAACAAAGGAGCAACCCCACCAGGAAAATAAATCACTGGTGGACCAAAAGAATTGAATCAGAGAGGAGGATAACAAGCATCGACGTTCACTGTCGATGTCTACCAATGTTCACTGAAGGTAGAGAGAAAATATCATACCACCGCCGTTCACTGACGATGAACTATCAACGTTCACTGAAGATAGCAAAAAGATAAGAAACACCGACGTTCACTACCGATATACTACCAAAGTTCATTGAAGGTAGAAAGAGAAAATATCATACCACCGCTGTTCACTGACGATGAACTATCAACGTTCACTGAAGATAGCAAAAAGATAACAAACACTGACGTTCACTGCCGATGTACTACCAATGTTCACTGAAGGTAGAGAGAAAATATCATACCACCGATGTTCATTGACGATGAACTATCAACGTTCACTGATGATAGCAAAAAGATAAGAAAAACTGATGTTTAATTCCGATGTACTACCAACGTTCACTGAAGGTAGAGAGAAAATATCATACCACTTCCGTTCACTAACGATGAACTATCAACGTTCATTGATGATAGCAAAAAGATAAGAAACACCGACGTTCACTGCCGATGTACTACCAACATTCACTGAAGGTAGAGAGAAAATATCATACCACCGTCGTTCACTGATGAAATATCAACGTTCACTGATGATAGCAAAAAGATAAGAAACACCGACGTTCACTGCCGATGTACTACCAACATTCACTGAAGGTAGAGAGAAAATATCATACCACCACCGTTCACTGACGATGAACTATCAACGTTCACTGAAGATAGCAAAAAGATAAGAAACACCAACGTTCACTGCCGATGTACTACCAATATTTACTGAAGGTAGAGAGAAAATATATCATACCATTGTCGTTCACTGACGATGAACTATCAATGTTCACTGAAGATAGCAAAAAGATAAGAAACACCGACGTTCACTGCCGATGTACTACCAACATTCACTGAAGGTATAGAGAAAATATCATACCATCGTCGTTCATTGACGATGAACTATCAACGTTCACTGATGATAGAAAAAAGATAACAAACATCGACGTTCACTGCCGATGTACTACCAACGTTCACTGAAGGTATAAAGATAAAATATATCAAGTTTTCCCCAAAATTCTGGTGTTTCACCTAGAACGGGTCTCAACTTCTTCTTTAACCAAGGCACTCTGCCTGGAAAGGGTCATATGTAAGCTTATCTCAAATAAAGAGACTTCCACTCATTGTCAAGGGGAATTGCAAAGAGAAATGACTTTCTGGGGATAGAAATATGGCTTCCTGGGGAAAGAGATATGACTTCGTGGGGAAAGAGATATGACTTCCTGGGGAAGGAGATATGACTTCATGGGGAAAGAGATATGACTTCCTGGGGAAAGAGATATGACTTCCTGGGGAAATGCCACTCTATTCCTGCTGAGGAGATAAAGTCTTCTCGTGTAAAATAAATGAACAAACCAAAACTCAAAGTTCTCAGAAATCCAAAGTAAATAATATTGTCATGCAACCACGAATCCATTTAGAAACAAACTGGAACAAGACGGCCAACGAAGATACATCCTTTGAGAAATAAACTCAAGAGGGAAAACCAAATCCACCTAAGCAAGGAGCGCTACAGGAAGGTTAGAACACAATGTCAATAAAAAATGATTTGTAGCATTGCATGATGCATGTATGAATGTATGAGTGATATCGTGCATATGCTGGTAAAAGGATACATAATTAGTACAAACAAACAAAACCGCCTCAGGTACCAACAACATTGGGCTAAAATTCAACCAGAAAGATCAACCCAAGAAAGGTAAAAGCAACTTCAGAAACCAAACCTATTGCCTATCCTAACTTCACTGAGGAGAAACATAATCCGGATGTAGCTAAATCAAACAGATACCGGGATAGTACATCTTTCTTCCGGTTTCATCAAAGAAACCTGTTTTTCAAAAGCAACATACCTACTGGAGATTGCAAGACCAGCCTCAAATAAAGCATATTGGCGCCGAGACAATCAAACCTCATTGGGGAATTCAAGCCTACCCCCTGGGAAAAGATGCAGATTGAAACTTTACAACACGAATACTCATTCCAACAAGATATGCCCTGGGATAACCTTCCCGGGAAATCAAGAAGTCAACACTAATGCCAATACTGCAAAAAGAGTGATATCTTAGCACACCAAGGGAATAAAACCTTTCATCATATGAGGGAAAACTTCACTGAGGAATTTGGGACGGAGGCTTCTGACCATGCAAACCCAAAATCAAAAGCGAACCAAGACTTGGCCGGGGATAATGGGATCACAAACCTAATATTGTACCTTGCACCCATTGGTGTCGTCTTTAACTATCTGAGAAACACAAAAAGATTACGCACATACCAACAAGATGACTTGAGAAAAACCTTCATGAAGGAAGTAAATCTTCTTAAAACAATCGGAGTTTGTTCATTCCTGGGATTGCCATTTTTGTTGTCATTGTTTCATCATAAATCCCAAAGTAAATTGAATTGTGAAGATCTCCCTTTTTTTGAAAAGTCAATTTTTCTTTTTAATCTTTTTGCTTTAAAAATTATTATCAGTAATAAATTGAGTCTTTGCAAGTTAAATAAAAATAAGAACACAAAGAATTGGGCAAAAGCTCGAATTTCATTAATAGAATGGTAGTCTATGAATGGCGAGACTCCATGGATGATTACAAAGTTTAGGAAATGGTAATATATAATGGAAAAGATACATTGAGTTACAATGACCATCATTCCCCCTAACAACTTTTGAAATCCTGAGCAGCAGCTTTTGTTGAAGTATGGTGAGGATCCGAGAAGATTGTTGCTTCAATGATCAAGTCTTGTCTGACGTAGTTACTTGCCAAGAAAAATCCCTAACTTTTTCCTAAGTTGCCCTTGCAGGTTTTCAACTTAGCGGGAAATTTATTCTGTTTATGTCTCGAATTTTTTCCTAGACCGCCCTTTTGGGTTTTCAGCCTACCGAGACGCTCCTTTTTGCCTAAGCCGCCCTTTCAGGTTTTCAACTTAGCGAGTTGTTCTTTTATTTCTTTAGGCAAAGTATTTCTTGACTACGTCAGCATTCATGGGACGTGGGAACTCCTCGCCATCCATAGTTTCAAGAATTAATGCACCACCAGAGAAGGATTTCTTGACAACATACGGGCCTTCAAAATTGGGAGTCCACTTGCCCCTAGAATCAGTGTTAAAAGACATGATCTTCCTGAGCATGAGGTCGCCTCCTCTAAATTCATGAGGTTTGACCTTTTTATCAAATGCTTTCTTCATTATTTTTTGATATAACTGCCCATGACACAAAGCTGTCATTCTCTTCTCTTCAATCAAATTCAATTGGTCAAACCTATTCTGGACCCATTCAGCCTCTGTCAACTTGACTTCCATTATCACACGCAACGAGGGAATCTCTACCTCAACAGGGAGTACAGCTTCCATTCCATATACCAGGGAGAACGGGGTTACTCCTGTTGAAGTGCGGACAGATGTTTGATATCCATGCAGAGAAAAAGGGAGCATTTCATGTCAATACTTATAAGTAACAACCATTTTCTGGATAATTCTCTTGATATTCTTATTAGCAGCTTCAACAGCGCCATTCATCTTTGGCATGTATGGAGACGAGTTGTGATGGACAATCTTGAATTCTTCACACAGTTTTGTCATCATCTTGTTGTTCAAATTAGAGCCATTGTCAGTGATGATTCTACTCGGCACACCATAACAGCATATAAGATTGTTTTTGATGAAACGCACAACCACATGTTTGGTAACATTGGCATAAGAAGCAGCCTCTACCCATTTGGTAAAGTAGTCAATTGCTACCAAGATGAAATGGTGTCCATTCGAAGATTTGGGTTCTATCATCCCGATCATGTCTATACCCCACATAGAGAAAGGCCACGGGGAGGAAATCACATTGAGAAGTTTCGGAGGCACATGGACCTTGTCTGCATAAATCTGGCATTTATGGCACTTCTTTGCAAATTTGTAACAGTCAGATTCCATTGTCAACCAATAGTAACATGCCCTTAGCATCATTTTAGCCATCGAATGCCCATTAGCATGAGTTCCAAATGAACCTTCATGAATCTCATGCATCAACATGTCTGCTTCGTGTCTATCCACGCATCTGAGCAAGACCATGTCATAATTTCTCATGTATAACACATTTTCATTGAGGAAGAAACTGCCTGCCAATCTTCTCAGTGTCTTTCTATCTTTCCTCGATGCACCAATAGGGTATTCCTGAGTCTGAATAAAATGCTGGATGTTATAATACCAAGGTTTTTCATTTGCTACCTCCTCTGTCGTAAACACATGAGCGGGCCTATCCAGTCGCCGAACTGTAATACGGGGTATATCATTCCAATGATTCACTTGGTACATGGAAGCCAAAGTTTCCAGAGCATCCGCCATTTGATTTTCATCTCTAGGAATGTGATGGAATTCAACTTTATTAAAGAAGGGTAGTAATCTTCTAGCATAATCTTTGTAAGGGATCAAGCCAGGGTGACGAGTATCCCATTCTCCTTTAATCTGATTTATTACCAAAGCTGAATCACCATACACATCTAGAATTTTGATTCTGAGATCAATAGCTTCCTCAAGACCCATGATGCAAGCCTCATATTCTGCCATATTATTAGTGCAATCAAATGTTAACCTTGCAATAAAAGGAATGTGCGATCCATGAGGAGTGACGATCACAGCACCAATTCCTTTACCATAAGCATTCACCGCTCCATCAAATATCATACTCCCACGAGATTCAGGGTCGGGGCCTTCCTCAGGCAATGGTTCATCACAATCTTTCACTTTCAGGAACATCACATCCTCATCGTGGAATTCATATTCCACAAACTGATGATCTTCCACCGGCTGGTGAGCAAGGTAATCTGCCAACATACTGCTTTTGATATCTTTTTGAGTGCGGTACTCAATATTATATTTAGATAACAACATCTGCCAGCGGGCAATTCTCCCAGTAAGAGCAGGCTTCTCAAAAATATACTTGATTGGATCCATTTTGGAGATCAACCAAGTGGTATGATTCAACATATACTGCCGCAAACGCTTTGCTGCCCAGGCCAAAGCACAACACATTTTTTTCTAGCGTGGAATACCGCAACTCACAATCAGTGAACTTTTTGCTAAGATAATAAATGGCGAACTCTTTCTTCCCTGTTTCATCCTTTTGTCCCAGAATACAACCCATGGATTTATCTAACACTGTTAGATACATAATCAACGGTCTTCCTTCTACGGGAGGGAGCAAGATAGGAGGTTCAAGAAGACACTCTTTAATACTCTCAAATGCCCTTTGGCAGTCATCCGTCCATACACAACCTTGATCTTTCTTTAACAACTTAAAGATCGGTTCACACTTTGCAGTCATGTGGGAAATGAATCTGGAAATATAATTCAAACGCCCGAGGAAACCCCTGACTTGCTTTTCAGTTCTTGGTGCTGGAGTTTCTTGAATTACTTTGACTTTATCAGGGTCAACTTCAATTCCTTTCTGGCTAACGATAAAACCCAACAATTTCCCTGATCTAACTCCGAAGGTGCATTTATTTGGATTCAAGCGGAGACGATACTTCCTCAAACGCTGAAACAACTTCAACAAATCTTTTATATGCCCTTCTTCAGTTTGGGATTTTGCAATCATATCATCAACATATACTTTAATTTCCTTGTGCATCAGATCATGGAATAGGGTTGTCATAACCCTCTGGTACGTTGCACCAGCGTTCTTCACCCTGAAGGGCATCACTTTGTAACAGAATGTTCCCTAGGGTGTGATAAACATTGTTTTTTCCATGTCCTCTGGAGCCATTCTTATTTGATTATAACCGGAAAATCCGTCCATGAACGAGAATACCTTGAATTTTGATGTGCTGTCCACTAACATGTCAAAGTGAGGAAATGGAAAATCATCTTTCGGACTAGCTTTATTTAGATCTCTGTAATTTACGCACATGCGGACTTTTCTGTCTTTTTTAGGTACTGGGAAAATATTGGCAATCCATTGAGGATACACTGATGTCACAAGAAAACCAGCATTAATCTGTTTTAGGACCTCCTCTTTGATCTTTACTGCCATATCTGGGTGGGTTCTTCTCAACTTTTGTTTAACTGGTGAACACTTTGGCTTCAACGGCAAACGATGCTCGACAATGTCTGTATCTAGACCAGGCATATCTTGATAAGACCAAGCAAAAATATCCACATACTCTTTCAACAGCTCAATCAACCCGCTTTTTACATCAGGATGCAATGATGCTCCAATATTAACTTCCTTCGGATCTTCTTCTGAACCCACATTAATCACTTCCAAAGGCTCCTTATATGGCTGAATGGTATTTTCCTCGTGCTCAAGCAACCGTGAGACCTCTTCTGGAATCTCATCATAATCTTCTTCTTCAGCCCCAAACACAGGACAATCAAAGTTGGGAGAGGGTGCAGGGTCGTTGTATTCAACGGGTTTTTTAATTAATCTGCACATGTGATTTATGATTGCTTTTAGAAACTGACACATATAACAAGTGATCATGCAGATTAATTTTCAGTTATTATTTTGAAAAGGGTTCTTTTTTTTTATTACCATTTCCCAATAAAAAGCAGAAAATAAAGACATATTTTTGGAAGCAAAGACAACTTTTATTAATGATCTTAAAAATCAAAGCAAACAGATAAGCCCATACAATACTTTCACCTTGGGCAGAGTGAAAGCTTTTCAAAAGAAAGAAACAGATTAACAAAACAAATTACTTTGAAATATGTATGCAAGAAGGAACATCAATGGTGACCCAGTTCTGAACTCGGACTCCATGCGTCACATAATTCGGTACTTCCTGCTCTGCTTCATCCTCTTCAACAACATTAATTCCAGAACCAATTGGATGGAGGTAGCCTCCGCTGGGGAAAACATTATGATAACTGTTCACAGAAGACTTTGACTTCAAACTTTCTCCTTTGCCATTCCTCGAAGAGAAACCCAAACCAGCTCTGTTTTTGTTCACGGGTGGATCCATCAGTCATCCACAAACTACATTATGACCATTGCACAAAACCTATTGCGCGTCCTTCAGCGAAACCAGAGTTCTCATTCCTCCTTATATTTTCAATAGATAGGGCTTGGAACTGGGTTCCAACAGCAGCCTCATCCGCTTCTACAATACTGAAAGAGGATAGATGGGATATCAATAATGCCTGCTCCCCATTTATGATCACTACCTTCCCTTCATGCACAAACTTTAACTTCTGATGCAGAGTTGAAGTTACAGCCCCTGCTTCGTGTATCCATGGCCGTCCTAGCAAAAAACTATATGTGGGAATAATGTCCATGACCTGGAAGGTTATCAAGAACAAATGTGGTCCTATATGGATGGGCAAGTCCACTTCACCGATGACAGATTTTCTCGACCCATCAAAAGCCTTCACAATGATGCCACTCTAGCGCATAGGTGCTCCTTGATACTTTAACTTTATGAGGGTACTCCTCGGTATAACATTCAACGTGTATCTGTTATCAATTAGCACATTGGACAGCAAATCATTCTTGCAGTTCATAGATATGTGGAGGGCCCGGTTGTGATTCCTCCCTTCATCTGGTAACTCATCATTGCAGAAACTCAAATTGACGTAATGTTTCCAATTACGCTGCTGGATTGATCTAATGGCATGTCATTCTCCACAAAATCTTGGTCTAGTACTCTCATTAGTGATTCTCTATGAGTAGAGGAATTCATTAATAAAGCTAGGATAGATATCTTGGAAGGAGTCTGCAATAGCTGATCTACAATTTTGTAGTCGCTCATCTTAATTATCTTTAAAATATCATCCACTTCTTTCTCTAATGTAGCTCCATTAGTCTCTCTTGTAGCATTCTTAGGCTCATCGTTCTCAGCAATTTTCTTTCCAGCAATAACATCTCTTCAAATAACCGGCGCAAACACACGACCGCTACGGGTCACCCTGCTATTATCAGCTATATTTCCAACATCTGGCATTGGCTGGATTGGAATCTCTACCCCGTCTTCTAAGATTGTAGCATTGTATTTGTAAGGCACAGCCTTGTCTGATTCATAGGGAACAGGACCTGGCAGACTAATTACCAATGGGGTAATAGCTGGTTTGCTATGGTACTCCACCTCAAGATGAGTGGGTGCACCAAAACAAGGTACAATGACGTTTACCCCTTCCTCAACACAATCAGCCATCAAAAAGTCATTTCCTGCAAACAAATCTTTGTCTGAAGAGAAATACTCATCTGCGGAGGCATACTCTTCCTCTTAATCTTCTTCCATCAAACAAACTTCAACCATATCAATCTCATGATAATCATCTCTCTGACCTGTGATCTTGATAGTTCCATTGTCTAACAGCAACTGAACACCTTCCCTCACAATTGAACATCCTCGGGGATTTTGACAGCAAACTATGCAAGATCCATATTGGTGTTCCACCTGACCAGCAGTACAACAGAAGGTAGCATGCAACTGCACGAGATCCTTATTCAAATGATCCACATCAAAAATTCTGAATTCACCAGGACATCCAGAAACCATATTCACTTCCTCTTCATATTCCTCCCTAGGCCTGATTATATGGATTAAACCTTCATCCATCATCTCTTGTAAATCAGCCTTTATCTTCTTGCAACCCTGTATATTTGTACTGCAAATAGCACAACCGGCGTGGTCATGCGTATAATAACTGAATTCACATAGGTCTGCGTGTATCTTCACCAAATCTCCTCTAACCAGATTAATGTCAAAAATTTGAAAGTCACCTGAATAACCGACCACCATATTTACAGCATTCACTCCCCCGTGCTTGGGCAGAGGATTGTCTTTCACATTAGGTCCCACATCTTTGAAAGATAAAATTCCATACTTCACCAACCTTTGCACTTCAGTCCTCAAAGGATAACAATTCTCAATACTATGCCCTGGTGCTCCCTGATGAAAGGCACACGTCTGGTCTGCTTTGTAATACCAAGGCAATGGTGATGGTATGGCGGGAGGTGGTCGTGTCTGGACCAAATTCTTCTGAATCAATGTTGGTAGTAGCTCTGTATAGCTCATGGGAATAGGATCATATTTCTCCCTTCTCTGATTATACCCTTGATTCCCTTGCTGGGACGGTCTCTGATAAGCAACGGTAGTCGGAGTGGAATTCATAACAGGAGTAACTGAGGCGACTTGCTGATGACACTGATAATTCTTTCTAGGAGTGTTTACCCTTCTCTCTTGCATAACAACATTTTTATCCCCATCTTTCTTCTTTGTAAACCCATAAGCTGGCTTTTTCACCCCTCCCGATCCTTCACCCTTTGTCAAACGCCCTTCTCTTACTGCCTCTTCTAGGCGGACACCCATTCCTACCATCTATGTAAAATCACTTGGGGCACTTGCTACCATTCTTTCGTAGTAGAAAGCGCCTAGCGTCTTCAGAAAAATCTTAGTCATTTCTTTCTCCTCCATGGGAGGAATCACTTGTGCAGCCACTTCGCGCCATCTCTGTGCATACTCTTTGAACGATTCTCTGTCTTTCTGAACCATGGCCCTAAGTTGGTCACGGTCAGGCGCCATGTCCATATTGTACTTGTATTGCTTACTGAATTCTTCTCCCAAATCATTAAAAGTATGGATGTTGGCACTGTATAAACTCATGTACCATTTCAACGTTGCATCGGTCAGACTATCCTGGAAAAAGTGAATCAGCAGATGCTGATCATCGATATGGGTAGACATTCTTCTTACATACATCACCAAATGAGCACGAGGGCAAGTGTTGCCCTTGTACTTCTCAAATTTCGGGACCTTGAACTTAGCAGGCACTTTAACATTCGGAACCAAACACAGCTCATTCACATTCTGCCCAAATATCTCTTTTCCCCTAAGAGCCTTCATCTCTCTTTGCATTCAATCAAACTGCTCTTGGAAATCATCCATTCTGTCATAAAGACCCAAGTCTTCACTCGGCGGAGGGAAAGGACGACACATATCTTCATTAAAAAATGGAACCAAATTCACCGAAGGAGGTGCAGCAAGAACAGTATGCACCACATGAGGTGCAGGAGTAACAACATTTTGAACCACTGGAGCATCTTGAGGGCCAAGATTGAAACCTTCAGGTGCAAAATTCTCTGGCATTCCCCATGGATAACCCTGAGGCATACGGTTTTGAACAACAACCGGAGTAGCGGATACAGGAACAGTAGGAACTTCAGCATTTGCCCGTTTTGGTTGAGGTTGAACACTCGATGGCTGATTCTGAGCAACCACCAGAGCTTCCATCAGAGTAGTCAAGTTGGCCAAGCCAGCCTTCAAAGCGGAAACTTCTTCGCGCAGCTCGCGATTCTCCTGTTCTAAGTTGTCCATCTTATTTTTTAAATTAGCCCGAGTGTTGTAGTGATGAGTCAGCTTGCTGAGTGAAGTAAAGAAGTTGGGTAAGACACCTGGATATGCATAACAAATGCAAGAAATATGTGCAATATGATGCATGATATGCAATACATATGATTATTTTTACTTTATCATTTAATATTTCAAGGGATTTGTGGTTTATAGACATATTGCAAACATCCAAGTAATAAAGCTTTTGAAATACTAAAAAAAATTTATTATAATAACTTCAAAATGGATTACAAGTTTCAATGATCCCAAGTACAAGATGAAAATACAATCTAAAATCCTGAGAAGAGGAACTAATGGAGATCAATCTGTACGCTGGCAATGCCCTGTGAGCCTGACAATCTGAGCCCTCAACCTCTGGTTTTCTTCCACATGTCTGATGGTAACCTCCTTCCAATCATCTGAAGCAGGAAGTGAATAATCAACACCTGTTTCAGGCTTAGGAGAAAATAAATCCCCTTGCCTCTCCATAGACTCCAGCGCTCGACTCTCAAGGATCTCGATCAAATCATCTTTCTCCTTCAGGTCTGCTCTGTAGGAACTCTCTAAAGTCTAGAACTTGTTCTTCCAAGCATCCCTTTCCTGTTGCATCCTAACCAAAGCAAGCTGCAGCTCTTCTAGATCATCTAATAAGGGAGAGGTGGTCTTTGCAAACAAATCAGGCGTGGGTGTCTCCCGAGTATACGGCATCTTCAACCGAATGGCTCTCGACCGGACCCACTGAAGATATGGTTCCAAAGAAACAACACCTCTAGGTCCCAAATCCTTCCTACTCTTCTTATGAATGTGACGCCAGGACTTTGCAATCTGCTCCCTAGCTTCCCTGTGGTCTTCTCCTTCCTTCAGAAAGAAACTACTCAAATGAATACTATTCGGTTTATCCCTCATCGGGTAACCAAGTTGTCGCCGTGCAAGAACAGGGTTATAGTTAATTCCTCCCTTTGTACCAAGAAGAGGCACATTGGGGAAACTACCACAACTGTCAATAACCTCCACATCCTGATAAGCTCGATGATACCAATCAATATCCGAGTGAGTAAGTTCCATGATCTTAGGAGCCCAACGGGGTTCCTTCTTGACATCCCAAAAAGCATCAGACTGAGGCATATGAGAGATAAACCACTGGTACAACAAAGGCGTGCAACAGATAATCATTCCCCCATGATAGGAACTCCGAAGATGAACAGAGTAATAAGCATCACCCAAAAGTGTAGGAACCGCGTTTCCAATCATGAAAATCCTGATAGCATTAATGTCGACAAACTTGTCCGCATTAGGAAATAAGAATAATCCATAGGCGAGTAAAGAAAAGATGGCCTCAAAAGAAACCGTACTCTTCATCCTGGAAAAGTAACGAGCTTTCTCCAATAAGAACTGAGCTGGTAATCCTCTAATCCCTCCTTTGGTAGTCATATGGGCTTCCACCTCAGACTTCCCTAGATGAATTAAAGCAGCAATCTCATATGGTTTTGGCTCACCCTCCAAACCAGTAAAAGGAACATGATCGGTAACAGGTAAATCCAATAGATAGGAATAATCTTCCAGTGTTGGTATCAACTGATAATCGGGAAAAGTAAAGCAGTGATACACCGGATCATAGAACTGGACCAAAGTTGAGAGAATACCCTCCTTCATCTTCAGCTTCATGAGAGGAATAATGGATCCATACTTCTTCTGAAAGTCTACAGAACACTCGATCTCTGGAATTAGACTGATCAACTCATCTATCTTAGGATCCTTGAAATTGTATTTCCTGGTCTTTCTCTTTCCAGAATCCATGGTTTAAAAGTACCTGAGATATTCACAAATAGTCAACCTTTAAATCCCTTGAAATATTGTTTTCTTCAAAAGATGCTTATGAGTGCATGGATGCATGATGCAACAATCACACACAAGATCACACATATAGGGTTCATAGGTTCAACGTCACGAGCATGAGGTTGAAGGTACTACCCATAAGGTATTGGTCTAAAAAGTTATCACCTGCCGAACAAGGTTCTATGAGGTTCCCAGAGTCTACATCCTTCCTTCGGATATTACCAACTTCCCGATTAACTCAGTAATTAGTAATATTCTCAAGAAAGACTCGTCTGAGCGTAGTATCGCTTGACAACTATTTCCGGATTACTCCGTCCTAGCTTCCGCACTACACCTAAAAGGCCAAGATGGGTTAGGTAATCTACGGTCCTCGGCTTCAGCAGGCTCCCAGGTCGAAAGAAGTACGTCTTCCCGATTACTCGATAAATGACACTACAGTCAAAGGGGCCTCCACTGAGTGGGGGATATCATGCCTCCTTTTTTGGGATTACTCCATCAAAGTTAACATGACTATACCGCACATCCTATCTTAAAGTTTTCCCAAGTCCGGGTATAGGACTTATGAGTAATCACCAAGCACCCTGTAAACAAGGAAAATCAAGACAAACATATATACAAAATATAACACATAAACACAATAACACATATACAGATATAAACAAAGGTAGGCTCAACCCACTTAGGGATAGACCAGCAAGAGGTCAATCTTTCCCCAGTGAAGTCGCCATTTTTCTGTAGCGGTAGAAATGTTCAAGACTAAGCCATTGGATTGACTAGACTTTGTACAAATCAAAATAAAAATCAACACCGCGCTTTATTATTTCCAAAGGAATGGGAAAAGAGCGAATAACCCAAAAAAAGGGGGAAAGATTCAAGGTAAGGGGGTTTGTTATGCAAAGGGAAGGTATTAGCACCCTAAACATCTACCGTACTCCGCAGGAACCTCTTAGAAAAATCTGTATATTTTGACTATAAAAAATGTGTTGTATATAAAATGGATGGTGGAGGTGAGAAAAGAAATATTTTTATGATTTTTGCACCCGTCACGGTTGCGAACCTTTAGTGCCTACGTACCACCTTTCGTGCAATAAGGGATCAGGGTACACGTAGTTCCTCTTTTAAAAATTTGAAACACAAGTGTGTTGGTTAATTTTATGAGATGAGACATCATTGTCATTGTCCGTGTGGAAAACATACGTACTACCCACAATCATGAGAAAGGAGAATTTGCATCATCTCAAAGTGGAGGATATGACTTGGATTTTAAAATCAATAATGCCTCACTCAACACCCAAGAGGAAAATAACTCTCTTTACTACATATTGCAGAAGTATAGTTGTTTGCATCACTACAAGGATTGACAAGAATCTAATCTTTTAAGAAAAGTTTTAAAATAAAAAAGCCAAAGTGGAAAAATGGTTTGAAATGAGATTGATTGAATTTTAGTCTTCTCACAAAAATGTCAAGGTATTATTAAATTGATTGAAATTTATTTATTAAAATGTTTTGAAAATGCATGGACTTAAGTCCAAGTTTATTATGAAAGTGTTTCAAGTTTAGAAATAAGAAGAGTTTTTAAAAGGAGGGAGAAGATTTTTGAAATTAAAGAAGATGGGAGGAGATGAAGAGACTATCCTAAAGCATAAGGTAAAAGCTAGGGATAAGAACCATCTAACTAACAAGAAGTCAATACTTGACATTATGAGTCAATATAGAATTCCCATTCTTCGGATTGAAACCAAGCAGGCAAAGATACTAGACCTCTTGAGAGAACCAAACTTCAAGTGTATTAAGTCTTCGCAAAAATTGGGCAGAGTAACGGCTGTATACGGGTGAATTCTATATTAAAAACAAAGTATGTAATCACAATAACCTGCACACAAAACAAACAAACAACCCAATGTCTTGAGGTAAACCTCGAGAACTCTAGACAAAATATCAAATAAAGTCACAAAGTCTCCAAGATATGCCAAGGTCTCTAATCCTAAGTCCAAGAAGTCCAATACTCCATAATGCCAAGGATAGTAACCAAATAGTCCAAGTATCATTAAAGATTTTTATGGTTCATGTTGATTATTAGGTGTCTTTAAAAGGAAAATAAAAGCTCAAGTGAGCAAAATAAAAATGACATAAAAGTAAATGCTCAAGTGAGCAAAATAAAAAATGGCATGAAATGTAAATGCTTAAATTAAATGGTACATAAAGCATAAAAGCATAAAGTAAAGTCAATTGTTAGAAATTAGTGGTTAGTTGGATGACCATCTTGAAACTTGCATTTGGAACTCATTAGAGGATTGGTAGAACCAAAGCCTCCACACAACAAGTTGCATTTGCTTTTTGTCAAGTATATCATCCATTTGGAATCCTCAAAAGTAACATTTAATGATCAACGATGTTTAAGTGATCCGCGTTGACCAAATGTGTTGTAGATCCATTAGAGGATTGGTAGAACCAAAGCCTCCACACAATGAATCTCAAGGTTATTGGATCAAAGAGATAAAATTAACATACTTGGGCTTGCAATCATAAGTTTGTGCCACGAATGATCATTTATTCGAATCGGGACAAAATTTAGCGCTATGTTAAGCAATCGTAAGTGGACTTATGTAGAAGTCGCACCTATTTTGAGGCCGGTCAATAGCAATCTATGTACTTCATGTTTGGATAGATGATATAGAGATCACCATCCCTTAACATGTAGCACAATTAAAAAAGAAAGGGATAAGATGAAGAGGGAGGGGAATGATAAGCTAATTTAGATCACCATCTCAAAATTATTTCATCTTTAAATTCAACCACTCCTCTAGATGGATTAAAGCACTAAACATATCATTAATCCAAAGCACCAAAAATGAATTAAATATTTCACTCTTAGGTATATTTGAATTGATGAACATTTATCCAATTTCATCTACATCACAAAGTCCATTGAGTTTAAAGACAAATTGGACATTTAAAATTGTAATCCAAATTATCCATCAAAGAGAGTGAGTAGAAAAAATATTTGAGTCAAAACAGCTCCAAAATAAGGCTTAAAAAGTATTTTTGGCACTGTTACAATCAATTGTGCTTAGACAGCAACCAATTGCATCAGTGCAGTTTTTATCAAATCAATTTTCTGTGACAATCGATTGCAATGTTACAACAATGATTATAACCTGTTAAAATCAGTAGAAAATAACATTTCAAGGATCAAATTCTTGTTCGAACTTTTCATCAAACACCTTATGATCATGGATCCAATTGAGCATGAAAATTCCATCAAATTATGAGGAAATAGTACTAATGGAATCATAAAACAGTGCTCAATGAATCAAAACCAGAAATCCACAAGAGATCACATTGTGAAAGATGATGATCCAACTTACCAAAGGTAGAATTAGAGAATTATCAAACAACTTCCAGAATTTGCTTCAATTCAACCACAAGAATCAATTACCAAAGCTTGGATGTAGAGAATTGATGAAGAAAAAGTGTTTGGATGAAGGTTTAGCTCAATGATTAGTAAGTTTAATGCAAAGCTTACTATCCTTTTTTTTTAAAATGGAGCTTTGAGTGAATTTGGTAGATGGGGAGAATTGAGAGATTTTTTAGCAAGATGAGTTTGGCTATCAAAAGCTTGAAATTTAAATGAGATGAGGGCTCTATTTATAGAGTTTAGGATTGGGATTAGTGGTAATTTGGTAATTGATTCTTGGAGCCAAAAATTGAATTAATGATATAATTTTCAAATTATACAGAAAAATTGGAGCCAAAAAGATGACAGTTTTGAAATTGCTGGCTTTTTTTCAAAAATCACGTGTGTTTTGCTGCTATGAGTCGACACAAGAGTCGTATGCAACGACACATTCTAGTTGTATAACAGAGCATGAGTCGACGCAAGAGTCGTATGCGTCGACACCTTTTAGTTGTATAACACAGCATGTGTCAACGCAAGCTTCTATGGATCGATACAAGCTGCTATTTTAACTCAATACAGAATCAAACAATTTGCATGAGTCGACACATAACATGTATGTGTCGACACATGCTAGTTATACAAAACAGGATGAGTCGATACATAACATGCATGTGTCGACACATGCTAGTTATACACAATAGGATGAGTCGACACAAGCCTATATGGGTCGATGCAAGCTGCTTTTTCGATACATTACATAATTGATCACTTTGCATGAGTCGATACATAACACGTATGTGTCGACACATACTAAAAAAATTTGATTTTTGAAGGCTAAAAAAAACACTTTTTTCAAAGATTGTGCATAATACACTGTGCAATCGATTGCACTATGGGAGAAATCGATTGTACAGGAAAACAAAAATGAAAAATTTTAATTATTTTTTTTCTTTGCAAATAGAGATTTTAGGGAAATAATACCGGAAAACCTTATTTGTCGGATGCTTTGACTCGGTACCTACAAAACCCGATTTTGCAAAGACAAAGACAAATATTTTTTGTATTTTGGTTAGAGGTTAATTATAAACGCGTATACAAAATACACAACTAAGGTGCTTGGAGATTCCTCAAGAGAAAACTTAATGATAGGAGAGAAAAAAAAAGGAAGAATCAACCCTAATGTGATTTTGTTATGATCAAGTTGACATGATATGATAGGGGAATCTTAGGGGTAAAAATTGGGGTACAACAGTAACTAAGAGCCCTTGGAAAACCATGGACGAAAAGGGTGCTAATACCTTCCCTTTTCATAATCTACCCCCCGAACCGAGAAATAATCTCGAAAGGTCTTTCCTGTGCTTTTTTACCTTTCCTTTTGGATAAAAGAAAAGTCGGTGGCGACTCTTGCTATCCATACAAATGCGATCGAAACGCAAAACACCAAGTCAGTTCTCCCACCATATCACATATACATTCTTACGAACAAAAATCATTACAAAGATTGCCTAAACAATGGCCTCTTTTACAATATACTTTCAAAACCATACAAAGCATAATTCCAAAACAAAAGCAAGTGATCTAGCAAGTAACTAAGAGCCCATGGAAAACCATGGATGAAAAGGGTGCTAATACCTTCCCTTTTCATAATCTACCCCCCGAACTCAAGAAAACATCTCAAAGGTCTTTCATGTGCTTTTTCACCTTTCCTTTTGGATAAAAGAAAAGTCGGTGGCGACTCTTACTAACCGCAACATTTGCGATAAAATGCAAAACCCTTAAGTCAGTTCTCCCACCGTATCACAGACACCCCCAGCATGGTTCTATATATCCTTGGCAGTATATGGTTTCGTTATCCCCAGTGAGAAATTGACAAGTTATCAAACAAAAAAGTCAGGTGAATTTTTATTTCTCATAGGCCCCATTTTATTAGTGCTCTCTTCAGCAACGTCAAATATCCATTTGGCGTTTCCTCACGGACATTACAATTTTGATCTGATCCTCTCTAGCAGAATTTGCAATTTATTTTTGCAATTTTTATCAAGGTTTTGGCTTGTGGTTATTGGTTTTTTTCGTTTTTCCATTCCCCGGTAAAGCATCTAAACATACATCATTACATTGCATCCTCAAAGTATAGTGTTTCAATTCTGTTTTGAAATACTATTCCATAGAAAAATAATTCAAACATGCATTGGAACATAAGCCATTACTGTTTCTATTTTCCCTAGTGGATTTGCTAAAACTTCAGATTATATCCCCAGCGAGGTCTTCATCCTCAGTATCTCAGTTTCACCCCATCCATATATAGTTGATGTTAATCATTTGAATATTGAGCTTCTACTCTTTATTGTATTTCAATTTTACCCTGGTGCAGTTTTCTCGGGTTTAGTATTTATTATCCTCGTAGGTTCATTCCAATGTCTATTGATGTACCTTTTGAATATCAGTTTCGTCCTGATAGTTATTATCAGCAGGTTTTTAGTAGTACGCCCAAATCATCTTGCTTTGGGTCGAGTTTTGAGTTTTGTCTCCTCACCCGCGCATGAAATCCGGTTTTCATTCTGGTACTCATCTAGTTTAGTTTTATCTAACTAGTTATAATGAGTCGAGTGTCATCTCGTTTTGTTTTCATACCTTGGGCTTTCATCAGTGTTTGATTACTAAATCCTTTATTGGTTTTTGTTTACCGAGTCTTTTTGCAGTGTTCGCTTAATTGCGTCCTTGGTTGAAATCAGTCTCCTTTGTTCCTTAGATTCTTCTATCAGTTTTCGTTTACTGTTTATCCATGGTCCGAGACTAGCAAGTGCTCTTAGAAACGTTTGCACTCATCACTTTCCTTTGGGTCGAGTCTTAATCTTATTACTTGTGCATGAAATCCAGTTTGTTTTGCCCTGGTACTCATCTAGTTTGCCTTTCCTAACTAGTTATTATGTGTCGAGTGTCATCTTGTTTTATTTATTTCCCTGGAATCTTCTATCGGTGTTCATTTACCGTGTCCTTGGTCGAAACCCCTATCTCACTCTTTAGACATCTATCAGTTTTTTTACTGAACCTTTGACAATGTTTTTTTACTGTATTACAGCTTTTGTTTGCTATGTCCATTGACTTGAGATGTCTCTTTTATACATATTCGGGTTTTAGTCAGTTTTTGTTTACTGTTTACTCATGGTTAGAGACCAGCAGGTTCCCTAAGAAACATTCACTCTCATCACTTTGCTATGGGTCGAGTTTTGCCTCGTTACTCGTGTGTGAAATCTAGTTTGTTTTATCTTGGTACTCGTTTCTAGAAAGTTTTGATCTTCTAGTATTATCGAGTCGAGTTTTGTCTCGTTTGTTGTCATTCCTTAGATATTTATCAGTTTTTGTTTACTGAACCTTTAACAGTGTTTGATTATTGTACTTCAGCTTTTGTTTGTTGTATCCTTGGTTGACCGGTCTCTTTTATACCTCTTCGGGTTCGTATCGATTTTATTTACTGTTCACCCATGGTTAAGACTAACAAGTGCTCCTAGAATCAAGCGCTCTAGCCACTTTGCCCCGCATACTTTTCCAGAGTTTAGCTTTGCATATTCTATGTGGTTTAAGTCTTATCTCACACCTTTTATGGTCTGGTTTTATTCTAACACATTATTCGGAAGTTTAGTTTCATCTACTCTTCTAAGTATGAGTTGTGTCTCAACTTTGCTAAAGTCTGTGTTACAACTTCGTTCTGACGCATGTCTTTGGAGGGCCAATTTTCATTAGACCCTCTGCTTGCTAAATCCAATTTCGTTTGGTACCTTCTAAGTCCTGAGTCCATTGGAATTTTTTGTCTTTGGGGGGTTTTGCATTTTTTTCAAGAGTGTAAACTTTCGGATTCTTTTGTATTTAATCATCTTTAACTCTGAACGTTCGAAAGTTATCGCTTTTCTCACTTAGCAAGCTTAACATTATTGAATAGGGGCATTTATTGTACCTCAAAATTTACCCTCTTGATTTCAAAAATTTTATGGCTTATGTTTCATCATATGCATTCATGCATTTGCTGAGATCAGGGTATTCTGGCACTCAAGTTCTTTACAAGTTATAGAATTTGATTGTGTTGGCAATCAGTTCAAGATGGATCTCGTGTCCTCATTCTTCTATTGGTTCAAGATGCAAAAGGTTTTCATACATCAGGACATCTCAATATCATTTTTCTTCATCAGAATACATCTCAAGGGGTTCAGTTTATATCTTGTTGTAATTGAGTTTGTTAAGTGAGGTTCATCGGGGGTTTGCTTTCATGGTCCAAGTTTCATCTTCAAAGTTGAGGCATTATTGTTGTAATGGACTGGGGCAAGGCATGATGCAAGAAATGAGGTTGTGGATTCATATTGTGATCAAGTAAATTTAATTGCTTCAATTGAAATTTATCATATATTTTAATAATGGGAGCTAAGGTTTTCTTTGAAAGTGAGGGTTGAATTTGAAGACATTAGTACTTTGAAGTCCATTTGGTTCAAGTTTATTAATATTACTTAAGGCTTGCAAGGGTGGAAAAAAGTATAATTGTGAAGGAGAAAGAATGTGTTGTACCCCAAAATTGGCCCTCTCATTTTATCAAGATTTTCCTCACAAGACTTCTTGGACTCAAGACCAGATTAGGGTTTGCTCAGCTAAAGACATCTCCTGACACTGATGACCTGAAATTGGGGTTTGAGTTTGCATAGGGATTTTTGGACCATCAATGCTTCATTTGACTTTCATACACCATCTTGGACCCCTAAGATTTCTCATACCAAGTTTCAAGCCTTGAATCACATTTTTACCCAGTCAATTGGACAATTGACCTAAAAATCAGTTGTATTGGGGGAAAAGTCAATTGTGGCCAATTTACAGTCAAACTTCATAATTTTTTATCAACAATAACATTTTAGACTCATATGAACCATTTGATCAAGTTTGGATCACAACTCCTCAAGAAATTTGATCAAATCATCAAAAGGGCAAAATGGTCAAAATTAGGGTTTTGACTGAGAAAGGGAAATTTCTGATTTTTAACCTAGCCAATGACCAATTGGGTTCAATCATGATTTAAAGGACTCAATGGCATCATCTTGACCTAATTTCACAAGTCAAAAGATCTCAAGTACATTGAATTGACAGATGAATTTTCCAGTCAACTAATCAAAAATCAACTATACACTGAAAATTCAAACTTTGACTTTTTGGTCAAAATCAAATGCCAAGGGTCATAATTCATCAAGACATGTCAAAATTTGAAACTTGTTGACCAAGAAACTTAAAATTGCAAATTAGGGTTTTAATTTGAAATTTTTCATAACTTAGAATTTTTCTAAGTATGGAAAATTTCTTATTTTTTTCCAACTTTTCCCAACTTTTTCACCATGATGCAATTGGATTCAAAGAAAACTTCCAACATGAAATTTGTATTCCTCCGTGAAATCTACAACTTTTCTTCACAAATTTTTCCAAAATGATGCTTGGATCTTGTAGCGATAAAAAATGTAGCGGGGTAAATCGGAGATCGAATTATTGATTAATTCGTCTCACAAAAGCAAGAGTCGCCACCGCGCTTTATTATTTCCAAGGGAAAAGGGGCAAGAGCGAAATAAAACCCTAAATACGCAATGTAAAATAATACTTTCTAAAAGTAATGAAAATACAAGTCGTTTTTGAAAAGAGATCTATGGTTCGGGGGTTGGTTATACAGTGGGAAGGTATTAGCACCCAATGTATCTATAGTACTCTATAGGAACCTTTTGAAATATCTGTTTATTAAAATTGTTTGTTTGATTAAAAAAATAAATTGTTTTGGCCGAAAAGGGGTACGGACGGTTTTTTGAAGGTACGACGACCTAATGTCGAAGTTTTGGCTTAAAAGGTATAAGTTTTGAAAAGATTGAATGTTTGGGGAAAAAATATCTTAAGTTTTAATGAAATGAAGATATTCGCGTGACTGGATTTGAGGACATGAAGTCAACAAATTCAATCGTTTTTTCTCTTGGATTTAGACGTAAACAGAATAATCAAATAAAGATGAAATAATTAAACAGAAAATTAAATAGATAACGATTAAATAGCTAAGTGACATATAACCAAAACAATGATTAAATGACAAACTAAAGGATAAGAATATGCATTTTTATATTTTATCTAAAATTAAAGCGAGGGAATTAATTAAGGAAAATAAAATGTTTTTTAAGTTTTTTATTTTTATATGTTTTTTAATATTAATAAAAGTATTATTTTTAAGAATTATTAAATAATTCTAAACTAAATTAAAACCTTAAAAGCTATTGACTTAAATCTAATTAAAAAAGGAATACTAAAATTGTTGAATTAATCCTAAAGTTAAATTTAATAAAAAAAAATGGTCACATTATTAGAATTGTTTTAATTAAATTATCTCTATTTGATTAATTTACTAATTAACTAAACTAATAATATTCTAAAAAAACTAATAGAAAGTAAATAGAAGGAGTGGTATCAAGAATCAAAAAATGGGGGGTAAATGATAAACAAGTGTGGGCTAAAGAGTTTCAAGGGGGCCCAAAACAGAAACAAACAGAAATGGGGGGGTGTCCTTAAGGAAAACGTTGGGCTTAGGCAGATGAGATGGGTTAAGGTCCATACATTATAATTTGTTTAGGGTTAAACATGTGTTTTAGTTTGGGGAAGAAAACAGATTAGGGTTCACAGCAACGGCGCCGCTACTCCTTGTTCACGCGTTCTCTTCGTTCTTGATTCATCCTTTTCCACCTTCACCTGAGTTTTCCTGCCACGGCCACCGGTGCTTCAGTCAACTCCCTCTTCTCCAAAGTCACGTGGGCAACGATCTACAAGGTATTGATTTCACTTTGTATGTTTTATGCTTTTGCGTGTTTCTAGTTACTTCTGATTCCCTTTTATATTGTTCAAGGTTTGCACGAGATATGGAAAAGAAAGGTTATACCTTTGGAGAGGAGGTGAGAAGGACCGGAGGCAACAGGGCGGCCAAGGGCGGAAGAAAATGTGATGCGCTGCGAGCTTTTTTGTAGCCCTGGTACTCTGTACTCTTTGTCTCTCTTTTTGTTGGGTTTAAACTCTTTTCTTCTTCTCTTGCTGTCTTGATGCCTTTCCCTAGATTGCCTCGATTGTCTTTGATGCTTGCCTTTTCTACTGCCCTGTAATGAATCTTCTGAGGGCCCTAGTGATGAATTCTTTAGACTTCTTTATCTCCTTCTGGTTGCCTCTTGGAACACTTGTTAGGGTTGCCTTTGTATGCTTGAGATGCTGGCTTGTGAATGCTTGAATGTTGCCTTCGAATACTTTTCCTCTCTTCTTCTTTGCTGTGCTTCTGTTGCTTTTCATTATTGGCCTATGATGGGATAACTCTGAGGCTTGCCGATTTGGACATTGTTTTTCAAAGTTTGTGTTGTTGTGGCATTCTAGTTTTTGGATTTTGGGCGTGTATGGCTGGTACCAATTTTGGCCTTGGATGTTGGTTGGTATGAGGGTTTTAGGCAGGTGGTTTTCTGGTTTTCTGGTTGGGTTTGAAAACAAGTTGAACAGGATGGTTTTAGGCCATAAGGTTTTATTGGTTTTATGCAGGTTATGGCCTTGACATGGTTTAGAGATTTTATGGTTTAGGCCATATTGGTCGAGGCTTTTCTGGTTTATGCAGGTTGATGGAAACAGGTTGAACTGGTTTTATGGTTTTTAGGCCATATTTGTTTATGTTACTATGGCTTTTTCAGGTTATGGCCTTGGTTTCTTTTGTTCCAGCAGGTTTGGCCTTTGAGGAGTTTACTGGTTAGGCTTGGAATGGTTTTGGTTTTGACATGGCTTTGACATGGTTTTTGAATGCAGGTTGTATGTATGTTTGGTTTATGTTGCAGTTTTAGTTCTTTGAACTCAGTTTTGGTTTTAGGCCTTCAAACGGTTATCAACTCTCTCTTTTTTGAAGGGTTTGTTGTGTTATAACAGTTGCTGGCTTCCTATTCTTGAGGGCTCAGGTTTTGAATATTTTACTATTTCCTGGCCTTTGACACTTTTGCACTCTATACTGCTACATTCAGTTTTGTTTGGTATCCTTTTTCATGCTTTCCTTTTCTTATTGTATTGTTGCTGTTCTGTTTTGTGTCCATTTTCTGCCTAAGGCCAAAACCTGTAAACCCACACTCTTTCTCTCTTCTCTCTCCTTAGTACAGTTTGACATTAAAAAAGTGATGTTATGTACTTGGTTCTGAAAAAGCATAAGCTGGAAAATGATGAGAAGTAGAAATATTTTTGCTTGCACATTTGGTTTTAAAACTGCACATCTCTTTGTCAACTGCATTGTACAGTAGAGGAGCCTTTGTATTTTTGGCCTCTTCCCCCATGTTGGATAGTTTACGTTGCATATTGGCTTTGAGCATGTAACTTGACTATGCATATGTTGTTTTGCTTTTGAAATATGCAGTGGATTTTGAATATGTGCAATTGATTTTGGATTATGCAGTTTATAATAAAAATGTGCAATTTTGACAAAAGTGAATTTGTGCATATTTTTAACTTGTGCATTCATTTTTATCAATAAAAAATTCATCCCTTTTTGTGAACCGGGAGAAATCCCGTGATTTGCAAAGAGGGTAAAAACTGATTTCAGCCGTTTGCTTTTAATGATGAATGCTAAACTAATTTTCTTCTTTTAATTATATTTATTTCTGACTTTTCTTTTAATTCTTTGCAGGTAAAATCAAATGAGCAATCAAAGAAGTATTGGATAGAAGATGAAGATTTAGAACTTAGAAAAAATTAAAATAGTTTCTATTTCATTTTAAACATTGTAAAAATTATCATTGTAAATACGTTGTAAATAAATACGGTATTTAAACAACAATTGTAACAATTAGAATAAAATGAATAAAACTCCAATATTTTATCAATTAATTCTTTTCTTCTTTCCAATTATTTATTTTATCATTTATAATTATTTAAATTATATAATAACTGAAAATCAATTTCAATTATTTAAATTTAGAATGATAAATAATTAAATAAACATCATTGATCAATTAACTTCTCTTCAATTATTTACTTCATTATTTATAATTCTTCTAAATTATAATAACTGAAAATAAAAATTTCAACTATTTAAACTTAGAATAATAAATAATTAAATAAACATTGTTTGATCAATTAATAACCTTCTTTTCAAATATTTACTTTACTATTTATAATTCTTTAATTTATATAATAACTGAAAAATAAGTTCCAATTATTTAAATTCAGAATAATAAATAATTAAATAAACATTGTTTTAGCATTGATCGATTAATAAATTTAGCGTTCAAAAAAAATAAACAGCTCTCGACTTGAAAAAGTTATGAATTTAAAACTGCTTTGAAAGTTGATAAAAATAGGTCAAAACCCTTGCAATGTAATGATGCAGATGGGAGATGGTATCTTAGGTCAAAATTTGGGGTACAACAGCTGCCCCTATTTAAGTTTCTTCTATCCGGAGATATGAAGATTAAAATCTTCGTCTCGACGAGATTGAAGGTACTTAAATACATAATACGCAAATTTTTGCCCTAAGATACCGCCATTATGTTTGATATGAATGCAGTGATTGAATTCACAGAGGAAGATATTGTATGAAACAAGACAATGCTGGAGAAATCAAACACCAACAAAACACAGGGACAAGGACTATACAATATTGGGGAAATAAACTACCGACTTCAAGTAATAGACTCTTGACGGCGAATAAAATTGAGGGAATACGACCTCTGACCCTAACAAAGAAGGCATCTTGCATAGGCCATAAAAACGGACTATTGACCCAAAAAGAACATCAGTGAGCTTACAACTCAAGGTCAAAGATAGACAGAGAGTATCAAATTTGCTGGCGACGGATTACCGACTTCTGAAGGTAAAGATTCATAACAAACTTCTCTGCGAGATTTCTGGAGACATACTCATTAATGCTGAAATAATAATGAGATTGTAGATACACAAGTTGCCTCAAATAAAGAAGCTGCCACTTGCTGTCTTCCAAAAAATATTATGACATACAAGTTGCTCAAATAAAGAGGCTGCCACTTGCTGTCGTCCAGGGATGTCAATAACATGCAAGTTGCTCAAATAAAGAAGCTGCCGCTTGCTGTCCTCCAAAAATACTATGACATACAAGCTGCTCAAATAAAGAAGCTGCCCCTTGCTGTCGTCCAAAAAGTACTATGACATACAAGCTGCTCAAATAAAGAAGCTGCCACTTGCTGTATTCCAGAAAAATAATAACGTACAAGTTGCTCAAATAAAGAGACCTCCGCTTGCCGTTTTCCAAAATAATAATAACGTACAAGTTGCTCATGAAGAAACCGCCGCTTACCGTTTTCCAAAATAATAATAACGTACAAGTTGCTCATGAAGACACCGCCGCTTGTCGTTTTCTAACGATGTCTATAACGTACAAGTTGCTCATGAAGAGACCGCCGCTTGTCGTTTTCCAAAAGATAATAACGTACAAGTTGCTCGTGAAGAGCTGCCGCTTGTCGTTTTCTGAAGAATAACTCAGAAGGAAATTGTGATGACACTGGCAGAGAATAAAATCTTCGTCAAAGAGAACCATGAATCAATCCTTCCCGAGGAGATCATATACTTAAATGTGCAAGATAAATGCGTCATTTGTCTGGGTAGAGACTTCACTGGGGAAAATCATGAGATAGCCTATGCAAGAGACAAAAAACTCCCTCCAGGAATAAACCATAGAGAAGACAGTCAACAAGACTCCACCCAATGAGAAAATAATTTGATTGGGGATTCATCCTATCCATAAATGGACAAGGTAAGCTAAATCAAAAATCATCCACGAGGATTAGCTCGGTTGGGGAATTTAGAAAGGAAGCACATTTTCTGCCTAAGCTAACCTTCTACTTGGAAAGAACATGTACATTGTTTGAATAAACAAAGTACAACCCAAAAATCAACGACGAATGTGAATATGCATGCGTGATATAATTGTAAATGAGTAAATGAATGTTACACTGACAAAACAAACAGATGGAATAACATGAAGACAATAAGATGTCACGACATAATAGATACTCGGCCAATCTTAAAAAGACAGAAAATAACTGGAATTGGAACCCCAAAGCAACGTCGGAGCGTAACACGCCACAAGGTTCAAGTCTTCTGAGGAGAAAAGTATTCAAATCCAATCTTCTAATCTCCAATAGACCACTGGCATGAGACAAAGCGTACCACACTACGGAAATCTGCTTGAATGATAACCAAAACAACGCTTAACTGGAAAAGTTGGGGAGTCAACAAACTTAGTACCACCAGAAACACAAGTTTAACACAACCAACACCTCATGATGATTTTGAAACGAAACATGTTCATCATGCAAAGATAAATTACTGTATTGTTTTGCATTTCATGGCTTGACCATCCTTGGAACAACTGTTAATATTCCTTTCATTATTCACGACACATTTTTAAAATAAGAATACTTTAAATAACTTTGTTTCAAATATTTCCGTAAAAATTAAAATTTTGCCCACAAAAGGTAAATGCTCAAATTTCATTAATAAGATGGTAGTTCGCTAACAACGCGACTCCAACGGTTTACAAAAAGTTTGGGAAATAGTACATGAAAGAAAGGGTTACACAAAAACAATGATCATTATTCTCCCTAACAACTTCGAATCCCGAAATATGCTCAAATACCAAGACTGGTTTGACCAAAACATGCCTAAGCCGCCTCTTCGGGTTTTCAACTTAGGGAACTGTCAACTCAAACCTAAGCGAAGTACTTCTTGACTGCATCGGCGTTCATGGAGCGCGGGAGCTCCTCACCGTCCATATTGGTGAGAATCAAGGCACCTCTAGAGAAAACTTTCCTAACGACATAGGGTCCTTCATAATTCGGAGCCCACTTGCCCCTAGAATCAGGTTGGAAAGATAATATCTTCTTGAGCACAAGGTCACATTCTCTGAACTCGCGTGGTCGAACCTTCTTATCAAAAGCCTTCTTCATTCTCTGCTGATACAATTGACCATGACACAAGGCTGTCAATCTCTTTTCTTCAATTAAATTCAACTGATCATATCTACTATGACACCATTCAGCCTCAGAAAGTTTAGCTTCCATCAACACTCTCATAGACGGAATCTCAACCTCCACGGGGAGTACTGCTTCCACACCATAAACTAGGGAAAATGGGGTTGCGCCTGTTGAAGTCCGAACTGAAGTACGGTATCCATGCAGAGCAAACGGAAGCATTTCATGCCAATCTTTATAAGTTACCACCATCTTCTGGACAATCTTTTTGATGTTCTTGTTAGCAGCTTCAACAACCCCATTCATCTCCGGTCTGTAAGGAGAAGAATTATGATGTTCGATCTTGAACTCTTCACAAAGCTCTCTCATCATCTTGTTATTCAAATTCGAACCATTATCAGTGATGATTTTGCTCGGGATGCCGTATCGACAAATGATCTGATTCTTGATAAATCTGACTACCACCTGTCTGGTTACATTGGCATAAGATGCTGCTTCCACCCATTTAGTAAAATAATCAATCGCTACTAGGATGAAACGATGACCATTTGAAGCTTTGGGTTCAATCATTCCAATCATATCAATGCCCCATATAGAGAAAGGCCAAGGTGAAGAGATAACGTTGAGGAGAGTCGGTGGCACATGTATCTTGTCTGCATAAATCTGGCATTTATGACATTTCTTCACATATTTGCAGCAATCAGATTCCATTGTCATCCAATAGTAACCAGCTCTCAACATCTTTCTAGCCATTGCATGTCCGTTGGTATGAGTGCCAAAGGATCCTTCATGTACTTCTTGCATCAGCATGTCTGCTTCACGTCTGTCTACACATCTGAGCAAGACCATATCGTAATTCCTCTTATACAAAACTTCTTCATTGAGGAAGAAACTGCTTGCTAATCTCCTCAACGTCTTCCTATCTTTATTGGATGCCCCAGGAGGGTACTCTTGAGTTTGAAGAACAAGTTTAATGTCATAGAACCACGGTTTGTCGTCGGTGACCTCTTCTACTGAGAACACATGAGCAGGTCTGTCGAGGCGCATAACCCGGATTGTAGGCACATCGTTCCAACCATTCACTTGAAACATTAAAGACAAAGTAGCTAAAGCATCAGCCATCTGGTTTTCATCTCTAGGGATATGATGTAATTCCACTTTGTTGAAGAAAGTTAACAATCTTCTAGCATAGTCTCTGTAAGGGATCAAACCAGGATGACGAGTCTCCCATTCTCCTTTGATTTGATTGATTACCAATGCCGAATCTCCGTAAATATCAAGAATCTTAATCCTTAGATCCACTGCTTCTTCGAGACCCATAATACATGCCTCATATTCAGCCATGTTGTTCGTGCAGTCAAACTTCAATCTCGCTGTGAACGGGATATGAGTACCTCGGGGAGTGACGATGATTGCCCCAATTCCATTTCCATAAGAGTTCACAGCTCCGTCAAATATCAAACCCCAATGGGATTCGGGATCAGGTCCTTCTTCAGGTAATGGATCTTCACAATCTTTAGCTTTCAAGTACATAACATCTTCATCTGGGAAATCAAACTTGATAGATTGATAATCATCAATTGGTTGGTGAGCCAAATGGTCGGCTAAAATACTCCCTTTGATTGCTTTCTGAGTGTGATACTCAATGTCATATTCGGATAACAACATCTGCCAACGGGCTATTCTTCCAGATAAGGCGGGCTTCTCAAAGATATACTTGATCGGATCCATTTTGGAGATCAACCAAGTGGTGTGGTTAATCATATACTGGCGTAGACGACGAGCAGCCCAAGCTAAAGCACAACAGGTTTTCTCAAGCAATGAGTATCGAGACTCACAGTCTGTGAATTTCTTACTCAAATAATATACGGCATGTTCCTTTCTTCCAGTCTCATCTTGTTGACCAAGCACACATCCCATGGAATCTTCCAATATAGTCAGGTACATAATCAAAGGTCTTCCTTCCACCGGAGGAATCAAAATGGGAGGTTCAAGTAAATATTCTTTGATGCTATCAAAAGCTCTCTGACAATCTTCTGTCCACACACATCCTTGGTTCTTTCGGAGAAGCTTGAAAATTGGCCCACAGGTAGCAGTCATATGAGATATAAATCTAGAAATATAGTTCAGTCTCCCAAGGAATCCTCTTACTTGTTTTTCCGTCTTGGGTGCGGGCATTTCTCGGATAGCTTTGACTTTATCATGATCTACCTCGATACCTTTCTGACTGACAATGAAACCCAGAAGTCTTCCAGAACGAACACCAAAAGTGCACTTGTTGGGATTCAGACGGAGTTTATACTTTCTCAAACGCTGGAGTAACTTCAATAAATGTTCCAAATGATCTTCTTCAGTTTGCGATTTTGCAATCATGTCATTTACATACACTTCTATCTCTTTATGCATCATGTCATGGAACAAAGCAGTCATGGCCCTTTGGTATGTTGCACCAGCATTCCTCAAACCAAACGGCATAACCCGATAACAAAAGGTTCCCCAAGGAGTAATGAAAGTTGTCTTCTCTATATCTTCTGGTGCCATCTTGATTTGATTGTAACCAGAGAAGCCATCCATGAAAGAAAAGACTTTGAACTTTACGGTACTGTCGACTAATACGTCAATGTGCGGTAATGGGAAGTCATCCTTTGGGCTAGCTCTATTCAGATCTCTATAGTCTACACACATTCGAACTTTTCCATCTTTCTTAGCAACAGGCACTATGTTGGCTAACCACTGAGGATAGACCGATGTAACAAGGAAACCTGCATTAATTTGTTTTTGAACTTCTTCTTTGATCTTGTCAGCCATATCGGGATGAGTCCTTCTCAACTTCTGCTTAATCGGCGGACATTCAGGCCTCAACGGTAAACGATGCTCCACAATGTTGTTGTCCAAACCTGGCATATCTTGGTAGGACCAAGCAAACACATCAACATACTCTTTGAGAAGCTCTAACATTTTCACTTTGACCTCTGGGATAAGCAATGCTCCGACCTTAACTTCCTTTTTATCTTCTTCATCACCCAAATTGATCAACTCTATAGGTTCCTCAAACGGCTGAATAATCTTTTCATCATGCTCAAGCAAACGGGAAATTTCATCAGGAATCTCTTCACTATCCTCTTCTTCGGCTCTGAACACAGGGAATTCAAAGTTGGGAGAGGGCATATGATCATTGTTTTCAATGGTTAAGTCATGGATTAATCTGCACATATGATTATGCTTTATTTTAGAAATCGATTAATATGAATGTTGTACAAATGAAACAAAATATTATTATATTTTCCTATTACTACCGATTAATTTTCATTACTATTTCCCAAAAAATGTGAAAAATAAAACAGTAGTGGACAAAATAACATTTTTATTCATGAAGGGAAATACTTGAAACAAAGAGCCCAGACATTTCTCTTTTGCCTTGGGCAGAGCAAAAAGATTTATTTTCAACATAGCCCGACACAAATACTTTTCGCCTTGGGCAGAGCGAAAATTTTTTTCAAAAATAAAACAAAACATTACTCAGAAATGTGCATCACAACAGGAACATCAACAGCAATCCAGTTCTGGCAAACCACTCCATGCGTTACAAAATCGGGTAAATCCTCTTCAAAATCGTTTCCTATTATGGCATCAACTTCAGGAGGATTCGGATGGATAAAGCCTGCGCTTTGGAAAACTTCTTGAATCGGACGAGTAACTACTTCCTGCTTGACTCTTGTAGACACGGGATGAAAACCAAGACCTTCTCCAGACTTGTTCTCAGGCAAAGTCAACACCTGGCCCCAACCTTCAGCCGAACCACTTTCAACCACTCGTCGCGCATCCTCAAAAGAAGAAATAGATGTCCCTTGCTTCTTCACTTCATTATTAGCAACAGATAGAGCTTGGAATTGGGTTCCAACATCCTCATCAGCATCAATAAAAGAGAAAGATGACAAATGGCTTACCACCATAGCCTGCTCTCCGCCAATCATTACCAGCTTTCCGTGCCTTACAAACTTCAATCTTTGATGGAGCGTGGAAGTGACTGCCCCTGCATCATGGATCCATGGACGACCCAATAGGCAACTGTAGGCGGCACGAATATCCATTACTTGAAAAGTGATCTGAAAAGTCTGAGGACCAATTACTATAGGAAGATCCACTTCACTAATGACAGTCTTCCTAGAACCATCAAACGCTTTGACAATTACTCCAATAGGTCTCATGGGAGCACCTGGATATGAGAGTCGAGATAATGTAGTTTTGGGCATTACATTTAACGACGAACCTGTATCTACCAACACACTTGATAAAGTATCATTTCTGCAACTTATTGAGATATGCAAAGCCATATTATGGTTCCTTCCCTCCTCCGGAAGCTCTTCATCACTGAAACCAAGATTGTTACACGAAGTAATATTTCCCACAATTCCATCAAATTGGTCAACCGTCACATCATGATCCACGAACGCCTGCTCCAAGACCTTCATCAAAGCTTCTCTATAGGCACCAGAATCTCTCAGTAAAGCAAGCAAAGAAATCTTGGAAGGAGTTTGCAATAGTTGGTCCACAATCTTATATTCACTTCTCTTGATAAGCTTCAGAATCTCATCATCATCAGGATGTGGGATAGGTTCATTGGATCGGCCTATCTCAACCCTTGGTTCAACATTTCTCGCTGGAACTTCTACCGGTATGGGCCTCTTGACTTGAACTTCTGGTCTCTTCAAAGGTACTGCTGCAAAGACATGTCCACTTCTCGTAACTCTACTTACATCAGCGATGTTAACAAAAGACGGTCTTGTTGGTATAGGGACTTCTACCCCATTCTCAATCATTGTGGCATTATACTTATACGGTATAGCTTGGTCTGAGTTGTAAGGCACTGGACCAGGTGGATAAATGATCAAAGGAGCAACAGGTGCAGTCTGACTGTCGTAAACGATCTCTACTGATTGAGGCAAATTGAATTGTGGTATTATAACATTCACTTCATCCTCCGGATCTCTGTCATATGTAATAGTGATAACCCTCTGGTCTAACAACTTTTGAATATCCTCCTTCACAATAGGGAAATCAACCTCTCTTGAACAAAATTCACAAATATCATAATCATGCTGATGCCTAACAAAGGCAAGTCTTCTTAAGCTCTGATGTAACCTGATAAACGACTCTCTTATGTGTTCAACTTGAAAAACTCGAAACTTTCCCGGACAACCTTCCACCATATTCACTGATGCTGCCCCATGTCGAGGCAAAGGATTATCTCTAACATTTTGGTTAACATCCTTGAAAGACAAGATACCATTCTTAATCAACCTCTGCACGTCCGCCTTTAGAGCAAAACAATTTTCAAGGTTGTGCCCCGGCGACCCTTGATGATATTCATAAAACTGATCCGTCTTGTACCACGGAGAAGTACTATTTGGTGCGACAGGAGGAGGTTTCGTCGTTATGAGGTTCTTTCTGATAAGAGCAGGGAACAATTCAGTGTAAGTCATAAGAATGGCATCGAATTGCGGTTTTCTTGGTGAACGGTTCTGGTTGTTGAATGGATAAGCCTGTTGTCGAGGCTGCTGCTGAAATGGCCGTTGTTGAGTTGGTGGGGTTTGATGAGTTGGGGTCATCAAAGTTGGGCGGACAGCCGGAGTGACTGCCGTAACGTGTGAGTAACCTCTCCTCGGTCTCCCTGGGAAGATTGCGCTGACATCCTGTTCTTTTCTTTTCGGGAAAACACTTCCAAACTTCTTGATACTGCTAGACGAACTTCCTTCTTCTTTAACCTAACGCCCTTCACGAATCCCTTCCTCTAACCGCATGCCCATGCTTACCATTTCGGTGAAGTCACTGGGTGCGCTGGCAATCATTCTTTCATAGTAAAAGGAACCTAAAGTCTTCAAGAATATCTTCGTCATCTCTTTCTCCTCAAGAGGAGGATAGATTTGAGCAGCAATTTCACGCCATCTCTGGGCGTATTCCTTAAAAGATTCTCTGTCTCTCTGGGACATTGCCCGGAGTTGATCCTTGTCCGGCGCCATGTCAACGTTGTACTTATACTGATGAACAAAAGCTTCGCTAAGATCGTTGAAGTTGCGGATCCGAATGCTGTCTAAACCCATATACCACTTTAGAGCAGCACCCGTCAAACTGTCTTGAAAATAGTGAATCAACAAGTCATGATCATCGGAATATGTAGACATCTTTCTCACGTACATAGTCAAGTGGCTCCGAGGACACGAATCACCCTTATATCTTTCAAAGTCTGGCACTTTGAATTTTGCTGGAATCTTGACGTTCGGAACTAAAAAAAGGTCATGAGTGTTCTTCCCAAACAAATCATTCCCCTTTAAAGCTCTGAGCTCCCTCTGCATTTCTTGGAATTGGTCTTGAAATTCTTCCATTCTATCAAAAAGACCCAAACTTTCAGCAGGCTCGGCAGGATAAGTAGGTTCATTCAAGTATGGCACGGAGTGAACCACAGGAGCGACAGTTGTCATCACCGGTTGCAGGAAAGGTGTCACATACGGGATTACCGGCGGCATGGCAGTTGTCTCTGGTTGAGGAAGAGACAAAGTAGGTTGAAACAAAGGCTGTACGACAGGATGATACCCCTCTGGCACAAAGTTGTAAGGCATTCCCCACGGAAAACCTTTTGGCATCTGGTGCTGAAGCGGAGAGTTGATTTGAGTCACAGATGTTGGAACGGTGACAATCTCGGAAACCACAGTAGTTGAAGTCTGAATCTCAGCAGCTGTAGTCGATGGCTGATTCTGAGCAACCATCAAACTTTCCACTAGCGCAGTTAACTTTTCCATACCGACACGAAGGGTAGCGACCTCCTCACGAAGCTCGTGGTTTTCCTGTTCCAGATCTTCCATCTTCCTCTGACGATTAGCTCGAGTATCGTATCGATGAGACAGCTTGACAATCTATCGGAGTGGAAAAAGAAACAAGGATGAGACTCTAGAAAACATGTGAAGTGGAATGTTGAATGATGCATGATATGTGATGCAAATGATGATTCATTTTAATAGTTTTTTCAAGGAACTTCGATAATTTTGCACACATCAATGGTAAAGGAATTCGGAACAACAAAAACTCAATTCATTAATCAAAAGCGGTAAATTACAACTTACAACTTTGGAACAACAAAACAATAAATTACAACTTTGGGATAACAACCCAATAATAAAAACAGTAAACTACAACTTTGGAACATGAAGCCCATAATAAAAGCAATAAATTACAACTTTGGAACATGAAGCCCATAATAAAAGCAGTAAATTACAACTTCGGAACATGAAGCCCTTTTACAGAGTTTTACAAAATGACATCAGTAAAAATAAAACTAAAAGCTAAAGATCACTCAGAATCATCAGATGAAGGACCAAATGCCAACTGTAACTGGAGCTTCCTGATCTTCTCTTCATAAAAGTCTTCCATCTCTTTCTTCTCAGCTACCAGTCGATCAATGATTCCCTTTTGTGGATTAGGAACAAGAGCAACGCTTACCGAACCTTCCTTCTTTCTCTTCCTTTCACTAGCATACTTCTTCAGTAAAGCATCCTTTTGACGAAGCTTCTCATCATGATCAATGAACCAGCCGTCTTGAATAAATAACAAATCCTCCTTTTCCTTTAGTTGTCGAGCCAGGACCCGATTCTCATATTCAGACATATTATACTTTTCTTTCCAAGCATCTCTCTCGGACTTCATCCTAGCCAGATTTCCTTGGTATTCTCCCATATTCTCGATAGGGATATCAACAGATGACGATGCAACGGTAGGGAATAAAGGTTTCTCAGGTTTATAGGGCATCTTGAGAGCACAAGCCCTAGCACGGACCCATTGTAGGTAAGGCTCCAAAGAAACGGCACCCCTATGTCCTAACATATCTCTCCCTTTCCTATGGATGTGGCGCCAAGCTCCTTCGATCTCCCTCTTAGCTGCCTGGTGATCTTGTCCTTCCTGTAGAAAGAAACCACTCACATGGATGTTGTTTGGCTTGTCCCTCATCGGGTACCCAAACTGACGGCGCGCGAGAACAGGGTTATAGTTAATTCCACCTTTCGTACCAAGAAGAGGCACGTTAGGAAAAGCACCATAGCTATCGATGATCTTCACGTCATAGTAAACTCGATTATACCAATCAATGTCAAAATGAGTGAGAGCCATAATTTTTAGCGCCCATCGCGGCTCCTTCTCGAGATCCCAGAAAACATCAGACCTAGGTAGATGAGAAACATACCACTGATACAGCAACGGTGCACAACAAATGATCATCCATCCTTGGTAAGAGTTTCGAAGATGGATGGAGTAGTAGGTATCTCCTAGCAGCGTAGGGACCGGATTTCCAATCAAGAAAATTCTGATGGCGTTGATGTCCACAAACTTATCAACGTTAGGGAACAAGAATAGACCATAAGAGAGTAAAGCAAAGACGTCTTCAAAGGCAATAGTATCTTTTATCTCAGTGAAATGACGAGCTTTCCTCTACAGAAACTGCGCAGACAAACCTCGGATTCCCCCTTTTGTAGTCATGTTCTCCTCTATCTCTGACTTCTTCAAGTGGGTGATGGTCGTTATCTCGTGAGATTTGGGTTCCTCTTCCAAGCCAGAAAAAGGAACACAGTCGGTGATCGGAAAACCAAGTATGTAGGAGTACTCTTCTAAGGTGGGCATTAACTGGTAATCAGGAAAGGTGAAGCATCGGTACAAAGGATCGTAGAATTGGACCAACGTATTAAGGATGCCTTCCTTCATCTTGTGCTTCATGAGAGATATAATGGACCCATACTTTTTCTGAAAATCCGTCGGGTTCTTGATCTTAGGAATTAAACTCTTCAGCTCTTCAATCTTGGGCTCCTTAAAACTAAAACTTCGAGTGTTTCTCCTTCCAAATTCCATAATAATAATACCTGAGATGTCTGCAAAAATCATTCCTAAGTTCCTTGAAAAACAAGTTTTTTACAAAAAAATGTTGATGAATGCATGAATGAATGATAATGCAACAGTTACACACAAGTTCACAAACATGGGGTTTAAAGGTTCAACGTTTCAGCATGGAGTCGAGGGTAAAGCCCACCCCAAGGTATGTACTAACGGTTCAATCACACCTGTAAGACAAGGTTATAAGAGTTCCCAGAGTCTACATTCCTCCTTCGGATATTGCCAACGTCTTGATTACTCAATAATTAGCAATATTCTCAAGAGAAACTCATCCGAGCGTAGCATCGCGTAACAACTACTTCTGAATTACTCCGTTATAGTCTCCGCGCTACACCTAAAAAGGCCAAGATGGGTTAGGGTTCTACAGTTCTCAATTTCTCTGGCTCCCAGGTCGAAGATAATACTGTCTTCCCGATTACTCGGTAAACAAATATTATGTTCAAGAGGGCCTTCCATTGAGTGGGGGATCTCATGCCTCCTTCTTCGGGATTACTCCCTCAAAGTTAACATGACTATACCGCCCGTCCTATTCTTAAGTGTAACTTAATCCGGGTATAGGATTCGTCCTTTGCAAAAACCCAAACAACCCCAATTTAAACACATAATCAAACAAATCAAATAATAATAAAACAGATAAGACAAATTAGGCTTAACCCACTTAGGGATGGACCAGCAAGAGGTCAATCTTTCCCCAGCAGAGTCGCCAATTCTGTAGCGATAAAAAATGTAGCGGGGTAAATCGGAGATCGAATTATTGATTAATTCGTCTCACAAAAGCAATAGTCGCCACCGCGCTTTATTATTTCCAAGGGAAAAAGGGAAAGAGCGAAATAAAACCCTAAATATGCAATGTAAAATAATACTTTCTAAAAGTAATGAAAATACAAGGCGTTTTTGAAAAGAGATCTATGGTTCGGAGGTTGGTTATACAGTGGGAAGGTATTAGCACCCAATGTATCTATAGTACTCTATAGGAAACTTTTGAAATATCTGTTTATTAAAATTGTTTGTTTGATTAAAAAAATAAATTGTTTTGGCCGAAAAGGGGTACGGACGGTTTTTTGAAGGTACGACGACCTAATGTCGAAGTTTTGGCTTAAAAGGTATAAGTTTTGAAAAGATTGAATGTTTGGGGAAAAAATATCTTAAGTTTTAATGAAATGAAGATATTCGCGTGACTGGATTTGAGGACATGAAGTCAACAAATTCAATCGTTTTTTCTCTTGGATTTAGACGTAAACAGAATAATCAAATAAAGATGAAATAATTAAACAGAAAATTAAATAGATAACGATTAAATAGCTAAGTGACATATAACCAAAACAATGATTAAATGACAAACTAAAGGATAAGAATATGCATTTTTATATTTTTATCTAATATTAAAGCGAGGGAATTAATTAAGGAAAATAAAATGTTTTTTAAGTTTTTTATTTTTATATGTTTTTTAATATTAATAAAAGTATTATTTTTAAGAATTATTAAATAATTCTAAACTAAATTAAAACCTTAAAAGCTATTGACTTAAATCTAATTAAAAAAGGAATACTAAAATTGTTGAATTAATCCTAAAGTTAAATTTAATAAAAAAATGGTCACATTATTAGAATTGTTTTAATTAAATTATCTCTATTTGATTAACTTACTAATTAACTAAACTAATAATATTCTAAAAAAACTAATAGAAAGTAAATAGAAGGAGTGGTATCAAGAATCAAAAAAGGGGGGGTAAATGATAAACAAATGTGGGCTAAAGAGTTTCAAGGGGGCCCAAAACAGAAACAAACAGAAATGGGGGGGGGGTGTCCTTAAGGAAAACGTTGGGCTTAGGCAGATGAGATGGTTTAAGGTCCATACATTATAATTTGTTTAGGGTTAAACATGTGTTTTAGTTTGGGGAAGAAAACAGATTAGGGTTCACAGCAACGGCGCCGTTACTCCTCGTTCACGCATTCTCTTCGTTCTTGATTCATCCTCTTCCACCTTCGCCTGAGTTTTCCTGCCACGGCCACCGGTGCTTCAGTCAACTCCCTCTTCTCTAAAGTCACGTGGGCAACGGTCTACAAGGTATTGATTTCACTTTGTATGTTTTATGCTTTTGCGTGTTTCTAGTTACTTTTGATTCCCTTTTATATTGTTCAAGGTTTGCACGAGATATGGAAAAGAAAGGAAATGAAGGGTTATACCTTTGGAGATGAGGTGAGAAGGACCGGAGGCAACAGGGCAGCCAAGGGCGGAAGAAAATGTGATGCGCTGCGAGCTTTTTTGTAGCCCTGGTACTCTGTACTCTTTGTCTCTCTTTTTGTTGGGTTTAAACTCTTTTCTTCTTCTCTTGCTGTCTTGATGCCTTTCCCTAGATTGCCTCGATTGTCTTTGATGCTTGCCTTTTCTACTGCCCTGTGATGAATCTTCTGAGGGCCCTAGTGATGAATTCTTTAGACTTCTTTATCTCCTTCTGGTTGCCTCTTGGAACACTTGTTAGGGTTGCCTTTGTATGCTTGAGATGCTGGCTTGTGAATGCTTGAATGTTGCCTTCGAATACTTTTCCTCTCTTCTTCTTTGCTGTGCTTCTGTTGCTTTTTATTATTGGCCTATGATGGGATAACTCTGAGGCTTGCCGGTTTGGACATTGTTTTTCAAAGTTTGTGTTGTTGTGGAATTCTGGTTTTTGGATTTTGGGCGTGTATGGCTGGTACCAATTTTGGCCTTGGATGTTGGTTGGTATGAGGGTTTTAGGCAGGTGGTTTTCTAGTTTTCTGGTTGGGTTTGAAAACAAGTGGAACGGGATGGTTTTAGGCCATAAGGTTTTATTGGTTTTATGCAGGTTATGGCCTTGACATGGTTTAGAGATTTTATGGTTTAGGCCATATTGGTCGAGGCTTTTCTGGTTTATGCAGGTTGATGGAAACATGTTGAACTGGTTTTATGGTTTTTAGGCCATATTGGTTTATGTTACTATGGCTTTTTCAGGTTATGGCCTTGGTTTCTTTTGTTCCAGCAGGTTTGGCCTTTGAGGAGTTTAATGGTTAGGCTTGGAATGGTTTTAGTTTTGACATGGCTTTGACATGGTTTTTGAATGCAGGTTGTATGTATGTTTGGTTTATGTTGCAGTTTTAGTTCTTTGAACTCAGTTTTGGTTTTAGGCCTTCAAACGGTTATCAACTCTCTCTTTTTTGAAGGGTTTGTTGTGTTATAACAGTTGCTGGCTTCCTATTCTTGAGGGCTCAGGTTTTGAATATTTTACTATTTCCTGGCCTTTGACACTTCTGCACTCTATACTGCTACATTCAGTTTTGTTTGGTATCCTTTTTCATGCTTTCCTTTTCTTATTGTATTGCTGTTGTTCTGTTTTGTATCCATTTTCTGCCTAAGGCCAAAACCTGTAAACCCACACTCTTTCTCTCTTCTCTCTCCTTAGTACAGTTTGACATTAAAAAAGTGATGTTATGTACTTGGTTCTGAAAAAGCATAAGCTGGAAAATGATGAGAAGTAGAAATATTTTTGCTTGCACATTTGGTTTTAAAACTGCACATCTCTTTGTCAACTGCATTGTACAGTAGAGGAGCCTTTGTATTTTTGGCCTCTTCCCCCATGTTGGATAGTTTACATTGCATATTGACTTTGAGCATGTAACTTAACTATGCATATGCTGTTTTGCTTTTGAAATATGCAGTGGATTTTGAATATGTGCAATTGATTTTGGATTATGCAGTTTACAATAAAAATGTGCAATTTTGACAAAAGTGAATTTGTGCATATTTTTAACTTGTGCATTCATTTTTATCAATAAAAAATTCATCCCTTTTTGTGAACCGGGAGAAATCCCGTGATTTGCAAAGAGGGTAAAAACTGATTCCAGCCGTTCGCTTTTAATGATGAACGCTAAACTAATTTTCTTCTTTTAATTATATTTATTTCTGACTTTTCTTTTAATTCTTTGCAGGTAAAATCAAATGAGCAATCAAAGAAGTATTGGATAGAAGATGAAGATTTAGAACTTAGAAAAAATTAAAATAGTTTTTATTTCATTTTAAACATTGTAAAAATTATCATTGTAAATACGTTGTAAATAAATACGGTATTTAAACAACAATTGTAACAATTAGAATAAAATGAATAAAACTCCAATATTTTATCAATTAATTCTTTTCTTCTTTCCAATTATTTATTTTATCATTTATAATTCTTTAAATTATATAATAACTGAAAATCAATTTCAATTATTTAAATTTAGAATGATAAATAATTAAATAAACATCATTGATCAATTAACTTCTCTTCAATTATTTACTTCATTATTTATAATTCTTCTAAATTATAATAACTGAAAATAAAAATTTCAACTATTTAAACTTAGAATAATAAATAATTAAATAAACATTGTTTGATCAATTAATAACCTTCTTTTCAAATATTTACTTTACTATTTATAATTCTTTAATTTATATAATAACTGAAAAATAAGTTCCAATTATTTAAATTCAGAATAATAAATAATTAAATAAACATTGTTTTAGCATTGATCGATTAATAAATTTAGCGTTCAAAAAAAATAAACAGCTCTCGACTTGAAAAAGTTATGAATTTAAAACTGCTTTGAAAGTTGATAAAAATAGGTCAAAACCCTTGCAATGTAATGATGCAGATGGGAGATGGTATTTTAGGTCAAAATTTGGGGTACAATAGATCTCAAGTTATTATTTTGTGAATAGGGGTCCGTAAACTTTTTAACTTAGTAAAATTTTGCCTTAGTTTAGGCAGGTTTTTGACCTAACTTCATGGCAACTTTTCACCTAGTTCCAAGAGGTATATCAAGTTTCATTTCAAAGATGGATTGTAGAGCATGTTTCAAGCTTTACAAAATGTCCAAGAACTCTCCAAGATCATTTGTGGTTAGGGAGAATCGAAGAAGAGAAAATGGCATTTTGTCACTTTTGTTCAAGCCATTTTTCACAATGCACCAAGTTGCAAATCTGATCAAGCCATCTTGTACCTTGCATTACAGGTCCTAAATCCCTTATACACTCCATAATTAAATGCTAACTCAATGGATAGTGGCTTTATTTTGACTTTTGAGGCATTGCACAAAGAATAATTCCATAAATGACCAAAAGTTCACAATGCCATTTTGATAAAGCAAGCTTTTCCAACTTTACAATTATTGAGCCATGGACCTGATCTTTTGTTGCAAGCAATATCCACAAATATCAGGAAATATTTACCAACTCTCATCAGCCCTAGAACTAGCAAGTACAACACTTTGGCATAGTCACTTCAACCTTTCTTCAAAAGCAAGAAAAGAGGCAAAAGGGATCAGAACTTGCACATCTGTTAAAGGGGAGGCTTGGCATCATTCTACACAACTACACAAACTTATTGCAAGCTAATACACGAAGGCACAACATCTAAAACACTCAAAAACTCAGAAAACACATTTTTCTGCCCAAACAGGGCAGCTTCTGCAAAACACTAGCCATCTCAATATTTGCTCGTGCGTTTTGCTTTGTAACACATCAAACATCTTCCATACATCCTACCTAAACTATCCAAGTCCTTGTCCTAGTTCTGTAAGCCCTATTTCAGACATCACCATTTTCATTTTGGAAGGTTGCAGGTTGACTCGTGCAGCGAGTTTCAAGCATCCACAAGGCCAACTAATCATTGGAAAAGCTTGAGGGAACTTCAAGGAAGCTCACACGGTCTTCAGGCCTCACTCAAAGTCCCTACATTGCCATATCCAAACTCAACTGAACAAGGTATTTTTCAAAAATCTATCTCTCTATTTAGGAATCCTCAAGCTTTGATTTGTGAAGAAAAAATGTAGTCCTTAACTTGCTGAAGCTGTACATATGCATTCTTTCCATTTATATTAACTGAGCTAAGAGTATTTGATTGTTGAACATGCTGAAAAAATTAGGTCAGGAATTAGGGCCACTAAAATTCTCCCTGGTCTTTTAGAGTTAGGTCACGAATTTTATAGCATTGGAATCGTGAGATTAAGAGCTACAAGTTTCATGTTACAAGTTTTTGTTTTTATGCAAGCATCTGAGAGTTGCAGGTTTGTACATAGAACGCGCGCAAACTGAAGGACAGGGATGAAGATGTGATGGCTTGGGCTTTTTGGCTGTTCCGGCATTTTTGTTTTTATTTTCCACACCCCCTGTTTTGCTTTTGCACCCCCCTGACTTATTTCTTATATTTTTACATTTTTCTTGCATATTTTTATTTTATTGCTTGCATTTATTTTTTCCAATGATAAAAATCCCCAAAAATAATTTATTTATTTTCACATTTTATTTTTTATTTTTATTTATTTTTTGCATGAAAATAATTTATTTTGACAAGTGGTTTCTATTTTCTTAAATAAAATTGTAAATACATTAAAATACTATACATTTTTATTTTTATTATTTAACACATAAAATAATTATTTTCATACATATTTTAATTTTTAATATTTGTACATAATATTATTTATTATTTTCTTAAACAAAAAATGAACAAAATAGAAATATAAGACATATATTTTATTTTAATTAAAAACTAGGGTTTTACCCCTTTCAAAAAATAATAATATTATTTTTCTTATTTTTAGGACTTAAATAATTTATTTTTCTCATACATAAAATAAATACCAAAACATTTTGCATAAATACATTTTATTTGCATATTTAAATAATTGTATGTTTATTTATTTATTGTGCAATAGTTCAATTGGGATGTAATAATTTTTAGGGTTTTATTTTGAGAAATATCCCCCATTCAAAACTTGTATCCCCCTTCCCATAATATTGTTGTAATAGCTTAGATTTACTTTACGCAATTTATCGCATTATATACATGTTTAGTAAAATTAGGGTTTGTATGATAAGACAAAATCAAACAAATAGACATGTCCTAATACAAGACAAACAAAATGCATGTAAAATGGCACACATTGCACACAAGCACTCCCTAGGGTTTCACCCACTTTGTTGCCTAAAAATGACCATGGTATGCATGCAAGGTATCTTGGCAAAACAAAATAAAAACAAAAGATCATAGTCCCTCGATGACGCTAGACAAGGTTGCCTAAAACAAAATGATCTTGGTCCCTAAAAATTCTAAAGATACTTGGCAACATTGCTATCATGGTCATACGATGACCCACGCCCGTCCCGTTTAACATCCAAAGATAGGGTTGTTTACCAAAGTAATGGTAAATCAACAATGTCATAGGAATAAAAATGCATAGGAAAGACATTTGAGTAGGGTAGATAGTTCTAAGTTACTTGCTCTCTTCAAAACAAATCCTTGCTATTTTCAATCAGTCAGACACACATTTTCAAAACATTTCCAAACAACTTTCAAAACATTGAAACATTTTTCAAAAGACAAACATATTTGTATACATTCTTACGAACGAGAATCATTACAAAGATTGCCTAAACGATGGCCTCTTTTCAAAATACTTTCAAAACTACACAAAGCACCATTTCAAACAATTGCAAAAGTAAAGCAAGTGATCTAAGCAAGTAACTAAGAGCCCATGGAAAACCATGGATGAAAAGGGTGCTAGCACCTTCCCTTTTCATAATCTACCCCCCGAACTCAAGAAAACATCTCAAAGGTCTTTCCTGTGCTTTTTTACCTTTCCTTTTGGATAAAATAAAAGTCGGTGGCGACTCTTACTAAACCGAAACATTTGCAATGAAACGCAAAACCTCAAGTCAGTTCTCCCACCGTATCACAGATCTGGAGACTCTACTGGGGAAATATTAGAAAAGTGGGGTTACCTTAGGGTTTAGATCACCTTTATTTGCTTATAATTGCTTGACTTGTTTGCTTTACATTTTGGTTCTATTGTTTGGGTTTGAATCCTCCACCCGGATTTGGGAAACATTCATAGGTAAATAGCAATACATTGTGGAAAATGTGCAGGGTATACCGACACGGTCTAAGCAATAGCTATGTTAGTGTGACATATTTGTGGGTACCGGTAGCCTTTGAGTCAATCAAAGAGAATACGGGGCCGCTGAGTGATGTCATGAAACACTAACAAACTTTTAGAACCTTTACTTGACCAACTTGGCCTTTTAGGATGTAGTGAGATGATCGGATTTGGTGCAGTCCGAAGTTGGTAGATACTCGATACTACACTCATTGAGGGTTGGTTCCTTGGAATATTCTAGTCGCCAGTAAAGAGGTTGAATTGAAACAATGAACAAGGAAACAATCCAGTGATATTGAGCCCCTTAGAACCCGGTTACTATTTCTAGGACAGGTTGAGCCAACTAAACTTCAAGAGGGTACTTACCTATGAAACCCCATGCAAGCCTAAACTAGGAACTTGTGTGATTTTCTTGTACATATATACTTGTGCATAACATCATGGACATCATGAGCATCATATGCATCCACTAACCATTTCAAGGATTTTGGAAATTCATCTTTGTTCCTGTTTTGTAGGTTATGGATTCACTTCGCAGGAAAACCATCCAAGTCAACCTTATAAGAATTTCTCCACAACTCAAGGAGCTAGCTTCAAGGATTCCTGAGAATTCTCCATTCACCGAGCGACATGGTCTCCTTCTCAACTTAGTCACTTCCAACACAGAGGAAGACATGATGAAAGTTCTTTTCCAGTTCTTTGATCCTTTGCATCACTGCTTCACATTTCCTGACTACGAGCTTGTGCCCACTTTGGAAGAATTCTCTCAACTATTGAGGATTCCTATTCTCAATCAACTACCCTTCAACAGTACAGAAAGAGATCCAAAGCCAGAAGAGATTGCTCAAGCCCTGCACTTACACTCATCTGATGTCACAACCCATTGGGAAACTAGAAGTGGTGTCAAAGGCTTCTTGGCAAAGTTCTTGTTTGAGAAGGCCCAAAGTTGCTAGAATTCCTTGGACTTACAAGCTTTTCAGGAGATTGTATCTCTTCTCGTCTATGGGATGGTCTTGTTCCCTAACCCTGACCAACTCATAGATGCGAGTGCTGTCAAAATCTTCATGGCTCACAACTCGGTGCCTACATTGCTTGGAGATATCTTGCACTCTTTTCACACTCGTACAATGAGGAAAAGAGGTGTTCTCATGTGTTGCACTCCTCTATTGGAAAGATGGTTTATTTCTCATCTTCCGCAATCAGTCTTGAAGAATGAGCAAGGTTTGAGATGGTTACAACGGTTGATGACTCTTACACATTCAGACATTCATTGGTGTTCTCGATCTAAAGAGAATGTTATCATCGTTGACCATTGTGGGGAATTCCCTAATGTCCCTCTACTTGGAATTAGGGGAGGAATCACCTACAACCCCTGCTTGGCTCTAAGACAGTTTGGTTATGCCCGACGGGATGGCCCACATGGTATGCTAGTTCAAGGCTTGGTTTTCGACTTCGACAACAACAATCAAGGACTCCGACAAAGGTTCATCTGAGCTTGGAGGATGCCAAACAAGGTAGACAATAAGACCTTGGGACACAAGAATTCCATCCCTCTTGATCCTTACCTCAAGTGGGTATGAACCCACGCCCAAAGTCTTATGATGTCTTACCCCTCCATTCTCCCTGTGATTATAGAGCTTGTTAAGGAAGGAGAGGTTCCATACACCCTCCTACATCCTGACATGCCAACATCACTCGAAGATCTGCAAAGGAGTTGGATACAGCTCAAGGGAGAACGCGATACTTTTGAACCCCAATTCTAAGCTAGTGAGAAGAAGGTTTGGAACTTACTCGGTTACTTCACGAAGAGCAGATTCTCAACACCTACATTGCACCAAAGAGGATGCGCAATGTCTTTTTATCTTAGAATTTTGTACTATTTTTCCCTAGGGGCATTGATGTAAACAAATTCTATTTTATTAATATAACGTTTGTTCCTTTTTGTTTAACACAAATTTGAATTTTCTAATCCTTGAAAGCATTACATGAATACATATCATTCATCATATGCATAAACAGGTCTTTGCAAGAAGTTTCCTCATCTCTCTGCTGTTTATTTCAGCAAGATGGATCTTGAACAAATGGTTAAAGACTTGCAAGCTCAGAATTCACAATTTCAACAGCTACTCTTAACCTTGGCTAAGGGGAAGGAGGAGCTCAAAACTCTGCTAGAGAAAGAGAAAGAGAAAAAGAAGAAGAAGCGAGCCGGTGTAGTTATCATGGGCAGAAGGTTCGAAGGACAAGCCAGACGGACTTTGGAATTTCCATCAACCTCTGGGGAAGGGGAAAGAAAAGGTAAAGAGACTGCAGTACCATCTGAATCTGAAGCTGAAGAAGAGGAAGATGAGGATTACTCTGAACAACAATACCCTCCGGCTGATGACAAATACAAAATCTTGGAAGAGCGTATAGCTGCTATGGAGATATAGAGAGTACCGGGGCTGGACTTTGAAGAGTTAGGGTTGGTATCTAGAATTGTAATCCCTCCTAAGTTTAAAGTGCCTTTATTTTCCAAGTATGATGGTTTGTCTTATCCCAAGATGCACCTACGATCTTATGTCAGGAAAATTCAGCCACATTCTACTGACAAAGATTTGTGGGTCAACTTTTTCCATGACAGTTTATCAGGGACGCAGCTTGATTGGTTCTACCAGTTGGAGAGGTCTGGTGTGCATAATTGGGAAGACTTAGCAGCCTCCTTCTATAAACAGTATCAATACAACTCCGACTTGGCACCAACCTGTACTCAACTCCAGAGTATGGCTATGGTGTCCAATGAGGGTTTCAAAGACTACGCCCAAAAGTGGAGGGATTTAGCCGGAAGGGTGCAGCCACCATTATCTGAAAGGGAGCTAGTGGACATGTTCTTGGGAACTTTATCAGGCCCGTTCTTTAATTATCTTATTGGAAGCTCCTCTACAGGCTTCACTGAATTGATCTTAACTGGCGAGAGGATAGAAGCCGGTATTAGAAGCGGGAAAATTCAGAAAGATGCGTCTACTTCTGCTGCTGCCAAAAAGCCCTTCACTAGAAAAAAGGAAGTGTTTGTTGTCTATGCACAGAAAAATCAGGGAAGAACCGAACGACGACTAACTGTGGGGGCCGTTATGATTCAAAAGTCTACATCAGACCAGCCAAGAAACAACCAGCCTAGAAATGATCTGGCGAGAAATAACCAGCAAAGGGTGGAAAAGCCTGTAAGGCAATTCACCAAGATAAACATGACTCCTGCTCAAGTCCTACCATATCTCCTAAATTTGAATCTAGCAATGTTAAAAGAGGCCCCTAAAAATCCTAATACTACATCTCCACACTACCATCTGAATACCAGGTGCGCTTACCACTCAAAAAGTCCAGGGCACGACACCAACAACTGTTGGGCTCTGAAGAATAAGATTCAAGATCTGATCAACGCAAAGGAAGTTGAATTTGAAGCTCCTGAAAAACCGAATGTTATCTCTGCTCCAATGCCTAGGCATGGACACAATGTAAGTGTTGTGGAAGAAGATCTGTTTATTTCTACTATGGATGAACTGTTAACTCCTCTCCTAACCATCAAGTTGAATTTGTTGAAAGCTGGGGTGTTCCCAGGTTATGACCAAGATTTCCATGTTTGCCTCTCTTCATCATTTGACTGCCCTCTGTTGAAGAAAGGTATCCAACAACTGATTGATAATCAGGAAATTTTGTTTGAGAAAGCTCCTGTTTCACCCATTCCAGTTCCAGAAGTTTAAATAATAAACATATACGCCAATCCTTCCAGGGTTCCTAAAAAACCCGTTAGGATTACATCCGCTCCTCTAACTACTCCGTTGAAGATAACAATGCCCGAGCCTGCCCCATACAAATCAGATAAAAAGGTACCATGGAACTATGGCGGAGAAATCTACTACCATGGTGTCAAACAGATTGAACAGACTGCCAAAGACGAGAGCTCTGAAGAAGTTAATTTCGACATCAATAACATTGCTGGAACAAGCAAAATTACTCGTAGTGGAAGAATTTTCTCTCCAGAGATTGCGCCACCAAAGGCGGTCTCTGGACCCGTTGTCATTCTGAAGATTACAGTTGTGCTAGTAATTACACCTGCAAGTGTACCCGCCAACAATGACAATGCAATTCCCATCCCTACTTCCGCTGCTGAGAATAAAGGAAACAATGTTCAAGAGGAGCCTGTCTTGATGAAAGCTCAGTCACTAGTTATTCCTGAGACATCCAAGAGGGAGATGGAAGAAATCCTGAGGATCATTAAGAAAAGTGATTATGATATGGTCGAACAACTGGGGAAGACTCCCTCCAAAATATCTATGTTAGCATTTCTGCTTTGCTCTGAGGCACATGCTAAAGCTTTGGTCATGTTTTCGAAGACAACGCACGTGCCGCAAGAAACTTCGACTGATCAATTCCAAGAGCGTGTGGCCGGTTTGACGGCTGACAATGGCTTGGGTTTCTCCGATGCCGACTTGACCTCCAAAGGGAGAAAACATAACGACGCCCTACATGTCTTGGTGGAGTGTAGGGGAACCACCCTAGCCCATGTTTTGGTTGATACTGGATCGTATTTAAATGTCTTGTCGAAGAAAGCCTTAGATAGATTGGATTGTGAAGGCCTAACCCTGAAACATATCAACATCATTGTGAGAGCATTTGACGGCTCTAAAAGGATGGTCCATGGGGAGGTGGACATCCCGATCAAAGTGGGTACCCAGACGTTCAACTCAACATTCTACGTGATGGACATCCGTCCTTCTTACTCTTGCCTGTTGGGACGTCCCTGGATTCACAATGTCGGTGCAGTCACCTCGACTTTGCATCAAATGCTAAAGTACCCTGTCCAAGGGAAATCATAACTGTCCATGGTGAAGAGGAATACATGATTAGTCATCTGAATTCTTTTCGATGTGTAGAATTGGATGGAGAATTCATTGAGACCCCTTTCCAACATTTTGAAGAATTTTCTCAGGAAATAGCAGCGACCAAAGCGGTATCCTCAACTCCTGTGATCACAAGACCTGTACCTCGGATGTCTTCTCTAAAAGATGCAAGGGCAATAGTGGAAGAAGGCGGATCCACCATCTGGGGTCAGCTTCCCGACTTCCCTTTCAAATCAGACAAGTTTGGCCTGGGATTTACCTCGACTGCTCAGAAGGCCGTGTGCCGCTCCCGTGTCGGAGGGCCACCTGTGAAGATCAACCATCAAGGGGTTAATGCACTAGAGGACAGTGAAGAAGAGGGCAGCCGGGAAGACTGGATTTTTCCTACTGTTGGCGGAGGAATGTGCAACTAGGAAGCAAAAGACTTTGTTCTGATTACTTTCATACCGCAGTAATTTATCTTTTCCATTTCTGTTGGATCTATAATAATTCACAAACAATTCGTACTTTTTCAACCTTGTGTCTTACCTGAGGCACAACGGTCCATTTGTAAGGGTCTTTATTTCATTTTCATATGTCATTTTAATGAATCATGGATGCTTTTCATATTTAAAACTTTTGTGCTCATTGTCTTTCTTTTACATTTTGTTATTTTAAAATGGCTATGCCCTTACACACACCCACACTCACAAATGCAGGTACCTTCCACTCCGGAACCCATGGGTAACGATACTGCTATAGCCTTCAGTGACTCTGAAGATCTGGTCTACCAAGCCGAATACAAAGGTAAGGAAGATTGTGAGGTGCCAGGGGAATTGGCCAGACTATTGCAACAAGAGGAAAGAGAAATTTTTCCTCATGAGGAGCTATTAGACACAATTAACTTGGGTACTGAGGAAGACAAGAAGGAAATCAGAGTGGGTCCCAACCTAGAGCCAAGTGTCAAGGAGCACCTAATTCAGCTGTTGCATGAATATGTTGAGATATTTGCCTGGTCATACGAAGACATGCCGGGACTCGATACAGATATTTTGGTACACCGTCTACCAACAAGAGAAGATTGTCCACCAGTGAAGCAAAAAGTCCGCCGCATGAGACCTGACATGTCAGAAAAGATCAAAGCAAAAGTTATGAAACAGTTCAATGTTGGGTTTCTTGCTGTTAATTCCTATCCACAATGGGTTACTAATATTGTTCATGTGCCTAAGAAGGACAGCAAAGTGAGAATATGCATGGATTATAGAGACTTAAACAGGGCCAGCCCTAAAGATGACTTTCCACTTTTGCACATCAACATCCTGATTGATAATACAGCTCAGCACAAAGTATTTTCTTTCATGGACGAATTCTCAGGCTATAACCAGATCAAAATGGCACCTGAGGACATTGAGAAAACTACTTTTGTTACACAGTAGGGCACATTCTGCTACAAAGTGATGCCATTCGGACTGAAGAATGTCGGGGCAACCTATCAACGTGCCATGGTAGCTTTGTTTCATGATATGATACATCATGAGATAGAGGTCTACGTAGATAACATGATAGCCCGATCACAAACGGAAGAAGAACACCTTGATCACTTGCAAAAGCTGTTTGTCAGGTTGAAGGAGTACAAGCTAAGATTGAACCCTAACAAGTGCACATTCGGAGTCTGATCCGGTAAGCTCTTAGGTTTCATTGTCAGCAACAAAGGCATCGAGGTTGATCATGCCAAAGTCAAAGCTATACAAGAAATTCCTGCTCCTCGCACTGAGAAGGAGGTCAGAGGTTTCTTGGGACGCCTAAACTACATGTCTAGGTTCATTTCTAACCTAACATCTACTTGTGAACCAATCTTCAAGCTGTTGAAGAAAGATCAGGTAGTTAAGTGGAATGATGACTGTCAAATTTCTTTCAATAAAATCAAGGAGTATTTACAAGAACCTCCTATCTTGATGCCGCCTGTCGAAGGAAGACTGCTAATCATGTATCTGACCGTCTTGGAAAATTCAATGGGGTGTGTACTGGGCAGCATGATGAGTCTGGCCGAAAAGAGCATGACATTTATTACCTTAGCAAAAAGTTTACCGACTGTGAAACCAGATATTCACTGCTCGATAAAATTTGTTGCGCTTTGGTATGGGCTGCTCACCGGCTAAGGCAGTATATGTTGACTCATACCACTTTGCTGATATCTAAGATGGATCCGATCAAATACATCTTCGAAAAGCCTGCTTTATCTGGAAGGATAACTAGATGGAAAATGATCCTCACAGAGTATGATATACAGTACACGACCCAAAAAGCTATAAAGGGCAGTGTGCTAGCCGATCATCTGGCTCATCAAGTTGTAGAAGATTACCAATCCATGAAGTTCGACTTCCCTGACGAAGACATCATGACATTGGACAATGTTGAAGATCTCAGACCATATGACAGACCTGAACAAGGATCCCGATGGACCCTGTACTTTGATGGGGCCTCCAATGCGCTTGGTAACAGTATCGGCGTGGTACTCATATCTCCAGAGGGTTGCCACATTCCTTTTACAGCCAAACTTTGCTTCAACTGTACGAACAACATGGCAGAGTATGAAGCTTGCATCTTTGGACTCAAGGCTGCCATAGACTTGGGAATTAAATCTTTAGTTATGTTTTGGGAATCAGCTTTGGTCACCAGTCAGATCAAAGGAGAGTGGGACACTAAGCATCCAAACATCATCCCTTACACAGAACATGTTTTGACATTGTTACCACATTTCTAGCAGATTACCTTCGAGCACTTCCCGCGAGAAGAAAATAAGCTAGCAGATGCTCTAGCTACAATGTCATCCATGTTTAAACTTAATTGGGATAATGAGGCTCCCCAGATCACCATTGAACGGATGGACGAACCTACACACTGTCACGAGATTAATACCGAAGAAGTAGTGGACCAGCCTTGGTTTCATCAAGTCAAAAGGTATCTCGAGGCTCAAGAATACCCTGAAGGAGCTACAGTCAATGACAAAAAGTTCTTAAGGAGATTCTCGGCCAAGTTCTTCCTAAGTAATGGCATCCTGTACAAACTCAATCATGATTCTATTCTGCTCCGTTGTGTGGACAAGCTTGAAGCTGAAAGGATTATGGCTGAATTGCATGAAGGTACCTTTGGCACTCACTCTAGCGGGCATACGATGGCTAAGAAGATTCTAAGGGCAGGCTATTACTGGTCTACCATGGAAGCTGATTGCTATCAACACTCTCAGACTTGTCATAAATGCCAAATCTATGCAGACAAGGTACACGTGCCCCCAGTTCCTCTGAATGTCTTAACAGCTCCTTGGTCATTCGCTATGTGGGGAATCGACATGATTGGAGAGATCAAGCCTACAGCCTCCAATGGACACAGCTTCATTCTAGTGGCCATTGATTACTTTACAAAATGGGTTGAAGCAGCTTCCTTCGCATCTGTTACTAAGAATGTTGTTGCCAGCTTCATCAAACAGAATCTCATTTGCCGGTACGGTATCCCCGAAAGGATCATCACTGACAACGATACAAACCTTAACAATACTATGATCACCTCCTTGTGCGGGAAGTTCAAGATTCAACATCACAATTCATCTCCCTATCGGCCAAAGATGAACGGTGCAGTTGAAGCTGTGAACAAAAACATCAAAAAGATCATATAGAAGATGACAGTCACCTACAAGGACTGGCATGAGATGCTACCATTTGCTCTCCACGGATATCGTACCACGGCTCAAACATCAACTAGGGCAACACCCTATTCTTTAGTTTATGGCATGGAGGTTGTTTTACCTATTGAGGTTCAGATCCCCTCTTTGAGAATCATGAAGGATGCAGGTTTGAGTGAAGACGATTGGATTCAAACCCGACTTGATCAGTTAAAATTAATTGATGAAAAGAGACTTACTGTTGTTTGCCACAGTCAGACGTATCAAAATTGGATGATCAAAGCTTTCAACAAGAAAGTCAGACGCCAGACATATCAAGTTGGAGATCTTGTGATCAAACGCATCATCTTGCCACAAAGTGATCCCAAGGGAAAATGGACTCCTACTTATGAAGGACCATTTGTAATCAAGAACATCTTTTCTGGTGGGGCAATGATTTTAACCACCATGGACGGTGACGACCTGCCGCACCCTGCGAATATAGACATAGTCAAAATATACTACGCATAAAAGACCCGCTAGGTTGACACACCTAGGTAAAACAAGGGCATCCCGGTGAATCGAAAACCCGAAAGGGCGATTCAAGCAAAAATTAGGGATAAAATAAAAAAATCTGTACACCCGACAAGTTGAAAACCCGAAAGGGAGACTTGGGAAAAAAAGGGTTTCCCGGTGAATCGAAAACCCGAAAGGGCGGTTCAGGCAAAAGTTAGGGAATTAAAGCGTATGACTATGTCTCGTCGGATCACTTTAAGGATAATCTCTTCACTGAAAAACCTGGAGCTTCTGATCAATCCAATCATCTTCAGACGAAGCAACGAATGGACAAGATATTCGGAGTTACGAAGGCTTTAGCAGAATGGGGACCCCATGGGATTTTTTTTACACATAGCTATCTTTCTTTGTATAAATTTTTCTCATTTTTTATGACACCATCTTCTTACTAGGATGTTTGTCTCCTTTGTACAAAATACTTATTCAAAGTTAATACAAAGATATCTCTTCAAAGTACAGAAAACTATTTGTCTTTTTCTTTTTTTACATTTGTGTTTTATTTGCAAAAGCGTCCAATGATTCATTAATGAGCATCTGCATTTGAACATAATTACTGTTTACAAATAAACAAGAATGAAAAAGAATAATTACTGACGGGTCGAAAGGTTAGGAAAACATCTTTAGGCTATTCCAGGAGCAATCCCTATAGTACATCATTTTAGACCCCCAGCGGAGCTAAAATTTCAAACCCTTCAATCCCCATCAGAGTTAAAACTTCAAACTCCCAATCCCCAGCGGAGCCAAAACCTTGAACTACAGATCCTCAGCGGAGATGAAACCTTCTTCCCCAGTCGAGACAAGATTTCCAACTATCAATCCCTAGCGGAAACTAACCAGTTTTTCCAAATTCCCCAGCAAGTTGTCTTGAAGTCTGAAAAGCAACCAGATAACAGTTAACTTTTTGTTACTCCCCAACCTAGGTTGATTCCCCAGTAGAATGGCATATAACCCAAACTCCTGAACTTACTCCCCAGCAGTAAGCCTTCTTCCCCATAGAGTTTTTATTGCTCCCCATTGAAGTCGCCAGAATGAAGATTCTCATTCTTAAATCCCCGCAGAAGTCATCAGAGTTTTCTCTATTTCCCAGCAGAACAAGGATTCCCTTTGTGTAATCCCCAGTAGACTCCATCAAAGTTCTCTAGATTCCCCAAGCAGATTCCTCAGGCAGTACATGGCATTACTCTCACAACGGAATTTTTGTCAAATACTCCAACTTCAAGACTTGAAGGATCCCTATATCCCCAGGAAAGTCATTAAGGATTTTTAATCGCCAACAGTCGCCAAGGATCTCTCATCCTCAACAATCAAAGATTTTGAATCTCCAGCAGCGGTCAAGGATTTATTTTCCCCGACAGCAGTCGAGGAGTTATTATCCCCAACCGCCAAAGATTTCTTATCCTCAGCAATCAAAGATTTATTTTCCTCAGCAAAAAAGTGAATCAGCTTACATGTGCATACATTACATTCATAATCATAAACATTTATAAAGCACATTTATTGCATCATACATTTTGTGCAACATAACTTTGTGTTTCAGCTAACATTTTACCCTTTTCAGGATAAGATTAACAGTTACTTTTGACAATGTTCAAAGATTTCAGATACAGTACAGATACACTCCAGACACGGAAGTCATCCTGTTACTCATTCAGATTTTCAAGTTCAGATACACTCCAGACACGGAAGTCATTCTGATACTTATTCAGATTTCAAGTCAAGATACAGTTCAGATATGCACCAGACACGGATGCCATCCTTATACTCATTCAGATTCAGCTTATAGATCTCTTATTCAGATTCCAGTCCAGATACGCCCCAGACACAGTTGCCATTCTATCACTTATTCTGATTTTCCCCATCTTAGATACGCTCCAGACGTGAATGCCATTCGGTCGCTTATTTAGATTTCAGACTCAGATACAATACATATACACTCCAGACACGTAAGTCATTTTGTTATTCATTCAGATTCAAGTATAGTTACAACTCGGATACGCTCCAGACACGGATGCCATTCCATTTCTCATACAGATTCAGTCTCCAGATACAAGTTCAGATACATTCCAGACACGGATACCATTCTGATACTTATTCTTCTAATTTACAACTTACAGTTCAACAAACATTCTTGGATGGCATCTACAAGTCCATCTCCAACAAGACTCTATCACCTCTCCAAATTGCATCTTTAAGCCCATTCCCTCAACTACAATTTGACGAGTGCAAATTTACGGGCACTCTAGTGTCCAATCATCTTTTACCTTCGAGTCACGAACGGAAAACTCGTCAATCTAACTCTTCAGGTTCAAGAAGATTGAACAGGGGCAGCTATTGTACCCCAAAATTAGCCCTCTTATTTTATCAAGATTTTCCTCACAAGACTTCTTGGACTCAAGACTAGATTAGGGTTTGCTCAGCTCAAGATATCTCCTAGCGCTGATGACCTGAAATTAGGGTTTGAGTTTGCACAAGGATTGTTGGACCATCAATGCTTCATGTGACTTTCATACACCATCTTGGACCCCTAAGATTGCTCATACCAAGTTTCAAGCCTTGAATCACATTTTTGCCCAGTTAATTGGACAATTGACCTAAAAATCAGTTGTATTGGGGAAAAAGTCAATTGTGACCAATTTACAGTCAAACTTCATAATTTTTTATCAACAACCACATTTTAGACTCATATGAACCATTTGATCATGTTTGGGTCACAACTCCTCAAGAAATTTGATCAAATCATCAAAAGGGCAAAATGGTCAAAATTAGGGTTTTGACTGAGAAATGGCAATTTCTGATATTTAACCTAGCAAATGACCAATTGGGTTCAAGAATGATTTCAAAGACTCAATGGCATCATCTTGACTTAATTGCACAAGTCAAAAGATCTCAAGTACATTGAATTGACAGATGATTTTTCCAGTCAACTAATCAAAAATCAACTATACACTGAAAAGTCAAACCTTGACTTTTTGGTCAAAATCAAATGCAAAGGATCATAATTCATCAAGACATGTCAAAATGTGAAACTTGTTGACCAAGAAACCTAAAATTTCAAATTAGGGTTTTAATTTGAAATTTTTCATAACTTAGAATTTTTCTAAGTATGGAAAATTTCTTATTTTTTTCCCAACTTTTTCACCATGATGCAATTGGATTCAAAGAAAACTTCCAACATGAAAGTTGTAGTCCTCCATTAAATATACAACTTGTCTTCACAAAGTTTTCCCAAATGATGCTTGGATCTCAAGTTATGATTTTGTGAATAGGGGTCCATAAACTTTTTAACTTAGTGAAATTTTGCCTTAGCTTAGGCAGGTTTTTGACCTAACTTCATGGCAACTTTTCACCTAGTTCCAAGAGGTATCTCAAATTGCATTTCAAATATGGATTGTAGAGCATGTTGCAAGATTTCCAAAATGTCAAAGATCATTTGTGGTTATGGAGAATCGAAGAAGAGAAAATGGCATTTTGTCACTTTTGTTCAAGCCATTTTTCACAATGCACCAAGTTGCAAATCTGATCAAGCATGCTTGTACCTTGCATTACAGGTCCTAAATCCCTTCTACACTCTATAATTAAATGCTAACTCAATGGATAATGGCTTTGTTTTGGCTTTTGAGGCATTTCACAAAGAATAATTCCATAAATGGCCAAAAGTTCACAATACCATTTTGATAAAGCAAGCTTTTCCAACTTTACAATTCTTGAGCCATGGACCTGATATTTTTTTGCAAGCAATATCCACAAATATCAGGCAATGTTTACCAACTCTCATCAGCCCTAGAACTAGCAAGTACAACACTTTGGCATAGTCACTTTAACCTTTCTTCAAAAGCAAGAAAAGAGGCAAAAGGGATCAGAACTTGCACATCTGTTAAAGGGAAGGCTTGGCATCATTCTACACAACTACACAAACTTATTGCAAGCTAATACACGAAGGCACAACATGTAAAACACTCAAAAACTCAGAAAACACATTTTTCTGCCCAAACAGGGCAGCTTCTGCAAAACACTAGCCATCTCAATATTTGCTCGTGCGTTTTGCTCTGTAACACATCAAACATATTCCATACATCCTACCTAAACTGTTCAAGTCCTTGTCCTGGTTCTGTAAGCCCTATTTCAGACATCACCATTTTCATTTTGGAAGGTTGTAGGTTGACTCGTGCAGGGAGTTTCAAGCATCCACAAGGCCAGCTAAGCATTAGAAAAGCTTGAGGGAACTTCAAGGAAGCTCACACGATCTTCAGGCCTCACTCAAAGTCCCCACATTGCCATATCCAAACTCAACTGAACAAGGTATTTTTCAAAACTCTATCTCTCTATTTAGGAATCCTCAAGCTTTGATTTGTGAAGAAAAAATGTAGTCATTAACTTGCTGAAGCTGTACATATGCATACTTTCCATTTATATTAACTGAGCTAAGAGTATTTGATTGTTGAACATGCTAAAAAAATTAGGTCAGGAATTAGGGCCACTGAAATTCTCCCTGGTCTTTTAGAGTTAGGTCATGAATTTTATATCATTGGAATCGTGAGATTAAGAGTTACAAGTTTCATGTTACAAGTTTTTGTTTTTATACAAGCATCTGAGAGTTGGAGGTTTGTACATAGAACGCGCGCAAACTGAAGGACAGGGATGAAGATGCGCTGGCTTGGGCTTTTTGGCTAGTCCGGCCTTTTTTGTTTTTATTTTCGACACCCCCTGTTTTGCTTTTGCACCCCCCTGACTTATTTCTTATATTTTTACATTTTTCTTGCATATTTTTATTTTATTGCTTGCATTTATTTTTTCCAATGATAAAAATCCCCAAAAATAATTTATTTATTTTCACATTTTATTTTTTATTTTTATTTATTTTTTGCATGAAAGTAATTTATTTTGACAAGTGGTTTCTATTTTCTTAAATAAAATTGTAAATACATTAAAATAATATACATTTTTATTTTTATTATTTAACACATAAAATAATTATTTTCATACATATTTTAATTTTTAATATTTGTACATAATATTATTTATTATTTTCTTAAACAAAAAATGAACAAAATAGAAATATAAGACATATATTTTATTTTAATTAAAAACTAGGGTTTTACCCCTTTCAAAAAATAATAATATTATTTTTCTTATTTTTAGGACTTAAATAATTTATTTTTATCATACATAAAATAAATACCAAAACATTTTGTATAAATACATTTTATTTGCATATTTAAATAATTGTATGTTTATTTATTTATTGTGCAATAGTTCAATTGGGTAGTAATAATTTTTAGGGTTTTATTTTGAGCAATATCCCCCATTCAAAACTTGTATCCCCCTTTCCATAATATTTTTGTAATAGCTTAGATTTACTTTACGCAATTTATCGCATTATATACATGTTTAGTAAAATTAGGGTTTGTATGATAAGACAAAATCAAACAAATAGACATGACCTAATACAAGACAAACAAAATGCATGTAAAATGGCACACATTGAACACAAGCACTCCCTAGGGTTTCACCCACTTTGTTGCCTAAAAATGGCCATGGTATGCATGCAAGGTATCTTGGCAAAACAAAATAAAAACAAAAGATCATAGTCCCTCGATGACGCTAGACAAGGTTTCCTAAAACAAAATGATCATGGTCCCTCAAAATGCTAAAGATACTTGGCAACATTGCTATCATGGTCATGCGATGACCCACGGCCGTCCCATTTAACATCCAAAGATAGGGTTGTTTACCAAAGAAATGGTAAATCAACAATGTCAAAGGAATAAAAATGCATAGGAAATACATTTGAGTAGGGTATATAGTTCTAAGTTACTTTCTCTCTTCAAAACAAATCCTTGCTATTTTCAATCAATCACACACACATTTTCAAAACATTTCCAAACAAATTTCAAAACATTGAAACATTTTTCAAAAGACAAACATCTTTGTATACATTCTTACGAACGAGAATCATTACAAAGATTGCCTAAACGATTGCCTCTTTTCAAAATACTTTCAAAACCACACAAAGCACCATTTTAAACAATTGCAAAAGCAAAGCAAGTGATCTAAGCAAGTAACTAAGAGCCCATGGAAAACCATGGATGAAAAGGGTGCTAGAACCTTCCCTTTTCATAATCTACCCCCCGAACTCAAGAAAACATCTCAAAGGTCTTTTCTGTGCTTTTTTACCTTTCCTTTTGGATAAAATAAAAGTCTGTGGCGACTCTTGCTAAACTGAAACATTTGCGACGAAACGCAAAACCTCAAGTCAGTTCTCCCACCGTATTACATAATGCTTTGAGCATTTAGATATATTATTCAACTTTGTTTTACAAGTCAAGTGCAATTATTATTGTTCAAATTAGAGTGTTTCAAAGAACTTTCATCCAAGTTATTTGGACATGGTGATACATTGTTGAATCAAAGGAGAAAGGGCGTTAAGAACTCAAAGTTCTCAAATAAAATAAGAGAAGTATTTGAAAAGGATATTATCATCACCAAATTTGCAAATCCATACTCATTCCACGATTTAAATAGGCTATATTTGTTACCTTCATTAAATCTTCAAAGCATTGTTACACAAATTCCTTAAAACTGTATTTCCATACATTTACTTTTACACTTCACTACCATCAATACAAGTTTTTCTTACAAAACCAAATCAAAAAACATTCTAAGTTCTAAGTCATCCTATGAGGTTATATTGGCCAAAGCTTCCAATCTTCATCTCTTGCTTTCCATCCAAGTTCTTCATATTTTCCATGGATTCCATTTCTTCTTGACTTTCCATCTTCACAATTGTCATCATTGCCCATGAAACAAGAGAGAAAACACAAATTTGTTAGCAAGCAATCATCAATAATCTTGAACATAAACAAAAGGTTTCAAATTTTTCTTTTCAAAGTTTATCAGTAGGATCTTGTTATAGGAATCAGGATTAAGCGTGGTTTTCTATCACATTCAAGCTGCAACCAAAGCCTCATTTGATTTGTTTCAGACAATCAGATTTCAAAAATTAATCATGGGCCAGTTTTTCTATTGCAAATATCAAAGCTAGTTTTGGTTCACAAAAGGAAGTCCAAGAAGTTAGTTATTGAAAGCTCGTTATAGCATCACGGTACAAAAATCGTAAATCAAAAGAAACAAATTTATAGCACCCAGCAAGCATAAAATGACAGTCAAGCCCAATGCAAAGTTCATGTATAATAAAACATAGCAGAACAATTGTGCAACCTAGCCAACAACAATAATAGATGGAGCAAACTGCAGGTCTAGCATAGCATAGCAAAATAAATTCAACATACAACAAAAAATACAAATTGCAAGTTTCGGGCTAAAGCATCACAAGTCCAGCTGCTTATTATATTATAACAAAAATCAGAACATCAAAATATCAGGAAACAAAACTTAGAGTAAAATTTTGATTCCAGCTCAGCAAAACTTCTCAAGTAAGCTAGAAATCAAACTTAATCCTCACCCTCCAATTCTTGTAACAAACTTTCAAAATCGAAGGCCAAGATTATATCAAGTGATAACCAAATTCTCAACTCATAACAGGTATAAAAACAAAATACACAGGGATCACGATTCATTCTTCACATTCTGGAAGAACCATAGAAAAATATCCACTCATCTCCCAAAAAAACCAGAAAAGTTTTCAGAAATGAAATTTCATCTACAGATATCACAAAAAGGCAGTAAGTTCATGCTAAAACCCTAACTCATCATCATTTTTCCTAATCACAAATCCTTCAGAAGTTTGAGAAGGAGGAAGGGATTTTGATCTCACAAGCCACAGAATCACAAAGAACCGATACAAATAGAAAAAATTGGAAAGAAGTTATTGGGAGAAGTCTCATCCATTTTACGAGCTTGCCTTTGATCGCGGACTTCCTTCTTCGTTATCGTCACACTATTCATCATCATCATCATCGGTTTTCATCATGTAGAGAACCTAGGGTTTCATTTTCCCCTTTCAATATCTATGTCAAACCATTTATCATCTGCAAAAATCAACACCATATTAGAGAAGAGGAAGGAGAGTCGATCCAGAATATACAAAACAATTGAAGATCAGAGCAGTTTGCATCATCGTTGATGTTCGTCGCTGCGAATGCTCACCATCACCACCGCAGACGTTCATCTAAACCGCCGCTCCTGATCTCTCCTCTCTTATTTTTCTGTGTTTTTAATTATTTGTTATTGAATAAGATAGAGAGAGAAGAGAGATTAAACAGAAAACATAGAGAGAAAAGAGAGAGATATAATGTTTATTTTTCTGATTAAGCATTTGTTTTGATTAATCAATGTTGATTAGAACACTAATCAAGCGGTGACACTTGTCACTGCTGTTGTGGCTATCATGTGATTTCGTGTAGGTACCTCTTCGGCCTTGCTATGCACTCTCACTCCCTCAGTCATTGGATCACCATCATATTATCATAAACCAATCTCAATGCTCCAGAAATGCGTCTCACGGTGGACCTACAGAAGTTGTAGTCTCTAGATCTTCAAAGATCTCACGCGTGTCTGCCCACTATTCTTATGATGCACCTCACTGCATATCACCATCAGATCTTCACATGTCTGCTCCAACGCTCCCAGAAGCGCCTCCACACGTTACATCCCCTGGAGCGTGCCTCACCAAATCCAGCAGACAATATCTAACACATGGGCTTGTTCTTCATGGGCCTAACAGATCTCCTTTCCACACCCCCCCTGTCTTCTCATTTCAGATCCATTCCATTTATTTTCTTTATTTTTTTTGTATTATTTGTTTAATAATTGTCTTTAGTAAATAATGGAAAAATACAAATATTGTTTGATATCATTAATTATTTTGTTAATTAATGGTATCAAATAAGATGGTTCAATTTAATTAATTGTTTAATTAATTTTGATTGAGCTGAATTGTTTGTTTGTTTAGACTTTTAAATCGTGTTGTCAATTTGATACATCACCATTCATAAACTTGCACCCCCCTGGGACTTTTTTTCTATTTGTAATTTCTTCTTACTGATTTTTGTTAGTCATTTCAATCGGTTTGAACTTTCTTTCTTCACATGAAAAGTAATAGAATCCATAAAAAATTGTTAGATTTTATTTGATTTTAGGAATTAAATCGTGGTTATCTGATTACTTTAAATTTGTAATTCACCCTTGCTTGTTAAGATTGAGTCTTATGCCGGATTATTGTATGATATGCGGATGCGCTTGAAATTTCGATTGTGATTTATTTTCACATCGATGATGTTTTGATACTTATTTTGAGCATTTGATTTTTGACTCTTTTTTTTATTGGTGAAGCTCCCGCGAAGATTGTCTGGTTTCTTTGTTGTGATACGCTATGCTACAAATTAATATTCATTTGGTATCTTCTCTTGTTTATCTCATTTCAGCACTTTATTATTTTCTAGATATCATGAGAAGTATGAACTTTACTGCTTTCTAGATATCATGAGAAGTAGGAAATAAAGAGTTTGTGCTCGAAGTCGTTGTTTAGAGTATTGTAGCAGGCACTGGTTTCTGTATGTTATTTGTGTTTGTTAAAAATCCCACCTTTGAAGTAGGTATTTCGCACGTGGGTTTACATTTGTGCCCGCATTATATTACAGATGATAATTCCTTAAAAGGAGGCGCGTGGAGAGGGTTAGTAGCCAACCCCCGAACATTCTAGTCTGTGTTATCTTTATCTCATGTTATATGTCGATGCTTTGTATTTGTGCATATCTTGTGTATCGAGCCGGTCATGTGGAGAAGGGTTTGCAACCAACCCCCACACTTTGTTAGGAGTTCGCAATGGCCATTGATGATACCTCGCTACCCGCTTATTTGTTTTGGGTGATCCGCTCCCCTTAGCTAAAGTAATTCTTTTCTTTTTTATTTCATCTCAGTCTCCCGCTTGTTTTCTTCGGGTGATCCTCTCCCCTTAGATAAATCATTTTCTCTTCATACTCCCATCCCCCGATTCAATATACCCATATTATGTGCTTTTACCAAACCACTTGTTTGATATGCCATGCTCCTTTAGGATTGCTCGCGTAGGGTTGGTCCTCGAGCTAGACATTAGGATATCTATCCATGTATGTTCATTTAGGTAGATATTTCCATTTCTTCCTTGACGTAGGACCATCATTGTATGATTACACTAGGGCTAGAGATTAGGATAGTCTCCCTTAGTTGTTTTCTTTTTTTTTTTTTGCATATTGTATCTTACAACAAAAACTTTCTTTTTCTTGGAAAATCATAAAACATCTCTAATGAACTTAAATCCTTCTACAAGGTAAAAAATATAAACCAATCTGGTTTATTTGTGCGCCTTTTGGCTCTGTTTTAAATCTTGTTAAGTTGACATTTTGTTATCTTTGCCATGATATCTTTGTGTCGATGTTTTGCCATCACTTATGTTTGTTATCCTACTTTGATTTTCAATATCATTATTATGTTTGATGTTTTATCATCTAAATTGTAATGTTTCATCATCTTTGCCATGATATTTTGCTATCTTTGTGTTGATGTTTCACCATCGTGTATGTTTGTTATCCTACTTTGATTTTCAATATCATTGTTAGGTGTGATATTTTACCATCTAAATTGTAATGTTTTTACATCATTGTTGATTTTTTGCCACCATTGTTGATGCTTTGCCTTTGTTGTTGATGTTTTGCCATCATTGTCGTTGTGTTGCTGTTGTTATTGATGTTTTGTCATTGTATCTGATTTTTTTTCATCTTGATTATTTCTTGTCTTTTTAACTAAAAAACACCAATAAACCAAAATATGTGAGCTGAACTACGGCTGCTCTGATTCCTTAAAAAGGATACATAGGCATTGAGGTAGGGCCCGAACGAGCATAACTTTATTTTTCCCTACATTATTTTATGTTTTCTTTCACATGGATTCCCTTTTAGCTTTTAAGCTTTAGACATAGATTTTAAACACCCTTAGATTAGAACAACAAGAGTAGATATCATAGAGTACTACGGATGTGAGGGGTGCTAATAGCTTCCCCTCGCGTAATTGACTCTCTTACCCGATCTCTCAATCGAAAGACCGTAATTTCTCCCTCTTCAGGTTTTCTCGATGTTTACCTTTCCCTTTCGGCGGGATAAAAGACGTTCGGTGGTGACTTCATTGATTTTATATCCTATGACTGTCCAGCCGGTTGTTTCAATGTTCTCAGGGCCTGTCTCTCGAGGTCACCCAGGAAGATTCTTGTTTCCTTCTCGACCCTTCTTCTTTGGTCTTGCTTCTCTCTAGGGCATCCATGGAATTTTTTTCCAAGTTTCTCTCCCCAACATTATGCCCTAGTAATGATTTCGTTCATGTCGAATGTGGGCTTCTGAGCTAAGGATTCATTTAACTGCCCTGCTCGGAGGCCGTGTTGGAATGCTCCAACAAACAACTCTTGGTTTGGATGAGATACTTTAATGGTATCTTCATCGAACCAGGCTAAGTATTCCCAGAGATATTCTGCTTGACCTTACCGGATGTTGAACAAGGATGTTGTGGACACCTTATGGTGCTTGTTGGCAGAGAAGTTCTAGATTAACTTCTTCGTCAGGTCCGGGTAGCTTTCTGTGGATAGTCGTTCTAGGCTCATGTACCATCGCAGAGCCACATCCTTGAAGGTATCGTCCATTAGTTTACATTTTAGTGAGTCGTTGGGGCCTATTATCTCCATCTAATTGTTGATGGCAATAACATTCTCTTGAGGATCGGTTCTATCATCGTAGGTTGTCAATGATGGTGATTTGAAGTTCTCTGGGACTTGGTCGTCCCAAATAGCTTGAGATAGAGGTTAAGGTTCCAGAATCTCCTCTTTTGGACTTTCATCTCCCTATGCTTCTTTGTTGTAGGTCTGTTACATTGTCCTGTAGAGTTTCATTTTGTTGCCTGAGGGCCTCCATCATGGCTAGTAGATGTGCCATGTCTAGGGGGAGGGGGGTCTCCTAGTGACGACATTCTGCGGGAGGTGAATTGACATATGTCCTAGGAATAATTTTACTGAGGCCCCACGGTGGGCACCAATGTTCTTATGTAGAAGAAGTACCCGGCCGACTTCCCAAGAGGTTGCTAGGGAGAGCCTACCGGAGTGAGTTTATGAGATGGTTAGGAGATTTGGGAGCTATGGTTGTGGTGTGTGTGTCTCAAGATGAATGTCTTGCTTATCCCTCTTGCGGGAGCCCCTTTATATAATGTGTATCTTTGTGTTATCAATAGTCTTAGTTAAAGAACAACCATTAAGTTCCATAACTCTTATAACCTTTGTTGTCCCCGTGAATGGAGGAATCAAGGTTGTGTAACGTTGTAATGATTACCCCACTTGAGGTTACAAGCATTAATGAGCTGAGATGGTGACTGGTCACGGGAAAGTGCTTCCTGGCTACCTACCCTATCTGGGTCGATGATGAAGACAGTTTGCTACCCAGGTCTATGGGTCATCTGATATTCCCTTAGCCAAGTTGCACCCCAGATACCTTCTCCATGAGTCAACTAATGGTTTAACCTTTCTTCTTGCCGATTACACTACCTGGCCGGGCCTATTATTTCTGAGATGTACAGGCCTAAAAGGATTTTTCATGGCCTGAGGCCTTTCCTTTTTAACTAAATAGGCTTATAAAAAGGCCTAGGCCTTTTTCTATTAAAAAAGAAATATTGGCCTTGTATGAGCCTATGTAGGCTATGTCGTAGGCCACTGTTACCGGTCTGGCCTATTTCCAACCCTAATTATGTCTTGAAGGTTTTGCTAAGGAGCTGGAACTTCAAGGTCGAGTTATCACTATTAAATGTGATAGTCAAAGTATAATACACATGTCGAAGAACTCTGCCTATCATGAGCGAACCAAGCACATCGATGTTAGGCTGCATTTTGTCAGAAGTGTAATCGAGCATGGAGAAGTCCAAGTGCTGAAGGTTTCGACAAATCACAATGTTGCTGATATGATCACCAAGACATTTCCAGGTTGCAAGTTTTTCCACTGTATGCAGTTGATAAAGATGCACGAATAAAGCTAGTTTGTTCTCTGATATTAGAGTTTGTTCCAAGGTGAAGATTTGTGAGATATTGGATCAAAATCTATTGGGTCGAAGGGTAGCTTCGTGGTTCGATAAGTTCGACAGAGGTTAGCATGAAGTCGAAGGTCGCTCACATGCTGGTGTCGAAGTAGTGTATGTTGTAGTCAAAGTATGGTCAAGCTTACAGTTGTCGAAAATGCTAGGTTTGTTAGCATGGATAATTGATCCTATTTATAATATCCAATTGTTTAAGTTAACTTGTACCCTAAGTTAGCTTGTAATGGGTATTTTTGAAAAAGCCACTTAGTTTAATATGTTAGGTTTATTATAAATAGCATATTATTCTTTCATCATTGCACACTGCAAATCCTAATTTAGAGTGAGAAAGGTTATTTGTTATCCTGTAACACTTGTAATCTTGTTTCAAAGAGAAAGTAAATAATAGAATTTAATAACCAATTTCTTGTGTTCTTCATGCTTTCCTATTCATACCTTGTGGATTTCTTGCCTCAAAGAAACCTGTCATACTTTGTTCTTAACATCGTTTTCACAACATATACAAATGACTTTTAGAATTTAGTTAGTCAGATTGGTTTATTAATCCTTTAGCATATTTCACTAGACTTTTGTTTTTGATTTCTTCTTCTTTCTTTGTATTAAGGTCGAGTATCCTTTGTTATTGCATTTATTTTCTCTTGTTTATAAAAAAATATACTTTTATAAAAATTATTTTAGAGATAATTCTTTTTAAAAATTGTGATTTTAATATATTTTAATCTTTAATAATGTATATTTATGTTATAGGATATTAAAATTAGTCTTTTAATTTATAAAACACGAATATAAAAACTTTTAATATTTTAAAAAACGTTTTTATAAAAATCATTTTTTAAAACACAAAAAAAAATATAAATTTCTAAAGATAAAACAAACAGGCCTATGAGAATATTCTATTTTATTTTAGTGTTATGTTTAATCATTGTTATTAGTTGTTGTTAGTTATAACAAGTCCCACTTTTATGTAGAATTAGTTATTTTGAACGCATATAAATATAAGGGTTCAACATCTTGTATGATTAAGATATTGAAAATATAATTCGGGTTTTTCAATTTTTCTTTTTAGTATCATTTTCTTTTATGAAATAATATCTTTATCAGGGTTCACATGCCATACATTAAAATGGTGTTAGCCTATGATTTTCTACTTAAGTTCTTTGACAAGTAATGTGGATGCAGACATATGTAAGTGTTAAATGCACTTAGTTGGGTAATGTATTTCGACACTAAACCACAGGATTCGATATGAGAAATTTTTGACATATGTAGTTAGAGAAATTGAAGACAATTTCGAGTGAAGTAGCAATTTGAGGTAGTTCAAGAACCAAAGACGCGTGGAGACACATCAGAAGATAGAAGCCCGCATAATAAGATACGTGTCGAATCCTAAAGAAATAATTGTTTCTCACATTTATTAATGTACATAGTATATAAGTAGATTTGATCTTTGGAACAAGGGTTCACATTTTTCATTGTTATTCGCAATAGAATTCACACATTCAAGTTACAGATATCAAGAATTTGTGAGAAATGTATGAACTTCAGTCCCACTTTTTAATTTAATCAGTTCAATACAATTGCTTTATTATTTTCCTTTGTTTATTTTTGTACATTTAAACACTTATGCATTTATGCTTTTGAGTCTTTTACATTGAAAACCTTTAAGTTCGAATACACTTTCTCAACCTTTTTACGCAAAATGTCCTTAGGATTTTTCAAGCTTAATCCTTTGGTGAACTAAAACTTGTGATTTGTTTACTAAAAGTACTAATAAACAAATTGGCATACCCAGTGAGAACCTTTGTGCAAAAACTTTAAACTTCTGTAGAAAAGTGTATGTGCTGTTATTTTCTGTTTTGTTTTTCATAGATGCAATGTTTTCAATGTCTGAGCGTTTATGCGTCCGAGGAGTGGAAAAATTCTTTAAATGGCTTGTTAATCATTAAAAAATCATTTATTTCCCTAGAATGACGCTCCAGATGCAGAAGAAAAACCAATTAAATCGATGGTTAATGGTGAATGTACTTCAACAACCCTTGAAGTAATCGCTCCTGTTGTAAGTCAAACGTCAATTTCGACGATGTTTCTAAAAGTGGTGGTTCCCCCCACCATAACCAACTAGTTTTCCAACCACTCCCATGGTTACACAAACCACAATAGGAGACCCTAGACCTCTATTCCAACCAAGCTTTATGTTGCCCCTAATAGTTGGAAATACCAATATGACATGCCAAATGCAATGATGGTAGACATACAAAATAATTCATCTATATATGCAGATAATGCAATGACTATTACATCTCCTGTTAATTAGTACTTAGAATTCGAATCTGATACAACTAATCATAGTCGAATAACACAACCCCTAGGAGGACTATGATATATCCCCAGGGTTTTTCCACCTTTAACTAATATTTCTCTCTTGACAGTGAGGCAACAAATGGATGATAGAAACTATGATATGGTTAACATGATTACCCATATTATTGGTACTATGCTTAACCTTATGTGATACGGTGGGAGAACTGACTTGAGGATTTGCATTTTATCGCAAATGTTGCGGTTAGCAAGAGTCACCATCGACTTTTCTTTTATCCAAAAGGAAAGGTGAAAAAGCACAGGAAAGACCTTTGAGATGTTTTCTTGAGTTCGGGGGGTAGATTATGAAAAGGGAAGGTATTAGCACCATTTTCATCCATGGTTTTCCATGGGCTCTTAGTTACTTGCTTAGATCACTTGCTTTCGTTGTTTGAAAATGTGCTTTGTGTGGTTTTGAAAATATTTTGTAAAAGAGACCATTCGTTTAGGCAATCTTTGTAATGATTCTCGTTCGTAAGAATGTATACAAAGATGTTTGTCTTTTTGAAAATGTTTTCAATGATTGTAATATGTTTTGAAATGTGTGTTTGTTTTTGGAAATAGCAAGGATAATTGTTTTGAAATAGAGCAAGTAACTAGAAGTAATCTACCTACTCAAATGTCTTTCTTGTGCATTTTCTATTCCTTTGACATTGTTGTCTTACCATTGATTTGGTAAGCAACCCTATCTTTGGATGTTAACGGAACGGGCGTGGGTCATCGTATAACCATGATTAGCAATGTTTGCAAAGTACCTTAGCATTTTGAGGGACCAAGATCATTTTGTAAGGCAACTTTTGAATAGCGTCATTGAGGGACTATGATCTCTACATTTGTTTGTTTTTCCAAGATACTTCGCATGCATAATATGGCCATTTTTATTTTAGGCAACCAAGTGGAGAAACCCTAAGGATGCTTGTGTGCAAGTGTATCATTTTCATGCTTTGGTTTTGTCTTGTATTTAGGGTTTTCTATTTTGCTTTGTTTCGATCTTATCATACAAACCCTAATTACTAATCATGGCATATAAAGCGATAAATTGCGTAATATAAATATTACTAAACTATTACAACAATTTTATGGGAGGTGGAATACAAATTTGAATGGGGATTTGCAAAAAAATATAAACCTAAATAAATTATTACAACCAAATCGAATTTGTACGAACTAGAATAAATAAAATACAATATTTAAAGATGCAATACAATGTATATGTAAGAAAAGATTTTTTTTGTTTTTATGTAAAAGAGATTTTAATCTAAACCTAAAAATGTAAGGAAAAGGAATTAATTTTTAAAAGGGAGACTTAACCCTAATTATGATTTTAAAAGAAAATAAAGTTCTTATATATTATTTTTTATGTATTTTTTGTATTAAAATAATAAATAATATTGTATAAAAAGATAAAGTTTTTATATATGCAAAAATAAATATTTATAAGTATGAAATGAGAAATAAATAAGTAAATTAAACTAAATATACTTTGATTATATTTTACAAGTTATTAAGAAAATACATGATATATATTAAGAATAAAATATATTTCTATGTAAAAAATAAAATAAAATAAAATGCAATATTATGAAATTTACATTTTTTAGGATTTTTATGTATCAAAGAAAATATTTAATATATTAAAAATAAAAATAAAACAAATAAAATATAAAAAGTTGGCAGGGGGGGGGGGTGATATAGCAAAACTGGCAGCAATGTTAGTAAAAAAATGCCAACCCAAGGAACTAAGCCCAAACCTGCAAAAATCAGAAAAATGGAGAGAATGAGAAATATGGAAAAAAATAAAAGTAGCGCCCAGGTTCGAACCCAGGACATGGGTCTTACCAGCATGTTACTTTGCCACTGGGGTCGCTATACATCCATTGTCTTAAGGAAAGCAAAAATAATATAACACAAAACAAGTCCTTGCCCTGTACTTCATCTTCTTTCTCAAGCTTGGCCAGACATCCTGTAACTCTCTCATACTTCCATGAAAATGAGAACTCATAACATGAAAGTTGTAGTATTTGAACTCACGATTCCAACCATATAAGTTATGTGAACTAACAATCAAGGGTCAGAAAGAATTTTAACAACCCTAAATTTAAACCTAATATTTTCAGAAACTTCAACTTCTAAATTCTCTCAACTCAAGTAAAATAATTGCAAGATAAAGATATGTACAGTTTCATTGCAATGAGGGCTACATTTTTTATTCACAAATCGTGACCAATGGTTGCCTGTATAAGGAGACAGAAGTTGAGATTTTACCTCCTTCAGTTGGAATCGTGGATGGAACTGGAGTGAGTTTGATGGAGGCCTGATGCTTGCTTGAGCTTCCTTGAACTTCCCTGAACGTATTCCAACCTTTGCCTTGCTCTGAAAGTGCCTGAAAATCCTTGGCCAAGTCAAACTGCAAGCTTTGAAAGCAACAATGGCAGATGATGGAAAAGTGGTTACAGAACAGGGATGAAGGTCTGGATTGGTTTGATATCAAGTAGGTAAGATGTTTTGATGATCAAGAATGGAAATGCACGAGCCAAATATGAGATTGGTATCCTTATTCCAAAACTGCAAGTTTGGACAGTTTTCTGGTGTTTTTCTGATTAGGGGTGTTTCGGGCCTTTTTTTAATCGTGTCCTAAGTTGTATTATGTTTGTATATTAGTATGGAATTGGTTTCCTGTCAACCCTTTAACAGTTGTGTTAGTTCTAGCCTTTTTGCCACTTTTCTTGCATTTGAAGTAAAGTGAAGGGACAATGCTTGCCATGCTTGTGCTTGCTCTCTTAGGGTTGGTATCAGCTTGTACAATTTTCTTTAGACCTGTGAGACTTGTATGTACAATGGAGACAGGTGCAATGCTCAAGAATTGGAAAGTGGCAAAAGTTATGCTTTTCCAAGATGGCAATGGTCACTTTATGCCATTTATGGAATTGCAACTTGGGTAATGGCTCTAGGGCATGGATCAAAGCTTTGTCAACTGATTAAGAATTAAATTAAGGAGTGAGGAACAAGTTTGGGACCTGTAAAGCATGGATTAGGCATCATATGTACTGGTTGCAACTTTGTTCTTCATGAAATGGCTTGGACAAAAAGTGAGAAATTGCCAACTTCATCTCTTCGATTCTCCCTACTCAAAAATGATCTTGAGGAGTTCTTAGTAATTTTGGAAAGCTTGCAATGTGCTCTATAACTTACATTTGAAATTCATTTTGAGATACCTCTTGGAACTAGGTGAAAATTTTCCATGAAGTTGGGTCCAAAACCTGCCTAAACTAGGGCAAAATTTCACTAAGTTATTTAGTTCATGACCATGTATTCATAAATTTATATCTTGAGATCCAAGCATCTTTAGGGAAAAGTGTGTGAATAAAAGTTGTAGATTTCATGGAGGTCTACAACTTTCATGTTGGTAACTTTCTTTTAATCATTATGCATCATGGTGAAAAAGTGGCCTAAAGTTGAGAAAAAATAAGAAATTTTCTATACTTAGAAAATTTCTAAGTTAAGAAAATTTTCAAATTCAAACCCTAATCTTCAAACTTGAATTTCTTGATGAACAAGTTTCACATTTTGATATGCTTTGATGAATTATGACCCTTGACACTTGATTTTGACCAAAAAGTCAAAGTTTGACTTTTCAGTGTACAGTTGACTTTTGATCAGTTGACTATAAATTTCATTTGTCAATCCAATGAAATTGAGATGTTTTGAGCCATGTAATTAGGTTAAGATTATGCAATTGAACCCTTGAAATCATGCCTTAACTCAATTGGTCATTTGCTAGGTTAAAAATCAGAAATTGCCCTTCCTCAGTCAAAACCCTAATTTTGACCATTTTGCCCTTTTGATGATTTGATCAAATTTCTTGAGGAATTGTGATCCAAACTTGACCAAATGACACATGTGGGTCTAAAATGTTGATGTTGATAAAAAATTATGAAGTTTGACTGTAAATTGGCCATGGTTGACTTTTTCCCCCAATACAGCTGATTTTTAGGTCAATTGTCCAATTGACTGATCAAAATGTGGTTCAAGGCTTGAAACTTGTCATGAGTGATCTTAGGGATCCATAATGATGTTTGAAAGTCACATGAAGCATTGGTAGTCCAAAAATCCTTGTGCAAACTCAAACCCTAATTTTGGGCTATCAGTGCAAGATGAGATGTCTTGAGCTGACCAAACCCTAATCCAGTCTTGAGTCAAAGAGATCTTGTGAGAAAAGTTTTGATAAATGAGAGGGCAAATTTTGGGGTACAACACCCTCTAATACAAAATACAAACCATGCTTACCAACAGTTGGCGCATCAAATGGGTTGAATTATTAATTTCTTTGGTGCCCTCATTCAATCAGTTCCTCAAATCCAAGGAGTTAAGGCAAATCAAAATCTAAGATTTGCAAACAATGAAGATTTTTCTAATAATAAGTGCAGAAATAGGTTATGCCCCAACCCTTCAAACAACCTATACCCAGGGTAGTCTAATGAGATTTAGGTCGAAATGGTTCAAGTGTAGTATTGGTCCATAGAAACCACGATGCAGGTCAAGTGGTTAGGAGAGTCCAACAAAACAATTTTGGGAGGTAGAATAACATAACCAATATGATTGAACAAATCCTAGCCCAAAATGACCTTAATGTTGGTTTTCATAGGCCAAATTTTGTTTATGCCTTGTTTGGTTATGTATTGTCGATTGAACATCCAATGGGTTGGAAAATCCCTAAGTTCACTAAGTTTACAGGCGATACTAGTGAGTCCATTATTTGCTTGATATCAATCAGAGGCAGGAGATTTAGCTAATAATGAAAACTTAAAGATGAAATACTTCCCTAATTCTTTAACTAAGAGAGATTTCACAAGGTTCACCACCCTTCCTCTAAATTCCATATATAATTGGAACCAACTAGAAATAGTATTCCATGAGCAATGGGTATGTCACAAATTATCCTATAAGAATTAGTCAGCGTGAAGAGAAAATTCTACGATTCAATAGATGATTATCTCAATAGTGTCATACCTCAATTTTTTCCCTCATTTCATTCTTATCTTTAGGTCTATCTATTTCAAGTTTCATCTTTTTAGTCCATAGCATACAATCATGTTATTTCAAGTTTCATCTTCTTAGTCCATAGCATATAATCATTTTGCATTAGTTAATGTGCATAACACCTAGTCATTTTGTTAATATTCATATCCATATCCATTTGCATTTTCAATAAATCCAATTATATCCAAAATCCAATTTCTTAAAGTCCATCTCATTCAATGTCTATTAGTATTTAAAATATCCACTTTTCAAATTTTAAATCACATTCATTAAACCAATTATCCAAATGACCATTTGTTATCCACTTGCATCATTTGTTTTTTATTATTTAATTAAATAATTTATTCCATTTAATAATTAAAATTATATTTAATTATTAAATATACATGATTTTGATTATATAATAAAAGAGTTTAATGGACATACACCCTCTGTGTAAAAAATATTTACACGGTCGTCCAATAAGAAATCATGAATCAATCAAATCATTTAATTTTTTTAAAATTATTAATATGACGTAGTGGAATGTGTGTCGTTCATTGAATGACAGTGTAAAACTACTTTACACCATCGGCGCATCTTCTATTTTCTCATGATAATATATAAATAAATAAAAAGAGGCAAATAACATAGTTTTTCATTACAAGTGTTTTGCACTTTGATTACATTTATAGAAAAGAACAAATACAATAAAAAGAAATGCATCGCGTTTATTTAGCATTCAAGGCATCATGTTTCTTTATTCACAGTCAAGTTCCATGCTTCATATTCCATCACTCATCATCGCATAATCTGCAACAATAAATTAAAAAAAAAATTAGTTACAACATGTTTCACATACATTTCAAACATCACATACACACGCAACAAACTCACATACATACATGAAACACATACATACATATCAGAATATCACGGGTTTCCCACTCGATTCTCAAATCCAAAGCTCTTCAGTTATCACTCAAGCAAGTTATAAACAAACACAACTGAATCAAATCTCAACCCTTATTTCACCATTAATAAATGCTTCACCATTATTCGGTTTTGATTATATCATTTCCCATTTTAATTTGTTTGATTTCATTCCATATCCTTATGATTTGTTAGTGCACAAGGTGATGAATAAGACAAAGGAATGACGGCTACAAAATATGTAAGGAAGATTGATTATTGCAAATGACAGCTACTACTAGACTATTTAAGCACAAAGTAAATTGCCATGTAAGCCCTAACAAAAAGGTAAACTTAAAGACTAAGTTAACTAGCAAACTAAACTTAATAGCTAAGCTAACAAAATAACTAAAAGCCCAGAAGCTAAACATACTTCTAGACGTAACCTCAAAAGCTTCTGCTTTTGACTAATAACAATTTCTGAATATGAATTACTTCCAACACCATCCCTTAATTCATTTTCATCTAAAATCTACAACACCAATTTCATCCCTCAAATGGATAAAGTGTTCGGACTTAACAGCTTTACAGGTTGACAACACAACCACCGGTTACTTCTTGGAGCACCAGGAAATGGGACTTCCTAGATACTTGAAAACATATCTCTAAGTACTTCTTCTATCAACCCTGTCACCACACCAATCAGAGTCTGAATAGAATACCAGCTCTGAATTAGATTTAACACAAGATGGAAATAACACGTCATTCCTTATAGTCCCTTCAATATCTTGCAGCATGTCAAAATCTGCAAATCTCCTTGATATTTTTTAGATTCATCGTGGCCTTTGAACTTGTTCTGAATCTTCTACAGAACCTAGAACAATGTTAGCTTCTGGACCTCGTCTAGAACCACTACCTTCAGAAGTACCACCTTCAAAAGTTGGATCGCCTTCAGAAGCTCTTCTTTCAAAAATTTAACCTTCAGAATCATGACCATCATTAGAGGCTAGACTACCTTCAAAAGCTCCTCCTTCACAAGGTTCGCCTTTAGATACATGATTTCCACCAGAAACATGATCATCTCCAGAAGCTTGTCCTCTAGAACCTACATCTTCAGAGTTTTCCCTTCCAGAAGCATGATCACCACCAGATTCAAAATTTGGATCAGAATCAGATTCACCATCTGAGTCATGTTCAGAGTCTCCAAGAGATTCTTAATCTTCTGACTCTCACTCACCTTCATAACTTTCAGGTTCTGACTCATCTTTAGAAGCAGAATCTCCTTCAGATTCTTACTCATCTTCTGATTCTTCTTCAGACTCAGAATCACCTTCGGATTCTGACTTGTCTTCAGTTTCAGAGTCATCTTCTGACTCTGACTCATCTTCAAAAACAAACTCGACTTATGATTCATAGTCATTTTTTTATTCTGACTCATATTCAAGCACTCCTTCAGAATATTCAGAGTCATCTTCTTCCCCTTCAGAATCATAAAATGACCGCACAGGTTCCTCATCAGATTGATAAGCCATTAATACTAGCATAGGTTCATCATCAGAATCTCGTCTCCCTATTTTTGCTTCTTCTTTGTTTGACCAACAATCTTTAGCAAAGTGGCCAAACCTATTACAACAGTAACACTGAACCATTCTGTTGGCATACTTCTCTTTTCCCTTATGATGTTTCTTCTCATCAGAGTAGAAGACTTCGGACTTCTGAGACCTACCATGTTTTTTCTACTTCTGGTCCTTCTTGACAAAAGAAGATTTTAGAGCCTGCTCAACCTCCCTCTCAGAAGTTCTTTCAGGTAGATGAAACTTTTATGCCTCTAGACTGCTTTGCAACTCTTCTATTCTCATGGTGTCCAGATCTTTATAATGTTCAATTGCTACCACAATGTAATCAAATTTAGGGGTAAGATATCTTAATGATTACTTATTCAGAAAGAGTTTCTCCACAAGCTTTCATCTCATTAGTGATCAGAATCACTCTAGAGATGTACTCGAATACCTTCTCGTTGTCCTTCATGTTGAGATTCTCATACTGATTTCATAGAGACTGAAGATTCACCTTCTTCATTGATGTGTCACCATCGTAACACCTAACCAATGTATCCTATGCAGCCTTCGTCATCGTCAAATCAGATATTTTCTCAAACATGTTCACATCTACACACTGATGGATGTAGAACAATGCCTTCTGATTTTTCTTCCTTTCATCTCTATACGTATTTCTTTGTTCCTCCGTCGCATCCGCTGCAATCAGAATGTAACCTTTAGTAACAAGCTCAAGAACATCTTGAGCACCGAACAACACATGCATCTAAATCATCCAGAGATTCTAGTTTTTACCATTGAACACTAGAAGTTTGGTGCTCATACTACTATTCTTGTTCATCTTCAACCTTGTATAAGCCACTCATATCTCACCATACAAAGTATTTTCCAATCCCACATAATCAAAAAATATGGTTCTGTTACGATTTTGTTCATGAAATCAATCACACAATGCCTCATCGTTTCACTCGTGTTTCCCGTGTTTCCCTGTGAATCTGAATCGGAGATCTAGACGCCAATTGTTAGTGCATAAGGTGCTGAAGAAGAAAAGGGAATGACAGCTACAAAAGATGTAAGGAAGATTGATTAATGTAAATGAAAGCTACTACTAGTCTATTTATACACAAAGTAAATTTCCACGCAGGCCCTAGAAAAAAGGTAAACTTAAAGACTAAGTTAACTAGCAAATTAAACTTAATAGTTAAGCTAACAAAACAACTAGAACCCCATAAGCTAAACATATTTTTGGGTGTAACCTCAGAAGCTTCTGCTTATGACAAATAATAACTTTTAAATATGAATTACTTCCAACATGATTGAACCTTTGTGTAATATGTAATCGAAGTTGTTGTACCCCAAAATTTTCCCTCTCATTTCATCAACATTCTCTCATCACAAGACTCTTGGAATTCAAGGTCAAGCTAGGGTTTGCTCTGCTCAAGACACCCCCTTTGCACTGTTGACCTAAATTAGGGTTTGAGTTTGCACAGGGATGTTTTGACCTACAATGCTCAAAGTGACTTTAATACTTCATGTTGGACTCACAAGTTTGTCCACACCAAGTTTCAAGCCTTGATTCAAATTTTTGCCCAATCAATTGGACAATTGACCTAGAAATCAGTTGTATTGGGGAAAAAGTCAATTGTGGCCAATGGACAGTCAAACCTCATGAAATTTGACCCACATCAACATTATAAACTCATATGAACCATTTGATCAAGTTTGGATCATAATTCCACAAGAAATTTGATCAAATCACAAAAAGGGCAAAATGGTCATTTTTAGGGTTTTGACTGCATAAAGGCAATTTCTGACTGTTTGACCTAGCCAATAGCAAATCTAGCTCAACCATGGACTCAAGGACTCAATGACATTGTCTTGATCCATTCAACAAGTTCAAAAGATCTCAAGTGCATAGGATTGACAGATGAATTTTTCAGTCAACTGACCAAAATTTGACTGTACACTGAAAAGTCAAACTTTGACTTTTTGGTCAAAATCAAGTGCCAAGAGTCATTTTTCATCAAGACATGTCAAATTATGAAACTTGTTCATCAAGAAACCCAAAAATGAAATTAGGGTTTAAAATGGAAAAATTTCATAACTTATAATTTTTCTAAGTTATAAAATTTTCTTATTTTTTTCTAACTTTGTCCCATTTTTTCACCAAGATGCAAATGGATTTAAACAAAACTTGCAAAATGAAAGTTGTATTCCATCACAAAGTCTACAACTTTGATACACAAAGTTTTCTCAAAAGAGGCTTGTATCTCAAGTTATGATTTTTGGAACAAGGGTACCTAAAACTTTTAACTTAGAGAAATTTTGTCCTAATTTAGGCAGGATTTTGACCCATCTTCTTGGCCATTTTTCACATAGTTCCACTTGGAGTTTCAAGTTTCATTTCAAATATGGATTATAGTGCATGTTCCAAGATTTCCAAGTTGTCCAAGAACTCCTCAAACACCCTTATGGTTAGAGAGAATCGAATGCTTGAAGTTGGCAAAAACTCACTTTGATCCATGGCCAATACATGTTCATACCAATTTGAAAATCTGATCTAGCTAGCTTGGTTCACAATTACAGGCCTCAAAACCAGTTTGTACTCCATAATTTAATGCATATCCATTGAGCTAAGGTGTTGTCTTGGTCATTAGGGCATTGTACACTAGATTAAGCCTTAAATGGAAAAAGTAACAATGCCATTTTTGCTTAAACTTCACTTTATGTCAAAACAAGATCCTTGAGGCATGGGGCCATATCTCTGAGGCAAGATCAAGTCTACCAATTCCAGTAACCAAGAGCAAAAGGTGCAGCATGATATAAGACTTGTACAGGCCTGCATTGAAGAGATAGACACTCTTGCTTCAAGAAGAAGAAAAGTGGTAAATCACAAGCCATCTCTCACATCTGTTAAAACCAACTTACACAAACATTGCAAACAAGTTTGATACCTCCTAACAAGCCAGAAACATGACCCCTTTGCCTCTCAAAACTCCTAGTGCATAAAACCCCCATTTTCTTGCAAAACAGAGTCAGTTCTGCAAACTTCAAGCCATAATCAAATTCCATCGTGCGTTTTGTCCAAAGATACTTCAAACACCTTCCAACCAACATACCTAAGCTATCCAGATCATCCATTGCTAGCTGTAACACCCTTAACACACATTGCCATTTTTGTTTCAAAGCTTTGCAGGTTGAGTTCTGTAGCACGATTCAGGCTACTTCAAAACAAGCCAAGCATTGTAAAAGGTTCAGTGGACCTCAGGCAAGCTCAAAAGAACCTCAAACACCCTTGGAAGTTGCTACATTGCCCAGCTCGAGGTCAACTGAAACAGGTATTTCATGAACTTCTATCTCTCTATTTAGGAATAGTTAGGCTTAGGTTTGTGAATGAAATACGTTGTACTCATAGCCCTGAAGCCATACATATGCTTAGTTTTCATTTATATTAATCGTGCTAGGAGAATTTCATCCATGAAATTTATGAAAAAACTAGGTTAGAAATTAGGGCCAGAGAAATTCTCTCTGGTCTTTGAGAGTTAGCTTAAGTTTTTTATATGGTTGGATTCGTTGTTTGATGCTCTATAAGTTTCATGTTATGAGTTTTGTCAAAAAATCAAGGAATCAGGAGATAGCATTTGTGTACAGAAGCACGCGTATTCTTGTTCAAAGGAAGAAGATGAAGTTGGTTTGGGTTGGGCCTGTACAGGCTTGCTTTTGGAACCCCCCCCTCTTTTCTTTTTACACCCCTCTGGCCCATTTCTTATACATTTGTCATTTTTGCATTTTTGTTTCATTTCTGATTTTGATATTTTATTTTCTAACATAAAAAAATACTTAAAATTTATTTTTATATTTTTTCATATTTATTTGATATTTATTTCCATTTTTACTAGTATAAATATATAAATAATTTATTTTCTTTTTTATCAAAAACCTAAAGAATAATGTAAAATATGTTTATTTTCATTTATCATTTTTTATTTACATTTGAAAACATTTTCTTGAATATATACTTTTTTTGTAAATAATTAATTTTATTTTTATATATTTAATATGTTTAATATATATATATATATATATATATATATATATATATATATATATATATATATATATATATATATATATATATATATATATATACTTTATTTTATTAAATAATTAGGACAAAAATACAAAAATAATACATTTTCATTTTTATTAATATTTTACACTAAAAATATCTTTTTTTACAATATACTTTTATTTTTTGTATAAATTAATATATTATTCTATATAATTAATAAATAATACTATTTATTTAAGAATTAGGGTTTTTGCCCTAAATAACAAAATAATTAAAATTGACTTTTTTTATTATTATTTACATTTCACATTAAAAAATACTTTTTACATACATAAAAACTTTTTGTATAATGCATTTTATTTAATATTTATTTATTGTACTTTATTCAATTATTGTACATTTAAATATCGCCTATACATTCGATTTGGTTGTAATAATTAAGAATTTAACTTCTTGTCAAATACCCCCAATTCAAATTTGTACCCCCCTCCCTATATCATGTTGTAATAGTGTAGGCTTTAAGTTCTCGCACCTTTAAATGCTTTCAATTATGCCATGGTTAGACCTAGGGTTTGTATGCAAAATAAAATCAACAACTAGTTTGACCTAATCAAAGACAAAAAATGCATGAAAAAAAAACACAATGCACACTTGCACCTCTAGGGTTTCAATCCACTTGTTGCCTTCAAAAATGGGCCATGATATGCATGTCAAGTTACTTTGGCAAAACAAAAACAAAACAAAAGATCATAGTCCCTCGATGACGCTATCTGAGTTGCCTAAACAAAATGATCAAGTCCCTCAAGAAAATTGCCAAAAATACTTGACACAATTGCTATCATGGTCTATACGATGACCCGCGCCTGTCCCATTTAACATCCTAACACAAGGTTGTTCACCAAATACAATGGTGAAGCAACACTGTTAAAAGGGTTAAAAACATAAGAAAGATCTTTGAGTAATATAGGGTAGATAACTCTTAGTTACTTGATCAAAAAAAAAACTTGCAAAAATATCCTTGCTATTTTCAAACACACTTCACAACACAATTTCAAAACCATACTTTCAAACATTGGAAACTTTTCAAAAGACAAAAAACACCTTTGTATACATTCAAACAAGAATCATTACACAGGTTGCCACAACGATGGCCTCTCTTCAAAACATATTTCAAAATCACACACAAAGCACCATTTCAAACAATTGAACAGCACCATTTCAAACAATAGAAATGCAAAGCAAGTGATCTAAGCAAGTAACTAAGAGCCCATGGATAACCATGGATAGAAAGGGTGATAATACCTTCCCTTTCTATAATCTACTCCCCGAACCCAAGAAAACATCTCAAAGGTCTTTCCTGTGCTTTTTGACCTTTCCTTAGGATAAAATAAAAAGTCGGTGGCGACTCTTGCTAAACCGAAACATTTGCGAACACAAACGCAAAATCCCAAGTCAGTTCTCCCACCGTATCACAGAACTGGCGAGTCTGCTGGGGAAAATTTTAAAAGTGGAGTAACCTTAGGGCTTAGATCACCCTTTGCATGATTATTGTGTGCTTTGATTGCTTTACATTTGGTTCTCTTGTTTGGGCTTGAAATCCTCTACCCGGATTTGGGAAACATTCATAGGTAAATAGCAATACGTTGTGGAAACTGTGCGGGGTATACCGACACGGTTGAAGCAATAGCTATATTAGTGCGACATATTTGTGAGTACCGGTAGCCTTTGAGTCAATCAAAGAGAATACGGGGCCGCTGAGTGATGTCATGAAGCACTAATGAACTCTTAGAACCTTACTTGACCATCTTGGCCTTTTTATTAGGGGTAGTGAGATGACCGGCTTTGGTGCAGTCCGAAGTTGGTAGATACTCGATACTACACTCATTGAGGGTTGTTTTCTTGGAATATTTTGGTCGCTAGTTAAGTGGCTAAACCAAAACAATGAACATAGAAAACAGTCCAGTGATATTAAGCCCCTTAGAACCCGGTTACTATTTGTAGGACAGGTTTAAGCCAACTAAACTCAAGAGGGTATTTACCTATGAAACCTCATGCAAGCCTGAAACTAGGGTTTTGTGTGATTTGCTTGTACATGTGTTTGTGCATACATCATGAACATCATAAAGCATCATATGCATCCACTAACCATTTCAAGGGTTTGGATCTTCATCTTTGTTCTTGTTTTGTAGGTCATGGAATCTCTTCGCAAGAAAACAATTCAAGTCAACCTTGTGAGAATCCCTCCTCAACTCAAGGAGCTTACTTCTAGGATTCCAGAGAATTCTCTCTTCAGTGAAAGACATGGTAGACTCCTCAACTTGGTCAACACCAACATTGAAGAAGACATGGTGAAAGTTCTCTTCCAGTTCTTTAACCCCCTACATCACTGTTTCACATTCCCTGATTACCAATTGGTGCCTACTTTGGAGGAATTTTCTCAACTCCTGAGAATTCCTATTCTTCATCAACTATCCTACAACGGTACGGAAAAAGAACCAAAGCCTGAAGATGTTGCTCAAGCATTACACTTGCAACCCTATGACATCAAGGAGCATTGGGAAACCAGAAGTGGTGTCAAGGGCTTCTTGGAAAAGTTTCTGTTTGAGAAGGCACAAGACTGCTGGAATTCTCTTGATCTACAAGCCTTTGAAGAGATTGTGGCACTCCTTATCTATGGGTTGGTCCTGTTCCCAAACTCTGGTCAGCTTATAGATGTGAATGCTGTCAAGATTTTCATATCCAAGAATCTCATACCTACATTGCTTGGGGACATCCTACACTCATTTTACACACAAACAATGAGGAAAAGAGGTGTTCTCATGTGCTGTACTCCTCTCCTAGCAAGGTGGTTTATTTCTCAACTTCCACAATCAGTTTTGAAGAATGAGCAGGGTTTAAGGTGGTCACAACGGTTGATGACCCTCACACATTCTGATGTACATTGGTGTTCTCGGTCCAGAGAAAATGTCATCATCATTGATCATTGTGGGGAATTCCCTAATGTCCCACTACTTGGCATTAGGGTAGGCATTACCTACAACCCCTGTCTAGCTTTGAGACAATTTGGATATGCTCGGAGGAATGGCCCTCATGACATGCTGATTCCTGACTTAGTTTTTGACTTCGACAACGATGCGTAAGGACTTAGACAAAGGTTCATCAGAGCTTGGAGGATGCCCAACAAGGTGGATAGTAAGACACTGGGGCACAAGAATTCCATCCCCCTTGATCCTTATCTCAAGTGGGTACGAACCCGCTCCCAGAATCTTATGATGCCATACCCTCACATTCTCCCCTTGATCAAAGAGCCTGTTATGGAAGGAGAGGTTCCATACACCATCCTATATCCTGACATGCCAACATCATGGGAAGAAATGCAAAAGAGTTGGATCCAACTCAAAGAAGAACGGGATACTTTTGAAGCCAGCTTTTATGCCAGTGAGAAGAAGGTTTTGGAGCTTACCCGCCGGCTTCATGAGGAGGAAACTCTCAACACTTACATCGCACCAAAGAGGATGCGCAATGTCTTTTTACATTAAGGATTTTGTAATATTTTGCCCATGGGGCACTTATGTACTAACAATTTCTTCTTAATATGACGTGCGTTTCTTTTTTGTTTGCAACAAATTTGAATTTCTGAATCCTTGAATGCATTACATGAATAACATACCATTCATCATATGCATAAACAGGTCTTCACACCAGGTTTCCTTATCTTTCTGCTGTTTATTTCAGCAAGATGGATTTGGAGCAGACGGTAAAGGATCTGTAGGCACAAAATTCACAGTTCTAGCAACTCCTCATGACCTTGGAAAAGGGTCAAGAGGACCTCAAAGTTTTGTTGGAGAAGAACAAAGAGAAAAATAAAAAGAAACCTTGGGTGGCCACTTTTGGAAGAAGGTTTGAGAGCAATGCTAGGAAGGTTCTTGAGTTCCCCTTAACGTCTGACGAAGGAGCTGGCAAAGGGAAAGGGGTTACTGTACCTTCTGAGTCTGAGGTAGAAGAGGAGGAAGAAGACGAAGACTACTCCGAACAACAGTACCCTCCAGCGAATGATAAATATAAGAATCTTGAGGATAGACTGGCAGCTATGGAGTTGCAGAGGGTGCCCGGATTAGATTTTGAAGAACTAGGGCTGGTATCTGGGATTGTTATCCCTCCCAAGTTCAAGGTGCCAACATTTGCCAAGTATGAAGGTCTGTCATGCCCAAAGATGCACCTGAGGTTGTATTTCAGAAAAATCCAACCCCACTCATCTGATAAAGACCTCTTGGTACACTTTTTCCAAGACAGCTTGCCTGGCACGCAGTTAGACTGGTTTTATCAACTCGAGAGATCAGAGGTTCACAATTGGGAAGACTTGGCAGCTGCCTTTTATCGTCAGTATCAATACAATGCTGATTTGGCGCCCACTCGTACTCAGTTACAAAGTATGGGGATGGCTTCTAATGAAGGGTTTAAAGAGTACGCCCAGAAGTGGCGTGATCTGGCTGGAAGGGTGCAGCCACCGTTGTCAGATAGGGAGTTAGTTGACATGTTTCTGGGGACCCTGTCTGGCCCCTTATTCAATCATCTAATTGGGAGTTCTTCCGCGGGATTTACTGAACTAATTTTGACCGGCGAAAGGGTTGAGGCCGGAATTAAAAGTGGAAAGATTCAAAAGGATGCTTCCGCATCCACAGCTGTTAAGAAATCTTTCCCGGCTAACAAGGAAGCATCTGCTGTGTATTCTCAGAAGGGACAGGGAAGAACTGAGAGTCGGCCAACTGTAGGGGCTGTGATGATTCAAAACTCGTCAAATGATCAACCTCGTAACAATCAATCGAGACCTAATCAACAACGGGTGGAAAGGCCACAACGGCAGTTCACCCGGATCAACATGACGCCCGCTCAGGTACTTACCCATTTGTTGAAGCTGAATCTGACCAGTTTGAAGGAAGCGCCAAAGAACCCTAACACCTCCTCTCCATACTACCACTCCAATGCCAAGTGTGCTTACCATTCTGATAGTGCTGGGCACGATACCAATAATTGTTGGGCGCTTAAGAACAAAATCCAAGACTTGATTGATGCCAAAGAAGTAGAATTCGATGCGCCTGAGAAGCCCAATGTCATATCTGCTCTGATGCCCAAGAACGGCCACAATGTTCATGCCGTTTTAGAGGACCTCCATGTTACTGATGTTGTTGATCTGCTGACGCTGTCACTTGTGATTAAAGAGAGTTTTTTGAGAGCCGGGATCTTTCCTGGTTGTGGTAAAGACTGCTATTTTTGTTTGAACATACGAGGTGATTGCCCAATGTTGAAATCAGGTGTCCAACGCCTGATGGATACCCAAGAGATAATTTTCCAGAAAACCCCTGTTGATACCTTCAATCCTGTTACTCCTGATACTTTTGCTACTACAACCAACGATATTGCAATCATAACCATTTCCGACAATCCTCCCAAGGCTTGCAAAAGGCCTGTCAGGATTACACCCAACTCTGAATGTGTACCTTTAAAGATCACCATGTCGGGACCTGTCCCGTATCAATCCAGCAAAACGATACCATGGAACTATGGGGGAGAAATCTTCTACCATGGTATCAAACAAATAGAAACAGTCCAAGAGATTTCTGAAGAAGAAAGCCCTGATATAGGGAACATTGCGGGTACAAGCAAGATAACCCGCAGCGGCCGGATCTTTTCTCCGGAGATTGCTCCCCCTCGAGCAGTTTTCGGACCCTTGAAAGCTTCTGTACCTGTTGGACCATCTGTGCAAGGCCCGGTGATTGAAGAATTGGACACTCCTGAAGTAAGACCATCTGCTGATACTATCGACAAGGGTAAGGGGATACTAGAAGTGCCTGTCAGGACGAAGGCTCATGTTATGGTTATCCCCGAAACCACTCAGAAAGAAATGGATGAAATCTTGAAAATAATTAGAAAAAGTGACTACGACATTGTGGAACAGTTAGGGCAGACCCCTTATAAAATTTCAATGTTAGCTCTCCTGCTCTGTTCTGAGGCCCATGCTAAGGCCCTAATCAAATTCTTGAAGGTGACACATGTACCCCAAGAGACTTCGGCGGACCAGTTTCAGGAATGTGTGGCCAGTCTTACTGCTGATAATGGCCTTGGCTTTTCCGATGCTGACTTAACTCCCAAAGGAAGGAAACACAACGATGCGTTACATGTTTCAGTTGAATACAGGGGAACCACCCTCGCCCATGTCTTAGTTGATACTGGTTCTTCCTTGAATGTGCTGCCGAAGAAAGCCCTAGACCGTTTGGACTGCGAAGGATTGACCCTCAAACCTAGTAACATCGTTGTTAGGGCTTTTGATGGTTCCAAAAGAATGGTTCATGGAGAGGTTAATATTCCTATCAAAGTAGGCACAAAAGTTTTCAAATCCACCTTCTACATGATGGACATTCGTCCGTCATATTCATGTTTGTTAGGAAGATCGTGGATCCATTATGCCGGGGCAGTTACCTCCTCTTTGCACCAAATGCTGAAATATCCTGTTAAGGGTAAGATTATAACAATGCACGGCGAGGAAGAGTACATGATAAGTCATCGCAATTCCTTCCTCTATGTGGAGTTGGATGGCGAGTTCATCTAAACACCTTTCCAACATTTTGAGGAAGTTTCCCCTGAGGTAGCAGTTGCGAAGATAATGGTTGAGGTGCCTGTCATTTCCAAGCATGTATCTAGGATGGCATCTCTCAAGGACGCATAGGCTGTAATTAAAGAAGGGAAGAGTACAGTATGGGGGCAATTGCCTGATTTTCCCCATAAGACGGACAAATTTGGGTTAGGGTTCACTGCTGAAGGACAAAAGGCTATGCGTCTCTCCAAGATTGGAAGACCACACGTCAAGATCTCACACCATGGAATCAATTATGTAGAAGATGAAGATGAAGATAGCCATTTTGAAGATTGGATCTTCCCGACCGTCGAAGGGGGTTTAAGCAACTGGGAAGCAAAGGATTTTGTTCCCATCACCTTTATCAACCAGTAATTTTATCTTTGAACAATTTCCCATTTATGGTCTGTAATAACTAAACAATTTGCACACTATTTTCACCTCATGTCTTGCCTGGGGCATGTAGGTCCATTTGTAAGGGTTTGATTTTCTTCATAATCATATGCCATGTTTTAATGAATCATTGGACGTTTTTCATCTATAAACTACTGTGTTCATTTTCTTTCCGTTTGTATTTTGTTTGTTTAAGGATGGCTATCCCTTACACACACCCACACTCACAAATGCAGGTACCCATCCACTCCGGATTCCATGGGTGACTATTCTGCTTTAGCCTTTGATAACTCTGAAGATTTGGTCAATCATGCTGAGTACGAAGTTGACGGAGACTGTGAAGTGCCGGGAGAGTTAGCCAGACTTTTGAAACAAGAAGAGAGGGTTATTCTGCCTCATGAAGAGTTGCTAGAAACCATCAACTTGGGGACAGAGGAAGATAGGAAAGAAGTACAAGTGGGTGCCAACCTGGAACCAAGTGTCAAAGAGCGCTTAGTGCAGTTGTTGAACGATAATATGGAAATCTTCGCCTGGTCTTATGAAGACATGCCAGGGTTAGACACAGATATCATGGTTCACCGTCTTCCTACAAGAGAAGATTATCCACCGATCAAGAAAAAGGTCCGACGAATGAGGCTTGACATGTCTGAGAAGATTAAAGCTGAGGTAATGAAACAATTCAACGTTGGCTTTCTGGCTGTTACTTTCTATCCATAATGGGTTGCTAAAATTGTGCTCGTGCCTAAGAAGGACGGCAAAGTCAGAATGTGTGTAGACTATCGAGATTTGAACAGGGCTAGCCCTAAAGACGATTTTCCACTACCACATATCGATATCTTGGTTGACAACACAGCTCAGCACAAAGTGTTTTCCTTCATGGATGGATTCTCGGGATACAACCAGATCAAAATGGCCCCCGAGGACATGGAGAAAACAACTTTCGTCACGCAATGGGGTACCTTCTGCTACAAAGTGATGCCATTCGGACTGAAGAATGCAGGGGCAACTTATCAACGCGCCATGGTAGCTTTGTTTCATGATATGATACATCATGAGATCGAAGTTTACGTAGATGATATGATAGCTCGATCACAGACAGAAGAAGAACACCTTGATCATCTGCAAAAGCTGTTTGCCAGGTTGAAGGAGTATAAGCTCAGACTGAACCCAAGCAAGTGCACTTTTGGAGTTAGGTCTGGTAAACTTTTGGGATTTATTGTCAGCAACAAAGGTATTGAAGTTGATCCAGCTAAAGTAAAGGCTATACAAGAAATGCATGCCCCCCGTACTGAAAAGGAGGTTAGAGGATTCTTGGGATGCTTGAACTACATTGCCAAGTTCATCTCTCACCTGACATCTACCTGTGAGCCAATCTTCAAGCTGTTGAAGAAAGATCAGGTGGTTGAATTGAACAATGATTATCAAGTTGCTTTTGATAAGATCAAGGAGTATTTGCTAGAACCTCTTATTCTGATGCCACCCGTCGAAGGAAGGTCGTTAATCATGTATCTGACTGTTTTGGATAACTCAATAGGGTGCGTGTTGGGCCAACATGACGAGTCTGGCCAAAAAGAGAATGCCATTTATTACCTTAGCAAAAAGTTTACCGACTGTGAGACTCTTTATTCACTGCTCGAGAAAACTTGTTGCGCTTTGGTATGGGCTACTCGCCGGCTAAGGCAGTATATGTTGACTCACACCACTTTGCTGATTTCCAAAATGGATCCGATCAAGTATATCTTCGAGAAGCCTGCTTTATCTAGAAGAATCGCTAGATGGCAAATGAACCTGACTGAGTATGATATCCAGTATACTACCCAAAAAGCTATAAAGGGGGGTGTACTAGCTGACCATCTAGCTCATCAAGCCGTCGAAGATTACCAATCTATGAGATTCGACTTCCCTGACGAGGACATCATGACATTGGAAAACATTGAAGGTAACGGACCGTATGACGGACCTGAACAAGGATCCCGATGGACTCTATACTTTGATGGTGCTTCAAATGCACTTGGCAACGGTATCAGTGCGGTACTCATTTCTCTAGAAGGTTGCCATACACCCTTCACTGCACGACTTTGCTTCAGTTGTACCAACAACATGGCTGAATATGAAGCTTGCATCTTTGGTCTCAAGGCCGCTATAGACTTGGGGATCAAATCTTTGGTCGTATTTGGGGACTCGGCTTTGGTTATCAGTCAAGTCAAAGGAGAGTGGGACACTAAACATCCTAATTTTATCCCATACAAAGAACATGTCCTGACATTGTTGCCTCATTTCGAGCAAACCACCTTCGAGCATTTCCCGCGAGAAGAAAATCAGCTAGCAAATGCTCTAGCTACAATGTATTCCATGTTTAAACTCAACTGGGATAACGAGGCTCCCCAAATTACCATCGAGCGAATGGACAAACCCGCGCACTGTCATGAGATTAATACCGAAGAAGTAGTGGAACAACCCTGGTTTCTTGAAATCAAAAGGTATCTCCAGACTAGAGAATATCCTGAAGGAGCTTCCGTCAATGACAAAAAGTTCTTAAGGAGATTTGCTGCAAAGTTCTTCCTAAGCAATGGCATCCTTTATAAGCGCAGCCATGATTGTGTTCCACTTCGTTGTGTGGACAAAGCTGAAGCGGAGTTGATCATGATTGAGATACACAGTGGCACATTTGGCACCCACTTAAGCAGACATACGATGGCTAAGAATATTCTAAGGGCAGGCTACTACTGGTCTACCATGGAAGCTGATTGTTACCAACATTCCCATACTTGCCATAAGTGCCAAGTCTACGCCGACAAGGTACATATTCCTCATGTTCCTCTCAACATTCTGACAGCTCCTTGGCCATTCGCAATGTGGGGCATTGACATGATTGGAGAGATCAAGCCCACGGCATCCAATCGACATCGCTTCATCTTGGTCGCTATTGACTATTTTACCAAGTGGGTCGAAGCAGCTTCCTTTGCCTCAGTTACAAAGAATGTGGTTGCCCGCTTTATCAAGCAGAACCTCATATGCCGGTACAGTGTCCCCGACAGGATCATCACAGACAACGGTACGAATTTAAAAAACACTATGATCACCGCCCTGTGCGAGCAGTTCAAGATTTATCATCACAATTCATCTCCCTATCGGCCGAAGATGAACGGTGTTGTTGAAGTCATGAACAAAAATATCAAGAAGATCATTTAAAAGATGGCAGTCACCTACAAGGACTAGCATGAGATGTTACTGTTTGCTCTGCATGGATATCGTACCACGGCACGTACTTCAACGGGGGCAACCCCATTTTCTTTGGTGTATGGCATGGAAGTTGTTTTACCTATGAAAGTTCTGATTCCTTCCTTAAGGATTATGAAGGACGCTGGTTTGAGTGAAGACGATTAGATTCAGACTCGGCTTGATCAACTTAATCTGATCGACGAGAAACGACTTACTGCTGTTTGTCATGGTCAAACGTATCAAAAACGGATGATCAAGGCTTTCAACAAGAAAGTCAGTCGTCAGGTATATCAAGTCGGAGATCTTGTAATCAAGCGGATCATCCTACCGCAAAGTGATCCCAGGGATAAGTGGACTCCTACTTACGAAGGACCATTTGTGATTAAGAGCATCTTTTCTGGTGGGGCAGTGATTCTGACCACCATGGACGGCGACGATTTTCCGTACCATGCGAATGTAGACATAGTCAAAAGATACTACGCATAAAACGACCCGACAAGTTGAAAACCCGAAAGGGCGACTTGGGCAAAAATGGGCATCCCGGTGAATCGAAAACCCGAAAGGGCGGTTCAGGCAAAAATTAGGGATAAAACAAAAAATCTGTACACCCGGCAAGTTGAAAACCCGAAAGGGCGACTTGGGCAAAAAAGGGTTTCCCGGTGGATCGAAAACCCGAAAGGGAGGTCCAGGCAAAAGTTAGGGAATTAAAGTGTATAACTATGTCTCGTCGGATCACTTTAAGAATAATCTCTTCACCAACAAGCTCCAAGCTTCTGATCAATCCAGTCATCATCGGACGAAGCAGCGAATGGACAAGATATTCAGAGTTGTGAAGGCTATAGCAGAATGGGAATCCCATGGAATTATTACACATAGCCATCTTTCTTTTGTATAAATGTTTTCAATTTTTACGACATCATTCTCTTACTAGGATGTTTGTCTCCTTTGTACAAAGATACTTATAAAAGTTAAATACAAAGATATTTCAAAGTGCAGAAATTTGTTTGTCTTTCTTTCCTTTTCACACTTATGTTTTATTTGAAAACGTCCAATGTTTTGTTAAATAGGCATATGCATTTGAATATAATCACTGGTTACAAATAAAACAAAATTGAAAAAGGATAATTACTGATAGGTTGAAGGTGTAGGAAGATATCTTTATGCCATTCCAGAAGAAATCCCCTGCAATACATCATTCAAATCTTCAACAAGACTAAATTTAAGGTATATTTCCCCAGCGGAGTTAGGCTTCAAGATCCTCAGCTGAGCCAGTGCATTCCAAAACTTGATTCCCCAGCTGAGTTGAATTTCAAAATTCCCACCAGAGTTAAGCTTCAAGATCCCCAGTGGAGCCCGAAAACCCTGAAAATTCTATCCCCAGCGGAGCCAGAATAGTGAACATTTCCCCATAGAGTTATCTCCCAGCAAGATTGAAGATTCTCGGTCTCAGTTCTCCGAGAAGAAGCCTCCTAGGTTTCAATTCCCCAGTAGAGATCATCAGAGTTTTCCTTGTTCCCTAGGAAAGTCATGAGGGATTCTCACATCCTCGCAGGTGCTGTCAAAGGCCTTGTTAATCCCCACAAGTTGCCAAGGATTTTTCAATCTCCAGCAGTGGTCCCAGGATTTCCCCTTCTCAGTAATCAGAGATCTTTAATCCCCAAGCAACCAGCAGACGGCAAGGATTCCTCATCTTCAGTAATCAAAGATTTTTTGGGATCCCCAGCATTGGTCAAGGATTTACTTTCCCCGACAGCAATCAAAGATTTCATTATCTCCAGTTATCAAGGATTTATTTTCCTCAGCAAGACAGTTACTCAGCTTACATGCACATCCATTACATTCATATTTCATAAACATTGATGAAACACAATTCATTGCATCATACATATCATGCAACATAACTTTGTGTTTAAGATAACATTTTACCCTTTTCAGGATAAGATTAAGTGGCTATTGTTAACAATTATTCAGATAAGTATGGATACACCCCAGACACGGCGGTCATTCTATTACTCATCCAGAATTTCAAGTCAAATACAGTACAAATACACCCCAGACACGGCGGTCATTCTACTACTCATTCAGACTTCAGCAATCCGATACAGACTAGATACGCTCCAGACACGACGGACATTCTATCTCTCATTCAGATTCAACTATCAACTTTAAGTTCAGATATGCTCTAGACACGAATCTCATTCTGACCCTTACATCAGCAGTTTGATTCCCTCAGTGCAGTCGCCACGGAAGTTATTCTACTACTCATACAGATCTCAACTTCAGATACAGTCCAGATAAGCTCCAGACACAGTTTCCATTCTTTCACTCATTCAGAGTTTATCCCCAGCACTCAGTTGCTCCATATACAGATGTTTCTCTATTACCCGGATACAATACAGATACACTCCAGACACGACACTCATTTTGATATTCATTCAATGTTCAAATACAATTACAGCTCAGATACGCCCCAGACGCGGACGCCATTCTTTTTCTCATACAGACTCTGTCTCCAGATACAGTTCAAATGCATTCCAGACACGGATACCATTTTAATGCTCATTCTTCTGACCTACAACATTGCAGTTCAACAAATATTCTTGGATGGCATCTTTAAGCCCATCTCCAGCAAGATTCTACCATCTCCAAATGGCATCTTTAAGCCCATTCCCTCAACAATATTTTGACGAGTGCAAATTTACGGGCACTCTAGTGTCCAATCTTCTTTTACCTTCGAGTCACGAAAGGCAAACTTGCCAATCTAACTCTTCAGGTTCAAGAAGATTGAACAGGGGCAATTTTTGTACCCCAAAATTTTCCCTCTCATTTCATCAACATTCTCTCATCACAAGACTCTTGGAATTCAAGGTCAAGCTAGGGTTTGCTCTGCTCAAGACACCCCCTTTGCACTGTTGACCTAAATTAGGGTTTGAGTTTGCACAGGGATGTTTTGACCTACAATGCCCAAAGTGACTTTCATACTTCATGTTGGACTCACAAATTTGTCCACACCAAGTTTCAAGCCTTGATTCAAATTTTTGCCCAGTCAATTGGACAGTTGACCTAGAAATCAGCTGTATTGGGGAGAAAGTCAAATGTGGCCAATGGACAGTCGAACCTCGTGAAATTTGACCCACATCAACATTACGAACTCATATTAACCATTTGATCAAGTTTGGATCACAATTCCACAAGAAATTTGATCAGATCACCAAAAGGGCAAAATGGTCATTTTTAGGGTTTTGTCTGCACAAAGGCAATTTCTGACTATTTGACCTAGCCAATAGCAAATCTAGCTCAACCATGGACTCAAGGACTCAATGACATTGTCTTGATCCATTCAACAAGTTCAAAAGATCTCAAGTGCATAGGATTGATAGATGAATTTTTCAGTCAACTGACCAAAATTTGACTGTACACTGAAAAGTCAAACTTTGACTTTTTGGTCAAAATCAAGTGCCAAGAGTCATTTTTCATCAAGACATGTCAAATTATGAAACTTGTTCATCAATAAACCCAAAAATGCAAATTAGGGTTTAAAATGGAAAAATTTCATAACTTAGAATTTTTCTAAGTTATAAAATTTTCTTATTTTTTCCTAACTTTGTCCCATTTTTTCACCAAGATTAAAATGGATTCAAACAAAACTTGAAACATGAAAGTTGTAGTCCATCACAACGTCTACAACTTTGATTCACAAAGTTTTCTCAAAAGAGGCTTGTATCTCAAGTTATGATTTTTGGAACAAGGGTGCCTAAAACTTTTAACTTAGAGAAATTTTGTCCTAATTTAGGCAGGATTTTGACCCATCTTCTTGGCCATTTTTCACATATTTCCACTTGGAGTTTCAAGTTGAATTACAAATATGGATTATAGTGCATGTTCCAAGCTTTCCAAATTGTCCAAGAACTCCTCAAACACCCTTGTGGTTAGAGAGAATCGAATGCTTGAAGTTGGCAAAAACTCACTTTGATCCATGGCCAATACATGTTCATACCAATTTGAAAATCTAATCTAGCTAGCTTGGTTCACAATTACAGGCCTCAAAACCAGTTTGTACTCCATAATTTAATGCATATCCATTGAGATAAGGTGTTGTCTTGGTCATTAGGGCATTGTACACTAGATTAAGCCTTAAATGGAAAAAGTAACAATGCCATTTTTGCTTAAACTTCACTTTATATCAAAACAAGATCCTTGAGGCATGGGGCCATATCTCTGAGGCAAGATCAAGTCTACCAATTCCAGTAACCAAGAGCAAAAGGTGCAGCATGATATAGGACTTGTACAGGCCCGCATTGAAGAGATAGACACTCTTGCTTCAAGAAGAAGAAAAGTTGCAAATCACAAGCCATCTCTCACATCTGTTAAAACCAACTTACACAAACATTGCAAACAAGTTTGATACCTCCTAACAAGCCAGAAACACGACCCTTTTGCCTCTCAAAACCCCTAGTGCACAAAATCCCCATTTTCTTGCAAAACAGAGTCAGTTCTACAAACTTCAAGCCATAATCAAATTCCATCGTGCGTTTTGTCCAAAGATACTTCAAACACCTTCCAACCAACATACCTAAGCTATCCAGATCATCCATTGCTAGCTGTAACACCCTTAACACACATTGCCATTTTTGTTTCAAAGCTTTGCAGGTTGAGTTTTGTAGCATGATTCAGGCTACTTCAAAACAAGCCAAGCATTGGAAAAGCTTCAGTGGACCTCAAGCAAGCTTAAAAGAACCTCAAACACCCTTGGAAGTTGCTGCATTGCCCAGCTCGAGGTCAACTGAAACAGGTATTTCATGAACTTCTATCTCTCTATTTAGGAATAGTTAGGCTTAGGTTTGTGAATGAAATATGTTGTACTCATAGCCCTGAAGCCATACATATGCTTAGTTTTCATTTATATTAATCGTGCTAGGAGAATTTCATCCATGAACTTTCTGAAAAAACTAGGTTAGAAATTAGGGCCAGAGAAATTCTCTCTGGTCTTTGAGAGTTAGCTTAAGTTTTTTATATGGTTGGATTCGTTGTTTGATACTCTACAAGTTTCATGTTATGAGTTTTGTCAAAAAATCAAGGAATCAGGAGATAGCATTTGTGTACAGAAGCGCGCGTATTCTTGTTCAAAGGAAGAAGATGAAGTTGGTTTGGGTTGGGCCTGTACAGGCTTGCTTTTGGCACCCCCCTCTTTTCTTTTTACACCCCCCTGGCCCATTTCTTGTACATTTGTCATTTTTGCATTTTTGTTTCATTTCTGATTTTGATATTTTATTTTCTAACATAAAAAAATACTTAAAATTTATTTTTATATTTTTTCATATTTATTTGATATTTATTTCCATTTTTACTAGTATAAATATATAAATAATTTAATTTCTTTTTTATCAAAAACCTAAAGAATAATGTAAAATATGTTTATTTTCATTTATCATTTTTTATTTACATTTGAAAACATTTTATTGAATATATACTTTTTTTGTAAATAATTAATTTTACTTTTATATATTTAATATGTTTAATATATATATATATATATATATATATATATATATATATATATATATATATATATATATATATATATATATATATATATATATATATATATATATATATATATATATATATATATATATATATATATATATATATATATATATATATACTTTATTTTATTAAATAATTAGGACAAAAATACAAAAATAATACATTTTCATTTTTATTAATATTTTACACTAAAAATATCTTTTTTTACAATATACTTTTATTTTTTGTATAAATTAATATATTATTCTATATAATTAATAAATAATACTATTTATTTAAGAATTAGGGTTTTTGCCCTAAATAACAAAATAATTAAAATTGACTTTTTTTATTATTATTTACATTTCACATTAAAAAATACTTTTTACATACATAAAAACTTTTTGCATAATGAATTTTATTTAATATTTATTTATTGTACTTTATTCAATTATTGTACATTTAAATATTGCCTAATCATTTGATTTGGTTGTAATAATTTAGAATTTAACTTCTTGTCAAATATCCCCAATTCAAATTTGTACCTCCCTCCCTATATCATGTTGTAATAGTGTAGGCTTTAAGTTCTCGCACCTTTAAATGCTTTCAATTATGCCATGGTTAGACCTAGGGTTTGTATGCAAAATAAAATCAACAACTAGTTTGACCTAATCAAAGACAAAAAATGCATGAAAAACAAACACAATGCACACTTCCACCCCTAGGGTTTCAATCCACTTGTTGCCTTCAAAAATGGGCCATGATATGCATGTCAAGTTACTTTGGCAAAACAAAAACAAAACAAAAGATCATAGTCCCTCGATGACGCTATCTGAGTTGCCTAAACAAAATGATCAAGTCCCTCAAGAAAATTGCCAAAAATACTTGACACAATTGCTATCATGGTCTATACGATGACCCGCGCCTGTCCCGTTTAACATCCTAACACAAAGTTGTTCACCAAATAAAATGGTGAAGCAACACTGTTAAAAGGGTTAAAAACATAAGAAATATCTTTGAGTAAAATAGGGTAGATAACTCTTAGTTACTTGATAAAAAAAACTTGCAAAAATATCCTTGCTATTTTCAAACACACTTCACAACACAATTTCAAAACCATACTTTCAAACATTGGAAACTTTTCAAAAGACAAAAAACACCTTTGTATACATTCAAACAAGAATCATTACAAAGGTTGCCACAACGATGGCCTCTCTTCAAAACATCTTTTAAAATCACACACAAAGCACCATTTCAAACAATTGAAGAGCACCATTTCAAACAATAGAAATGAAAAGAAAGTGATTTAAGCAAGTAACTAAGAGCCCATGGATAACCATGGATAGAAAGGGTTCTAATACCTTCCCTTTCTATAATCTACTCCCCGAACCCAAGAAAACATCTCAAAGGTCTTTCCTGTGCTTTTTGACCTTTCCTTAGGATAAAATAAAAAGTCGGTGGCGACTCTTGCTAAACCGAAACATTTGCAAACACAAACGCAAAATCCCAAGTCAGTTCTCCCACCGTATCACAGAAGTGTATAATGAAATTGGGGAAGGGAATGATTTGGGGATTAGGGTTATTTTTTGTGCTTGTTTATGTTTAATTGTATTGCTGTTGTTTTCTTGATTGGAGAGAACATATAGGTTGAAGGATATATATGTTGTTGATTCGCAAAAAAACAAAGAGAGAAGTGATAGAGACGAAGTTGCTTTTTTTCACTTATTGTCATTACTTTTGAGTTAAGCGAGAGAGAATTTTACACAGGGGAAGGCAAGAAGAAATAACACGATGAAATAAGGGAGAGAGAATAAGGAGGAGAACTAGTGAGTTTTTGGTCATGTCATTCCATCACATACTTTTCTAGCGCACCGCACGAAATTCCAAAAATTCTCTTGAAAACCGAAAATATATTTCTGGTTCGCACCCCCACACACATATAATTCATTCGTTTTTGAGATTCGTTTTATTTTACGATAAAATTAAAACCGGAAATGCACTTCTGGTATAAACCAAAAATACACTTTTAGTTCCAAATAATAGACATAGAAATACACATTATTTAATATATTATGATATATAAATTTAATTATGAAGCATGCATTCATCAACTTCTCAACTTCATCTTTGATCATCACTTGTTTCTCTTTTTCAATTTTACGCTTTTTCTGTGCCACATGTTTCATAGTGGAATCATTGACAACGATAATCAATTATGAAGTATTCATGACTATTATTAGGAACCGGAAGTACATTTCTAATTTATACCAAATGTGCATTTCGGGTTTTATGTAAATATAACTTAAAAAATATGCATTTCGGGTTTTATGTAAATATAACTTAAAAAATGTGCACACAGGAAACTCGTTTCCAATTTTTGAGAGGCAATTTCGAAATTTCATAGAGCACTTCTTTTGAGTATGGATGGAGTAAAAAATTCCCTTTCTTTTTCATTTTTGGTTAATGGTCAATTAGACTTTGCATCATAACTTATCCAAACATAAAACACATTACCACCATCATTCTACTAATATCACCCCAGCGTTTGGTCATTAGACCATTTGGGCTTTATGCCCTTGGTCCAGTTCAATTTTAGCATTGCAACTCGTTTTCCTTTTTTTAGTATCCCTTCCCATTTCTCATTTAGGATTAGTTAATTAATTATGTTTTAATTAATTAATCTTATTAATTAAACTTCAAGTATATTAGTTAATTGATTAAAATTATTTTAATTAATTAATTTTGGTTAGTTGATTTTTAATTAGTTGGATTAATTATTTAAGTAAATTTTAATTGGTTAATTAAATAATTCCACAATAAAATCAATTTTTATAATTTAAAACTCTTGATCAAAATCAAGGAGCCTTTTCAAAACCATTCGCTCAAATAATTTCATAATCAAACACTTGATTCAATGTCAATTTGTCTTTTCAAATCATTTTCACAAATAAAATTAAAAAACAACTAAATCCTTGGTCAACACCAAGTCTTTTCAAAATTAATCAACAACATTTCATGACATCTTTCAAAAACTTAAAATTAACTAAAACTCATCAAATCATCTTTTTCGCCCAAGTGTGAATCTCTTTTACCGCCCAAGCGTGAATTACTTTTCGCCCAAGCGCGAATCTTTTTAACTAGTATTTTTCGCCCAAGTGCGATTAGACTTATTTACACAAATAAAATCAACCAACAAACATTTTAGTTCACCAAGAACTATGTAAGCTCTGAATTTCTCATTTCACTCGGGAATACGTAGGCACAAGGTTCTGAAATCTTGTAAAGCCCAATAGTTAAAATACCAAAAACATTTTCATTTTCTTTTCTGTTTCTCGTAGTAGAAGATAACAAGTAGACATCACGCTAACATTCGATCATAAAAAACTAACTAAATGGGTAAGTACAACGGATATGAGGAGCGCTAATACCTTCCCCTTGTATAACCGGCTTCTGAACCCGCACTTGGTTGCGACGGCCATTTCTTTTCTTTCGTGGGTTTTATTGATATGTTCTCATTCCTTTTGGAATAAATAAAGTTATGTGGTAACTCTATTGTATTTCGAGTGTGCAACACACTCGAGTATTTTTTTGTGTTGCGATAAATAGGTTTAAGTTAATGAAGTCGAGATGTTTTACTCAAGTGTTTGAACATGAGTTAATTGAAATGTTTGCAGGTGACTTAGACTATTCCATTAGGAAGAAGTTAGATACCCGATACCTAAGGGATATGACCCAATTAGCAAATAGGCTTCGACAAGTCAAATTGTTGAAGGATGAAAAGGCTAGATCAAATCGACACCCTAGGAAGGAAAAAGTTGCTTATGTAGAAATTCGACGAAAACGATCAATAAATTGACATAGTTTTTGAATGTGTTGAAGAAAGTGAGGTTAATTTGGAAGTATTAAAGCCATGGCCTCCATATGTTTGTAAGGTTTTATGACCTTAAAATGAAAAAAAAATATTGTCGAACCAAGTAGAAAAGAGAAGTTTACTACAAAAACTTATAAATATAATGTAACCAAAAATGACAAAAATTTTGATCTTCTAGTTGTTAATGGTCAAATCATAGTGCCAAAAGGTCTAAAGACACCACCATTGGAAAAAAGGAAGAAATGTATTTGTTGTAAATATCATAATTTTCTTGGTAATAAGATGTCTCAATGTGTTCTTTTCAGGGATTTGGTGTAAAGTGCTTTGAAGGTTAGTAGGTTGAAGTTTAGGGACAAACAAAAGCCACCAATGACAATTGATTCAAATCCTATACAAGTCGAGGAAGCACACTTTGTCGAGCTTGCAGAAATCATGATGATCGACAGAGCTACTACAGGCCCCAACAAGAAGGTTAAAGAAGTGAGTATGATAAAATACAATGAGAAAGTTAAGGTCGTTTGATCAAATGCTGAAGAGGAATTAATTGAATTTTGAGGTGATGTCATGCCCTCATTGTAGCGTTGTTGTTGAATAAGAGGAAATTAAAAGCCTCGAGAATATCAAGCCTTAACAACCAAAGAAGAGTATGTGGGGAGACAAATGGCCTACATTTGCTTTCGAAAAAAAGGGGAGTCACTTAAAAGAAACACAAAGGGCCTTCACGATATTGGAAAAGTCAGAGTAAGACTTTTATCCCACCTGTCAACTGTTAAACAATGACAAATTATCTAGAGGGGGTGAATAGATCCCCAAAGTAAAAATTACCTTTTAAAATTCTGTTTTGAAAAACGAATGAAAAACTATGGCAAGCGAAAGATTTAGCCTTGATCAAACAAGTCATCTAAACCAAACTGATTATTGGAAACTCAGATATGTGTAATATAAATAATGGAATATAATACAATGATAAGAAACTTAATACAATAATTTCTCAGTCAAACTTTTTACTATGATCACAATGATAAACTATTTCTAATGAAATTATTAATAAAAACGTAAACTAGCAATGTGCTCTATAATCCATCTTTGAAATGCATTTTGAGATACCTCTTGGAACTAGGTGAAAAATGTCCATGAAGTTAGGTCCAAAACCTGCCTAAATTAGGGCAAAATTTCACTAAGTTGTTTAGTTCATGGACCTATATTCACAAATTCATAATTTGAGATCCAAACATATTTTGGGAAAAATTTGTGAAGAAAAGTTGTAGATTTCATGAAGGACTACAACTTTCATTTTGGAAGTTTTGTTTGAATCAAAATGCATCATGGTGAAAAAGTGGTGAAAAGTTGGGGAAAATAAGAAAATTTCCATACTTAGAAAAATTCTAAGTTATGAAAATTTTCAAATTCAAAACCCTAATTTCCAAATTTGATTTTCTTGGTGAACAAGTTTCATATTTTGACATATCTTGATGAATTATGACCCTTGGCACTTGATTTTGACTAAAAAGTCAAAGTTTGACTTTTCAGTGCACAGTTGACTTTTGATCAGTTGACTGCTTAATTCATTTGTCAATCCTATGCATTTGAGATCTTTTGAACTATGTGATTAGGTCAAGATGATTCCATTGAGTCCTTTAAACCATGTTTGAACCCCATTGGTCATTGGCTAGGTTAAAAATCAGAAATTTCCCTTTCTCAGTCAAAACCCTAATTTTGACCATTTTGCCCTTTTGATGATTTGATCAAATTTCTTGAGGAGTTGTGAACCAAACTTGATCAAATGGTAAATATGAGTCTAAAATGTTGATGCGGATCAAAAATTATGAAGTTTGACTGTAAATTAAACATGGTTTACCTTTTCCCCAATACAGCTAATTTTTAGGTCAAATGTCCAATTGACTGATCCAAAATGTGGTTCAAGGCTTGAAACTTAACATGAGCAATCTTAGGGGTCCAAGATGATGTATGAAAGTCACATGAAGCATTGGTGGTCCAAAAATCCTTGTGCAAATGCAAACCCTAATTTTAGGTTATCAGTGCAAGATGAAATGGCTTGAGCTGACCAAACCCTAATCTTGTCTTGAGTCCAAGAAATCTTGTGAGAAAAATCTTGATAAATGAGAGGGAAAATTTTGGGGTACAACAGCTGCCCCTGTTCAATATTCTTGAACCTGAAGAGTTAGATTGGCGAGTTTTGTCGTTCGTGACTCGAAGGTAAAAGATGATTGGACACTAGAGTGCCCATAAATTTGCACTCGACGAAGTGTAGTTGAGGGAATGGGCTTAAATATTCCATTTGGAGAGGTGATATAATCTTGTTGGAGATGGGCTTGTAGATTCCATCCAAGAATGCTTGTTGAATTGCAGGTTGTAAGTCAAAAGAATGAGTATCAGAATGGTGTCCGTATCTGGAACGTATCTGAACTGTATCTAGAGACTGAATCTGTATGAGTAATAGAATAGAGTCCGTGTCTGGAGCGTATCTGTATTGTATCTTGAAATCTGAATCTGAATGAGTATTAGAATAGCATCCTTGTCTGGAGTGTATATGTACTGTATCTGAAGTTGAGATCTGAATGAGTATTAGAATAGCATCCTTGTTTGGAGCGTATCTGTACTGTATCTGAATGAGCGACAGAATGGCTACCGTGTCTAGAGCGTATCTGTAATGTATCTGAAATCTCTGAATATTGTTAATGGTAGTTGTTAATCTTATCCTGAAAAGGGTAAAATGTTAGCTGAAACATGAAGTTATGTTGCATGAAATGTATGATGCAATATATGTGTTTTATCAATGTTTATGATATATGAATGTAATGTATGCGCATGTAAGCTGATGTGCTGTATTGCTGAAGAATAAATCCTTGACTGCTGAGGATAAGAAATCCTTGGTGACTTCACTGAGGATGTCGGGATTCTTCATGTCTTGAAGTTGAAGTATTGACAAAAATTCCGCTGTGAGAGTAATGCCATATACTGCTTGAGTAATCTGCTTGGGGAATCCATAGAATTTTGATGACTTCTACCGGGGAATTAATAATGAGAATCTTCATTCTGTTGGGGAATCCAGAGAACTCTGGTGACTTCTGCTGGGAATTAAATAAAGGGGATCCTTGTTCTGTCGGGGGACAAAGAAAACTCTGTGGGGAAAAGCTTATTCATGTTCCGAAAAAGTTTAGGAGTTTCGGTCGTCTGCCACTCTACTGGGGAGTTATCCTAGGTTGGGGAGAAACAGAAGTTAACTGTTATCCGGTTAATTTTCAGGCTTCAAGATAACTTGCAGGGGAATTCGGAGAAACTGGATGGTTTCCACTGGGAATTAATAGTTTGAAGTTTTGGCTCCGTTGGGGATCTTAATGATGTACTGTAGGGATTGCTCTTGGAATAGCCTAAAGACTTTTTCCTAATCTTTCAACCTGTCAGTAATCGTTCTTTTCCATTTCGTTTATTTGTAAACAGTAATTATGTTCAAATTCATATGTTCATTAATGAATCATTTGACGTTTTTGCAAATAAAATACAAGTGTAAAAAGAGAAGGACAAATGGTTTTCTGCACTTTAAAGAGGTATCTTTGTATTTACTTTGAATAAGTATTTTGTACAAAAGAGACAAACATCCTAGTAAGAGGATGGTGTCATAAAAATGAGAAAGATTTATACAAACAAAGATGGCTATGTGTAAAAAATCCCATGGGGTTCCCATTCTGATATAGCTTTCGTATCTCTGAATATCTTGTCCATTTGTTGCTTCGTCCGAAGATGATTGAATTGATCAGAAGCTCCAGGTTTGTCAGTGAAGAGATTGTCCTTAAAGTGATCCGACGAGACATAGTCATACGCTTTAATTCCCTAACTTTTTCCTGAACCTCCCTTTCGGTTTTTCGATTCACCGGGAAACCCTTTTTTTCCAAAGTCGCCCTTTCGAGTTTTCAACTTGCCGGGTGTACAGATTTTTTTTATTTTATCCCTAACTTTTGCGCGAACCTTTTTGGTTCACCGGGATTCCCTTGTTTTTCCTAGGTGTATCAACCTAGCGGGCCTTTTATGCCTAGTATCTTTTGACTATGTCTGTGTTCGCAGGGTGTGGCAGGTCATCGTCGTCCATAGTGGTTAAAATCATTGCCCCACCAGAAAAGATGTTCTTGATTAAAATGGTCCTTCATAGGTAGGAGTCCATTTGCCCCTGGGATCACTTTGTGGCAAGATGATGCGCTTAATCACTAGATCTCCAACTTGATACACTTGGCGTCTGACTTTCTTGTTGAAAGCTTTGATCATTCGCTTTTGATGCGTCTGACCGTGGCAAACAGCAGTAAGTATTTTTTCGTCAATCAAGTTCAATTGATCAAGTTGGATTTGAATCCAATCGTCTTCACTCAAACCTGCGTCCTTAATGATTCTTAAAGAGGGGATCTGAACCTCAATAGGTAGAACTGCTTCCATGCTATAAACCAAAGAATAGGGTGTTGCCCCAATTGATGTGTGATCCGTGGTACGGTACCCGTGGAGAGCAAACGGTAGCATCTCATGCCAGTCCTTATAGGTGACTGTAATTTTCTGTATGATCTTTTTAATGTTTTTATTAGCAGCTTCGACTGCACCATTCATCTTTGGCCGATAGGGGGATGAATTATGATGTTGAATCTTGAACTGCTCGCACAAGGCGGTGATCATAGTATTGTTAAGGTTTGTACTGTTATCAGTGATGATCCTTTCGGGGATACCATACCAGCAAATGAGATTTTGTTTGATGAAGCGGGCAACAACATTCTTAGTAACGGATGCGAAGGAAGCTGCTTCGACCCACTTTGTGAAATAATAAATGGCCACTAGAATGAAGCGGTGTCCATTGGAGGCTGTAGGCTTGATCTCCCCAATCATATTGATTCCCCACGTGCACCTTGTCTGCATAGATTTGACACTTATGACATGTCCGAGAGTGTTGATAAAAGTCTGCTTCCATGGTAGACCGATAATAGCCTTCCCGTAGGATTTTCTTCGCCATCGTATGCCCACTAGAGTGAGTGCCAAAGGTACCTTCATGCAGTTCAGCCATGATCTTTTCAGCTTCAATCTTGTCCACACAACGGAGCAGAATAGAATCATGATTGCGTTTGTACAGGATGCCATTACTCAGGAAGAACTTAGCTGAGAACCTCCTTAAGAACTTTTTGTCATTGACTGAAGATCCTTCAGGATATTCTTGAGCCTCGAGATACCTTTTGACTTCATGAAACCAAGGCTGGTACACTACTTCTTCAGTATTAATCTCGTGACAGTGTGTTGGCTCGTCCATTCGTTCAATGGTGATCCGGGGAGCTTTGTTATCCCAATTAAGTTTAAACATGGATGACATTGTAGCTAGAGCATCTGCTAGCTGATTTTCTTCTCGCGGGAAGTGCTCGAAGGTAATCTGCTCGAAATGTGATAGCAATGTCAAAACATGTTATTTGTAAGGGATAAGGTTTGGATGCTTAGTGTCCCACTCTCCTTTGATCTGACTGATGACCAAAGCTGAATCCCCAAACACAAATAAAGATTTGATTCCCAAGTCTATGGCAACCTTGAGTCCAAAGATGCATGCTTCGTATTCTGCCATGTTGTTCGTACAGTTGAAGCAAAGTCTGGAAGTGAAAGGAGTATGGCCTCCTTCCAGAGATATAAGCACAGCTCCGATACCGTTACCAAGTGCATTGGATGCCCCATAAAAGTACAGGGTCCATCGGGATCCTTGTTCAGGTCCGTCATATGGTCTGATTCCTTCACAGTTGTCTACTGTCATGATGTCTTCGTCAGGGAATTCAAACTTCATGGATTGATAATCTTCCACAGCTTGATGAGCAAGATGATCAGCTAGCACACTACCCTTTATAGCTTTTTGGGCCGTGTACTGTATGTCATATTCTGTTAGGATCACCTGCCATCTAGCTATCCTTCCAGACAAAGCAGGCTTCTCAAAGATGTACTTTATCAGATCCATCTTAGATATCAGCAGAGTGGTATGAGTCAACATATAATGTCTTAGCCGGCGAGCAGCCCATACCAGAGTGCAACAAGTTTTCTCGAGCAGTGAATATCTGGTTTCACAATCGGTAAAATTTTTGCTCAGGTAATAAATGGCATGCTCTTTTCGGCCAGACTCGCCATTCTGCCCCAATACGCACCCCATTGAGTTCTCTAAAATAGTCAGATACATGATCAGTGGTCTTCCCTCGACTGGTGGCATCAAGACAAGAGGCTCTTGCAAATACTCTTTGATTTTGTCAAAGGCAATCTGACATTCATCATTCCATCTAACTACCTGATCTTTCTTCAACAGCTTGAAGATTGACTCACAAGTAGATGTTAGGTGAGAAATGAACCTGGCAATATAGTTTAGGCGTCCCAAGAATCCTCTGACTTCCTTCTCAGTTCGAGGAGCAGACATTTCTTGTATAGCTTTGACTTTGGCAGGATCAACCTCGATGCCTTTGTTGCTGACAATGAAACCCAAGAGTTTACCGGACCGGACTCCGAAGGTGCACTTGTTCGGGTTTAATCTTAGCTTGTACTCCTTCAACCTGACAAACAGCTTTTGCAAGTGATCAAGATGTTCTTCTTCAGTATGTGATCGGGCTATCATATCATCTACGTAGACCTCTATCTCATGATGTATCATATCATGAAACAAAGCTACCATGGCGCGTTGATAGGTTGCCCCGGGATTCTTCAGTCCAAATGGCATCACTTTGTAGCAGAACGTACCCCACTGTGTAACAAATGTAGTTTTCTCCATGTCCTCAGGTGCCATTTTTATTTGGTTATAGCCTGAGAATTCGTCCATGAAAGAAAATACTTTGTGCTGAGCTGTATTGTCAACCAAGATGTCAATGTGCGGAAGTGGAAAATCATCTTTAGGGATGGCCCTGTTTAAATATCTATAGTCGACGCACATTCTTACTTTGCCATCCTTTTTAGGCACGGGAACAATGTTAGAAACCCATTGTGGATAGGAAGTAACAGCCAGAAATCCGGCATTGAACTTTTTCATAACTTCTGCTTTGATCTTCTCTGACATGTCAGGTCTCATGCGGCGGACTTTTTGTTTCACTGGTGGACAGTCTTCTCTTGTGGGTAGACGGTGTACCAAGATATCTGTATCGAGTCCCGGCATGTCTTCGTATGACTAGGCAAGGAACTCAACATAATCATGCAGCAGCTGAATTAGGCGCTCTTTGACACTCGGCTCTAGATTGGCACCCACTCTGATTTCCTTTTTATCCTCCTCGGTACCCAGATTGATTGTATCCAACAGCTCCTCATGAGGCTGAATAGCTCTTTCCTCTTGTTGTAGTAATCTGGCCAATTCCCCTGGCACCTCACAATCTTCCTCACCTTCATATTCGGCTCGGTAGATCAGATCTTTAGAGTCACTGAAGGCTATAGCAGTATCGTTACCCATGGGATCCGGAATGGAAGGGTACCTGCATTTGTGAGTGTGGGTGTGTGTAAGGGTATAGCCATCTTAAAACAATAAAATATAAAAGAAAGACAATGAGCACAAAAGGTTTATATATGAAAAAGCGTCCATGATTCATTGAAATGACATATGAAAATGAAATAAAAACCCTTACAAATGGACCAATGTGCCTCAGGTAAGACACATGGTTGAAAATGTATGAATTGTTTGTGAATTATTACAAGTCCAATAGAAATGTAAAAGATAAATTACTGAGATATGAAAGTTATGGGAACGAAGTCTTTGGCTTCCCAATTGCAAAGTCCTCCGCCGACAGTAGGAAATATCCAATCTTCCAAGCTGCCATCTTCTTCATTGTCTTCCATTGCATTGACCCTTTGGTTGGTAATCTTCACAGGTGGCCCTCCGGCACGGGCGCGGCGCACAGCCTTCTGAGCGGTTGAAGTAAACCCCAATCCAAACTTGTCTGATTTGTATGGAATGTATGGAAGCTGCCCCCAGATGGTGCATCCCCCTTCTTCCACTATTTCCTTTGCATCCTTTAGAGATGACATCTGAGGTGGAGGTCTTGCGATCTTAGGAGTTGAGGATACTGCCTTGGTCGCTGCTATTTCCTGAGAGACTTCTTCAAAATGTTGGAAAGGGGTTTCAATGAACTCGCCATCCAATTCTACATATCAGAAGGAATTCAGATGACTAATCATGTATTCCTCTTCCCCATAGACAGTTATGATCTTCCCTTAGACATGGTACTTCAGCATCTTATGCAAAGTGGGGGTGACAGCACCGGCATTGTGAATCCAGGGGCGTCCCAACAGACAAGAGTAAAAAGGACGGATGTCCATCACATAGAATGTTGAATTGAACGTTTGAGTTCCCACTTTTATTGGGAAGTCCACCTCCCCATGGACCATCCTCTTAGAGCCGTCAAAAGCTCTCACCACTATGTTGCTGGGTTTTAATGTCAGCCCCTCACAATCCAACCTATCAAGGGCTTTCTTTGGTAAGACGTTCAGAGATAAACCAGTATCTACCAAGACATGGGCTAAGGTCGTTCCTCTACACTCTACTGAGACATGTAACGCCTTGTTGTGTTTTCTCCCTTTGGGTGTCAAGTCAGCATCGGAGAAACCCAGGCCATTATCAGCTGTAAGACTGGCCACACACTCTTGGAATTGGTCAGTCGACGTCTCTTGCAGTATGTGAGTTGTCTTCAGAAACTTTACCAAAGCTTTTGCATATGCCTCAGAGCACAGCAGCAATGCTAACATAGAGATTTTGGAGGGGGTCTGCCCCAGTTGTTCGACCATATCATAATCACTCTTCTTAATTATCCTCAGGATTTCTTCCATCTCCTTCTTGGATGTTTCAGAAATAGCTAGTGATTGAGCCTTCGTCTGGACAGGCTCCTCTTGAATGTTTTTTCCTTTGTTCTCAGTAGTTGAAGTAGGGATAGGGATTGTATTGTCATTGTTGGTAGGTACGCTTGCAGGTACAATTACTGGTGCAGAGGTAATCTTCGGAACGGCCACGGGTCCAAAGACTGCGTTTGGAGGGGCAATCTCTGGAGAGAAAATTCTTTCACTACGGGTAATTTTGCTTGTTCCTGCAATGTTACTGATGTCAGAATTGTCCTCTTTGGAGCTCTCCTCTTCAGCAGTCTGTTCAATCTGTTTGACACCATGGTACTAGATTTCTCCACCATAATTCCATGGTACCGTTTTATCTGATTGGTATGGAGTCGGCTCGGGCGTTGTCATCTTAAGTGGAGTAGTCATTGGAGCAGATGTAATCCTAGCGGGTCTTTTAGGGACCCTGGAAGGATTGGCGTATATGGTTATTATTGAAACTTCTTTAACTGGAACGGGTGAAATAGGAGCTTTCTCAAACAAGATTTCTTGGTTATCAATCAGTTGTTAGATACCTTTCTTCAACAGAGGGAAGTCAAATGATGAGGATCGGAAAACATGGCAATCTTTGTCACATCCTGGGAAGATACCAGCTTTCAACAGATTCAGCTTGATAATCGGAACCAGAGTTAACAATTCATCCACAGTGGCAACAAATAAGTCTTCCTCAACAGCATTAGCATTGTGTCCATGCCTAGTCATTGGGGCGGAGATAACATTCGGTTTCTCAGGTGCTTCAAATTCAACTTCCTTTGCATCTATCATATCTTGAATCTTGTTCTTCAAAGCCCAACAGTTGTTGGTGTCGTGCCCTGGACTTTCAGAATGGTATGCGCACCTGGAATTCGGATGGTAGTGAGGAGACGCAATATTGGGATTTTTAGGGGCCTCTTTTAACATGGCCAGATTCAACTTCAGAAGATGTGGTAGGACCTGAGCTAGAGTCATGTTAATCTTGGTAAATTTCCTGATTGGCCTTTCTACCCTTTGTGATTATTTCTCGGTTGGTTATTTCTTGGCTGATCATTCCTTGGATAGTCTGATGCAGGCTTTTGAATCATAACATCCCCCACCGTTGATCGGCGCTTAGTTATTCCTTGATTCCTATGTGAGTAGACAGCAGACACTTCCTTCTTTCCAGTGAAGGGCTTTTCACAACAGCAGAGGCAGACGCATCTTTCTGAATTTTCCCACTTCTTATACCGGCTTCCACCCTCTCGCCAGTCAAAATTAATTCTGTATACCCTACAGAGGAACTTCCAATCAGATGATTAAAGAAGAGGCCTGACAGAGTTCCCAAGAACATGTCCACTAACTCCCTTTCCAACAGAGGTGGTTGCACCCTTCCGGCTAGATCCCTCCACTTTTGGGCGTAGTCTTTGAAGCCCTCATTTGATACCATAGCCATACTCTGGAGTTGAGTACGGGTTGGTTCCAAATAGGCATTGTACTGATACTGTTTATAGAAGGCTGCTGCCAAGTCTTCCCAATTGTGCACATAAGCTCTTTCCAACTGGTAGAACCAATCAAGCTGCGTTCCTGATAAACTGTCCTGGAAAAAGTGGACCCACAAGTCTTTGTCAGTAGAATGCGGCTGAATCTTCCTGACATACGATCTGAGATGAATTTTGGGACAAGACACCCCATCATAATTGGCAAATAAAGGTACTTTAAACTTGGGAGGGATTACAATTCCTGACACCAGCCCTAACTCCTCAAAATCCAGAACCGGTACTCTCTGTATTTCCATAGCGGTTAGACGCTCTTCCAGGTGTTTGTATTTGTCATCAACCGGAGGTTATTGTTGTTCAGAGTAGTCCTCTTCTTCCTCTTCTCCTGCTTCAGAATCTGATGGCACTGCCGTTTCCTTTCCTTTTCTTTCCCCTTCGTCAGAGGTTGTTGGAAATTCTAAGGTCCTTCTGGCTTGTCCCTGAAACCTTCTGCCCATGATAACCACACCAGCTGGCTTCTTCTTCTTTTTCTCTTTCTCTAGCAGAGTCTTTAGCTCCTCTTGCCCCTTGGCTAGGGTCATGAGTAGCTGTTGAAATTGTGTATTTTGAGCTTGCAAGTCTTTAACCGTCTGTTCAAGATCCATCTTGCTAAAATAAACAGTAGAAGGATGAGGAAACTTGTTGCAAAGACCTGTTTATGCTTATGATGAATGACATGTATTCATGCAATGTTTTCAAGGATTTGAAAATTCAAATTTGTGTCAAACAAAAAGGAACACACGTTATATTAATAAAATAGAATTCGAGTACATTGATGCCCCTAGGGCAAAATAATACAAAATCCTAAGATAAAAAGATGTTGTGCATCCTCTTTGGTGCAATGTAGGTGTTGAGAGTCTGCTCTTCATGAAGTAACCGAGTGAGTTCCAAAACCTTCTTCTCGCTTGCATAGAATTGGGGTTTGAAAGTATCGCGTTCTCCCTTGATCTGTATCCAACTCCTTTGTAGGTCTTCGAGTGATGTTGGCATGTTAGGATGTAGGATGGTGTATGGAACCTCTCTTTCCTTAACAGGCTCTATAATCACTGGGAGAATGGAGGGGTAAGGCATCATAAGACTTTGAGCGCGGATTCGTACCCACTTGAGGTAAGGCTCAAGAGGGATGGAATTCTTGTGTCCCAAAGTCTTACTATCTACCCTGTTTGGCATCCTCCAAGCTCGGATGAATCTTTGTCGAAGTCCTTGATTGTCGTTGTCGTAGTCGAAAACCAAGTCTTGAATCATCATATCATGTGGGCCATCCCTTCGGGCATAATCAAATTGTCTTAGAGCCAAGCAAGGGTTGTAGGTGATGCCTCCCCTAATTCCAAGTAGAGGGACATTAGGGAATTCCCCACAACGGTCGATGATAATAACATTCTCTTTGGATCGAGAACACCAATGAATATCTGAATGTGTAAGTGTCGTCAACCTTTGTGACCACCTAAAACCTTGCCCATTCTTCAAGACTGATTGGGGAAGATGAGAAATAAACCATCTTGCCAAGAGAGGAGTGCAACACATGAGAACACCTCTTTTCCTCATTGTACGAGTGTAAAAAGAGTGTAAGATCTCTCCAAGCAATGTAGGCACCGGATTGCGAGACATGAAGATTTTGACAGCAATCACATCTATGAGTTGGTCAGGATTGGGGAACAAGACCATCCCATAGATGAGAAGAGCTACAATATCCTCAAAAGATTGCAAGTCCAAGGAGTTCCAACAGTTTTGGGTCTTCTCAAACAAGAACTTTGCCAAGAAGCCTTTGACACCACTTCTAGTTTCCCAATGGGTTGTGACATTAGATGAGTGCAAGTGCAGGGCTTGAGCAATCTCTTCTGGCTTTGGATCTCTTTTCGTACTGTTGAAAGGTAGTTGATTGAGAATAGGAATCCTCAAGAGTTGAGAAAATTCCTCCAAAGTAGGCACAAGCTGGTAGTCAGGAAATGTAAAGTAGTGATGCAAAGGATCAAAGAACTGGAAGAGAACTTTCATCATGTCTTCCTCTGTGTTGGAAGTGACTAAGTTGAGTAGACAACCATGCCCCTCGGTGAATGGAGAGTTCTCAGGAATCCTTGAAGCTAGCTCCTTGAGTTGTGGAGGAATTCTTACAAGGTTGACTTGGATAGTTTTCCTGCGAAGTGAATCCATAACCTACAAAACAAGAACAAAGATGAATTTCCAAAATCCTTGAAATGGTTAGAGGATGCATATGATGCTCATGATGTCCATGATGTTATGCACAAGTATATATGTACAAGCAAATCACAAAAGTTCCTAGTTTAGGATTGCATGGGGTTTCATAGGTAAGTACCCTCTTGAAGTTTAGTTGGCTCAACCTGTCCTAGCAATAGTAATCAGGTTCTAAGGAGCTCAATATCACTGGATTGTTTCCTTGTTCATTGTTTAAATCCAATCCTCTTGACTGGCGACCGAAATATTCCAAGGAACTAACCCTCAATGAGTGTAGTATCGAGTATCTACCAACTTCGGACTGCACCAAAGTCGGTCATCTCAAACATCCTAAAAGGCCAAGTTGGTCAAGTAAAGGTTCTAGAAGTTCGTTAGTGCTTCATGACATTACTCAGCGGCCCCGTATTCTCTTTGATTGACTCAAAGGCTACCGGTACCCACAAATATGTCACACTAACATAGATATTGCTTAGACTGTGTCGGTATACCTCGCACAGTTTCCACAACGTATTGCTATTTACCTATAATGTTTCCCAAATTCGGGTGGAGGACTCAAACCCAAACAATAGAACCAAAATGTAAAGAAAACAAGTCAAACAATTGTAAGCAAATAAAGGTGATCTAAACCCTAAGGTAACCCCACTTTTAAACAGGTCCCCAACAGAGTCGCCAGTTCTGTGATACGATGGGAGAACTGACTTGAGGTTTTGCGTTTTGTTGCAAATGTCGCGGTTAGCAAGAGTCGCCACTGACTTTTATTTTATCCAAAAGGAAAGGTAAAAAATCACAGGAAAGACCTTTGAGATGTTTTCTTGAGTTCGGGGGGTAGATTATGAAAAGGGAAGGTGCTATCACCCTTTTCATCCATGGTTTTCCATGGGCTCTTAGTTACTTGCTTAGATCACTTGCTTTGCTTTGTTTGAAATGGTACTTGGTGTGATTTTGAAAGTATTTTGAAAAGAGACCATCGTTTAGGAAATCTTTGTAATGATTCTCGTTCGTAAGAATGTATACAAAAGAGGTTTGTCTTTTGAAAAATGTTTCAATGTTTTGTAAGATTGAAATGTGTGTGTGTTTGTTTTTGAAAATAGCAAGGATTATTTTGAAATGGAGCAAGTAACTTAGAAGCTATCTACCTACTCAAATGTCTTTCTTGTGCATTTTTATTCCTTTGACATTGTTGACTTACCATTGATTTGGTAGACAATCCTATCTTTGGATGTTAACGGGACGGGCGTGGGTCATCGTATGACCATGATAGCAATATTGCCAAGTGTAGCGGTGAAAATCGGAGATCAAGCTATTAATTAACTTGACTCGCAAAAGCAAGAGTCGCCACCGCGCTTTATTATTTCCAAGGGAAAAGGGAAAAGAGCGAAATAAAACCCTAAAATATGCAATGTAAAATAATACTTAAAAGTAATAAAAATATAATGCGTTTTTAAAAGAGATCGAGAGTTCGGGGGTTGGTTATACAATGGGAAGGTATTAGCACCCAATGCATCTGCGGTACTCCGCATGAACCTTTTGAAATATCTGTTTTTTGGTTTAAAATTGTTTGTTTGATTAAAATGATTCGTTCGGCTAAAAGGTGGGTATGGACGAGATTTTTGAAGACACGACGACCTAGTATCAAAGTTTTAACTTACAAAAGGGTGAGTTTTAAAATTGAGTCTTTTAGAAAAAATTAACTTGATTAACAAAATAGTAAAACAAAAATGAAGGAAGGTATTCGCTTAATCGTATAATATGAAGTTAACAAAACATTTCCCTTGGATTTAACCATGAATATATAAAATAACTTTCATCCACACATGGCGGAGAAATAATCGAAAACTCATCATTACATACTTTATTGACTTATTTACAAAGGAATAATGATTAATCGGTAAACCCTAAAAAGTTTAGTACAAATTTATGTTTTATCTAAAAAAGAACTAAAGACATATTCTATATATTTTTTATATATTAATAAATAAGAAAATACGCTAACATAAATTAATCTAAGAAAATATAATTAAGTTAACTAATCAATTTTTTGTATTTTTATTAAATAATATGGACTAATGAAAGAAGGAAAATTAATTCCATAATTTAATTACTTAAAGGTAGTGAAATAAAAAGAAGATTTTTTTTATGCAAATAGAAAAGTAGAAGTAATTTCTCTCCTTCCTCCTTCTTACTTCAAATGATATTTTCCCCTTTTCCATAAAAATCAAACAAACTGCACATATAAACATGAATCAGCATACTGAACAAAACAAATGGAACCTGTATCGGAAGCCATGGCAGAATCGCGGATCAGAGGCTTCTAATGGTGCTCGTACGGTCTCCCGTGTAACATCCCTCCACTGTTTACAAACGCAGGCGCAAGCGACAACGTTTTGACGGCGCGACCACTGTTCCTCGGCGTCGTCAACTCGTCTAATAATCTCCGCAAGTAGATCCGGCAGCATGGTAGACCAATCAGTCCCGTCCTCCGCTTCATGGACGACGGCGGTTCCATTCCGGTCATCGCCGGTAGCATAGAGATGCAGGTCGGAAACCAAAGGCGACATCTTGATGAGAAGTGCCAGTGGCTGACCAATCCCTCCCGCAGCACCGAGAACCGCTACTTTGTAGGATGCCTGTGGCTGCAAGTTGTGGTTGAGGTTTCGGTTTTCTTTTTAGTGTGTTATGGTTGTTTTTATTTGTTCATGGTAAATGAAAGTTTGGGAAATAAGTTGAAGTTGCTGTGTTACTGAGATAGAACAGTATGTGGCTGGTTTGAGGAAACGAGAAAGGATTGGTTCCTGAGATTGTGTGAAGAGGGCAGTTGGGGTACGTAAGTTGCTGGCAATTGGATGAAGATTGGGTTTTGGATGTGGTGAGAATGTGTCTGTTGATTGAAATGAGTACCCATATGTATTTGAGGTCTATCATCTTTTTGTTTTGGTTACCTACTGCTATGCTTTTTGTTTTGTTTTTGGAGAGAGGGGAAGTGAGTTTATTTACTGTGTTTGTTGTCTTTTTCAAAGAAAGAGTAAGTAGTATTATATAGCCAAGTGAAAATAGAAAAAGATGATTTCAGTTTCAATCGTTCAATCGTATCCGTCCAAAATTATTTCAATTTTATCAATCCATAACTTATGCTATTAACCAATAGAAATAGAGCAAGGTGTAAATAATATATTTTGTGATCAAATAGTCCTTAAATGATAAAAATAACCAAAAAAACTATATGTATTAAAATTAACTCAATTTAAAATGATTTTTTTTTGAATATTTTATGAATAAAAAATAAAGACCCAAAATGACCGAAAATGATAAAAAACGGACGAAAATTTATCCGAAAAAATAAAATGAACACATTAAAATAATCTACATGTCACAAAGATTAAAGAAAAAATATTCAAGAAGTCAAAAATCAAAAATAAAATAATAATAAAAATATCAGACTAAACAGACGTTTAAGGTTAAAAACGAGACTTCGAACTGTACCGAAAAAATAAAGCGAGCATACCGTCATAATCTACGCGTAGCGCGGATTCATAAAATGATCGGTAAAAGGTGAAAACTTGAAATATGTTTCTCTCTAATTTTTCGCACATTGTTGAATCGCTTTTAACAGTTTGTCTATAAAATCAAAATATTTTTATTATCGACATATAAACAACTTGGAGCAATGCAAGAAACGAGTAAAGAGATAAAAATGCATGAAGTGAAATGTCAAGTATTTTTTAACTAAAAGACGATGCAAACTTTGATTTAAACTGACTTTTTCTGGTCAACTTAAATACGACTAATGATGCAAAATGTGATGAATGAAGATATTTATTAATGATTGTGACCAAATAACAAAATATGATATGAAAGTGCGACTAAAACATATTAGGGGCGAAATTTAGGATACAACAGTTGTGCCTTGATGAATCAGTCTTCGAGAATCCACAATCAACCGTACTTCTGGCTTGGGAGACTCAAAACCTTAATTGAGGCGTGACACTTGATGCTCTTGATCCAGAACTGTCTCTGCACATGACACAAAAGAAAACATGAACATACACCTTTGTATGCGATTAGAAATTAGTGATACATATGCTAAAAATGTTCAAAACACTTGACAATCTTTGCGTAGTCAAAGCTCGAAGGTGAGACATTAAAACCGACCGTATTTCGTGACCTTGACTTATCTTAAAAAAATGCAAAAATAAAAATGGGATCTTAGGTCAAAAATTGGGGTACAACAGCTGCCCCTATTTAAGTTTCTTCTATCCGGAGATATGAAGATCGGGATCTTCCTTTCGACGAAATTGAAGGGACTTAAATATAGAATACACAATTTTTGGCCTTAAGATACCGCAATCATGTTCATGATATGATATGAATGTAATGCTCTAAATTTTATGGGGAATGACGCCATACGAGACAGACTATGTTGGAGAAACCAAGCACATTATACAGTAATCCCACAGAGGAAGAGGTTGTAACTCCACTGGGGAAACAGAGTCATAGACTTCAAACGAGAGACTCTTGAATGATTTACATCAGTATTGAGACTGGAAAAGGTAATGATTTACATCAGTACTGTGACTAGAAAAGCATATGATTGACATCAGTACTGAGACTGGAAAAGGTAATGATTTACATCAGTACTGTGACTAGAAAAGCATATGATTGACATCAGTACTGAGACTGGAAAATGATTAACATCAGCACTGTGGCTGGAAAACAAAATGATTGACATCAGCACTGTGGCTGGAGATAAACATCTCTGATTTCTGAATTTTACCAAGAATGGTAACACATTTCTTCTTTAACCAAGATATCGCCTGAAAAGGATAAAATAACAAACTTCCCCACGGGACTTTTCCGTAGGGATGCCATTTGCTGAGTAGACATTATTGTTGGGGATACACAAACTGCTCAAATAAAGAGGCCGCCACTTGCTTCCTTTCAAAGGTTTCAATAACATACAAGCTGCTCATGAAGAGACCGCCACTTGTTGTCTTCAAAGAATATTAAAGCACACAAGCTGCTCATGAAGAGTCCGCCACTTGTTGCCAAAAACCCACAAGCTGCTCATAAAGAAGCTGCCACTTGCTGTCTTCAAAAAGTGTTGATAATATACAAGTTGTCCATGAAGAGACTGCCGCTTACTGTTTCTTTTCAAAATTACCAATAACATACAAGTTGCTCATGAAGAGACCGCCGCTTGTTGTTTTCTTTTCAAAATTACCATTAACACACAAGTTGCTCATGAAGAGGCCGCCGCTTGCTGTTTTCTTTTCAAAATTACCAATAACACACAAGTTGCTCATGAAGAGACCGCCGCTTGTTGTTTTATTTTCAAAATTACCAATAACACACAAGTTGCTCATGAAGAGGCCGCCGCTTGCTGTTTTCTTTTCAAAATTACCAATAACACACAAGTTGCTCATGAAGAGACCGCCGCTTGTTGTTTTCAAAGGTGACAATAACAAACAAGTTGCTCATGAAGAGACTGTCGCTTGCTGTTTTTTCAAAGGTATCAATAACATACAAGTTGCTCATGAAGAGACCACCGCTTGTTATTTCTCAAAGATATTAATAACATACAAGTTGCTCAAATACAGGGGCCGCCACTTGCTACTTATAACCCACAAGTTGCTCATGAAGAGCTGCCACTTGCTGTCTTCAAAGAATATCAAAGCACACAAGCTACTCATGAAGAGTCCGCCACTTGTTGCCAATAACCCACAAGCTGCTCATGAAGAGCTGCCACTTGTTGTCTTCAAAGAATATTAAAGCACACAAGCTGCTCATGAAGAGTCCGCCACTTGTTGCTTTCAAAGATATAAATAACACATCATGAAGATATTGCTGGAGGTGAGAATCAATAATTTCATCGAGGATGGACAAACTGCTCATGAAGAGACCGCCATTTGTCGTAGAGAAATCAGAAATAATCAAACTGCTCAAATAAAGAGTCAGTCGCTTGTTGTCATGTCGATATTCCAGAAGAAGGTTGTGATAACACTACTAGGGAATAAAGTTCATCTTCAATGGGAAACCATGAATGGATTTTTCCTGAGAAGACCAAGTATTTATATTGCAAAATAAATGCACTCTCCATCTAGGTTTCACAGCCTAAAGATATCCATAGGGTATCATTCACAAGAGACAAAGCTCAATCCAGGAATAGACTGGAGAGAAAAACAGTCAAACAAGACTCCACCCAATGAGGAAACAACTCAAATGGGGATTTATCATATCCAGGGATGGAAAAGGAAAGCTAAAGCAAGATTCTTCCACGAGAGTTAACTCATTGGGGAATTAGGAAGAAGGCGCACTTTCTGCTTAAGTTGGCACAACAAAGTCTTCAACTTTTGCCCCAATAAAGGGTAAACAAGTTGGGAAAGCATTAACTGGGAGAAGCAACATGTTCGTGCTTACGGTCTTCAGGTGACATGCCCCTGCATATGATTTTTCTTGAAATGATCCGCCAATTACTCAACAGAGCTTCAGGCCTTAAGAATAGACTCATCACTAGTGCTTATATGTGAGTTTCCTTGATATCAAACAAATGTTTTGCAGTTAGAAAATTTTATTATGAGAATGAAAATTCTAATGCAACAGTTATGTAAGTCTTGAAGATTTTGAAAAGATATCGCACAAATTTTACGAGTTAGAGCATCATTTATTTTTGTATAGGAAAAACATATGATACCAACATAACTATTTAGAACATTCATGGGAGTCAGGAACACTATCTCATGGAAGTATGCTTTCAAAATAACCTTGCTTCAATTAGGACTTTTGAAGGTTGTAATGTGGTCTGGTTCATGGTTTCAGAAAAAAAGATTTAAGGCTCAAAATATTTGGTGCCCACCCCCTTCTTCATGATGTTCTCCAACCCTATGTTCAGTTAATTCAACATGAGTGTTCATCTCTCAAAAGGATTTTGTGACGGTTAAGGAAACGACGAGGTTTTCGGAGTATAAACCACCCTCCTGTCTTCGTGTTTGTAGTCACCAATTTGTTCTTTGCTGGGGACTTTTCTTTGTAGTCTTTTCTTTGCAATTTTATATTTTCCCTAATTTTTGCCTGAACTAATTTTTTGAATTGATAGTCCAGCGGGATGCCTTAATTTTGCCTAAGTCACACGTTTTCATGTTTTTTTTTGACTTAGCAGGCTTTTCTTTTTCTTGATTTTCGACTTTTTGAACAAAATGTGTGACATTAGCTTGTCTTTGCTTGTTGAGAGGATTGTGATTGCCTCATTTCTTGATGAATGAGGGATAACATTGTGGTTCAACATCCTCTAGATTCATTATACATGAAGGATAGCCCTCGTAGTTTCTCTTCAAAAAACATCTTCCTTATGAATTTTGAACACTCAGTCAGATTAACTAAAAACTACCCTGCCCCAGGTTAAAATTCAAGGTTTTTTGTATAGAAAAGAAACTCCTACTTCAAGGCTCAAAAGAGGTTAGCAAGGGATTATCTTCCTTATATCTCCAGTGTTTAGGGATTTGAAACAATGCCTGTACATCATCAGCAAGATTTTATCCAAAAGCATGCAACCAGAGATTTTGTGTTCTTTAGATCATCATCCTCCCTTAAATCTTTGCCTAGGCAAGAGAATGAGCAACAATTTGGTATCATAGTGCAAAAGCAATTTAAAATTTGAAAACAAATATGAGTGAAACGAATGAATTTGTTCAAGACAAATATACTCATTGTATTAAGATAATCATTCAGATGCAAACAAGTTCTTACATGCAAACAATGTTTTGATAACCAAGAAAAATTACAAAAAGCATAAATAAGTTAATAATCTGGGAAGGCTTTCCATCTGGACTTGAATTACCGAAAACATCCTTCAAAAATCAAAGTCACTATCAATCGTGTTTACTCTTCGGCACATGCTTGATTTGAACTTCAAAACCAACATTCTTGAATGACAAGATACCACTTCTGACCAACTTCTGAACCTCAATCTTCAAAGCAAAGCAACCCTCCAAGTCATGCCCAGGAGCACCTTGATGAAAAGTACAAGTCAAATCAGCTTTGTAGTACCAATGTATCTTCTCAGGAACCTTCGGTGGAGGTCGGGTCTGAACCAAATTCCTCTGCATCAGGATAGGGAACAACTCTGTATAGGTAATTGGAATTGGATCAAACTGGGTTTTCCTCTGATTAGGAACTTGTTGATTCTGTTGATGAATAGGAGAAACATGATGATTCTGACGATGATTATTTCTTCCTCTGGTTCTCTTCTTGGAAAATTTATTATCAAACTTCTTCACACCATTAGCTGAGCTACCATCTTCATATGAACATCCCTTCCCAACATCTTCTTCTAGACGCACTCCCACATTCACCTTGTCAGGAAAGTCATTAGGTGCATTAACCATCACCTTCTCATGAGAGAATGATTTTAGAGTTTCAATGAATACTTTTATCATCGCTTCGTCCCTCCTAGAAGGATTGACTTGGGCGGCAACCAGAATTTCAACCAAACCAGTTAAGCGCTCCACACTAGCTTTAAAATTAGTCATCTATCTACGGAGTTCAGAAACCTCTTGCTTGATATTCTCCATTGTTCTCTTAGAAAGAGTGTTGTACTGGTGAGACCAAAGGAAAAATTAAGACTTGGAAATGACTTTTAAAAGTGAAACAAAAAATACAGAGTGATGTATGATATGCAAAAGAGAGTTTTTATTTGATTTTCAAGGAACTCAAGATATTAAGTTGTAAACATCAAAGTATGAAGATAGAAGATGAATTTTAAATTGGCTCCAAACATTGATCAAGTTATCATCAAGATCAATCATCCATTTTGGTGGATTAGGGTTTTCGCCCTATCAACACCCAAGATCCATTGAGCTTGACGAAACTTGTGATGTTTACAAAGAAAGACCTCCAAATTCCTTCAAAGTCAAGTGAAAAGGGTTTTATGGATGCATGAATGCATGGCTATGCAACAACCACAAGCAAGGTCACAAATAAAGTCGAAAGGTTCAACGTCACGAGCATGGAGTCAAAGGTAAAGAACATTCCCAAGGTATGTACTAACGGTTTAATCACACCTGTAGAACAAGGTTCTAAGAGTTCCCGGAGTCTACATTCCTCCTTCGGATATTACCAACGTCTTGATTACTCAATAATCAGCAATATTCTCAAGAGAAACTCCTCCGAGCGTAGCATCGCGTAACAATTACTTCCGGATTACTCCGTTATAATCTCCGCGCTACACCTAAAAGGCCAAGATGGGTTAGGGTTCTACGGTTCCCAGCTTCTCTGGCTCCCAGGTCGAAAATAATAATGTCTTCCCGATTACTCGGTAAACAAATATTACGTTCAAAAGGGCCTTCCACTTAATGGGGGATCTCATGCCTCCTTCTTCGGGATTACTCCCTCAAAGTTAACATGACTATACCGCATGTCCTATTCCTAAGTGTAACTTAGTCCGGGTATAGGACTTGTCCTTTGTAAATATTATCAACTCCCAAATAATCACAATATATACATATAATCAAACAATCAAATAATGATAAAATAGATAAAACAAATTAGGCTTAACCCACTTAGGGATGGACCAGCAAGAGGTCAATCTTTCCCAAGCAGAGTCGCCAATTCTGTAGCGGTGAAAATCGGAGATCAAGCTATTAATTAACTTGACTCGCAAAAGCAAGAGTCGCCACCGCGCTTTATTATTTCCAAGGGAAAAGGGAAAAGAGCGAAATAAAACCCTAAAATATGCAATGTAAAATAATACTTAAAAGTAATAAAAATACAATGCGTTTTTAAAAGAGATCGAGAGTTCGGGGTTGGTTATACAATGGGAAGGTATTAGCACCCAATGCATCTGCGGTACTCCGCAGGAACCTTTTGAAATATCTGTTTTTTGGTTTAAAATTGTTTGTTTGATTAAAATGATTCGTTCGGCTAAAAGGTGGGTATGGACGAGATTTTTGAAGACACGACGACCTAGTATCAAAGTTTTAACTTACAAAAGGGTGAGTTTTAAAATTGAGTCTTTTAGAAAAAATTAACTTGATTAACAAAATAGTAAAACAAAAATGAAGGAAGGTATTCGCTTAATCGTATAATATGAAGTTAACAAAACATTTCCCTTGGATTTAACCATGAATATATAAAATAACTTTCATCCACACATGGCGGAGAAATAATCGAAAACTCATCATTACATACTTTATTGACTTATTTACAAAGGAATAATGATTAATCGGTAAACCCTAAAAAGTTTAGTACAAATTTATGTTTTATCTAAAAAAGAACTAAAGACATATTCTATATATTTTTTATATATTAAATAAATAAGAAAATACGCTAACATAAATTAATCTAAGAAAATATAATTAAGTTAACTAATCAATTTTTTGTATTTTTATTAAATAATATGGACTAATGAAAGAAGGAAAATTAATTCCATAATTTAATTACTTAAAGGTAGTGAAATAAAAAGAAGTTTTTTTTTTTATGCAAATAGAAAAGTAGAAGTAATTTCTCTCCTTCCTCCTTCTTACTTCAAATGATATTTTCCCCTTTTCCATAAAAATCAAACAAACTGCACATATAAACATGAATCAGCATACTGAACAAAACAAATGGAACCTGTATCGGAAGCCATGGCAGAATCGTGGATCAGAGGCTTCTAATGGTGCTCGTACGGTCTCCCGTGTAACATCCCTCCACCGTTTACAAACGCAGGCGCAAGCGACGACATTTTGACGGCGCGGCCACTGTTCCTCGGCAGCGTCAACTCGTCTAATAATCTCCGCAAGTAGATCCGGCAGCATGGTAGACCAATCAGTCCCGTCCTCCGCTTCATGGACGACGGCGGTTCCATTCCGGTCATCACCGGTAGCATAGAGATGCAGGTCGGAAACCAAAGGCGACATCTTGATGAGAAGTGCCAGTGGCTGGCCAATCCCTCCCGCAGCACCGAGAACCGCTACTTTGTAGGATACCTGTGGCTGCAAGTTGTGGTTGAGGTTTCGGTTTTATTTTTAGTGTGTTATGGTTGTTTTGATTTGTTCATGGTAAATGAAAGTTTGGGAAATAAGTTGAAGTTGTTGTGTTACTGAGATAGAACAGTATGTGGCTGGTTTGAGGAAACGAGAAAGGATTGGTTCCTGAGATTGTGTGAAGAGGGCGGTTAGGGTACGTAAGTTGCTGGCAATTGGATGAAGATTGGGTTTTGGATGTGGTGAGAATGTGTCTGTTGATTGAAATGAGTACCCATATGGATTTGAGGTCTATCATCTTTTTGTTTTGGTTACCTACTGCTATGCTTTTTGTTTTGTTTTTGGAGAGAGGGGAAGTGAGTTTATTTACTGTGTTTGTTGTCTTTTTCAAAGAAAGAGTAAGTAGTATTATATAGCCAAGTGAAAATAGAAAAAGATGATTTCAGTTTCAATCGTTCAATCGTATCCGTCCAAAATTATTTCAATTTTATCAATCCATAACTTATGCTATTAACCAATAGAAATAGAGCAAGGTGTAAATAATATATTTTGTGATCAAATAGTCCTTAAATGATAAAAATAACCAAAAAACTAAATGTATTAAAATTAACTCAATTTAAAATGATTTTTTTTTTAATATTTTATGAATAAAAAATAAAGACCCAAAATGACCGAAAATGATAAAAAACGGACGAAAATTTATCCGAAAAAATAAAATGAACACATTAAAATAATCTACATGTCACAAATATTAAAGAAAAAATATTCAAGAAGTCAAAAATCAAAAATAAAATAATAATAAAAATATCAGACTAAACAGACGTTTAAGGTTAAAAACGAGACTTCGAACTGTACCGAAAAAATAAAGCGAGCATACCGTCATAATCTACGCGAAGCGCAGATTCATAAAATGATCGGTAAAAGGTGAAAACTTGAAATATTTTTCTCGCTAATTTTTCGCACATTGTTGAATCGCTTTTAACAGTTTGTCTATAAAATCAAAATATTTTTATTATCGACATATAAACAACTTGGAGCAATGCAAGAAACGAGTAAAGAGATAAAAATGCATGAAGTGAAATGTCAAGTATTTTTTAACTAAAAGACGATGCAAACTTTGATTTAAACTGACTTTTTCTGGTCAACTTAAATACGACTAATGATGCAAAATGTGATGAATGAAGATATTTACTAATGATTGTGACCAAATAACAAAATATGATATGAAAGTGCGACTAAAACATATTAGGGGCGAAATTTAGGGTACAACAGTTGTGCCTTGATGAATCAGTCTTCGAGAATCCACAATCAACCGTACTTCTGGCTTGGGAGACTCAAAACCTTAATTGAGGCGTGACACTTGATGCTCTTGATCCAGAACTGTCTCTGCACATGACACAAAAGAAAACATGAACATACACCTTTGTATGCGATTAGAAATTAGTGATACATATGCTAAAAATGTTCAAAACACTTGACAATCTTTGCGTAGTCAAAGCTCGAAGGTGAGACATTAAAACCGACCGTATTTCGTGACCTTGACTTATCTTAAAAAAATGCAAAAATAAAAATGGGATCTTAGGTCAAAAATTGGGGTACAACACCAAGTATCTTAGCATTTTTGAGGGACCAAGATTGAAATTCTGGCTGCAGATACTCAATGTCACGTTCAATGTTATGACACCGTATCTGACTTACTATATGACAGTAAATACAAAAGTAATAAAGAACACAGTCAATTGTTTACCCAGTTCAGTGTGCAACAACACCTACTCTGGGGGCTACCAAGCCAGGGAGGAAATCCACTATAAGAGATGTTAATTCAGGAATAAACCAACCAGTTTATCTCCTTCACTTAAGACCTACCCAATGCAATTCCAATCTAAGTACAACTTAAACCTGAGATCCTACTCACTCCTCCTCAATCACAGCAGTGATACATAAACCAATTTGACTTAAGAATTGATGAAGACACTCTTCAAAAACAAACACTTGATTAAGCTTCATAGCTTTTTAATCAAGCAACACAATCACTCGTGCTTCACAGCTTTGAGTGATGCACACAGCTAACTTGACTCTGCTTCACAGCTTTAGTCAAGGAACATTCAAACACTCTTGCTTCAAAGCTTTGAGTGCTACACAGCCCTTACAATTAGAAACCTATTCCAAGTCACTTATCACAATGATAATTGCTTGGAGTACAATAATCAAATCTATACAGATTACAAATGATCTTCTGATCAATAAAAAGGGATGCCTTGCAAAACAGCAGCTCTGTTGAATATATAGCAGCTGCAACTTCAGTTAGGGTTTCCACAAAAACCTAGGGTTAATTCTGTTTGACCTAAAGACCAGGTCACAGGACTTTATTAACCAGGTTAGGGCTGAGCTAGGTTACCCCTCAGAAAACGCAGGATTCTGTTCAGGAAAGACTGAGTTATTTTCCTGAAAAAACTTAGACTTATCCAACCTGCAAACCTGTTAGTTCAGAACAGGATGTCATAACATCTGTTATGACATCTGAGAAAACCTGTCTACTGATTTAGCAAAATGTGATCATTTTGCAAAATGCTCAGATACACACTTACAAACATCAGTACTTGAATTACAATATTTTTCTGCAAAGGTACCTAATGAGTCAGTACAAACTAAACTAGAATGTTATGACATCAGTCATGACATTCACACATACACTTGGGTTTTACCAAAAATGCAAGCCAATACCTAAACAACTACAAACTCCCCCTTTGGCAGATTTTTGGCTAAAGACCCTAAGCAATCAGAGATAGATAGCAGCAGAAATAAATGACTGCAGAAAAATAGAATGTCTAATTGAGCAAGTACATATTAAGTACCAAAATATTCTCCCCCTCTTTAGCCACAAATGGGCCAAAGATACATGTTCATAATGATTATACAGTTATCCAACAACAATTAATAAGAGCAGCAGCAGAAAAAAAAGGAACTGAACACACTTCCAAACTCCACCAGATATCAGCACTGACCAGCAACACCACCAAACAGCAACCAACCTTCAAGCACTGTCATCAGACTCAGAGGAGCTAGTTTCTTCAATGTTGAGATGACCTTCAGCTTCTACACCTTCTTCCCTTCTATTTTCTTCAGCTTCCTCCTTTTCTAGCCTGGCAATTAGAATTTCTAGGGTCCTTTTTCTAGCATCCAGCTCTTTTCAAGTTTCTTTTAAAACAGCTATGACATCTGATGTCTTGGACTGGGTCTTCACAGACGATGTCTCAGCTGATGTTATGACAATGTCTGGAGCATGAGATCCCTGAAACAGTTTGTAGTGCAAGCCAAGGGTAGGAGCTCTTTTGCAGACTGTATCTCTTGCCACAAGGACATCATGATATTGTGCAAGGATGATTCCACAAAGGAGGGAGGGAAAGGCAATTGGTCCTTTGACAGCATAACTGCCAGCATGCTTTAAAGTTTGTTCAAAGATGTACCTGCCATAGTCAAAAGCAGTCTTGGTTCCCACAGCATAAATAAATCTCCCCAATCCTGTGGAGATAGTTGATTTATGATTTGTAGGCACCCAGTTGGCTGCACCTATTTTATGCAAGATGGCAAATTTCATGCTGAGTTTACTGGCATTCAGCTTGCCTTTCAAGGGCCAGCACTTTACTTGTCTGGCTGTGATGGTTTGACAAATTTCATTGTCAGTTGCCTCCAGATCAGGACAGTCCTCATTTGTTCTTCCAAGAAACTTGTTGATTTCTGATGGAGAGAACTTGACCCTTCTTCCTCTAACAAAAACACTTTCAAAGTCAGCTGACCTTCCATCACCACAATCATTAGACAAGTTCACTACAAACTCCTTGACCAGATTTTCATAACATTTGTTAAAATTTATCACTGTCTTCATTAGTCCAGCATTCTTGATCAGGTCCATGATGTCTTTGCACTCCAAGGCATCATTGTTGAGTTCTCTCTCTAAGGCTATTCTCTTTAAGCAAACATACTTCCATCTGTTTGCATTGTCAGGATGATGAAAAGAGATGTTGTCTGTTGGGACTTCAGGCACTCTAGCAATTTTGCTGGAGGGGAGCTTCCTTCTGATAGGAGTTTCTTCAATATCAATCTCAAATTCTGATTCCTCATCAGAATCAGAAGATTCAGGTTCTTTTCTCTTCTTAGAGATTGGTTGTCTAACAGTATGCACCTGGGCCTTCTTCCCTTTTGTCTGAATACTTTTCTCAGCCATGCCTTCAGCCTTGGATTTCTTAGCATTAGGTTTATCATTCTGACTACTCTTTCTTTTCATCAATCTCCTAGCTATGCTAGGGTTCACATTAGCAATCAGATCATTATCTGAGTAATCCTCATCCACATCAATGATAGGTGGATCAGCAGCCTTTTCTGAAGGGTTCTGAATGTTGTCTTTTTGTGTCACAACATTCTCAGTGACATCTACATTCTCAGAAACTTCCACATTTGGACTTTCTGATTGGTTTAAAGGGACAGAGATCCCCGATACAGATTGGTTGCCACTCAGTATACTAGTAACCAGCCTAGCAATAGCTTGATGAACTTGAAATGATCCTTCTCTATTAGGTACAGAAGACGGAGGATGAGAAGAATTACCAGAGGCTGTAGCTTGAGCTCTTCCTGCATGTCTGGTTCTGAGCTTTTTGACTTTGGCTGGGTCAGTTGCCATCTCTCTGAGAGGAGTGACCTCAAGAACTTCAGATTCTATGCATGTGGTGATTGCCCTAGAATCTTGGTCAGATGATGACGATGATGAGGATGACGAAGTTGCCATGGTTGAAGACGATGTCTGAGACATTTTGATTGACTTTGAGTAATGGTAGCAGTTTGAGAAAAATCTTTGATTTTGAGGAGGAAACAGGTTGCAAGGACGAGAGAGGTAGGGGGTAAAAGGGAGTCTTTTCAACTTCTTAAAGATTTTGAAAGAATTGTGAAAGTATATGATTAACCCACTAAAGATAGACTTAATAAAATTAATTCCTTCAACCTTTGTTTTAAGCAAAATTAATTGCTATAAAATCTTATGTTGGTGAATACCCAACCCGCCCTTCAAATTTTCAAGTTTATTTCCAACAAGAGCCTTGGTAGAAGAATCAGTCAGCTGAAGCTTGGAGAAACTATGTTCCAGTTTAAATGACTTCTTCTCTTCAAAGTCAATAGGGTTCAAGTAAATGTTGATTGTATTCAGATTGTCACAACACAATGTCACAACATCTTGTGTAACATTGTACTCAGGGAGCATCTGTTTTGACCAGATGTTTTGAGAATAGTTTTTCCTGGCAGCAACTATTTCCGCACAGAATTGGGAAGGCATTCTTTTGATATGAATCATAGTTCTGGTTGATTCTTGAATAATTTTCTGTTTGTCCAGTCCATTTTGATGGAGAGTTATAGGAGAGGAGACTTCAAGCCTCATTTCTTCAGGGAAACAGAATTTATTAGACTTGTTATTTCCAACATCCTTGTCAAGATGACTTATGGTTCTGACAACACATCCTTCTTCAAGTTTATTTGCCACATCACAGATATTATCAACCTGTAGTTTTGGAGTTCTTCTGACTGCTTCCATAGAAATATCTCTTTTCATTCTTCTTAGATGAAGGGGACCAAGCTTATGCTGCCACAGTTTCATCTCTTTTTCTTCTTTGATAATTGGACACATAGTGGAGATATCAGTGTTCTCAGGCTGCCACAAGTAGCAGTTATCTTTGGATCTGATTCCTCTCATTACAACTTCTAGTTTTTCATTAATTACTAGACATTCAGATCTTGAGAAGTTGACCTTGAATCCTAGATCACATAATTGACTGATACTAATGAGATTAGCAGTCATCCCTTTTACCAGCAGTACTTTATTCAGACTTGGAACTCTAGGGCAGTCCAAATTACCAACTCCTTTGACTTCACCTTTAGCACCATCTCCAAAGGTCACAAAACTGGTGGTGTGAGGCATAACATTATTGAGGAGATTTTTGAATCCATTCATGTGTCTGGAACATCCACTGTCAAAGTACCAGCCTTCCTTTGCAGACATTCTCAGGGAAGTATGGGCTATCAGGGCAGTAGCCTTTTTCTTCCAATGAGGAGTATGTGGTACCCTTTTTGGCTTAGGTTTAGCACCTGAGTTCTGATTAGGATATCCATGTAATCTGAAGCAGAAGGGCTTTATGTGGCCATATCTCCCACAATGATGACATCTCAATCTTTGGTATTTTTTCTTCATGTATTTCTGATGTTGAGAGGTGTGTTGAGACATCTGCTTTGACAATTGTTTAACATGCCTGATCTTCTTGTCTGCACCAGGTTTCTTAGCTTCCACAAATCCTAGACCAGATTTGTTTCCCACATTTTGTCCCACTTGTAGGATCTCTTCCAATTTATCTGATCCATTGGTCAACATCTTGACAGATTTTGTCATTTGGTTCAGTTGTGAGTTCAGTAATTGAACTTCCCTTTCTAGGTGACTTATAGTTTCAAGATCTGCCCTTTTTTCCGCCTCCAGCTTTATAATGAGTTTTGACTGTTTCTCATTCTGCACACAGACTTCAGCACTTCTGATACACAATTTCTTGTAGGTATCAGCAAGTTCTTCAAATGTCACTTCTTCATCACTAGTGTCACTTTCAGAAGTACAAACACTAGTTAGAGCTGTAACTAGTTTGGCAGATTCTTCTTCAGAATTACTTTCTGAATCATAGTCAGACCAAGTAACAGTCATTCCTTTCTTTTGTTTCTTAAGAAAGGTAGGACATTCAGCTCGAATATGTCCATATCCTTCACATCCATGGCATTGAATACCTTTGCCTTGGTTTCCCTTATCTTCTGACCTTGGTCTTCTGCTGGAACTGTCAATGTCAGAGGGAATGTTATGAACATTAGACCTTGACTTTGGATCCATTCTTTTGATGAGCTTGTTGAACTGTCTTCCAAGCATAGCAATAGCTTCTGATATATTTTCTTCTTCATCCTCCTTGTTTTCACCATCAGCGTTGGATACAAGTGTTATGCTTTTGTTCTTCTTGTCACCATTATCAGTGATCCCCATCTCAAAAGTCTGAAGAGACCCAATAAGTTCATCCACTTTCAACTTGTTGATGTCCTGGGCTTCCTCTATGGCAGTTACCTTCATTGCAAATCTTTTAGGCAAGGATCTGAGAATCTTCCTTACCAGTTTTTCTTCTGACATCTTTTCTCCTAGTGCTCCTGAGGTGTTGGCAATCTCCAAGATGTTCATGTGAAACTCATGAATGGTTTCATCTTCCATCATTTTTAGATTCTCAAACTTGATGGTCAACATCTGAAGCCTTGACATTTTTACTTTGGAAGTGCCCTCATGAGTAGTTTTGAGAGTGTCCCAAACTTCCTTGGCCAGTTCATATTGATGTACTAGTCTGAAGATGTTTCTATCAATTCCATTGAACAAGGAATTTAAAGCTTTTGAATTTCCCAGAGCTAAATCATCTTCTTCTTTACTCCAATCTTCCTCAGGCTTCAGACTGATTGTCCCATCTTTCTCAGTTATGGTGGGATGAATCCATCCTTTGTCAGCAGCTCTCCAAGCCTTTTTGTCCAGAGATTTTAGGAAGGCAATCATATGAGGTTTCCAGTAGTCATAATTAGTTCCATCCAGAATGGGTGGTCTATTTCCAAAAACTCCTTCTTTGTCCATAGTGCCAGAAAGTGATATCCCTAGATCTCACCCAGTAATACAGGCAGGGTGCCTGCTCTGATGCCAATTGAAATTCTGGATGCAGATACTCAATGTCACGTTCAATGTTATGACACCGTATCTGACTTACTATATGACAGTAAATACAAAAGTAATAAAGAACACAGTCAATTGTTTACCCAGTTCAGTGTGCAACAACACCTACTCTGGGGGCTACCAAGCCAGGGAGGAAATCCACTATAAGAGATGTTAATTCAGGAATAAACCAACCAGTTTATCTCCTTCACTTAAGACCTACCCAATGCAATTCCAATCTAAGTACAACTTAAACCTGAGATCCTACTCACTCCCCCTCAATCACAGCAGTGATACATAAACCAATTTGACTTAAGAATTGATGAAGACACTCTTCAAAAACAAACACTTGATTAAGCTTCACAGCTTTTTAATCAAGCAACACAATCACTCGTGCTTCACAGCTTTGAGTGATGCACACAGCTAACTTGACTCTGCTTCACAGCTTTAGTCAAGGAACATTCAAACACTCTTGCTTCAAAGCTTTGAGTGCTACACAACCCTTACAATTAGAAACCTATTCCAAGTCACTTATCACAATGATAATTGCTTGGAGTACAATAATCAAATCTATACAGATTACAAATGATCTTCTGATCAATAAAAAGGGATGCCTTGCAAAACAGCAGCTCTGTTGAATATATAGCAGCTGCAACTTCAGTTAGGGTTTCCACAAAAACCTAGGGTTAATTCCGTTTGACCTAAAGACCAGGTCACAGGACTTTATTAACCAGGTTAAGGCTGAGCTAGGTTACCCCTCAGAAAACGCAGGATTCTGTTCAGGAAAGACTGAGTTATTTTCCTGAAAAAACTCAGACTTATCCAACCTGCAAACCTGTTAGTTCAGAACAGGATGTCATAACATCTGTTATGAAATCTGAGAAAACCTGTCTACTGATTTAGCAAAATGTGATCATTTTGCAAAATGCTCAGATACACACTTACAAACATCAGTACTTGAATTACAATATTTTTCTGCAAAGGTACCTAATGAGTCAGTACAAACTAAACTAGAATGTTATGACATCAGTCATGACATTCACACATACACTTGGGTTTTACCAAAAATGCAAGCCAATACCTAAACAACTACAAAGATCATCTGTTTAGGCAACCTTTGTATAGCGTCATCGAGGGACTATGATCTTATTTTGTTTTGTTTTTCCAAGATACTTCGCATGCGTAACATGGCCATTTTGTTTTAGGTAACCAAGTGGGAGAAACCCTAAGGGTGCTTGTGTGCAATGTGTGTCATTTTTCATGCATTTGATTTGTCTTGTATTAGGTCTTTTCTATTTGTTTGTTTTTGGTCTTGTCATGCAAACCCTAGTTTACTAAACATGGTATATGAAAGCAATAAATTGCGAAAAATAAACTAAGCTATTACAACAATTATTATGGGAGGGGGGATACAAGTTTTGAATGGGGATATTGCACAAATATAAACCTAAAAAAAATATTATTACAACCCGATCGAATATTATGTGAATTAAATAAATATACAAGTATTTAAAATGCAATGCAATGTATTTATGTAAAAAAAAGTTTTGGTATTTTGTTTTTGTATGAGAAAATAATTTAATTAAACCCTAAAAAGAAAGGAAAAATAATATTATTATTTTTGGAAATGGGTGAAACCCTAATTTTTTGATTTAAAAGAAAATAATGCTTTATGTTATTATTTTATCCATTTTTTGTATATAAAAAATAATAAATAATATTATCTTTAAATATTGAAAATTAAATATGTATAAAAATAATTATTTATGATTATAAATAGTATAATAAAAAATGTTAAGTATTTTTTAAATGTATTTACAAATTATTTAAGAAAATGAAATCTATTTATCCTAATAAACTATTTTTTATGCAAAAAATGATAAAATAAAAAATAATAATAATGCAAAAAATAAAGAAATTATTTTTTATGATTTTTTATGATTCAGAAAAATAAATAAAAGCCATAAATGTGAAAATATAAAAAAAATATGAAAAATATAACAAATAAGTCAGGGGGTGCAAATAACAAGTCAGTGGGGTGTGAAAAGTAAAAACAAAAAGCCCAATGCAACAAAAAAAGCCCAGAACAACAACTTTGTCCTTGTCCTTGGTTTCTTCTTTGTGCACTAGTTCAAACCTGCAACTTTCTCATGCTTGCACAAAAATAAAAACTTATAACATGAAACATGTGGCATTTGAGCTCACGATTCCAACAATATAAATTTTGTGACCTAACTCTAAAAGATCAGAGAGAATTTTATCAGTCCTAATTCGTGACCTAATTTTTTCAGCATTTTCAAACTTCAAATTCTCTCAGCATAGTTAATATAAATGAAAAGTATGCATATGTACAGCTTCAACATGATATGGACTACATTTTTTCTTCACAAATCGTGACTTGAGGATGCCTATTCAGAGAGATAGAGTTAAAGAAATTACCTCCTTCATCTGGATTTGGATAGAGCAATGTAGGGACTTTAATGGAGGCCTGAGGATCGTGTGAGCTTCCCTGAAGCTTTTCCAATGCTTAGCTTACTCTGAGGATGGCTGAAACTCTTTGCACAAGTCAAGTTGCAAGCTTCCAAAGTGAAAATGGCAATGGATAAAACAGGGGTTACATAAACAGTGTAAAGGCTTGGATTGCTTTGGTTTGATATGTAGAAGGTGTTTGAAGTGTTAAAATACAAAACGCACGAGCCAAAAATTAGTTGGCTTTGGTTTTGCAGATTCTGGATGTTTGGACAGAAAAATGGAGTTTTTGTGTTTTGGAGAGTTTCAGATGTAAAGCAATCGTGCCAAGCATTGTAACAAGTTTGCAAATCTGTATATAATGGATACAAAGTCAGCTTCTCATCAGATGTGCAAGCTTTGACCTTTTCACCAACTTTCTTGCTTTTGAAGTAAAGTGAAGTGACTTATGCTACATGCTTGTCCTTGCTTGCTTGAAGCCTGGAATGAACTTGTACCAACTTCTTGAGTGTTGTGTAAGTTGCTTGCATCAAAGAGACAGGTCCAAGGCTCAAGATTGATAAAGTTATAAAAGCTTCTCTTTATGAAAATGGCATTGTGCACTTTTGGCCAAAAATGGAAATGTAACTTGTAAAAAGCCTCAAAAGCAAAGATAAAGCCTTTATCTTCTGAGTTTGCATTTAATTATGGAGTATAGAATGAGTTTAGGACATGTAAAGCAAGATTCAAACATCAAAGATTCGATTTGCAACTTGATACTTTGTAAAAATGGCTTGATCAAAAGTGATAAAATGCCAACTTCCCTTCTTCGATTCTCCCTAACCAAAAATGATCTTGAGGAGTTCTTGGACATTTTTGAAAGCTTGCAATATGCTCTATAATCCATCTTTGAAATGAATTTTGAGATACCTCTTGGAACTAGGTGAAAATGTCCATGAAGTTGGGTCCAAAACCTGCCTAAATTAGGGCAAAATTTCACTAAGTTATTTAGTTCATGGACCTATGTTCACAAATTCATAATTTGAGATCCAAGCATATTTTGGGAACACTTTGTGAAGAAAAGTTGTTGATTTAATGGAGGACTAAAACTTTCATGTTTAAAGTTTTCTTTGAATCAAAATGCATCATGGTGAAAAAGTGGTGAAAAGTTGGGGAAAAATAAGAAAATTTCCATACTTAGAAAAATTCTAAGTTATGAAAATATTCAAATTCAAAACCCTAATTTCCAAATTTGATTTTATTGGTGAACAAGTTTCATATTTTGACATATCTTAATGAATTATGACCCTTGGTACTTTATTTGGACCAAAAAGTCAAAGTTTGAATTTTCAGTGTACAGTTGACTTTTGATCAGTTGACTGCAAAATTCATCTGTCAATCCAATGAACTTGAGATCTTTTGAACCATGTAATTAGGTAAATATGATGTCATTGAGTCCTTTAAATCATGTTTGAACTCAATTGGTCATTGTCTAGGTTAAAAATCAGAAATTGCCCTTTCTCAGTCAAAACTCTAATTTTGACCATTTTGCCCTTTTGATGATTTGATCAAATTTCTTGAGGAGTTGTGATCCAAACTTGATCAAATGGTACATATGAGTCTAAAATGTTGATGTGGATCAAAAATTATGAATTTTGACTATAAATTGACCATGGTTGACATTTTCCCCAATACAGCTGATTTTTAGGTCAACTGTCCAATTGATTGATCCAAAATGTGGTTCAAGGCTTGAAACTTAACATGAGCAATCTTAGGGGTCCAAGATGATGTATGAAAGTCACATGAAGCATTGGTGGTCCAAAAATACTTGTGCAAACTCAAACCCTGATTTTAGGTTATCAGTGCAAGATGAGATGTCTTGAGTTGACCAAACCCTAATCTTGTCTTGAGTCCAAGAAGTCTTGTGAGAAAAATCTTGATAAATGAGAGGTCAAATTTTGGGGTACAACAGACTAGATCATTTTTAGAAAGGCAACATCGAAGGATCATCGGGGGACTATGATATTTTGCATTGAGGGTCTTTGCTAAAGCATCCCTACTTTCGTGGGACACGATTGTAATTCCGAAGGGAACGAAGAGAGATTACCCTAAAGGTGTAAGTGTGCAGAGTGTGTTCAGTTCAGTTATTTAATCTTTAGATTAGGGTTTTCTATCGTTTGGTTTTATCTTTCCATACAAACCCTAGTTACTAACAGTAGTATAGAAGATATAATAGCAGAAGGTAAAGGTAGAAATGTAAACCTAAAACTATTACAGAGCTTTGGGGCAATTACATAATAGAGGTGTGGAAATAAAACCCTACAACGATTACATTCCGTAAGCAATTACATAATGAAAAGTGTAATACCCCATTTTCCCATATGAATATTTTTAATGAAATATATGACAAATGCATCAGAGTTCACAATGGGATGCCACATAAATCGTAAAATCCATAAAGTTCTCAAAATACTTTATTACTTCGTGTATCCAAAAATGATTATTCGGTAGCACAAAATCAATATAAAAGTAATTCATTGGAATTCTAGCCTTAACAACAATTCAAATCCAGAATACGTGGTCCATCATAAGTTTAAAAGAAAATGTGCAACATTTGAAATAATGCAAAACATAATGAAAATCCCAAATCTCGTGTTACATATCAGAGCAACTCCTAAGACTCAATCCTGTAACATCACTTCAAGCACTACTCGGATACCTGATTATCTGTACTCCCGAAGAGTATAGACACAATAACACAAAAGGGTTGATAATTTCATTCAATAATTACACAGTGAAATGAAACATGCTAAGGAAAAGTAAATCACAACATACAGTAAAATTCATCACAAACAACCATCATCACATCATACAACATCAACTCAATGTTTATGCAATGCAATAGTCCTACAACAACATACATGTGGTACCATAAAGGCATAAGCCTTAAAATCAATGCCAATTGGGCAATAACAGAGCATAAGCCCTTAATACAATACCAATCCAGGCCAACATCAGGGCATAAGCCCTCATCCATGAATTCATGCAATATGAACATGCAACAACTTGAAATCATACAACCACAAGGCATAAGCCTTTGTCACCATGGCAATTTAAGCCATCCATATCATCTTCATCATAATCACCAACATTTCCTCATACCGGCATCATCAGCAAAAGAACATCGTAAGAAAACAACCCACCGTTTCAGTGTAACAATAGGGAATAATTCCTATTTTAACTTAGTTACTAGAATTATCCTTCTAAATCTTTATTTTATTCTACCTAATTCAATTTTATGGTGTTAGATATCCAACACTTCGAACGGCGCATCAAATCGAGTTATGGTTCAAAATTTATGGCCGGTACAAAAATTGTCAAAAATTAGGCTTCCATCGGGTTAGGTTGCGTCGACCCTTGCATCAATCGCTCCTGGATTTTGCATCGACCATCCCTGTTGTTGTTGTTTTCCGCTCACTGTTTTTGCTGTTTGCATCGATCGCTTCCCTATTTGCGTCGATGCAAACTGTTAAATTCTGAGTTTTTCTGCGATTTCACTAAATTTTGGATCCTAAAACATCATCTAATCATAGGAATTCATCATCCATTATCATCCTATATTTCTACATCAATTATACATCATTTAGGCATTATTATTCATCTTATTCATCAAATCCTCATCCAAAATCCTTAAATCCTAATTCTCATTACTTATAGGTTCTAGATTGGGGTTTTATGCAACAATCATCATAACAATGCAATCACAAGAACAATCATAACATAGCATCACAGATCCATGTATAATCATATACAACACATCAATTCAATCAAACCAAACAAATTATGCATCAATCATATAAAATAAACTAAGAGAGAAAGGAACCCTTACTACCCTATCATGTAAGATCACCAATTAGAGAATCCATTCACCCCCTTACCTTATGATTATTGTTAGCTTTAGATTCCTCTTCTCGTTCTACAAATTCCACTTTGCCTCCATGTCTCCTTGTGCCCTAGCTTCTCCTTTACTCTTCTCCCAATATCTCGATCGTACCAATTGATCGTACAATTCTCTTTTCCCTTAGTTATCACAAGGACCCTTAATATCTTCCTCAATTGCCCTAACTTAGCATTATACCATTTACCATCATTCCCTCACTCTTTCTACTAATTACCATCTTGTCCTTATTTTCTCTACACTTCTATTATTCTATTATTCTAATTACTTAAATCCAAATAATTCCAATAAATCACTATTAAATCTAAATAATTCCAAAATAATTATTTAAATTCCAAACCTTATTACTAACTCATCCTACACCACACAACTCATCATCTTAAACACCTTATTCATCAAATCATCGTTATTTGCATCATAATTGCATCACGAATACACATCATATACTGTCACAAGGACTCACACAAGGCACCAAAACATCATAAATAAGCATCAAAACACCATCTACTTCACATAAACTCATATAATCATACTAAATTAATTAATTAAATAATTAATCTAAAATTCGGGGTGTTACAAAAAGTGCGGAGAATATAAAACTACGCTATTACATTCGAATGTGCCCTATACACTTTATCTAAGAAATTTAAATATGAATGAAAGAAAAAGAAATAAGGAAAAAATGGTTTGAATGTTTGTTAGGGTTTTTGTGAAAAATGATTTATGATGATGATTAACTAAATAAAACCTAATTAATTTTAATTAATTAAAAAAGGTTAATTTTGAAAAAAAAGTTAATTAAAAAAACATAAAACCTAATTAATTAGGGTTTAGAAAAAAGGTTTATTTTTAATGGTTAAGTGGAAAAATTAGGTTAAAAAAAGAATTAGGGTTAAAAAATAGGATTATGGAAAAATGACAAAACAAGGTTAGGGATAAAGAAAATATGAAAAAATGTCAGGGGTGGGAGTTAAACCCACGCCCTTTGCCTTCTTCCTTGCATGATTTACCACTATGTCAAGCATGCGCTGGTGTTAGTAGAATGCGTGCTACACAAAATATCACAAAACCTGTAAAAGTTATAAAACATGAAGAAAAAAAACAAAAGGCAGGGATCGAACCCATGCCCTGAGAGAGTAAGGCCTTATCGTGCACGCGCTTGCCACTGGGGTGGTTGTACATCCGTTTATTTTATCAAACAAAAACATATATAAAATAAATTTAAATATGATGACCGGAGAAGCGTCGGAGCCCTAGCTCCAATCGTCTTCTCCTACTAGGTGTTATCTCAAACCTGCAAAATAAAGAGTATTAGTGATCCAAAGGGACCCTACCCCCCCTAAATCAATCCTCTTGAATTCAATGGTGGCCTTAGTTTTCACTAATTCTCCATGTAAAAAGAGATACGAAACAAATAACCTAAAATAGTTCAAGCATGGAAATACACGATTCAGACATTATGGGGGCCATGTGATGGTTTAATCCTGCACATTGACATCTCAGAAGCATATTAGTAAGGTTAGTTTCGATCAAAGCACAAAGAAAACAAAAGTATGAATTTCATGCAATGATGGAGAACGTGATGCATGACTGTATGTTTCAAGCCCTTTGGATCATCAAGATTGATCTATTCTTACCCTACATTACTTCTAGAATCGATTAGAATAGCTAGCTTGCTTGGAGAGAGGTTGCAAGTAGGTTTTTGTGTTTGCCCTAGTTTGTGAGAATTTTTGGAGTTTTTGGAATATGGTTTCTTGCAATATTTCCGTGTCCTTTGTTGTTGTCTGAATGAAGAATATATAGAGCCTGAATTAGGTCAAAAAGATTGGGCTTGGACCTTTGTATGAAAGCCTTGATTTTATTCAATTTAATTTTGAATTTAAATAAATAAAATCAACAATAAATTGAATAAAGATCTAAGGGTGTATGAATAGATTCAGAGGTTAACTATGAGTTACAAAATATGCTTGGACCTTGAAACATAAGCCCAATAGCCTAAAAATTCAAGTTTGATCAATTTAGGTTTCATGCATTTTCTCAAAATTGTCCAACTTGCACCAATCATAACTCTCTCAATTTTTATCATATGAAGGTGATCTTTGACTTTTTGGAAATCTCAATATGTCCTCTACAATATCTATGTTGATCATTTTCCATTTGAAGACTTTATCTTCATGTAAGTTTCCTTGACAAAAAGTGTCTTTTTGTTGACTTTTGAAATGACCTATAATGTTTTGGCCCATATCTCTCAACACTTTTTGGACTTGAGCTTAGAGAGACAAAGTTGTAGAGAATGGAGTTTCCTTCAAAATGAGATTTGGTTGAGAGAAATATGATGAAGTATGTGAAAGTTGTGCTTGGTCAAAGTTCAATTGACTTCTCCTTAAGAAAACCTTAATTGAGTAACTTTTGACTTTTGGTGAATCTTGAGTTTTCTTTATAAATCATGATAAAACCTTGATCAAATGATGAATGTGAATTCAAAATCTTGATATTGACAAAAGATCTTGAAGTTTGACTTTATGTTGACAACAGTTAACTTTTTGTCCAATATAATTGATTTTTAGTCATCTGAGTAATTGACTGAGAACACTTGTGATGCAAGGCTTGAAATTTGGCATGAGCATTCTTAGGGACATATGAGAAACTGTGGAATCCACTTGAGGTATTATAAGTCCAATCTTCCTTGAGAAACCCAAAACCCTAGTCGTAGATCAATTGCTTAGAGGGAGAGTTTGTCTAGCCAACCCTTGAGTAATCTTGAGCAGTTGAAGATCCTAGGAGCGTGAGAAGATATCTTAAAGAAAATGGGAGGGCAAATTTTCAGGTACAAAATCTGTCCCTTTTAAGTCTTATTTGTTAGAACATAGTTTGATTCTACAACCCTCAGTTAGAGTTTTGATGATAACAAAATACAAGATTAAATGAATTATGAGTTTTATATAAGACATAGATGCTACCTAAAATTATGTTGTGTATTTACAGGAAACTCTGATGGAATCAGCATTAGAATATCAGAATATCAACATCAGCATCAGAAGATCAAATTGTGCTACACTAAAGTCTGATGAACAGAATTTGTGCTTAACCTACTCTGACTCTGATCAAGATCCTAACTATGTCATCAGCATTCTGAATCGCCAGAATAAGCTAAAGCCAAGAACACTCTGATTTTCATTAAGCAGAACATTCTGAAGTGTCAATGTTACTGCATTCAAGGCCGATTAATTACCAACAGCTTTATTCCAAGACAAAGATCTTCTCAAAAAGGAAAGAACGTTATGAGCATTGAAATGGAATTATGGATTGCAATGTATCTATTCCAAGGATTATTTAAACAAATCAGTGATAAGAGAAATGGCTAATAATCTACAATTCTCCTACACACATAAGCCAATCATCTTCGTCCTCACTCATTCAGTTTGCTAAAGCTCTCAACTGCTTACTCTATAGTTCTAGCATTCTAGTTTCATATAAGCTTCATTTTGTGTATTATCACAGTTGTGATATATAGTTTTTCTAGAAAACATCAAACACACATATTTGTTTATTTGTCTGTAAAAGAATTACCTTGAGAGAAACCGGTCTGTGGTTAGACTCAAGAAGGCTTTAGCAGTTGTTAAAGCAGTTTTGTATTCAGTTGAATATAGTGGATTAAGACCTCGTTGGAGAGAGGCGAAATCACCTTGACGGGTGGACTGGAGTAGTTTGAGATCAAACGAACCAGGATAAAAATAACGTGTTGTCTGCATTTGATTTCAAGTTTTAACAATTCAACCCCCCTTCTTGTGTTTTTCACTTCTTCAATTGGCATCAGAGCGCCTGGTTCTGAGTTCATAACACTTAACCGTGTCAGTACAAGATCCAGCGTTAGAAAAACACAATGGCAGGACCACATCAAAACATCAACAATGACAACAATGAAGAAAGAGACAAATTCAGTGGAAAACCTCCAGTCTTTGATGGAGAGAACTTTGATTACTGGAAAGACATAATTGAAAGCTTCTTTCTGGCCCACGATGCTGATCTGTGGGATATGGTGACAGATGGATACACGCACCCAGTGAATGCAAATGGTCAGAAGATTGATAGGAAAGCAATGTCTGATCAACAAAAGCGTGATTTCAAAAACCATCACAAAGCCAGAACTATTCTTCTCAGTGCTATCTCTTACTCTGAATATGAAAAGATATCAAACAGAGACACTGCAAAGAACATGTTTGACTCTCTGAGAATGACGCATGAAGGCAACCTTCAAGTTAAATAAACTAAAGGTCTTGCGCTCATTCAGAAGTATGAGGCATTCAAGATGGAAGAAAGTGAATCTATTGAAACAATGTTCTCAAGATTTCAGATTCTGGTTGCTGGTCTCAAAGTTCTGGACAAAGGGTATTCTACTGCTGATCATGTCAAGAAGATCATCAGAAGCTTGCCAAAACAGTGGAGGCCAATGGTCACAGCGCTGAAGCTAGCTAAGGATCTCAACACAATCTTTCTGGAGGAACTTGTCAGCTCCCTCAGAAGTCACGAGATAGAGCTAGAAGCTGATGAACCTCAAAAGAAAGGTAAGCCATTAGCTTTAAAATCTAACAGAAAATATGACTCCAAGGTTTTGCAGGCTGTTGAAGAAACCTCTGATGGGTCCTCATCAGAAGAAGATGAATTGTCTCTCCTCTCCATAAGGGTGAACCAACTGTGGAAGCAGAGGCAAAGAAAGTTCAGGAATCCCAGAAGATCTGAGAACCAGAACGAATCCTCCTCTAGATACAGAAGGTCAGAATCCTCCTCTAGACACAGAAGATCTGAAGGCTCTTCAGGAAGCAGAAATCCAAACAACAAGGACACCATCTGCTATGAATGCAATGAGCAAGGACACTACAAGAGTGACTGCCCAAAGCTTCAGAAGGAAGGAAAAGCCCAGAAGAAAGTTTGGCAAGGAAAAGAAGAAAAGTCTCATGGCCACATGGGATGACTCTGACACATCTGAAGTTGACTCAGAATCAGATGATGAGAGAGCAAACATAGCTCTCATGGAAAACATATCAGAAGACAATGAAGCTTCTGAATCAGACTGAATCAGACACAGAAGAGGTATTTCCTGACTTTACTATTAATTTTACTAAGGCTGAACTAGCTGAAAGCCTTAATGAGATTCTGGAAAGATATCAGCAGATCAGAGTCAAATTCAGAAACCTGAAAAGGGATCTTGCTTCTGACTCTAATAAAACTGAGAGTCTCAAATTGGAAAATTTTGAGTTGAAAAATAAAATTTCAAAATTAGAAAATCGTTTACAAAACTCTCAGAAGGAAACAATTCCTGAAACTCCCAGTAGTGCTGATGAGATCATCAAGGAGTATGATCACAGCTTTCAGAAGTTTCTTGCTAAAAGCATAGATAGAAGCAAGATGGCTTCAATGATCTATGGAGTTAGCAGAAATGGAAGAAAAGGAATAGGATACCAAGGTAAGGTACCTACACCAAAGAATTCCATGGATTTAGTTATTAAACGAACTCCACTTAAGTCACACTTTGTATATGGGCACACACACGACATCAAATATACTAGTAGTAATTATTCTGTCAAACCAAAATTCAACCAGAGTTTTGGTAAAACTAACAAATCAGGACCCAAGAAAATATGGGTACCTAAGGATAAAATAATACATGTTGCATATATCTTTAGCAGCAAAGCAGAAACACCAGTCATGGTACCTGGACTCTGGCTGCTCACGACACATGACGGGAAGAAGGCATATGTTCCAAAGCCTGGAACTTAAGCCTGGAGGCCATGTAGGCTTTGGAGGCAATCAGAGGGGAAAGATCATTGGCTCTGGAACAGTAGGTAACGATAATCTTCCTGTTGTACCCCAAAATTTGCCCTCCCATATTCCTCAGGATTTGTCAAGATCAACCTCCAGATGATTCAAAATCCCTCAAGGGTTGCACAGTCCAATTGCCTCCTAACACAGTCAAAATTAGGGTTTTGGTTCTGGCAAAGAAATTGAGGTTTTCAAGGGTCCAATCAAGTCCCACATGCCCATATACATTGTCAAGCATTCATATGCCAAGTTTCAAGACTCACAGTATCAAGTTGCACAGTCAAAAACCCTAAATGCTTCACAGTCAACTGCAGGGGCAAAATGGTCATTTGACAGTCAAAAGTCAAAAAAAAATTTCAACATCTTATTTTGAAGCCACAAACATCATTTGATCAATTCTTGATCATGATTCTCAAAGAATGGCTCAAAAAGTCTCAAGATGCAAAAGTTTCTATTTTTAGACAGTTGAAAAGTCAACTGCAAATTGACCAAGGCATAACTTCTTCATGGTTTATCAGAAAAATTCTATCCAATGCTCATTTTGAAGAGAATGACATTTCCTACAACTAATCTTCACATTTCAAGTCCAAGAAATGCTCTCACAAAAAGTTATCAATTTCAACATTATAGGTCATTTTCAAAAGTCAACAAAAAGGCACTTTAAGTCAAAGAACATAACTTGAGATTGGTAAATCAAAATGACATGGGACCAAAGGCATTGGTTAGAGGACTTCAAGACCTTTCCAAAATGTCCAAGAACATGTTCATAGCTTCAAAATTGAGCAAGATATGCCTTGGAGAAGTTGGGAAATTTTTGGGAATTTTGAAAAGTCAACTTTGCTTCAAAAGCTTCAAAATTGCTAATGGGCCACAAATTCTTCCATGAATCATTACCCAAAGCATATGCACGACCCATTAAGCTCAAAGGGATTTATTTTCTTATTTTTAATTAATTAATTGAATTTTTAATCTTATTAATTCATTTAATTAAATTTAATCATGAGAAAAATATTAAACAATGGTTTTAAATCTTTTTTGTGCAGCAAATATCTTCCATATATGCAAGAGATTTCGTGCACCATCTCAACAAGGCCAAATCTTCCATAATTGGCATGATTTTCATGGCAAAAAGATTGGAAAAGATATGAGAAAATCAAATATTCAAAACTTTAATTCATGGACATTGGGCTTGGTTTTTTAACCTAATTTCGTTCACTTACATAGGCAAGACCTAATGGAATCAAGAGACACACGAGAAGCTGCTCAGAAAACATAGAACAAAGTTGCATTTTTTCATCAAAATTTTGGAATCTGAAATCACAGTTAGAGCATGATTCAAAGCCTAAAACTTATTCCAAACTCTTGCTGGACCTTCCAGGAATTGATTACAATCAAGAATACGCTTCCACACTCAAAGAAACGGTAGAATGGCATCGTGCTTGTCACAAACTGGTCCATTATCGTTTTTTAATTCTCATGCATTATTCATATGTTTTAAATGTTGATTCTTGCTAATATTGATGTTCTGAAGCTATTGGTAGCATTTAATTGAACCAACGACGCTTGTATCCCAATATGCCATTAAAGGATATTAGGTTTTCAGAGCTCCAAATTTAGGGGTTTTCACATATGGCAAAATTAGACCTTCAAACCGGGGCAGACCAAATCGTGACATGAAGACGAATCCATTGATGACCTCGCGCTCAATTTATGTTAGAGCATGTGCTAATCGCTATTTTTCATGGTTGTGTTTAGTGGGGGTTTAAAACCCCCGCTATTTGTTTACATTACAGGTACAAAGATGAAGAAGACGCTGAGGTGTCTGAGCGTGGTTGGACAATTTAAACGTTGGCGCGTTTTTTTGATTGTTTCAGCATAATGTTGTTTTTCATATATATTATTTGTGTTCCATTATATTAACAAAGAAACGCGTTGGCTCAGTTGGTGGCTGAGGTGTCCTGCAGGTACTGGGGCCTGGATTCAATTCCCAGGTCCCCCCATATACTTAATAATTTTTGTTGTAACGTGTTCATGTGCAGCATGCTTTCAACGTCCTACCATGCACACACACGCCCAGGGTTGCCACATACTCATGATGATCCATCTGAAGGCCAGAACGTGCAGTCCATGGTACACGCTAGTCAACCACTCCACACGCAAGCACAGAAAGTCAAAAAAGGCTTGGATTCTGATGGGCCAAATTGCTTCACAAAAACCTCCTAAATGGGCCTGATACCCCCCATGGTTTGCATTTTTATTTTTTTATTTTGATTTTCTTTTAATACTTTTAATGTTTTAATTATTTCTTTTAATTCCATAAAATAAATTTCACAATAAAAAAATCAGAAACTAAAAATGTTTATTTTCTTTAATAATATTTAATTCACTATTAATTTATTTTGTAAATAAATGTTAATAATTAATTTAGTAAATTAGGTTTTAAAACTTTAATCTTTTTCTCAATAAATTAAAATATGTAGAAATTAGGGTTTTTAATATTCTCATCTTTTTCTTAAATAAATAATTTTCTCATTATTATTATTATTAATTATTGCTTTTGTAAATAAATATGTAAATTAATTAATTAGTGTATTAGGTTAACTTGAATATTTTCTTAAATAATTTAAAATAATTTAGAATTAGGGTTTCCTTGTAAATTTTTAAAATATCAAAAACATAAAAAACATTTCTTTCCTTTTATTAAATAATTAATGAACTTTTAATTTCAAAAGGGTCCAACGCCCTCGAACGTTCTATTTTTATTCTTTTCGCACGTTATTTTATTTTCTTATGAATATTATGTAACTGCTCAAGCCATGTAATAGTAACTAGGTTTTACTTTCCGTATCTTTTATTAAAACGGGTCTTTGTAATTTGGCGATGTATAGACCCGCGCCTTGTAATAGCGTAGGATTTATCTTTCCGCATTTAAATTTCCGCACTTTTAAATTCTAAACTTTGCATGAAAGAATGTATGGCTAAATTAAAAACAACGCGTAGCTCACCATGTCATGATCCAAGATAATATTAAACATGAAAACAACACACCAATTCACACACCACTCTTAGGGTACGCCTCACTGTTGCCTTGCCTTCAAAACGTGGTCGTCGAGTATAGGACGTTTTAGTAAGTCCTTATGTCCATGATCCAGTTGCCTCGAAACGGTTGCCTCGGATTAAAAAAAAGGATCAATGGCATAAGGGTAGATTCTAAGGTGTCCTACTGTTGCTCTGGTGACCACACTGTCCCTATAAACGAATTAACCCGAACACCTCCAACGGTGGTGCTACCTACCTCTCAATGGTGGGATGGCACTACCTTAAGGACATTTACACAGCCTAATTCCTTAGGGTAGGTAGATGACTCGTAGATACTTGCTCTATTTCAAAAACAAATCAAAAAACTCTTTTCACACTGACACTTTTCAAAAAGCTTTCAAAACAATTTTTTCAAACACTCTTGAGGACTGATACAAGAGTCATTCTGAAATCTTTAAATGAAAGTTTTCCAAACCCACTCACAATTGAAAAGCGAACATTTTGAAAACACAATGAGCCAGTATCTAAGAGCCCATGGATAACCATGGATAGAAAGGGTGCTAACACCTTCCCTTTCTATAAATCTACCTCCCGAACCGAGAAACTGTCTCATAAGGAATTTTGCTGTGCTTTTGTCCTGTCCATGTTGGAGAAAATAAAAGGCGGTGGCGACTCTTGCTTTCATGACATTTCACGAAACCAGCATTAAACAGTCAGTTCCAGATCCACCGATCACAGAACTGGAAACTCTGCTGGGGAAATACTTAAAGTGAGGTGTACCTTAGGACTAAGATCACTTGTGTTTTTAATTGTCTGAATTGCTTGCTTTATTATTGTGGGTATTGTCTCGGGAGTTCTATAGATCCTAACTCGGATCTGGGGGATACCTTCTTAGAAAGTAGCAACAAGGCTGTGAGGGAACTGTGCGGGGTATACCGACATGGTTGAAGCAGTCTGCTACGTTGATGTGGCACTTTGGTGTGTACTGGTAACCCTTGAGTCCAGTCAAGGAGAGTACGGGGCCGCCGCGTGGTGTCGTGAAGCATCAACTGACCTTAGGAACCTTAATTGAACCATCTTGGCCTCTTTAGGGTAGTGAGATAACTGACTTTGGTGCAGTCCGAGGTTGGTTGATACTCGATACTACACTTAATTGAGGGTTGTTTTCTTGGAATATTTCGGTCGCCAGTTCAGTGGCTAAATCGAAACGATGAATAATGAAAGCAATCCAATGATATTGGGACCCTTAGAACCCGGTTACTTCTGATAGGACAGGTTGAGCCCACCAACTTCAAGAGGGTAATACCTAGACCCCATGCTGGCCTAAACTCTAAGGGTTGTGGTGTGACTTGTGTGCCTTATCGTGTTTGCTTCTTGTGAATATTTGTGGTGTGTTTTATCATAGCATCATAACATCATACAGCATCATGTGCATTTGAATAACCATTTCAGGGGTTCGAATCTTCATCTTTGTTCTTGTTTTGTAGGACATGGAAACTATTCGCAGAAAGACAATTCAGATCAGCCTTGTAAGGATCCCTCCTCAGCTTAAGGAACTTATATCCAGGATTCCCGAGAGCTCTTCTTTCAGTGAGAGGCATGGAAGACTCATCAGCTTGGTCAACACCAACATTGAGGAAGATATGATAAAGGTCCTCTTCCAGTTCTTTGACCCTCTTCACCACTGTTTTACTTTCCTGGATTATCAACTAGTGCCTACATTGGAAGAGTTCTCCCGGCTTCTGAAGATCCCTATCCTTAGTCAACTACCCTACAACGGTACGGAAAAGGAACCCAAACTTGAAGAGATTGCTAAAGCATTACGCCTACAACCGTCTAACATCAAGGGACATTGGGAAGTTAGAAGTGGTATCAAAGGGTTCTTGGCCAGGTTTCTGTTTGAGAAGGCCCAAGAATGTTGGAACTCCCTTGACCTACAAGCCTTTGAAGAAGTTGTGGCCCTCCTTGTCTATGGATTGGTTTTGTTCCCGAATCCCAATCAGCTTATAGATATCAGTGCTGTCCAGATCTTCATGTCCAAGAATCCTATACCTACGTTGCTTGGGGACATCCTTCACTCATGTTACACTCGAACCATGAGAAAAAGAGGTGTTCTTATGTGCTGCACTCCTCTTCTGGGAAGGTGGTTTATTTCGCACCTTCCACAATCAGTTTTGAAGAATGAGCGGGGTCTGAGATGGTCACAACGATTAATGACTCTTACACATGCAGATATACATTGGTGCTCTCGGTCCAGAGAAGATGTCACTATCATTGATCGTTGCGGGGAGTTTCCTAATGTTCCTTTACTTGGAATCAGAGGAGGTATTACTTACAACCCGTGCCTGGCTTGGAGACAGTTTGGTTATGCTCGGAGGGACGGCCCTCATGACATGTTAATTCCTGACATAGTTTTTGACTTCGACAACGAGGCACAAGGACTTCGCCAGAGATTTATCAGAGCTTGGAGGATGCCCAACAAGATAGACAGCAAGACACTGGGGCATAGGAACTCCATCCCGTTGGAGCCTTATCTCAAGTGGGTACGAGCCCGCTCCCAGAAGTTAGTGATGCCATATCCTCACGTTCTCCCTGTGATCAAAGAGCCAGTTTTGGAAGGAGAGGTGTCCTACACCATTCAACATCCTGACATGCCTACATCCTGGGAGGAAATGCAGAAGAGTTGGATCCAGCTAAAGGAAGAACGGAATTCTCTTGAGTCCAGTCTACATGCTAGTGAAAAGAAGGTCTTGGAGCTCACCCGCCTACTGCACGAGGAAAGGAATCTCAACACTTACATTGCTCCAAAGAGGATGCGCAGTGTCTTTTGGGATTGATTTACTTTGTAATTTTTGCCCATGAGGCTTTGATGTACCAAAAAATTATTTCCTAATGATAACGTGTGTTCCTTTTTGTCTACAACAAATTTGAACTTTCGAACCCTTGAATGCATTGCATAAACACATATCATGCATCATGTGCATAGCAGGTACTCTTCTTTTCAGGTTGCTTAATGTTCTTCGCTGTTTATTTCAGCATCATGAACCCTGAATCATCTACCGAGTAGTCCATCAAGGCCCTTCAGGCTCAGAACGCCCAATTCCAAGAGCTGATCATGAGTCTGGCCCAAGGACAGGAGGAACTGAAGGCCCTGTTGGTCAAGAAGAAGAAGAAGAGAATTGTACTATTCAACACGGGCCGGAGGTTTGGTAACACACTGTAGAATGAGGTTGATCAAGCTGGTTCTTCTGTAGGAAAAGGCAGTCCCCAGGGGGGAAGAGTTCCTAGTCCGGTGGTCTCTGACAACGAGACTGATTTCAATGAGGAGCAGTATCCTCCAGCTGAAGACAAGTACAAGCAGTTGGAAGACCGTCTGAATGCCATGGAAATTCAACAAGTGCCTGGTTTGGATTTCGGAGACTTGGGTTTATCTTCTGGTGTGGTCATCCCACACAAGTTCAAAGCACCATCTTTCGTGAAGTATGACGGGGCATCCTGCCCAAAGCTACATCTCAGATCTTATGTGCGGAAGATTCAGCCATACACTGTGGACAAGAACTTGTGGATCCACTTCTTCCAGGAGAGTCTTTCAGGGACTCATCTAGAATGGTTCTATCAGCTGGATGGAACCAAGGTTCGTAACTGGGAGGAGTTGGCTACTACTTTTTACAAGCAGTATCAGTATAATGCCGACCTCGCTCCTACACGTACCCAACTCCAGGGTATGTCGCTAGGATCGGGAGAAGGTTTTAAAGAGTACGCGTAGAAGTGGAGGGACCTGGCTGGCAGGGTGCAGCCACCATTAACCGACCGTGAGCTAGTGGATATGTTCTTGGGGACCCTATCCGGTCCGTTCTTCAATCATCTCATTGGTAATTCATCTGCAGGGTTCACAGATCTTATTCTGACTGGGGAAAGGATAGAGGCTGGCATGAAATCAGGGAAAATTCAGAAGGGTGCGTCCTCAAGTTCTGAGAAGAAGCCTTTCAAAAAGGAAGCCAGTGTTGTGTATGGGCCTAGAAGGCAAAACAAACCAGAACGCCGCCAAGCTGTCAACGCGATGGTAATTGCAAAGCCTGCTGCCGCTCCTCGGCAACCTAACCAACCAAGGGGTGAGAGGACCAGAAGAGAATACACTCGGCTGAGTATGACCTTGTCACAAATCTTGCCGCAACTGCTATCGACCAACTTGGTAACCATCAGAGAAGCTCTGAAGGTTGTGAACACTACCTCTCCGAAGTATAATCCAAATGCCCGCTGTGCTTATCACTCCGATAGCCCGGGGCATTCTACTGATGACTGCTGGGCCCTGAGAAATAAGGTTCAAGACCTTATCGATGCGAAGGAAATACAATTTGAGGCGCCCGAAAGGCCAAACGTTGTGACCGCTCCTATGCCTCAGCATGGAGTAAATACCATTGAGGAGGACCTGTATGTTGTTTCCGTGGATGATGTTGCTACCCCTCTGTTGACTGTTAAGAGGAACCTGTTGTTGGCCGGTTTATTTCCGGGTTGTAGCAAGGGTTGCCTTCTGTGTGCCGTTTCCCCTGTTGGTTGTCTGTTGCTGAAGTCAGGCATCCAAAGTCTGATGGATAGCAAAGAAATTTTGTTCAAGAAGACCGTTGTTCCTTTTGTTCCTGTTGAAGAAGTATCTGTTGTCACCATCTTTAATAATCCTACCAAGGCTCCCCCGAGGAAGCCAGTCAAAATCATGTCTGTTGCACCCATCATTATTACTGTTCCGGGGCCTCTCCCCTATGAATCTGACAAGGCTGTCCCATGGCACTATGGGGCAGATGCGTATGTACTTGGAGTGAAGCAGGAGTTTAACACCAGTACAAGTATCAGTAACATCAATGGTCCAGCTAAAGTTACTCGTAGTGGCAGGCTCTTCTCGCCTGACATTGCGCCACCAGTTATCCGAAGACCTCTTATAATAACGCCTGCAAGTGCGCCTGTTTCCACTTCTGATCCGGTTTCTACCCCTGCCGCCGAGTCATCTGACACTCGGGGCAAAGGGATTGATGATGAGCCTTCCCGGATGGAGGCACCGAAGACTGTGAATGTTGAAGCCTCCCAGCAAGAGATGGAGGAAATTCTTAAGATAATCAAGAATAGCGACTTCAACGTCATTGAGAAACTGGGGCATACCCCCTCCAAGATCTATATGCTATCATTGCTGCTGTGCTCAGAGGCCCACGCCAAGGCCCTGATTTCATTTCTAAAGATGGCCCATGTGCCACAAGAGACATCTGCAGATCAATTCACTGACTGTGTGGCCAATTTGACCGCTGACAATGGTTTGGGTTTCTCGGATGTTGATCTTACCGCTAAGGGAAAGAACCACAATGATGCCTTTCATGTCTCCATTGAATGCAGGGGCACTACTCTCACACACGTGTTGGTGGACACCGGTTCTTCGCTGAATGTATTGCCTAAGAAGGCCTTAGACAGGTTGGATTGTGAGGGCCTGGAGTTAAAGCCTAGCAACATCATTGTCTGAGCCTTTGACGGGTCGAAGAGGATGGTACATGGTGAAGTGGATATTCCGATTCGTGTTGGTTCCCAAGTCTTTGATTCAACGTTCTATGTGATGGACATTCGTCCATCTTATTCCTGTTTGCTGGGTCGACCTTGGATTCACAAAGCTGGGGCTGTGACCTCCACTCTACACCAGAAGCTCAAGTACCCTGTTAGAGGGAAGATTGTTACAGTGCAGGGGGAGGAAGAATACATGGTTAGTCATCTGAATTCCTTCCGGTATATTGAGATGGACGGGGAGTTTATTGAAACCCCCTTTCAACATTTTGAAGAGGTACCTCCAACATTGGCAGCAATAGAAGCAGTGACTGAAGAGGGTTCTCCTTTGAAGATGGCCTCCTTAAAGGACGCCCGGGCTGTAATTGAGAAAGGTGAATGTGCTAACTGGGGCAGGCTCCCTGATTTTACTCCTAAGACTGACAAGTTTAGGCTGGGTTTTACTGCAGAGGCTCAGAGGGTTGTACGCAAAGCTAGGATCGGAAGACCTCCCGTGTTCATCACCAACCCGGGGGTGAATGCTATTGAAGGCGATGCGGAGGAATCTGAGTTTGATAGCTGGATCTACCCGACGACTGATGGTGGACTGACCAATTGGACCGCAAAAGACCACATACCTGTTACTTTTGTTACGCAGTAATGAATTCCTTTGTTTCTTTAATTTGTAATAAACAATAAATTGAAACTTTATGGCCCGGTGTCTTACCCGGGGCACCGTGGCTTCATTTGTAAGGGCTTATTACCTGTCATTTCCATATATCATGAATAAAGACATTAGACGTTTTTCGCATTTCAAATCTTGTGCTCCCTTTCTTTCTTTCTTTCTTTATATATTGCAAAACAGCTATATTTACATACACTCACTCATACAGGTTTCAATCCACTCTAGATCTCACTGGTAACGACTCTGCTACTGCCAGTTATGACTTCGAAAATCCGATCAACTTAGCCGAAGACGAAGGTGAAGATGATTGCGAAGTGCCTGGTGAGCTTACAAGACTATTACTCCACGAAGAGAGGGTCATTCAGCCACATGAAGAGCCAGTGGAAACAGTAAATCTGGGTACTGAGACAGATAAAAAGGAAGTCAAGATTGGTGCCAATCTAGAGCTCAGCATGAAACAACGGTTGGTTCAGATGTTGCATGATTATGTGGAGATCTTTGCATGGTCCTACAAAGACATGCCTGGGTTGGATACTGACATTGTGGTCCATCATTTGCCTACCAAGGAAGACTGCCCTCTGGTTAAGCAAAAGGTCTGCCGTATGCGTCCAGAGATGTCCAAGAAGATCAAAGATGAGGTTATGAAACAATTCGATGCCGGTTTTCTGGCAGTGACTTCTTACCCTCAGTGGGTTGCCAATGTGGTTCCAGTACCGAAGAAAGATGGTAAGGTCAGAATGTGTGTCGATTACAGGGATCTGAACAGGGCAAGCCCCAAGGATGACTTCCCTCTACCTCATATCGACGTTCTTGTTGACAATACTGCTCAGCACAAGGTGTTCTCCTTCATGGATGGTTTTTCAGGTTATGATCAGATCAAGATGGCTCCTAAAGATATGGAAAAGACTACCTTTGTTACTCAGTGGGGCACCTTCTGCTATAAGGTCATGCCATTCGGGTTGAAAAATGTTGGGGCAACCTACCAGCATGCCATGGTTGCTCTATTTCATGACATGATCCATCATGAGATTGAAGTGTATGTCGATGATATGATTGCAAGGTCCCAAAATGAGGAGGAACACCTTGACCATCTGCAAAAGCTGTTTGACCGTCTGAACTTGTACAAGCTGAGGTTGAACCCAAACAAGTGCACCTTTGGGGTAAGATCTGGAAAGTTGCTAGGCTTCGTCGTAAGTGACAAGGGTATTCAAGTGGACCCTGCCAAGGTTAAAGACATTCAAGAGATGTCGGTTCCCAAGACAGAGAAAAAGGTCAGAGGCTTTCTAGGACGTCTGAATTACATTGCTCGATTCATCTCGCACCTAACTGCTACCTGTGAACCAATCTTCAAGCTGCTGAAGAAAGATCAGGTAGTACGTTAGAACGATGACTGTCAGGCCGCTTTTGACAGAATCAAAGAGTATCTCCAAGAACCACCCATTCTTATGCCACCGGTTGAAGGGAGACCTCTGATATTATACCTGACAGTACTTGAAAACTCAATGGGGTGTGTGCTGGGGCAGTATGACGAGTCTGGCCGAAAAGAGCACGCCATTTATTACCTTAGCAAAAAGTTTACCGACTGTGAGACCCAATACTCACTGCTCGAGAAAACTTGCTGCGCTTTGGTATGGGTTGCTCGCCGGCTGAGACAGTATATGTTGTCTCACACTACTTTGTTGATTTCAAAGATGGATCCAATAAAGTACATATTTGAAAAGCCTGCTCTGTCTGGGAGAATAGCAAGATGGCAAATGATCTTGACAGAATACGACATCCAATACACGACTCAGAAAGCTATCAAAGGAAGTGTATTGGCAGACCACTTGGCACACCAGGCAGTGGACGACTACCAATCAATGAACTTTGAGTTTCCAGATGAGAACATCATGATAGTGACTGATTATGAAGTACCTGGACCGGATGAAGGACCTGAGGAAGGATCCCGATGGTCTATGCACTTTGACGGAGCCTCCAACGCTTTGGGTAACGGCATTGGCGCTGTGATCATATCCCCTCAAGGCACTCATACTCCACTTATTGCCCGGCTATGTTTCAACTGCACCAACAACATGGCGGAGTATGAGGCATGCATCATGGGTCTTCCAGCTGCGATTGACTTAAGGATCAAGTTTCTGAGTGTCTTCGGAGATTCCGCTCTCGTGATCAATCAGATCAAAGGTGAGTGGGATATGAAACACCCAAATCTTATTCCTTACAGAGAATGTGTGTTGACAATGATCCCCCATTTCACGGAGATAACTTTTGAACACTTCCCAAGAGAGGAGAATCAGTTGGCGGATGCGTTAGCTACGATGTCTTCCATGTTCAAAGTCAAATGGGATAACGAGGCTCCCCGGATCATTATCTGGAAACTGGACGAACCGGCATATTGTTGTGATCTCGAGGCTGAGACAGTAACTGAAAAACCCTGGTATCATGAGGTGAAAAGGTACTTGGAAGATCAAGAATACCCTGAAGATGCATCCGTCAACGACAAGAAGTTTCTGAGAAGGTTCGCAGCAAAGTTCTTCCTTAGCAACGACATTCTGTACAAGCGAAACCACGATTCAACCTTACTGCGTTGTGTGGATAAGACTGAAGCAGAAAGGATCATGGCAGAGCTACATGAAGGTACCTTCGGAACACATTCCAGTGGACACACCATGGCAAAGAAAATCCTTCGGGCAGGATATTTCTGGTCCACAATGGAAGCCGACTGTTACCAGCATTCTCGGACATGTCATAAGTTCCATATATATGCGGATAAGGTGCATGTTCCTCCAGTTCCTCTGAATGTCTTGACAGCACCTTGGCCTTTCGCAATGTGGGGTATTGATATGATCGGCGAGATTAAACCTACGGCATCCAACGGGCATCGCTTCATCCTGGTGGCGATTGATTACTTTACAAAGTGGGTTGAAGCAGCTTCCTATGCTACAGTAACCAAGAACGTGGTGGCACGGTTCATTCGGCATAACCTGATCTGTCGATATGGCGTCCCAGAAAGGATCATTACGGACAACGGTACCAATCTTAATAACAAGATGATCACTGAGCTCTGCGAGCAATTCAAGATACAGCACCACAACTCTTCTCCCTACCGGCCGAAGATGAATGGGGCTGTAGAAGCAGCTAATAAGAATATTAAGAAGATTGTGCAGAAGATGACAGTGACCTACAAAGATTGGCACGAGATGTTACCGTTTGCTCTTCATGGATACCGTACCTCAGCAAGAACGTCAACCGGGGCAACTCCCTTTTCCTTGGTATATGGCATGGAGGCAGTCTTGCCAATTGAAGTCCAGATACCCTCTCTCCGGATAATGAAGGATGCAGATCTGAGCGAAGATGAGTGGATCCAGACACGACTTGATCAGCTAAATCTAATTGACGAAAAGAGACTCGTTGCTATTTGTCATGGTCAAACGTATCAAAAACGGATGATCAGGGCATTTAACAAGAAAGTCAGACCACATGAGTATCAAGTTGGGGACCTGGTAATCAAGCGCATCATTCTTCCTCAAAGTGATCCCAGGGGCAAATGGACCCCCACATACGAAGGGCCATTTATGGTTAAACATGTGTTCTCAGGAGGAGCCATGATTCTAACTACCATGGATGGTGACGACCTTCCTCACCCCGCCAATGCAGACATAGTAAAAAGATACTACGCATGATAAAAGACCCGCTAGGTTGACATACCTAGGCAAAAATTAGGGCTTCCCGAAGAACCAAAAGGGTTCGGGCAAAATGAGGGATGAAAGGAAAAAAATCTGTACACCCGGCAAGTCGAAAACTTGAAAGGGCGGCTTGGGCAAAAATGGGTATCCCGGTGGACTGAAAACCCGAAAGGGCGGTCCAGGCAAAAGTTAGGGATTAAAGCGTAATACTATGTCTCATTGGATCACCTTGCATCCAGAATCTGGTATCAACCTCAGGTTCAGACGGCATCGATCAATCAGCTTCATCTTCAACTAAGCAGCCAAGTGATGAGACGCTCGAAGATATAAAGGCGATAGCAGAGTTGGAACCCAGTGGGATTATTCTTTTCACATAGCTGTTTTGTTTTCCATTTTCACAAATTGTATAAACTCTGTTGTTCGGCGGCGTTCTCTTACTAGGACGTCAGCCTCTTGTACATAAACGCCTATTTACAGGAAAATTCAGAATCAATATAAATTCACTTTTCAGACAAATTGCCAATTATTTTCCTTTTTCTGTTTTGTTTTGCGAAGAACGTCCAATGTTCAATTTTTGATATATGCATTTGACACTAATTGCTAACTCATAAATATTCGCATGCGAAACAAAGGATTAATTACAGGTAACACTAGAAACAGGGGCAATAATGAGTTGTCTAAGCGGTCTAATTGCTCTGTCCACCAAGGTACCAAGGTAAGTTCAGCTGAAGAATGTAACCAAGATACCTTAATTCCCCAGAGAGTGAGCCAAGATTCAACAATTCTCTCCCAAGCAGCTGGTCTCCCATCAGCCCTGAACAAGGCACAGTGTTCCCAGTAAGTCAGCCATACTCTCCCCAAGCAGAGTTAGCCCACTGGCAGCCTTAAGGAAGTTGGGTATCCCCAGCATATCTCAACATTCCTCAACGGAGCCTACAAACATTCTTAACAAGCATCCCCGGCAGTCTTGATCCAAGACTGTTCCCCGGCGGAATACCAGACATTCAGTGGAGCCACTTCCCCAGTACATGTCAAAAATTTCCCCAGGAGAGTCCAGTCCAATTTGAAAAGTTTCCCCAGGAAAGTGGAATCCATCTCCCCAGCAGGAAGCTTATCCCCAGTAGATTTTGGAAGCTTATCACCTGCAGAGTACGAACGCTCCCCCGGCTTTATTCAAAGGTTATTTCCCCACAAGGATATAACTGGGTTATCCTCAGCCATTTGTCACAGAAAGATCATCCCTGACGAAGTCTTCCTATCCCCAGCGGAGTTCATCAAGGCTTCCAACAAGCTTATCAATGGTATCCCTAGCGAAGTTATCATCAACATCTCAGCAAAGTGCTCTCTTTCCCCACAGAGCATTCCCCGCAGAGTAATCTATCCGCCAAGTTCATTCCCCAACGGAGTCATCTTCTCCTACCGGTATTCTTGCAACCATCATCCCCAGTGGAAATGAAGAACGCTACTCTTCAACATCAAGCCCAGGATTCAACTTCCCGGCACCCGTCAAGGATTTACTTTCCTAGACGAAAATACATTCATGAACATCACATCTTCATACATTATAGCATGCATATACGCATCATGAACATACAATTTCATTTATTCTAAGAACATCGCGCATGTCATACATCATGACATCGCATACAACTAACGTTTTGTATTTTCAGGACAAAGGGTAATACAAAGATGATTACTATCAACGGTCGCAACCAAAGATCTGATTCCTGTATCTCGCCAGGGTGTATCTGTTGACGACTGTGATCGGTGGATCTGGAACTGACTGTTTAACGCTGGTTCGCGAAATGTCGCGGAAGCAAGAGTCGCCACCGTCTTTTATTTTCTCCAATTGGAAAGGACAAAAGCACAGAAAAATTCCTTTAAAGAGATTGCTCTCGGTTCGGGAGGTAGGTTATAGAAAGGGAAGGTGTTAGCACCCTTTCTATCCATGGTTATCCATGGGCTCTTAGATACTTGCTCAATGTGTTTTCAAAATTGTTTGTTTGCTTTTCAATGTGGGTTTAAAAAAGTTTCTTTGAAAAATTTCAGTTCGACTCGTACGTCAGAGTGTTTGAAAAATTTGCTTTGAAAGCTTTTGAAAAAGTGTCAGTGTGAAAAGTCCTTTTGAGTTTGTTTTGAAGAGAGCAAGTATCCTTGAGAACCTACCTACCCTAAGGAATTCGTCTGTGTAAATGTCCCTAAAAGTAGTGCCATCCCACCATTGAGAGGTAGGTAGCACCACCGTTGGAGGTGTTCGGGTCAATTCGAGGTTCGGGACATGGTGATCACCAGAGCAATGGGAAGACACCTTAGAAGCTACCCTCATGCCAGGTTCCCGGATCATGAGGACTTACTAAGACATCCTCTACTCGACGATCACCTTTCGAGGCAACAGTGAGGCGTACCCTAGGGGTGGTGTGTGCGGATTGTGTGTCATGTTTCAGTTATTTGTCTTGTCATGTTTATTGTGATCTACGCTTGATTTTATTTAGGACATTCATTCTTGCATGCATATTAACAATTATAAAGTTTGCGGAAAAATAAATCTACAGCTATTACAAATGGCGCGGGTCCACATCGCCAGAATTAAACCGGACCCGATTTGACTGAAAAAATAAATAAAGCGAAGTAAAAGTGCGAGAAGTTAAATTGTTACGAGGCTTTGGGACATGTACATAATTATAATTAGCGACAAAGTAAAATGCGCGATATTAATAATTAAAGCGACGGGCGTTGGACCCTTTTGCAAAATATTAAATTAATAAGGAATTAAAGTAAAAAATGAAAAATTAAATGTTTTTGGTATTTTTGTGTTTTTTAAGATTTAAAAGAAAAAGAATTTATTGAAATTAAAAATTAAATGCTAAACCCTAGTTCTAATGTTTTTTTAATTTATTGCGAAAATATTAAGTTTTAACCTAATTTAAATCTAAGTTAATTTACATGCAAAATTCAATTTATGAAAATAAATAAAATAATAATATTATGATTAAAAAAAAATTAACAATTAAACCTAAATTCTACATTTTTTTTATATTTTATGAAAAGAATTAAAATTGCAAAATCCTAATTAAACTAAATTTATTTACATGCATTTATAAAAATAATTAAAATAAATAAATATTATATTTTTTTTTTGCCTTTTCTGATTTTTTGATGTTTTTGTATTTTATTAAAAAAAAGCAATCAATTAATTAAACAACAATTAAAATAAAAATAATAATTAAAGCAAGAATAAAAAATAAGTAAAAAATAATAGTGAAGGCAAACCAGGGGGGGGGGGGGTAGCCCCAATATGGAGGTGTTGTTCAGCAAATCAGGCCCAATAAGCAATAGATCCATTTGACTTTCCCAGATCCCATATGGTGCGTTGACTAAGGCATGATGTATTCCTTGAATCTTGGCCTTTTGATCTGATTCCACTAAGCACGTGGACATCTGGATGATGGTGGTATATCATGTACTCCACTACAAACGCTGCATAGGAACACTTATGGCAAAATAATATTGAAAGTGCACAGACCTGGGATTCGAACCCAGGTCTTGGACGTGGATGCCTTCTTCGCTTGCCAACTGAACCATGTTAACACGTTTGTCATATAATAAACAAATAAATATTATAAAAAGAAACGAAAGCGTTAGTGGAAGGGCGCGCGAAAATTTAAAACTGGCCAATCGCTGCTAGACAACACATCATCTCCTTCGTTGTTTTCATTTTTTTTCTGAAACACAAGCCTATGGAAACGGTTTTCATGCGTGGTTTTAGAGGGGTTTCAAGAAAATAGCGATTAGGCTATCCTTGAATATAAATCCATCGCGAATAGTGCTTCTTCTTCGTCTAAGCTTGCTGAGTATGACTATCATGGTCTGGAAGGCTAATTTTACAGTATTGTAAAAGCCCTAAAATCACAACCTGAAAACCCTAAAATATGAACATGGTGAAATCGCGTATGGTCAACAAAACAACAATCAAACACAATGGTTAGCTTGGAAACTTTGTATGGAACATGAATATACAATTAAAATGCAATGATCATGCTTCAAAACCAAAATACGATTAGGCAATTTTCTGGGTACAGTTCACGTTCAATGTACCAATTCTGGAAGCTTTGTTCGTTGTTCTTGATTGGTACACGTTCAGAGTTACCCAAGGAAGCTAATGGGATCAAGATTGGGGCTTGAATCGTCCTCTAGAGTGCTTTTCAGTTTTGCACTTTTTTGCCAAAAACTCCAAGTTTGTTCAATGGTCTTTTGCGCAGCTTTCAGTCTCCTGGCCATTAGGGTTGATTCCTGATCATATAGTGAAGGCATTAGGTCAATAAAATTGAACAAAATCTCATGAATTCAATGATTTTCATATTTGATTTTGTAAGATCTTTTCATATCTTTTTTCATGTGGAATTTTATGTCAATTAGCTCCAATCAACCAAATCTTGCCATAATTGACTAAGCACGAGATATTGAGAGTAGAATGTGCACAAAAAGATTTTTTTAGGTCAAATTTATATTTTCTACATATTTAAATGATTTAAATGAATTAATATTAATATAAATTCAAATAAATAATTAAAAATTGAGAAAATACTTCCCCTTGGGCTTAATGGTCGTGCATAGGCTTGGCATGAAGAAATTTGGAAGAAAAATGGGCCCATTAGCATTTTTGGATCATTTGCATCAATGTTGACTTTTCAAAATTCCCAAAAATTTCCCAACTTCCACAAGGCATAACTTGCTCAATTTTTAAGCTTTTCACATGTTCTTGGACATTTTGGAAAGGTCTTTGAGTCCTTTAACCAATGCCTTTGGTCCCATGTCATTTTGATTTACCAATCTCAAGTTATGGCCTTTGACTTAAAGTCCCTTTTTGTTGACTTTTGAAAATGACCTATAATGTTGAAATTGATAACTTTTTGTGAGAGCATTTCTTGGACTTTGAATATGAAGATGAGTTGTAGGAAATGTCTTTCTCTTCAAAATGAGCTTTGGATGGAAATTTTCTGATAATCCATGTGAAAGTTATGCCCTGGTCAATTTCAGTTGACTTTTTCAGCTGTCCAAATATAGTAACTTTTGCATCTTTGATGATTTCTGAGCCAAATTTTGAGAACCATGATCAAGCATTGATCAAATGATGTTTGTGGCTTCCAAATGGTATGTTTGACCAAAAATTTGAACTTTTGACTGTCAAATGACCATTTTGCCCCTACAGTTGACTGTAGTGCAATTTAGGGTTTTGACTGTGCAATTTTGAGCTGAATGCCTTGAAACTTAGTATGAGGATACTTGACCATCTTTGTGAGCATATGAGACTTGATTGGGCCTTTGAAAACTTCCTTTCTTTGATCAGAACACAAACCCTAGTTTTGACTGTATAGGAGACAGTTGCACTGCACAACCCTTGGGGAATTTTGTGACTTGGCTTGGCAAATCTTGAAGAATATGGGAGGGCAAATTTTGGGGTGCAACAGTTGCCCCTGTTCAATCTTCTTAGACCTGAGGATGCAGATTGGCTGACGTGCCTTTCGTAATCCGATGGTAAAAGATGATTGGACACTAGAGTGCCCAGAAATTTGCGCTCACATAGTAGCAGTGATGATGGGGGAATGGGCTTATAGATGCCATTTGGAGATTGCTGGATAGGGTGATGGGCTTATAGACGCCATCTGGATGTTGATCGCGTAGGAGATTCCTTAGCGAGAACCTGCATACCTGCAAAACAGAAAAATGAGTACCTGACACGTTGCAGGAGCTGATTTTAGATGCTTGGTATAGATATGTCCTGACTGGTTACAGGAGCTGAGTCTGGAGCTTCAAACGCTGATGAATGAACCGGGAATGGTTACTGCCTTAGCATGAATGATAAGAGAACCTTGGGTGACTTTAATCTCAACAACGCTCGTTGAGAAAAATCTTGATGGGAATTATTATCTTCGCAGTATTGGGCAGAGAACCATAGCCAATTATAATTTGAAAGGAATGATCACCTCACACTCATCGTCGGAGAGGGAAACATCTGAAAAGGGCTTACCACCTCACACACCGTTGGAGAGGGAACCATAGGAGAATATCACCTCACACTCATCGTTGGAGAGGGAAACATCTAGAAAAGGGATTACTACCTCACACACCGTTGGAGAGGGAACCATAGGGAGAATATCACCTCACACTCATCGTCAGAGAGGGAAACATCTGAAAAGGAAATCTGGAAGCAGCATCAGAACGTCACCATATCTGGATCATATCCGAAACTATATCGAGAAGGGAATCTGGAAGCAGCATCAGAACGTCACCATATCTGGATCATATCCGAAACTATATCGAGAAGGGAATCTGGAAGCAGCATCAGAACGTCACCATCTCTGGATCATATCTGAAGCTATATCTAGAAGGATATCTGGAAGCAGCATCAGAACGTCACCATCTCTGGGTCATATCTGAACTATATCTAGAAGGAAATCTGGAAGCAGTATCAGAACGTCACCATCTCTGGGTCATATCTGAAACTATATCGAGAAGGGATTCTGGAAGCAGTGTCAGAACGTCACCATCTCTGGATTATATCTGAAACTATATCGAGAAGGAACTCTGGAAGCAGTATCAGAATGTCACCATATCTGGATCATATCCGAAACTATATCGAGAAGGGATTCTGGAAGCAGTGTCAGAACATCACCATATCTGGATCATATCCGAAACTATATCGAGAAGGAATTCTGGAAGCAGTATCAGAACGTCACCATATCTGGATCATATCCGAAACTATATCGAGAAGGAATTCTGGAAGCAGTATCAGAACGTCACCATATCTGGATCATATCCGAAACTATATCGAAAAGGGATTCTGGAAGCAGTGTCAGAACGTCACCATATCTGGATCATATCCGAAACTATATCGAGAAGGAATTCTGGAAGCAGTATCAGAACGTCACCATATCTGGATCATATCCGAAACTATATCGAGAAGGGATTCTGGAAGCAGTGTCAGAACGTCACCATATCTGGATCATATCCGAAACTATATCGAGAAGGAATTCTGGAAGCAATATCAGAACGTCACCATATCTGGATCATATCCGAAACTATATCGAGAATGAATTGCGATTAGTTGATAGTAGTCATTTTTGTATTGATCTTTTTCCTGAAAAGGCGAGACATAATTGGATGCAAAATCATGATGCATGAATTGTATGTCTTCAAAATCAATGAGATTCGTGTAGTATGATGCATATGCATGCTATAATGATGTATGTGACGTTTTATGAATGTATATTTGTCTAAGAAAATAAATCCTTGACGGGTGCCGGGAAGTCGTATCCTGGGCTGATGTTGAAGAATAGTTGCAAGAATTCCCATAGACGAAGATAACTCCGTTGGGGAATAAACTTGGCGAATGGAGGATTCTGCGGGGAGAAGAAGATATTCTAGCGACCATGCTGGGAAGAAATACTCTGTGGGGAGATGCTTTTGCTGCATTGTTGAGGATGACTCGCTGAGGATACCTTGCTGTATTGGAAGTATGAACGGACTTCGCTGGGGATAAGAAGATTCTGTCGACGACGCTCTTTCCGGGGCTTTTGGCTGAGGATAACCCAGTTATATCCTATTGAGGAAATAACTCTTTGAATAAAGCCGGGAGACACGTTCGTGCTCCGTGAGGATAAGCTTCCCGAACCGTCTGGGGATAAGCTTACTGCTTGGGGAGATGTATCCCAACTTTCCTGGGGAAACTGGATGGGACTCTCTTGGGGGAGTATTGAATTGTATTGGTTATGTTCTTCAACGGAACTTACCTTGATACCTTGGAGGATAGAACAATCAGACTGCTCAGACCAACCTTTATTGCCCCTATTTCTATGGGGGAGGCACTTGTGGGGTGCTGATAGTTGTTGAGGGTCAAACCTTCTTCTGGTAGGCAGATGATAAGATGACGGGACATAGTCGTACGCTTTGATCCCTAACTTTTGCCTGGACCGCCCTTTCGGGTTTTCAGTCCACCGGGATACCCATTTTTGCCCAAGCCGCCTTTTCAGGTTTTCGACTTGCCGGGTGTACAGATTTTTCCATTTCATCCCTTCATTTTGCCCGAACCCTTTTGGTTCGCCGGGAAGCCCTTATTTTTGCCTAGGCATGTCAGCCTAGCGGGTCTTTGATTATGCGTAGTATTCTTTCGACTATGTCCATGTTCTTAGAATGCAGGGAGGTGCCCCTGGCTGTTTATGTTGCCATGTTACCGGAAGATGTCTGATCATGCAAGATTCGTTGTTGAAATGCCCCAAATGACTTAGGCGGAGATTTGCCCCTGGCTGTTTGGCCTTTTGAGAGATTCTCCGAATCTTGACTGAATTGCCCCAGATGATGGACAATAGTCATACCTGCCCCTTGATTGGAAGTACTTCTGTTCATTAGACTTTCGTCATGCGAATTTCTATGTTGTTCAAACAAAAAGTCATATGCAACAAAGTTATGTTAAAAATGCAAAGCTTATGTCTGTCTTGAAGATTTTGAAAATGCATTCTTTTTCATAAAACAAGTGGATGTTTGTAAAACGTGATGTCAACTCGTTATTTTACCGCAAGCCTTAAGGAGTCAGGATACCTTTCGTAACAGTATGCTTTCGAACTAACCCATGCTTCAGCTAGGACTTTTAAGGGTTATAACGTGGCCTGGTTCACGGTTTAAGAAACAAAGGATAAAGGCTCAAATTATTTGTACCCACCCGTTCTTCGTGATGTTCTCCAAACCTAAACTCAGTTGATCATACGTTAGACCTTGTTTGAGTCTTTGCTCTGATTTTCCGGTGATGATTCGGATATTGCTAACTTATTTTGAATAGGCAGTCATTCCTTTTTGTTGAGGGTTTGTAAGGCCTCTTTCTTGTCTGATTTTTGTTATCCCTTTCTTTTTTTGCCTGAACTGTTTCCTTTTTTGGAATTACAGTCAGCGGGATGCCCCAGTTTTGTAAGTCTCCTTCATGGGTTTTGACTTATTGGGCTTTTATTTTGAGAAGTAATGACTGCCTCTCTTTATTGATTATTCAGAACCATCACTGTCTTTCCTCGTTTTGTAAGGACTTCTTTTGATGCTGTTCATTATGCACTTGGATCAACTGAGAGACTACCCTGCCCCAGGTTATGATTAAGGGTTTTGATTTTCGAAAATAAAAACTCCTACTTCTTTGGCTCAGAGGGTTTGACGAGGGATTATCATCCTTATAACTCCAGTGTTTAGGGATTTGAAACAATGTCTGTACTTCATCAGCGGGGTCCGTTCAAAAGCATACTGTAATGATTGTGGTATCATTTTCGTCATCCTCCCTCAAGAGGCTTAGAATTTATTAACCAAGAGTTGATCATCAGAAAAAATATGAAAAGAATTTTGAATATAATGAGAACAATTATATTAATTCCCAAAACAGACGTATGCGATGCATTGATAACATAAAAGAGTTTGCTATGACATTAATCGTTTGTATAAGCAATGAAAAATACAACTCAAAATTCAAATAAACAAAAGGCTTCAATGATTGGGCAACGGAGCAGTGATTATGTTCGGAGTCTCTGGCACTTCAAACTGAATCTCTCCAGCGTCGATCATATCTTGAATCTTATTCTTGAGAGGCCAGCAATTGTCTGTAGTATGCCCCGGGCTATCTGAATGATATGCGCACCTATCGTTGGGATGATAGTTGGGTGCAGAAGTGTTCGGATTCCGAAGAGGAGCCCTTAAGGTGATCAGCCCTGCCTTCAACATTTGTTGCAGTGCTTGATCCAGCGACATGTTGAGTTTGGTGTACTGCCGTTTCTCTTTGCGTTGCTGCCCCTGTCCTTGTTGAGCAGGTCCAGGGTTGGAGATCTGGATTGCCCCGGTCTCATGACGGCTCTTTTTACCGTGCACAACATTGGATTCTTTCTTCCCCTGATGAGGCTTCTTATCAGAATGTGCGGCTTCTTGAATTTTCCCAGACCGGATGCCAGCTTCTATTCGCTCTCCAGTCAAGATAAGATCTGTGAATCCAGCAGACGAATTCCCAATCAGGTGGTTATAAAATGGACCAGACAAGGTCCCCAAGAACATGTCCACAAGTTCCCGATCAGTCAGAGGTGGTTGTACCCTTCCAGCAAGATCCCTCCATTTCTGCGCATATTCTTTAAAACCTTCACTTGATCCTAACGACATACCCTGGAGTTGGGTACGCGTAGGGGCAAGGTCGGCATTATATTGATACTGCTTATAGAAAGCAGTAGCCAACTCCTCCCAGTTACGAACTTTGGTCCCATCCAGCTGATAGAACCATTCGAGATGAGTCCCTGAAAGACTCTCCTGGAAGAAGTGGATCCATAAATTCTTGTCCACCGTATATGGCTGAATCTTCCGAACATAGGACCTTAGATGCAGCTTGGGGCAAGACGCCCCGTCATACTTAGTAAAGGATGGTGCTTTGAACTTCCGAGGGATAACCACACCAGTTGACAAACCCAAATCTCCCAGATCCATCCCAGGTGCCTGTTGCACCTCCATAGCCTTCAACCTGTCCTCCAGTTGTTTGTACTTGTCCTCAGCCGGAGGGTACTGTTCGTCGTCGAAATCTGTTTCATTGTCAGAGACCTCTGGACTAGGCACCTCTCTCTCATGGTGACTGCTTTCCCTCACAGATGGGGTTGTCCTCTCAGTTTCAGTCTGCGGTGTATTCCCAGATCTGCGTCTAGGGCTGAACAAAACAGTCCTCTTCTTTTTCTTGTCCTTCTTCAAAAGGAGAGCCTTCAGGTCTTGTTGCCCCTGGGTCAGATTCATGATCAGCTCTTGGAACTGGGCGTTCTGAGCCTGGAGGTCCTTGATAGTCTGCTCGACTGATGATTCAGGATTCATGACGAGCGGCTGAAATAAACAGCGGAGAAGGGTAAGCAACCTGTCTAAGGGATACCTGCAATGCAATGAGATGTATGATATGCATGCAATGTTTTCAAGGACCTCGCGGGGTAAACAGAGAAACTGTTAGAGTTGAGAACCGGTAACTTGATTGAAGGAACTTCATGTTGTTGAGAGTCCTTCTTCAAGGGTCAAAGGCTCACCATATCCAGTGGGTCATAGCCCCTGGCAACCTTGGCTAGAGGAAAATAAATCCTCTTTGCCCCTTGCTGGGATAATTGATTCACCATGACCTGCATCACAAGCCCTTGAGATCCTTGAAATGGGTTAGGATGTATGCAATGGTATGATGGTATGATGTCATGCTATGCATGGGGTGAAGTAGGTAAACCCTGTTATGAGTCCCAATTAAGGACTATAAACAAACCCTGCAAGAAATTCAGTATACTTTGTCATGAGTCCCAGTTAAGGACTATAAACAAAACCTGCAAGAGATCTAGTAAACCCTGTTATGAGTCCCAGTTAAGGACTATAAACAAAACCTGCAAGAAATTTGGTAAACCCTGTCATGAGTCCTAGTTAAGGACTATAAACAAGACCTGCAAGAAACTTAGTACCCTGTTATGAATCCCAATTAAGGACTATAAACAAGACCTGCAAGGAACCTAAGTAAAACCTGTCATGAGTCCCAATTAAGGACTATAAACAGAACCTGCAAGTGGTTAGTACACCCTGTTATAAGTCCCAATTAAGGACTATGAACAAAACCTGCAAGACATCAAGGGTCAGATAACAAGCATGCAAGTAGTCAAGTACGAAGGCACGCAAGTCACACAAGAGAAGCCCTTAGGGTTTAGGCCAGCATGGGGTCTAGGTATTACCCTCTTGAAGTTGGTGGGTTCAACCTGTCCTATTAGAAGTAACCGGGTTCTAAGGGTCCCAATATCACCGGACTGCTTTCATTGTTCATCGTTTCGATTTAGCCACTGAACTGGCGACCGAAATATTCCAGGAAAGCAACCCTCAATTGAGTGTAGTATCGAGTATCAACCAACCTCGGACTGCACCAAAGTCAGTTATCTCACTACCCTAAAGAGGCCAAGATAGTTCAATTAAGGTTCCTAAGGTCTGTTGATGCTTCATGACACCACGCGGAGGCCCCGTACTCTCCTTGACTGAACTCAAGGGTTACCGGTACACACCAAAGTGCCACATCAACGTAGCAGATTGTTTCAACCATGTCGGTATACCCCGCACAGTTCCCTCACAGCCTTGTTGCTACCTTCTAAGAAAGGTATCCCCCAGATCCGGGTTTAGGATCTATAGAACTCCCAAGCAACCCACAATTTAAAGCACACAAGGAAAACAATTGAAAACACAGTTATGAACTAGCCCTAAGGTACACCTCACTTTAAGTTTGCTTCCCCAGCAGAGTCGCCAGTTCTGTGATCGGTGGATCTGGAACTGACTGTTTAACGCTGGTTCGCGAAATGTCGCGGAAGCAAGAGTCGCCACCGTCTTTTATTTTCTCCAATTGGAAAGGACAAAAGCACAGAAAAATTCCTTTAAAGAGATTGCTCTCGGTTCGGGAGGTAGGTTATAGAAAGGGAAGGTGTTAGCACCCTTTCTATCCATGGTTATCCATGGGCTCTTAGATACTTGCTCAATGTGTTTTCAAAATTGTTTGTTTGCTTTTCAATGTGGGTTTAAAAAAGTTTCTTTGAAAAATTTCAGTTCGACTCGTACGTCAGAGTGTTTGAAAAATTTGCTTTGAAAGCTTTTGAAAAAGTGTCAGTGTGAAAAGTCTTTTTGAGTTTGTTTTGAAGAGAGCAAGTATCCTTGAGAACCTACCTACCCTAAGGAATTCGTCTGTGTAAATGTCCCTAAAAGTAGTGCCATCCCACCATTGAGAGGTAGGTAGCACCACCGTTGGAGGTGTTCGGGTCAATTCGAGGTTCGGGACATGGTGATCACCAGAGCAATGGGAAGACACCTTAGAAGCTACCCTCATGCCAGGTTCCCGGATCATGAGGACTTACTAAGACATCCTCTACTCGACGATCACCTTTCGAGGCAACAGTGAGGCGTACCCTAGGGGTGGTGTGTGCGGATTGTGTGTCATGTTTCAGTTATTTGTCTTGTCATGTTTATTGTGATCTACGCTTGATTTTATTTAGGACATTCATTCTTGCATGCATATTAACAATTATAAAGTTTGCGGAAAAATAAATCTACAGCTATTACAAATGGCGCGGGTCCACATCGCCAGAATTAAACCGGACCCGATTTGACTGAAAAAATAAATAAAGCGAAGTAAAAGTGCGAGAAGTTAAATTGTTACGAGGCTTTGGGACATGTACATAATTATAATTAGCGACAAAGTAAAATGCGCGATATTAATAATTAAAGCGACGGGCGTTGGACCCTTTTGCAAAATATTAAATTAATAAGGAATTAAAGTAAAAAATGAAAAATTAAATGTTTTTGGTATTTTTGTGTTTTTTAAGATTTAAAAGAAAAAGAATTTATTGAAATTAAAAATTAAATGCTAAACCCTAGTTCTAATGTTTTTTTAATTTATTGCGAAAATATTAAGTTTTAACCTAATTTAAATCTAAGTTAATTTACATGCAAAATTCAATTTATGAAAATAAATAAAATAATAATATTATGATTAAAAAAAAATTAACAATTAAACCTAAATTCTACATTTTTTTTATATTTTATGAAAAGAATTAAAATTGCAAAATCCTAATTAAACTAAATTTATTTACATGCATTTATAAAAATAATTAAAATAAATAAATATTATATTTTTTTTTGCCTTTTCTGATTTTTTCATGTTTTTGTATTTTATTAAAAAAAAGCAATCAATTAATTAAACAACAATTAAAATAAAAATAATAATTAAAGCAAGAATAAAAAATAAGTAAAAAATAATAGTGAAGGCAAACCAGGGGGGGTAGCCCCAATATGGAGGTGTTGTTCAGCAAATCAGGCCCAATAAGCAATAGATCCATTTGACTTTCCCAGATCCCATATGGTGCGTTGACTAAGGCATGATGTATTCCTTGAATCTTGGCCTTTTGATCTGATTCCACTAAGCACGTGGACGTCTGGATGATGGTGGTATATCATGTACTCCACTACAAACGCTGCATAGGAACACTTATGGCAAAATAATATTGAAAGTGCACAGACCTGGGATTCGAACCCAGGTCTTGGACGTGGATGCCTTCTTCGCTTGCCAACTGAACCATGTTAACACGTTTGTCATATAATAAACAAATAAATATTATAAAAAGAAACGAAAGCGTTAGTGGAAGGGCGCGCGAAAATTTAAAACTGGCCAATCGCTGCTAGACAACACATCATCTCCTTCGTTGTTTTCATTTTTTTTCTGAAACACAAGCCTATGGAAACAGTTTTCATGCGTGGTTTTAGAGGGGTTTCAAGAAAATAGCGATTAGGCTATCCTTGAATATAAATCCATCGCGAATAGTGCTTCTTCTTCGTCTAGGCTTGCTGAGTATGACTATCATGGTCTGGAAGGCTAATTTTACAGTATTGTAAAAGCCCTAAAATCACAACCTGAAAACCCTAAAATATGAACATGGTGAAATCGCGTATGGTCAACAAAACAACAATCAAACACAATGGTTAGCTTGGAAACTTTGTAAGGAACATGAATATACAATTAAAATGCAATGATCATGCTTCAAAACCAAAATACGATTAGGCAATTTTCTGGGTACAGTTCACGTTCAATGTACCAATTCTGGAAGCTTTGTTCGTTGTTCTTGATTGGTACACGTTCAGAGTTACCCAAGGAAGCTAATGGGATCAAGATTGGGGCTTGAATCGTCCTCTAGAGTGCTTTTCAGTTTTGCACTTTTTTGCCAAAAACTCCAAGTTTGTTCAATGGTCTTTTGCGCAGCTTTCAGTCTCCTGGCCATTAGGGTTGATTCCTGATCATATAGTGAAGGCATTAGGTCAATAAAATTGAACAAAATCTCATGAATTCAATGATTTTCATATTTGATTTTGTAAGATCTTTTCATATCTTTTTTCATGTGGAATTTTATGTCAATTAGCTCCAATCAACCAAATCTTGCCATAATTGACTAAGCACGAGATATTGAGAGTAGAATGTGCACAAAAAGATTTTTTTAGGTCAAATTTATATTTTCTACATATTTAAATGATTTAAATGAATTAATATTAATATAAATTCAAATAAATAATTAAAAATTGAGAAAATACTTCCCCTTGGGCTTAATGGTCGTGCATAGGCTTGGCATGAAGAAATTTGGAAGAAAAATGGGCCCATTAGCATTTTTGGATCATTTGCATCAATGTTGACTTTTCAAAATTCCCAAAAATTTCCCAACTTCCACAAGGCATAACTTGCTCAATTTTTAAGCTTTTCACATGTTCCTGGACATTTTGGAAAGGTCTTTGAGTCCTTTAACCAATTCCTTTGGTCCCATGTCATTTTGATTTACCAATCTCAAGTTATGGCCTTTGACTTAAAGTCCCTTTTTGTTGACTTTTGAAAATGACCTATAATGTTGAAATTGATAACTTTTTGTGAGAGCATTTCTTGGACTTTGAATATGAAGATGAGTTGTAGGAAATGTCTTTCTCTTCAAAATGAGCTTTGGATGGAAATTTTCTGATAATCCATGTGAAAGTTATGCCCTGGTCAATTTCAGTTGACTTTTTCAGCTGTCCAAATATAGTAACTTTTGCATCTTTGATGATTTCTGAGCCAAATTTTGAGAACCATGATCAAGCATTGATCAAATGATGTTTGTGGCTTCCAAATGGTATGTTTGACCAAAAATTTGAACTTTTGACTGTCAAATGACCATTTTGCCCCTACAGTTGACTGTAGTGCAATTTAGGGTTTTGACTGTGCAATTTTGAGCTGAATGCCTTGAAACTTAGTATGAGGATACTTGACCATCTTTGTGAGCATATGAGACTTGATTGGGCCTTTGAAAACTTCCTTTCTTTGATCAGAACACAAACCCTAGTTTTGACTGTATAGGAGACAGTTGCACTGCACAACCCTTGGGGAATTTTGTGACTTGGCTTGGCAAATCTTGAAGAATATGGGAGGGCAAATTTTGGGGTGCAACAACGACTAATACCAGACTCAATTCCTGTATCCTGCCAGGGCACGTCTGAAGAGTTCGAAGATCCGATTCCTGTATCTTGCCAGGGTGTATCTGTTGACGACTAACATTGCCAGACTCGATTCCTGTATCCTTCCAGGGCACGTCTAAAGAGTTCGAAGATCCGATTCCTGTATCTTGCCAGGGTGTATCTGTTGACGACTAACATTACCATACTCGATTCTTGTATCCTGCCAGGGCACGTCTGAAGAGTTTGAAGATCTGATTCCTGTATCTTGCTAGGGTGTATCTATTGACGACTAATTCCAGACTCGATTCCTGTATCCTGCCAGGGCACGTCTGAAGAGTTCGAAGATCCGATTCATGTATCTTGCCAGGGCACATCTACATAAAGAGTTTGAAGATCAACTCATGTAACAGGCCAGGTAATTATTTTTTTAGGTACGCAAGTTCTCGCTAAGGAACCTCTTACGCGATCGACACCTAGATGGCATCTATAAGCCTATCCATATACCAACAGCCTCCAAATGGCATCTATAAGCCCATTCCCGACAAAGTTCTATCACATCTCCAGATGGCATCTATAATCCCATCCTCCTATCCATCAGTCTCCAAATGGAATTTGCAAGCCCATTCCCTGCATCATACTGTTAACACTCTACTATGTGAGTGCAAATTTCTGGGCACTCTAGTGTTCAATCATCTTCCACCTTCGGATTACGAAAGGCACGCCAGCCAATCTACATCCTCAGGTCTAAGAAGATTGAACAGGGGCAACTGTTGTACCCCAAAATTTTCCCTCCCATATTCCTCAGGATTTGTCAAGATCAACCTCCAGATGATTCAAAATCCCTCAAGGGTTGCACAGTCCAATTGCCTCATAACACAGTCAAAATTAGGGTTTTGGTTCTGGCAAAGAAATTGAGGTTTTCAAGGGTCCAATCAAGTCCCACATGCCCATATACATTGTCAAGCATTCATATGCCAAGTTTCAACACTCACAGCATCAAGTTGCACAGTCAAAAACCCTAAATGCTTCACAGTCAACTACAGGGGCAAAATGGTCATTTGACAGTCAAAAGTCAAACATTTTGGTCAATATCTTATTTTGAAGCCACAAACATAATTTGATCAATTCTTGATCATGATTCTCAAAGAATGGCTCAAAAAGTCTCAAGATGCAAAAGTTTCTATTTTTGGACAGCTGAAAAGTCAACTGCAAATTGACCAACGCATAACTTCTTCATGGTTTATCAGAAAAATTCCATCCAATGCTCATTTTGAAGAGAATGACATTTCCTACAACTCATCTTCACACTTCAAGTCCAAGAAATGCTCTCACAAAAAGTTATCAATTTCAACATTATAGGTCATTTTCAAAAGTCAACAAAGAGGCACTTTAAGTCAAAGACCATAACTTGAGATTGGTATATTAAAATGACATGGTACCAAAGGAATTGGTTAGAGGACTTCAAGACCTTTCCAAAATGTCCAAGAACATGTTCATATCTTCAAAATTGAGCAAGATATGCCTTGGAGAAGTTGGGAAATTTTTGGGAATTTTTGAAAAGTCAACTTTGCTTCAAAAGCTTCAAAATTGCTAATGGGCCACAAATTCTTCCATGAATCATTACCCAAAGCATATGCACGACCCATTAAGCTCAAAGGGATTTATTTTCTTATTTTTAATTAATTAATTGAATTTTTAATCTTATTAATTCATTTAATTAAATTTAATCATGAGAAAAATATTAAACAATGGTTTTAAATCTTTTTTGTGCAGCAAATATCTTCCATATATGCAAGAGATTTCGTGCACCATCTCAACAAGGCCAAATCTTCCATAATTGGCATGATTTTCATGGCAAAAAGATTGGAAAAGATATGAGAAAATCAAATATTCAAAACTTTAATTCATGGACATTGGGCTTGGTTTTTTAACCAAATTCTGTTCACTTACATAGGCAAGACCTAATGGAATCAAGAGACACACGAGAAGCTGCTTAGAAAACATAGAACAAAGTTGCATTTTTTCATCAAAATTTTGGAATCTGAAATCACAGTTAGAGCACGATTCAAAGCCTAAAACCTATTCCAAACTCTTGCTGGACCTTCCAGGAATTGATTACAATCAAGAATACGCTTCCACACTCAAAGAAACGGTAGAACGGCATCGTGCTTGTCACAAACTTGTCCATTATCGTTTTTTAATTCTCATGCATTATTCATATGTTTTAAATGTTGATTCTTGCTAATATTGATGTTTTGAAGCTATTGGTGGCATTTAATTGAACCAACGACGCTTGTATCCCAATATGCCATTAAAGGATATTAGGTTTTCAGAGCTCCAAATTTAGGGGTTTTCACATATGGCAAAATTAGACCTTCAAATCGTGACATGAAGACGAATCCATTGATGACCTCGCGCTCAATTTATGTTAGAGCATGTGCTAATCGCTATTTTTCATGGCTGTGTTTAGTGGGGGTTTAAAACCCCCGCTATTTGTTTACATTACAGGTACAAAGATGAAGAAGACACTGAGGTGTCTGAGCGTGGTTGGACAATTTAAACGTTGGCGCGTTTTTTTGATTGTTTCAGCATAATGTTGTTTTTTATATATATTATTTGTGTTCCATTATATTAACAAAGAAACACGTTGGCTCAGTTGGTGGCTGAGGTGTCCTGCAGGTACTGGGACCTGGGTTCGATTACCAGGTACCCCATATACTTTATAATTTTTGTTGTAACGTGTTCATGTGCAGCATGCTCTCAACGTCCTACCATGCACACACACGCCCAGGCTTGCCACATACTCATGATGATCCATCTGAAGGCCAGAACGTGCAGTCCATGGTACACGCTAGTCAACCACTCCACACGCAAGCACAGAAAGTCAAAAAAGGCTTGGATTCTGATGGGCCAAATTGCTTCACAAAAACCTCCTAAATGGGCCTGATACCCCCCATGGTTTGCATTTTTATTTTTTTATTTTGATTTTCTTTTAATGCTTTTAATGTTTTAATTATTTCTTTTAATTCCATAAAATAAATTTCACAATAAAAAAATCAGAAACTAAAAATGTTTATTTTTTTTAATAATATTTAATTCACTATTAATTTATTTTGTAAATAAATGTTAATAAATAATTTAGTAAATTAGGTTTTAAAACTTTAATCTTTTTCTCCATAAATTAAAATATGTAGAAATTAGGGTTTTTAATATTCTCATCTTTTTCTTAAATAAATAATTTTCTCATTATTATTATTATTATTAATTATTGCTTTTGTAAATAAATATGTAAATTAATTAATTAGTGTAAATTAGGTTAACTTGAATATTTTCTTAAATAATTTAAAATAATTTAGAATTAGGGTTTCCTTGTAAATTTTTAAAATATCAAAAACATAAAAAACATTTCTTTCCTTTTATTAAATAATTAATGAACTTTTAATTTCAAAAGGGTCCAACGCCCTCGAACATTCTATTTTTATTCTTTTCGCACGTTATTTTATTTTCTTATGAATATTATGTAACTGCTCAAGCCATGTAATAGTAACTAGGTTTTACTTTCCGCATCTTTTATTAAAACGGGTCTTTGTAATTTGGCGATGTATAGACCCGCGCCTTGTAATAGCGTAGGATTTATCTTTCCGCATTTAAATTTCCGCACTTTTAAATTCTAAACTTTGCATGAAAGAATGTATGGCTAAATTAAAAACAACGCGTAGCTCACCATGTCATGATCCAAGATAAATATTAAACATGAAAACAACACACCAATTCACACACCACTCTTAGGGTACGCCTCACTGTTGCCTTGCCTTCGAAACGTGATCGTCGAGTATAGGACGTTTTAGTAAGTCCTTATGTCCATGATCCAGTTGCCTCGAAACGGTTGCCTCGGATTAAAAAAAAGGATCAATGGCATAAGGGTAGCTTCTAAGGTGTCCTATTGTTGCTCTGGTGACCACACTGTCCCTATAAACGAATTGACCCGAACACCTCCAACAGTGGTTCTACCTACCTCTCAATGGTGGGATGGCACTACCTTAAGTACATTTACACAGCCTAATTCCTTAGGGTAGGTAGATGACTCGTAGATACTTGCTCTATTTCAAAAACAAATCAAAAAATTCTTTTCACACTGACAATTTTCAAAAAGCTTTCAAAACAATTTTTTCAAACACTCTTGAGGACTGATACAAGAGTCACTCTGAAATCTTTAAACGAAACTTTTCCAAACCCACTCACAATTGAAAAGCGAACATTTTGAAAACACAATGAACAAGTATCTAAGAGCCCATGGATAACCATGGATAGAAAGGGTGCTAACACCTTCCCTTTCTATAAATCTACCTCCCGAACCGAGAAACTATCTCATAAGGAATTTTGCTGTGCTTTTGTCCTGTCCATGTTGGAGAAAATAAAAGACGGTGGCGACTCTTGCTTCCACGACATTTCGCGAAACCAGCGTTAAACAGTCAGTTCCAGATCCACCGATCACACTTCCCTCTATAAGTAATGTTTTATTAGTAGATGGATTAATGCATAACCTGTTATCCATAAGTCAATTAAGTGATACTGGTTATGATATAATCTTTAATCAAAATTCATGTAAAGCTGTTAGTCAGAAAGATGGGACTACCCTATTTAATGGAAAGAGGAGAAACAACATTTACAAAATCAAACTTTCTGAACTGAAAAGTCAGAATGTAAAATGTCGTATGTCTGTTAACAACGAGCAATGGATCTGGCACAAAAGATTGGGGCATGTTAGTATGAGAAGAATATCTCAGATTAACAAAATCAATCTGGTCAGAGGACTTCCTAACCTGAAGTTCAATTCAGATGCTCTGTGTGAAGCATGTCAGAAAGGCAAGTTTCCAAAACCAGCTTTCAAATCTAAAAACATTGTTTCCACCTCTAAGCCATTAGAACTTCTGCACATTGACTTGTTTGGACCAGTTAAAACTGCTTCAGTTAGTGGCAAGAAGTATGGGCTAGTAATCGTAAATGACTATAGCAGATGGACATGGGTAAAGTTCTTAAGACACAAGGACGAGTCACACTCTGTGTTTGTCACCTTCTGCTACCAAGTTCAGAATGAAAAGGATCTTAGAATCGTCAAAGTCAGAAGTGATCATGGTGGAGAGTTTGAAAAAAAGATTTTGAATCATTTTTTAATGACAAAGGCATTTTGCATTATTTCTCTTGTCCTAGAAATCCCCAGCAAAATGGAGTTGTAGAACGAAAGAACAGAATATTGCAAGAAATAGCCAGAACCATGATCAACGAGACTAACGTTGCTAAGATCTTTTGGGCAGAGGCGATAAAAACAGTGTGCTACATTCAGAATAGAATCTCCATAAGACCTATTCTGGAAAAGACTCCATATGAATTGTGGAAGAACAGAAAGCCCAACATTTCATATTTTCATCCATTTGGATGTACTTGCTTTATTTTGAATACTAAAAATTATTTGAACAAGTTTGACTCTAAAGCACAGAAGTGTATTATGTTAGGATACTCTGAACGCTCAAGAGGGTATAGAGTATACAATACAGAAACACAGATTGTGGAAGAATCAATCAGTGTTCATTTTGATGATAAGCTTGACTCTCAAAAGTCAAAGCAGAATGAAGTATTTGCAGGTATGGAAGTTGAATTCACAGGTACTGAAGACAAGTCATCTGAAGCTCTTAACAGAGACACTCCCTCAACATCAGAAAGAGGCACTGCAAGCAAACCAGCATCTTCTGTTGATCAACCTCAGAAAAGACCATCCAGAAGCAGCATGGATCATCCAGAAGAAACAATCTTAGGAAGAAAGGAAGATCCAATCAAAACAAGAGCCAGCTTCAGAAACTCTGAAGAATCCCTCATGGGACTTGTTTCTCTGATTGAACCATCCTCAATTGATGAATCACTTCTGGACAATGACTAGATTCTAGCAATGCAAGAGGAGCTGAATCAATTCACAAGGAATGATGTATGGGATCTAGTTCCTAAGCCAAAAGGATTCAACGTCATTGGAACAAAATGGGTGTTCAGAAACAAATTGAATGAACAAGGTGAAGTCATCAGAAACAAGGCACGATTGGTAGCACAAGGTTATAGTCAGCAAGAGGGGATAGACTATATAGAAACCTTTGCCCCAATCGCCAGAAAGTTTGCTGAGTGTATGCAGGCAGAATTTGAGATGAGCCTAATGGGGGAACTGAAATTCTTTCTGGGCATTCAGATCAATCAAACCCCAGAAGGAACTTACATTCATCAGAGCAAATATGTCAGAGAACTTCTGAAAAAATTTGATCTCTCAGAATGTAAGCCATCAAAGATTCCAATGCATCCCACGTGCATTCTGGAAAGAGAAGAGGTAAGCAAAAAGGTAGAACAGAAGGCCTACAGAGGTATGATTGGTTCTCTTCTTTATCTGACAGCCTCAAGGACTGATATTTTATTCAGTGTATGCATTTGTGCAAGATTCTAATCAGATCCTAGAGAATCTTACTTAACAGTTGTTAAGCGAATTTTCAAGTATCTGAAAGGTACTACTAATATGGGTTTGTTTTATAGAAAATCTAGTGATTACAGCTTAGTAGGTTACTGTGATGCTGACTTTGCTGGAGACAAAGTAGAACGTAAAAGTACTTCTGGAAGCTGCCAGTTTCTGGGAGAAAATCTGATCTCATGGTCCAGCAAAAGACAATCCACAATTGCTCTATCAACAACAGAAGCTGAATACATAGCAGCAGCTGGATGTAGCACACAAATGCTCTGGATGAAAAGTCAACTTGAGGACTTCCAAATTTATGAGAGTAACATTCATATACTCTGTGATAACACCTCTGCTATTTGCTTAAGTAAAAATCCAATTTTGCATTCTAGGGCTAAGCATATAGAAATAAAACATCATTTTATTAGGGACTATATTCAGAAAGGAATCTTAAACTTAAAATTTATTGATACAGACCATCAATGGGCTGATATCTTTACAAAACCACTTTCTGAAGATAGGTTCAACTTGATTCTGAAACATCTCAGCATGAAGCTCTGTCCAGAATAAAATTGTTTTAATTTTATATATTAACCTTCAGAATTGTGTTTATTTCTCTGTGAACTTCTGATCAATCCTCTTTCAGAATTTTAGAAATGCAGATTGTATCAGAATCTATTCATGAAGTTCTGAGCGCTTATGTTCAAGAATAGATGTGATGTTCACTCAAGCAAACAAGTGTCATCCAGTCATCAGCTGTTTCCTGAGGCAGAACACGCGTTCACACTTCTGAAAAGGCAAAGTGCTGATTGGATGCATTGAGACACATGTCATTGGTAACCGTTTAAGTATCTTTCTGAAATCCCCTAAAATTAGTTGTCATTTAATGCTAATAATCATGATTTATTTCTCTCTCTTAAGCGTTTATGTTTTCAAAAACTTTTTCGAAATCTATTTAAACACTTCACACCATTCACACACTTTTACCCTTACTTTCGTTTTCAATCATATTTCTGATTTATGTGTTTGTGTTCTTCCTTCTCAAGAAAACCCTTTCAAATTTCTGTTCAAAAAATCCTCGTGTGAATATGGCGTCTTCCAGCAGTCTCTCTTCAGGTTCCCAGAAAGATGCATCAGCTGAGCAATATGAGGTTCCTCTCAGAACGCTACTCACTCTAGTCAAGAACCTTGAAGTTCTGTCAAAGATTATAGTGGATTTCAACAGTTTGAAGGAAAATGGTTTTGATTTATCAGAAGAGATTCATGCTCAAGGATGGGAGAAATACTTTGACAGGTTGGTGGGTCTAACTTTTCCTATTTTGGTTAAGGAATTTTAGATTCACGCGTCTTCCTCAAATCACCAAGTCACTTCTTACATAATTGGGAAGAAGATTGTGATTACTGAAGACCTGATTGCAAGACTGATTGGGTACAATGGTGGTGGTATTCGCTGTATAGACATGGTTGAAAGGTGCTCAGATGTTGCTGTTATAGCAAGGGAAATTTTCACGCTGGAGCTTCCCTCCAGCAAGATAAGGGACCTGAAAGATAAGCACAGAATTTGGGCAAATATTATTCTGGGCTGTTTCAACCACAGGAAGCCTACAAGCTCTCCTGATTACATAAACATAGATCAGCAGTTTCTGATCTATTTTATCAATCAGAAGGTAAAGATTAATCTAGCTCATCTTCTGTTCAACCATCTGAGAACAAGCATCAAGGAGACAAGAGAAGACGAATGCACTAAAAGGGATTGGATACCCTTGGGAAGATTGATATCAGATATTCTGACTGAGAATAGGCTGATTAAACATTTGACAGAGGCACAAGAGATCAGCACCCTGGAACCTTCTGTTGGCAAGCAGCTGAATGCCAAGAATCTAAAGAAGATGAAGCTGATAGAGAACATTAAGAAGGAGCCCAGCTCACTCCTTTTGCTGACATCTCCAGCAGAAGAGTCCTTCTGGACGACTTCCCTATGTTCTCAGAGATTGACTCTAAGCCTCAAATCATTATGAGATATTTGGATGCTTGTAAAGCTGATGGTACAGCACCTAATCTAAACATTCAAGATCTTCAGCAGAAGGCACCAGAGGTTGTTCTGAAGAATACAAAGAAGAGAAAAGCTGCTCCAGAAGGATCATCTCAACAGACTCCAAAGAAAAGAGGTAATCCTATTTCTGTATCTGTTTTAGATTCAACTGTTGTTTCCACATCTATTCCTACTCCCATTCCAACACCAGCTGATATCCCAACACCACAAACCTTTGAAGATTTTGACATTGATTTTGACCCTTCTGAGTCATTAACCCTCAGAAGATCCTGCTCCAAACCACAAAATCCAAACACTGCAATCATACTAGAACCAGAACTTGCTCAAGTTCTTTCTGATATAGAACAACACTCTTCCGCTCCTGAAACAAATAATCCAAATCCACAACCAGAAATTCCCATTTCTCCACAACCTAACATTCCTCTTTCACCAATACCAGAAACTCCACTCTCTCCAATACCAGAACCAGAAATCCCACAACCTTCCTCTCCTCAACCAGAAAGTAATCCACCCTCTCCTCAACATACACATTCGCCACAACCTGAGATTCAAAACTCTGAGGCTCAAACATCTGAATCTCCTGAACCACAACCTTTGTCCATTCAATTGCCCTGTGGTACAACTGTTAATATGTCTCAACTTCCCTCTTCACCAGAAACAACTCCTCCAAACACCCCAGCAAGTCCAATCGTAATTTCTGACTCTCTCACTCCCTCACCTAAGAAAAATACAGAAAACCACAGCAAGACAGTCATTGATCTAACAGTCCTTGAACGCCTTGCTACAATAAACCAGAAAACTGCCATCCCTAAACCAAAACAACCAGATGTTGGTTCCAGCATTTTGAACTTTGAAACAGATATGCAGAAGTGGATCACTTCTTTGAAACAAGCAAGTCTGGAAGTGGTTGATCCTGCTGTATCAGATCATCTCTGGACTCAATTCAGAAGATGGGTATGTGCTGAAACCTTCAAGCTGCAAGACCAGAGCTATGGACAGGCTCAACAGAACTTCAGCAATCTGCTGAAGGAAGTGGAAGGTCCAGTTCTGAGCAAGCTGCTGAAGGAAGAAGTTCTCCATCTGGACAGTGAGCCTTGGTCTGAAAAGCGTCCAACATCTAAAGTTCAACCTGCAGAAGAACAGATAATTCAAGATGAAGACTTGGGTCAAGCAGAAGAAACTACAGAAAGCTATGAGAAGCAGCCTGTATCTGAAGATCCTCAAGGTTCCTCTCTTGACAGGCAGACTCTGGAAGATCTGAAGAGATCAGACATGCTGATGAATGAACGGATGGACAAGCAAGATATCAAGATTGATTCTATAGCAAACATGGTGGCTAAGCAAAACGAAACCAGTGAACAAATCAAGAGTATGTTGGAAGCTCTGTTCACACGACTTCCTCCTTCTTCTTAGATTTTTCTTATGTTTTCCTTGTTTTCTTTACATGTTTGTCTGTAATATTTTTACTTGTTCTAAACTATCATTGCTTCTGTTTTAATACAAACGTGTTTTGCTCTAATCTTTTCAACTCTGATTAACTATGCTTTTTGATAGCTGACAAAAAGGGGGAGAAAGAATGATATTTTTCAATAACGGTTTACTGAGACAAAAGTCTCAAACATTCTAACATTCTTATATATTTGAATGTCCTTGTTCTGAAAAGCTTACAGGTACAAGAATCTGAAGAACTCTGATAAAGCAAAATTCTGATGCTCAAAGAAAGGTTCAATAAAGTTCTGATACTCAAGGACTCAAGGAATCAAAGGGAAATAATCAACTCAGGGGGAGTTTTTCTCATCACTACTCATATATTTTTATTCCTTACCCTCTTAGCTCTGACACCTTTTACTCATTATCTGATTATCTCTGATACCGTTTCCTCTTTATCCTTAAACTCTGATACTTTCATCATTTTATTTTAATTGAAAAAATCTGGTTTTTGTCATCATCAAAAAGGGGGAGATTGTTAGAACATAGTTTGATTCTACAACCCTCAGTTAGAGTTTTGATGATAACAAAATACAAGATTAAATGAATTATGAGTTTTATATAAGACATAGATGCTACCTAAAATTATGTTGTGTATTTACAGGAAACTCTGATGGAATCAGCATCAGAATATCAACATCAACATCAGAAGATCAAACTGTGCTACGCTAAAGTCTGATGAACAGAATCTGCGTTTAACCTACTCTGACTCTGATCAAGATCCTAACTATGTCATCAGCATTCAGAAGCGCCAGAATAAGATAAAGCCAAGAACACTCTGATTTTCATTAAGCAGAACATTCTGAAGTGTCAATGTTACTGCATTCAAGGCAGATTAATTACCAACGGCTTTATTCCAAGACAAAGATCTTCTCAAAAAGGAAAGAACGTTATGAGCATTGAAATGGAATTATGGACTGCAACGTATCTATTCCAAGGATTATTTAAACAAATCAGTGAGAAGAGAAATGGCTAATACTCTACAATTCTCCTACACACATAAGCCAATCATCTTCGTCCTCACTCATTCAGTTTGCTAAAGCTCTCAAATGCTTACTCTATAGTTCTAGCATTCTAGTTTCATATAAGCTTCATTTTGTGTATTATCACAGTTGTGATATATAGTTTTTCTAGAAAACATCAAACACACATATTTGTTCATTTGTCTGTAAAAGAATTACCTTGAGAGAAATCGGTCTGTGGTTAGACTCAAGAAGGCTTTAGCAGATGTTAAAGCAGTTTTGTATTCAGTTGAATATAGTGGATTAAGACCTCGTTGGAGAGAGGCGAAATCAGCTTGACGGGTGGACTGGAGTAGTTTGAGATCAAAGGAACCAGGATAAAAATAACGTGTTGTCTGCATTTGATTTCAAGTTTTAACAATTCAACCCCCCTTCTTGTGTTTTTCACTTCTTCATTATTAAACCTAGAGAGTTAGAATGGTATGTCTGCCATTCGTGATCTGAAGGTGGAAGAGGATTGAACACTTAAGTGCCCAAAAATTTGCACTTGCCGGTGCATGAAGTAACATTGTTGGTTGATAGTATTGTTTGAATGGGCTTAAAGATGCAATTCGGAAAGATGATAGAATATCGTTGGGGATAGGCTTAAATATGCCATCCAAAGTAAATGTTGATAGGAGTATCAGAATGAGTCCATGCTCGACTTAATCTGATGGAACGAAAATTTCTGAAGAAAAATGCTTTTCAGAACGAAGGCCTTTAAGGAGATGCTTTTCAGAATTCAGTCTCTAAAGAGAGATACTTTTCAGAATTTAGTCTCTGAGGGAAATAATTTGGTCATGTAGATAGTCGCCTCATCCTATTTTAGGAATTAATCTACAATCTGTTCTTTGTTGGTAAACCCGTCTTATTTCGGTAATTCATACAACTTTGTCATATAGATAGTTACCTCGTCTTGTTTCGGGAATTAATCTTTGACCCGATTTTTTGTTAGTAAGCATGTCTTGTTTCAGGAATTCATATCTCATAGTCGTATAAATAGGTGCCCCGTTTTGTTTCGGGAATTAATCTGCGACCTATTTGAAAATTGCTGATGACATTCGTTTGCTCGCAACTTTACCTGAAAAGACAAAATTAGATTTATGTAATGTTGTGATGCACGTAATGCATTAATGATGCTCTTAAGATAAATGAGAATGTATATGCATTTTGGTATGCATATGCTATGATGTATTATGAAATGATGTATGGATGCAATATGTTGTTGAAGCGTATCAATAGCTCTTTGTAACAATGTCTAGCTGGGGAAAATAAATCTCGGATTATTGCTCGGGATGAAGAAAGTGTTTCTTCCACTTTTGTTGGGAATAATTTTGTTGGGGATTCCCGCTTTCTATTTGAGGATACCCCACGGGGATCTTTGACTTCTTCTTGAGGATAGAGGCATTCAAGGAAAGTCGGTCATTCGCCATTCCTTTTTTGAAGGATTTGATTCTTGTGCACCCTGACTGGGGATAAAAGTAATGTTTATTCCTCTTGTATGCTATATGTCTAGGTTTCAGAACCGTAAAAACTCTTCTGGGGATAGCGACTTTGATTAAACCCTGCTGGAAAGGAGAATTTTATTGATGTAATAAACTCCATTGGGTAATTAGATTCCTGTAAATCGTGTCGAGGAAATAAACTTTGATAGGGGTTGGAATCTATAGGTTGCGTTGAGGAAGTCTCCACTATATGCTGGGGAAATGATCGAACTTCCTTATCCACTAGGGGACCTAATGGGGATGATGATCAGGTCGATCTATCCATTAGGGATATGGAGGTGAAATGCTGGAAGATGCCTGGATCTCTGCCTGTGGGCATATTAGACTTGCTGAGGAATATATATCTCTGTTGGGGATGATCTTGCAAAGATAGCTCTGTAGAGATAGTTTCATGGAGATTGCTTTGTGGGGATTTATGAACAACTTAAACATTATCCAAATTCCTAGAGTCTTTGATAAATGCTAATCTTGTTTTCATGCATATATTTGTAAATGGTAATCATATTCAAATGCATATGTTCATTCAATATAACATTAGACATTTTCGCAAACAAAATAGAGAAAACAAAAAAAATAGTTTTTTTCTAAAATTGAAACTGATTGTATTGATTTGGAAGATTTATCTATAAACAAATAGTTTTATACAAAGAGACATAGGTCCTAGTAAGGGGAAATCATCAAAAAGGTGTACAAAGAGAAACAGAGAAAAGCAGCTATGTGGAAATGATCCCATCGAGTTTCAGCTTTGCTATTGCCCCTATGTCTTCAAGCATCTCATCCCTTGATGTCGAAAGAAGTTGACTGGATTGATCTGTACTATTTGAACTTCACATCGGTAATTATGTTAGCAGTAAGCAGATGATCCAACGGGACATAGTCGTACGCTTTAATCCCTAACTTTTTCCTGGACCGCCCTTTCAGGTTTTCAGTCCACCGGGACACCCTTTTTTGCCGAAGCTGCCTTTTTAGGTTTTCGACTTGTTGAGGTGTACCATTTTTTATAAATATCCCTAATTTTTTCCCAAACCCTTTTGGTTCACCGAGATGCCCTTATTTTTGCCTAGGCCTGTCAACCTAGCGGGTCACTTTTATGCGTAGTATTTTTTTAACTATGTCTGCATTCACAGGGTGTGGAAGATCCTCACCGTCCATGGTGGTAAGTATCATAGCCCCGCCAGAAAATATTTTCTTGATTACAAACGGCCCTTCGTACGTGGGAGTCCATTTTCCCCTAGGATCACCTTGTGGTAAGATGATGCGCTTTATTACCAAACTGCCAATCTGATACACCTGAGGTTTGATCTTCTTGTTAAAGGCCTTGATCATGTGCTTCTGATACATCTGACCATGACAAATAGTCGTGAGCCTCTTCTCATCAATTAAATTTATCTGGTCCATCCTGGTCTGGATCCACTCGCCTTCGCCTAAACTTACGTCTTCCATAATTCTTAGAGATGGAATCTAGACTTCGACGGGTAAGACAACCTCCATACTGTAGACTAGGGAGAATGGGGTTTCCCCAGTTGATGTTTGTACTGAAGTGCGGTAGCCATGAAGAGCAAATTGTAACATCTCATGCCAATCCTTGTACGTCACCGTCATCTTCTGCAAGATCTTCTTGATATTCTTGTTGGAGGCTTCCACTGTGCCATTCATCTTCAGTCGATACAGAGAAGAATTGTGGTGCTTGATCTTGAACTGTGTGTAGAGTTATGTGATCATAGTATTGTTGAGATTGGTGCCATTATTTGTGATGATCCTTTCAGGGATGCCATACCGAAAGATAAGGTTATGCTTAATGAACCGGGCCACGACATTCTTGGTAATAGAGGCAAACGAGGTTGCTTCAACCCACTTTGTAAAATAATCAATAGAGACCATGATGAAATAGTGCCCATTAGATGAAGTAGGGTTAATCTCTTCAATCATATCAATGCCCCACATTGCAAATGGACACAGAGCAGTCAAGACATTCAGAGGAACCAGAGGCACATGTACTTTTTCAGCATAAATCTGGCATTTGTGACAAGTTCTAGAATGGCGATGGCAGTCAGCTTCCATGGTCGACCAATAATAACCCTCTCTCAGAATTTTCTTAGCCATCGTATGTCGGATGGAATGAGTACCGAAGACCCCTTCATGCATATCTTCCATAATCTTCTCAGCTGCCTTCTTATCTACACTACAAAGCAGAGTCGAATCATGATTATGCTTTGTTGTACCCCAAAATTTCCCCTCCCATTTTCTTCAAGATGTGTCCTTATGCTCCTAGGGTTTTCAATTGCTCAAGGCTACTCAAGGTTTGATCAGGCAAATTCTCCTCCTAAGCAGTTGACCTACAACTAGGGTTTCACTTTTCTCAAGGAAATTTGAGCTTATAATGCCTCAAGTGGATTTCATGGTTTCTCATATGTCTCAAGGAATGTTCATGCCAAATTTCAAGCCTTGCATCACAAGTTTACTCAGTCAATTACTCAGATGACTAAAAATCAATTGTATTGGTTAAAAAGTCAATTGTGGTCAACATACTGTCAAACTTTAATATTTTTGGTCAGCATCAAGATTTTAAAGTCACATTCATCATTTTATCAAGGTTTGATCATGATTCATCAAGAAAACTCAAGATTCGTCAAAACTCAAAAGTTACCAAATTAGGGTTTTCTTAAGGAGAAGTCAATTGAACTTTGACCAATCATAACTTTAACATGCTTTATCACATTTTTCTCAACCAAATCTCATTTTAAAGGAAATTTAATTCTCTACAACTTTCCCTCTCTAAGCTCAAGTCCAAAAAATGCTTCATTTGAGAGATATGGACCAATACATTATAGGTCATTTCAAAAGTCAACAAAAAGACACTCTTTTTCAAGGCAACTTACATCAAGATAAAGTCTTCAAATGAAAAAATGATCAGCATAGAAATTGTAGAGGACACCTTGAGCTTTCCAAAAAGTCTAGGATCACCTTCATATGATAAAAATTGAGAGAATTATGATTGGTGCAAGTTGGGCAATTTTGAGAAAATGCATGAAACCTAAATTGATCAAACTTGAATTTTTGGGCTATTAGGCTTATGTTTCAAGTCCAATTGTGTTTTGTAACTCATAGTGAACCTATGAATCTATTCATACACCCCTTTGATTTTTATTTCATTTATTTTTTATTTTTTATTTTTTATTTTTTATTTTTTTATTTTTTATTTTTTTATTTAAATTCAAAATAAATTAAATAAAATCAAGGCTTTCATACAAAGGTCACAACCCACTTCTTTTGACCTAATTTTTCTCTATATATTCTCATTATTCAGACAGCAAAAAGGACACGAAAAACCCTTGCAAGATCACCTTCCAAAATTATTCAAAACTAGGGCAAACTACAAACCCTAGTTACAGACTCTTTCAAAGCAAACTAACCATCCCATTCGACTTCAGGGACACCATAGGGTAAGAATGGATAAATCGTGATGATTCAAAGCACACGAAACCAGCATCCCATACATCTCTGGTTTCCTTGTTTTGGCAAAATTCGTATTTTTTTGTAATCATGTTGATTTAATGCATACTAACAGTACTAACATGTTTCTGAGGCATAACAATGCAGGTTAGACCCATTGAATGGCCCCCATGATGATCGAATCACATTTGGCCATGTTTGAACCGTTTCATACTATTTACGTTATATCTCACCATACAACATGATTTAGCCAAAACCAATGGCACCATTGAATTTGCAAGGCCAAATTTTGGGGGGTAGGGTACCAATGAACCATTGACTCTTCTTATTTTGCAGAGATAAAGAAACACAGTCGCTGGAGAGGACGACGGGAGCTAGGGCTCCGATGCTTCTTCGGTCCAGTCAATTCAGTTTATTATATATTTATTTGATTTCAATGATATGCCGGATGACTCAGCCACCCCAGTGGCAAGCGCGCACATGATAGGGCATTGATACACCAAGGCATGGGTTCAATCCCTGTCTTTTGACGTTTTTCATATTTTGCAAGTTTTAATATGTGTTGCATCACTTCTGTTCTACTAACACAAACGCACGCTTGGCCTAGTGGAAAGCCATGCATTGTAGGAGGCAAAGGGCGTGGATTCAATACCCACCCCTAGCATTTTTATTCTTTTGGTTTTCTAACCCTCTTTTCTATTAATTTTTCTTCCCTTACATTTTGTTGGCAAACTTAATTTCTTTTTAATTAACCTAAATAATAAACCTTTTTTATAAACCCTAATTAATTAGGTTTTAGTTTTTTTAATCAACTTTTTAATTAACCTTTTTTATTAATTAATTAAAATTAATTAGATTTTAGGTTTCTTTAATTAATTATCACAAATCATTCTTTTTATAAAAAAATCACCAAAAAACATTTATTTTCTCTATTTTCATTTTATTTTTATTTTCTTAGATCAATTGTATAGGTTTCCAAATTGTAATAGCATAGCTTTTCATTTTTCGCAATTTTTATTATCGTATAATTGCTTCTGGTATGTAATAGTTGTAGGTTTTTATTTTCTCAGACCTTTATTATGTAACTTCCCCAAAGCTCTGTAATAGTTTAGGGTTTACATTTCCGCATTTATCTTCTGCTACTATATTTACTATATTACTGCTTATTAATTAGGGTTTGTATGGCAAGATAAATCAAACGTTAGAAAACCATAAATTCAAAGACAAATAACTGAATTGAACACACTTGCGCACTTGCATCTCTAGGGTATCCCCTCTTCATTGCCTTCGAAATAACGGTCATGTCCTTCGAACATAGGGATGCTTTAGCAAAAGACCCTCGATACAAAAGATCATAGCCTCTCGATGACCCTTTAAATTTGCCTTTCAAAAAATGATCTAGTCCCTTACGAAACTGCTAAAGCATCCTTATAAGTTGCCTTTGATGACCGATCAACGATGACCCTACGATGTCCCTTCACATCCAACAGATGGGGCTACCTACCAAATAATGATATGGATAGCACTATCTCTAAAGGAGAAGGAAAAGTCTGAGAATGACCTTGAGTGGGTAGGATAATGTTAATCGCTTTCACATAATTTCTCAAAACATTTTCACATCATACTTTTCAAAAAAAATATTTTCAAAAAAACACTTTGTACGCATTATTGAGGACTGATATAAAAATCATTATAAAGTTCTCCTTACATTGGCATTTTCAAAATATTTCAAACAAACACACACACAAAAAGCAAATTTTCAAAAGTGAGCTAAGTGACTAAAAGCCCGTAGATAACTACAGATGAAAAGGGTGCTAATACCTTCCCTTTTCATAACTTACCCCCCGAACTCAAAATCTTCAACGTATTTCTTGTTCTTTTCACCCTTTATTTATTGGATAAAAGAAAAGTCGATGGCGACTCTTGCTATCTGCAACATTTGCGATAAAACGCAAAATAAGTCAGTTCTCCCACCGTATTACACGCTTGTACAAAATTTCGTTACTTAGAAAGAATTTGGAAGAGAACCACTGTAGGAATTTCTTATTGTTGATAGATTCCCTCTCAGGGTACTCTTGGGCTTCGAGGTATCTTTTCACTTCATGGTACCACGACTTTTCGTCTACTCCATCAGTGTCAACTTCGTAGCAATATGCGGGTTCGTCTAATCTCTCAATAGTGATTCGAGGAGCTTCATTATCCCATCTGACTTTGAACATAGACGACAAGGTAGTTAATGCCTCTGCCAATTGATTCTCTTCTCGTTGGATGTGTTCAAAAGTGATTTCTTCAAAGTATGGAATTAACATCAATACATACTCTCGGTAAGGAATAAGATTCGGGTACTTCGTATCCCATTCTCCCTTAATTTGACTGATTACCAGGGCTGAGTCCCCGTATACATTCAAGATTTTAATTCTCATGTCGATAGCAGCCTTGATACCCATGATGCACGCATCATACTCTGCCATGTTGTTGGTACAGTCAAAACATAATCTAGCGGTGAAGGGCGTATGGCAACCCTTGGGAGAGACGATCACAACACCAATTCCTTTACCAAGTGCATTGGAAAGCTCCACCAAAAACCATAATCCATTGAGATCCTGATTCAGGTTTTTCATGCGGTCCATGTTCTTCACAATCAGTAACCAGCATAATATTCTCATCCGGGAACTCAAAATTCATAGTTTGATAGTCGTCTACAGCCTTATGAGCCAAATGATCTGCCAACATACTTCCTTTGATCGCTTTCTAAGTGTTGTACTGAATGTTATATTTTGTCAATACCATTTTCCATCTTGCGATTCTTTCGGGTAGAGCGAGCTTCTCCAATATGTATTTTATCGGATTCGTCTTAGAGATCAATAAAGTGGTATGAGTCCAGATATACTATGTTAGTCGGCGAGCAGCTCATGCCAAAGCGCAAAAAGTTTTCGCAAGCAGTGGGTATCTTGTTTCACAGTCGGTAAACTTTTTGCTAAGGTGGTATATTGCAAGCTCTTTTCGACCAGACTCGTCATGCTGCCACAGTACACGCCCCATTGAGTTCTCTAACACTGTTAAGTACATGATCAGGGGTCTTCCTTCAAGTGAAGGTATCAGAATTGGAGGTTCTTGGAGGTATTCCTTAATTTTTTCAAAGGCTATCTGACAATCGTCATTCCACTTCACTACTTGATCTTTCTTCAGAAACTTGAAGATTGGCTCACAAGTAGAAGTCAAATGGGAAATGAATCTAGCAATGTAGTTCAATCGTCCCAAGAAACCTCTGACTTCCTTCTCAGTATGGGGAGATACATATCTTGAATGGCTTTAACCTTGGCGGGATCAACCTCAATACCTTTACCACTGGCAACGAAACCTAGGAGTTTACCGGATCTCACCCCAAAGGTGCACTTGTTCGGATTCAATCTCAGCTTGTACTTCTTCAACCTTTTAAACAACTTGTGTAGGTGGTTAAGATGTTCTTCTTTAGTCAGAGGTCTATCTATCATATAATCAACATAAACCTCTATCTCATAATGGATCATGTCATGTAACAAAGCTACCATAGCACGCTGATATGTTGTGTCGGCGTTCTTCAAACCAAAAGGCATAACTTTGTAACAGAAAGTTCCCCATTATGTGACAAATGTAGTGTTCTCCATGTTTCACGTGCCATCTTGATTTGATTATACCCAGAGAAACCATCCATGAAGGAAAATACTTTATGTTGAGCGGTGTTGTCAACCAGAACATTAATATGCGGAAGCGGAAAGTCATCTTTGGGGCTCGCTCTATTCAGATCCATGTAGTCTACACACATACATACCTTGCCATCCTCCTTAGGTACTGGAACCATATTTGCAACCCACTGATGATAGGACGTAACAACTATGAATCCTGTATTGAACTGCTTCATAACCTCCGCCTTAATCTTCTCTGACATCTCGGGACGCATACGACAAACCTTCTGCTTAATTGGAGAACAACCTTCTTTCATCGGTAGACGGTGGACCATAATATCAGTATCAAGTTCTGGCATGTCTTCGTAATACCAAGCAAAGATCTCAACATAGTCATGCAACATCTGGATTAATATGTTCTTGACACTGTCTTCTAGGTTGGAACCTATCTTGACTTCTTTCTTGTCCTCTTCAGTACCCAAGTTCACAACTTCGACTGGATCTTCATGCGGTTGCATGACTCTTTCTTCCTGCATTAACAACCTAGCAAGTTCTCCAAGTACTTCATAATCTTTCTCACCTTCGTCCTTGGCTTGGTAAATTAGATTTTCGAAATCATAAGTGGAAATAGCATAATTGTTATAAATGGGATCCATGATGGATACGAATCTACAATTTGTCGTGTGGGTGTGTGTAAGAACACATAGATATTTTGAAATCAATAAAGTAAAATAAAGACAAAGAGCACAAAATTTGAATGCAAACGTCCAATGATTTATTGAATGAAAATATGTGAATGAAATATGGCAACCCTAACAAATGGACCGTTGTTCCCTGGGTAAGGCACAAGGCTTAAAGTTATTATTTAAAATTACATAACCAAAACTTGAAAGCAAGAAAACAGAAAATAACATTTACTCCTGACTAAAGGAGATTAGTATAACGTCTTCAATCTTCGAATTATTGAGCCCATTGTCGGTAGTAGGGAAAATTCAATTGTCTAGGTCATAGTCCCTATTAGCATCTTCTACCACGTCGACTCTATTGTTGCTAATGCGGAATGGTGGTCTTCCAGCACGAGCACGACGAACAGCCCTCTGAGCCTCTGTAGTGAAACTCAAACCAAATTTATCAGACTTGTAAGGAATGTCAGGAAGTTAACCCCAAGTAGTGCAACCACCTTCTTCTACCACGGCTCTAGCGTCTTTGAAAGAAGCCATTCTGGGAAGAACCCTGGTAACCTTAGGAATAACAAAAACGTCTTCAGTAATGGTAGTTTTCCGGGGAATAACTTCAAAGGTCTGGCAGGGAGTCTCGATGAATTCACTGTCCTTCTTAACATAATTGAAGGAGTTCAAGTGACTCACCATGTATTCGTCTTCACCATAAACTGTAACAACCTTTCCTTTCACGGGATATTTCAGCTTTTGGTGCAATGTAGAGGTAACAACACCTGCCCCATGAATCCAAGGGCGTCCAAGTAAACAGGAATAGGCCGACCGAATTTCCATCACATAGAAGGTAGTGTCGAAGACCTGCGAGCCTAATTTGATCGGAAGATCCACCTCTCTGTGCACCATCCTCTTTGAACCATCAAAGGCTCTGACCACAATGCCAATGGGTTTCAATATAACCCCTTCGCAGTCAAGTCGGTCTATAGCACCCTTCGGTAGAAAATTTAATGAGGAACCTGTATCAACCAACACATGGGAGAAGGTGGTACCCTGCATTCAATAGAGACATACATGGCCTTGTTATGGTTTCTTCCTTCGGGAGTCAAGTCAGCATCAGAAAAGCCTAGCCCATTATCAGTGGTCAGGCTAGCAACATAATTTTCAAATTGATCAACAAAGATTTCTTGCGGTACATGCACAAACTTCAAGAACTTCACCAAATCCTAAGCGTGGGCTTCAGAGCACAACAATAGACATAATATGGATATCTTGGAGGGAGTCTGCCCCAGCTGTTCAACAATCTTGTAGTCACTTTTTCAGATGATTTTTAGTACTTCCTCCATCTCTTGCTGGGAGCCATCTTCAGCGGTAACTTCATTAGGTGCCCCAGTTTGGGAAGACTCGGTCATTTGTTCTTTCCCATGAGTCTCAATAGTTAACTCGGTAGCAGTAACACGAGTTGGTGTAGCAACAGTCTTCTGAGATATTTCTGAAGAGAAAACCCTTCCACTTCTAGTAACTTTACTGGTCCCAACAATATTGTCAATATTAGAATCAGTAACTTCAATACCTTTACTTTCAATAGTCAATGGTTCTTGCTTGACAATGTAGTAGTAGACGTCGACCCCATAATTCTAAGGGATAGCCTTGCCAGAGGAATATGGGATTGGTCCGGGTGCGGTGATTATCAGGGGAGAAACTATAGGTTCAACCGTAATCTTCACAGGACCCTTAGAAGTGATCCTTACAAAAGTATAGGAAATTACAGACACCTCTTCCACCTCCAAGTCTTGCAACAAATTCTCTATAGAGCGAGTCTTCTCAACTAGTATTATATGGTTATCCATCAGATGTTGAATACCTTCTTTCAGTAGTTTGCATCCATTGGGTTGGGCTCCGCAGCAGTAGCACCTTTCAATGCAACCCAAGAATAAACCTGCTTGCAAAATATTCTTCTTAATAATCAAGAGGGGAGTAGTCAAGTCACATATAGCAAAAACATAAGAAACATCATCAACAGCACTAATGCCTTTGTCTTGCTTAGACATAGGTGCAGTAATCACATTGGGGGTCTCGGGAGGATCAAATTCAATCTCTTTGGAGTCAATCATGTCTTGAATTTTATTTTTCAAAGCCCAACAGCTATTTGTGTCATGTCCTGGACTATTGGAATGACATGCGCATCTTACATTAGGATTGTATCGATGAGGTGTTGGGATTCTGAGGAGGATCTCTTAACATTATCAGCTCGGCATTTAGTAGATGTTGTAATGCCTGAGACAATGCCATGTTGATCTTGGTAAATTATCTTCTGGATGCGTCCGACCTACGCTGATTGCCTTATTGATGTTGTTGTACTAGTGCAGGATTAGAGATTAGAACTGCCCCCACAGATTGGTTGCATTCACTTCTAGCACGACCCTTCTGGCCATACACAATATTAGCTTCTTTCTTACCGTTAAACGTCTTCTTCACAATACTTAAAGATGTTGTAACCTGAATCTTTCCACTTCGGATTCCACCTTCAACATGTTCCCCTGTTAATATCAATTAGGTGAATCTGGCTAAAGAGCTTCCAATCAGATGATTGAAGAAATGAACTGTCAAAGTTCCCATAAACATATCAATCAGCTCCCTATCAGACAAAGGAGGTTGAACTCTTCCCGCTATATCTCTCCATTTCGGGGCATACTCTTTAAAACCTTCATTAGAGCCCATGGTCGTACTTTGTAATTACACACGGGTTGTTGCAAGGTTAGCATTGTACTGGTATTGTTTGTAGAATGCAGCAGTCAAATCTTTCCAAGTACAAATATTAGTCCCTTCAAGTTGATAGAATCATTCCAATTGTGTCCCAAATAGGCTCTCTTGAAAGAAATGCACCCATAATTTCCTGTTGACAATGTGGGGTTTGATCTTCCAGACATAAGACTTCAGATGAAGCTTAGGGCAAGAAACATCGTCATATTTTGCAAAAGTGGGGACCTTGATTTTATGAGGAATGACAACCCCCGAGATTAAACCCAACTCTTCAAAATCCAACCCAGGCACTCTCTGGATTTCCATAGCATTGAGATGATCTTTCATCTCTTTTTACTTTTCATCAGTGGGAGGATATTGTTCGTCTGAGTAGTCTTCTTCATCTTCATCAGAATATTGTCTAGGACCAAGGTTGCTTCTTTCTCAGTCTTCACGCTCTTATCCTCTTCACCTTGGTTGTCGTCTTTGTTTGATGGGATGCCACAGTCTTGAGCTCGTTTGGAAGGACCTCTGAACCTTCTTCCCATGTTGAGGATGCCGACTGGTTTCATAGTCTTTTTCTTCCGCTCTTTGGTGATGAGGGTTTTCAGCTTTTCCTACCCCTTGGCTAGATTCACAAACATTTGATGAAACTGAGCATTCTGAGCTTGGAGATCTTTGTCGGCTTGTTCAACAGCCATCTTTTACTGAAATAAACAGCAAGAAGATGAGAAAACCTGTCTTGGGAAATACCTGCTATGTAATGATATGAATGAAATGTCGATGCATATGCAATGTTTTCAAGGATCTCGCGGGATAAATAAAAATTAAAAGTTAGAAATTTGAGTTTGGATGCATCTTTGACTGAAGAACTTTGTGTCTTTGTTTTTAAACGTCCTTCTATAAGAATCAAACTCACCATGTCAAGTGGGTCCTAGCCTCTGACTCAAGGGGAAACACTTTGATCTTTGACGGCATATGGTAAGAGGAACATAAATCCTCTTGCCCTTTTCTAGAAGTTTAGTTCATGATAAACCTGCATCAAAGGTCTCTAAGATCCTTGAAATGGTTAGTGAAAAATCCATGTCATGATGTTATGATGTTGTGATATAATGTTCAAGCAAGTAGAAAAACAAACAAATCACGCAAGAGCCTTAGGTTTAAAGGCTTGTATGAGGTCTATAGGTAAGTGTGATACGGTGGCCAGAACCGGGACGTGTTTCCCTTTTGTAAGGAATTGCTGGTTTGGGTTTTGCGTTTGTGTTCGCAAAATGTCACAGTAAGAAAGAGTCGCCACCGACTTTTATTTTATCCAACAAGGAAAGGAAAAAAGCACAGAAAAATTCCTTTTTCGAGATATTTCTGAGTACGGGGGGTAGATTATAGAATGGGAAGGTATTAGAACCCTTTCTATCCGTAGTTATCTACGGGCTCTTAGGTACTTGCTCATCATTTTCAAAAATTATTTTCTTTGTGTTTTGTGTGCTTTGAAAAGTTTTTGTTTTGACTTCGATTTAACTCTTGCTTCTGTCTTCAAGAGTGTAATGAAGTGTTTTTTGAAAACTTTGTTCGTAAAGGAGTGTAAGTGTGAAAAAGTTTGTTTTGATTGAGCAAGTACTTAAGAGCTAATCTACCTACTAAAAAAAAGAATCGTTATGTATTCGTTTCCTTTAGACAATGCTATCCCACTATTAGTGAGTAGGTAGCACCGTCGTTGGAGTTTGAGGGTCAATTCGAAAGGGACGTACGGTCACTAAAGCAATTTTAGGATGTCTTAGTAATAACCCTAATATCTTAGATCAATTATCCGAGGCAACAATATCCGAGGCAACCATTCTGAGGCAACTTTGATCTTTGGACAAAAGGACGACCACTAAAGCATCCTATACTCAATGATCGTTTACCGAAGGCAACCAAGTGGGAGTGTACCCTAGGAGTGCGCATGTGCGAGTGATTCAATTTCAGATTATTTATCTTTGCACATGTTTAGGGTTATCTAACTGTTTTAAAATTAGTCATACATTCTTGTCATGCATCCTATATCATACATCTAACAGTTTAGTATTTGCAGAATTTAAAATGCGGAAATTAAATTAAACTATTACAAGGCTTCGGGTATTTACATATCCAAAAACAAACCCTTTGAAAATAAAGCGATAAATGTAAATAAATGTCCTAATTAAACTATTACAAATTGTAGGCAGTTACATCAATATGATAAATAATAAAAATAAAGCGCGCGAGAAAAATTAAGATCGGGAAGAAATTAGGGTTTTGACCTTCCTATCCTAATTAAAAGAGAAAATGTTTTTTTGTTATTTTTAATTATTTTTAAGAAAAGGATTAGATTTCCTAAATTAAATGACAAAATTAATTAGTGATTAAATTAATTAATGAAAATAATAAAATGACCTATTTTGGTTTTTTTGGTTATTTTAAAAAAAGAAAGTGTAATTTAAATGAGAAATAAAACCTATTTGTTCTAATTAATTTTAATTATGTACAAAAAAGAAATTAAAGTTATCTAAATTAACAAACTAATTAAATTAATTAATTTTTTAATAAAAATAAAATCTAGACCTAATTTATGAAAAGTAATATTTTTGTAATTTTTTGATAAAAAAGAAAATAATTTAATTGGTTAGTAAATAAATAAATAAATTAAAAAGAAATAAAATATAATAAAAAAGATAAAGAAAAGATATTGCGCCTGCAATTAGGGGGTGCAAGAAGCATTTCTGGGCCCAAAAACAGGGAGGTTCGTTTGACCTTCGAGATCACTTGCTTCTGCGTTGACTAGGCTCCATGGTGCTCCTCCATTGCTGGCCATCAGATCTGGATCTCAACCACTTGGCAACCTGGATTATGAGGACGTATGGTGGATCTTGGCTTTGCATACGCATGTGATTTCCTGAAGGAAAATAATATGAGAAAAGTGGGGGACCTGGGATTCGAACTCAGGTCCTGAAGCAATTACCAACGCTACACTCACCACTACACCACTTGTATTTGTTTATACATATAATGAATAATAATAATAATAATATATAAAAACAAGAATTAGTGGAGGATGTCAAAAAAAACGCGCGCCAGGGTTTGAATGTCCCAATAGGAATATGACACGCAGGCGTCTTCAACCTTGCACCGTTGGTAAAAGTGGAACACTTTTACCTACGGACATATGTCCGTAGCTATAGGCCTGCACATTCTCAAAACTCAACACAAGCATGTTAAATAACAACGAAGGCCATGGATAACTTCATCTAGTCTTGCTGAACACATTGGTGGCCTTTTCATGGCCTAATTTTGCCTCTAAAAGAAAACCCCAAATCAAAACAAGCAACCCTAGCAATGGTGAAATCTTGTATAGGACATATAAATGAAATTAAATGATGCAGAAAGCTTGCAAAGGTTCTATGGATCAACAATATATGGTTAATCCATGCTAACAATGCCTAAATCATGCTAACCGAATTCAAAAATTCATGGATATCGTGATGGACTTACAGCACTTTTGGGTACTGGAAAGGCTTTGTTCTTGATTGTTTCTGCTTGCCTACACTCCCAGGAATCGATTGGAATGGGAAAAGAGTCTTGAATTGCCCTGGAACAATGAAATCGTGTTTTCACTTTTTCTTGATTTTTTCAAGTTTTGTTCTCCTTGTTGCGCCCCCTTCTAACCTAGTTTTTGGTCTGGCTTCATTCTATATGTATCAAGGAATGGATTAGGGTTGATAACTGATCTCAATCTTCCTCCATCAATGAATTGGATCTTTATTTGATACAACTTAAAAATATTTCCAAAATTGGCCTAAAATCAATCTTTTTGTCCACCCTAATGCCTTGCATGAGTTTGATTTGATTCTAGCTGTAATTGAAACAAGCACAAAATCTTTTGTTTTCAATGTTTTGGATTTTCTCATGATTTATTTTGATTAAAATTGATTTAAATCAAATAAAAATCAAAATAAATAATAAAAACATGATAATGACAAGTGGTGAGGGCTAGAGCTCGTGGACTATGTTGCCAACTCAAAACAAGTGAAAAAGATTGGGCCCATTTGGCTAAATTTGAAGTTTTAGGCATAGTTGACTTTTGGCAATTTTGCAAAAAGGGTCAACTTCGCCAATGCATAACTTCCTCAATTTTGACTCTTTGGAGGTGTTCTTGGACTTTTTAGAAATGTTGAGATGTCCTATACTCAACCCTTTTGGTCTCATCTCAATTTGATATTTCGTGCTCATTTATGAAGTTTTGAAAAAAAAAAGGTGTTTTTGTTGACTTTTCAAAATGACCTATAATGTCCAAATTCATAACTTCTTGTTAGTGCATATTTTGAACTTGGGATCTGAAGATGGATTGTAAGGAATTTCATCCTCTTCAAAATGAGCTTTGTATGGGTCATTTCTCATAAAGTATGACAAAGTTATGATTGGTCAAAGTTGAGTTGTCTTTTCCTGCAAAACCCTAATTTAGCAACTTTTGAATCTTGATGAATTATGAGCAATCCTTGATGAATCATGATCAACCCTTGATCAAATGATGAAATATACTTCAAAATGAGGATGTTGACCAAAAATCTTGAAGTTTAACTGTATGTGGGCCACAGTTGACTTTTGCCCTAACACAATCGATTTTCAGGCCTTTGAGCAATTGACTGAGCAAACTTCCTCGAAAAGGCTTGAAACTTGACATGGATGATCTTGATAACATATTAGGACATTGGTGAGCATTTGGGATCACTTGGACTCAAGTATCTTGATGCAACATGAAACCCTAATTTGAGGTAGACTGTCTTAGGAGGGAGCTTGTCTGGCCAACCTTGGACTACCTTGAGCAACTTGGGGATCTTTCTTGAAATTTTTTGAGAAATATGGGAGGGAAAATTTTGGGGTACAACAGCTGCCCATGTTCAATTTTCTTAAACATGAGGATGTAGATTGGCTTGCGTGCCTTTCGTGATCCGAAGGTGGAAGAGGATTGAACACTAGAGTGCCCAGAAATTTGCACTCGCATGAAGTGGTAATTGTCTTGTGATGTCGGGAATGGGCTTACAGATGCCATTGAAGACTGATGACGGGAGATGGGCTTAAAGATGCCATCCGAAGGAGTGTCGATCGCATAAGAGATTCCTTAGCGAGAGCTTGTATACCTGTCGTTGAGGAAGATTCTGTTGGGGAAGGCTGATCTTTGTTGAGAGAAGTAGAACTTTAGGATCTTTGGTCGTCCGTTATTCTGCTGATGAGTCGTCTCTGTTAGAATTTTAGGAACTTTGGTCGTCCGTTATTCTACCGAGAAATCATCTCTGTTGAATTTTAGGAACTTCGATCGTCCGTATTCTACCGAGGAAACATCTCTGTCGAATTTTAGGAACTTCGGTCGTCTGTATTCTACCGAGGAAATATCTCTGTCGAATTTTAGGAACTTCGATCGTCTGTATTCTACTGAGGAAACATCTCTGTCAAATTTTAGGAACTTCGATCATCTGTATTCTACTGAGGAACCATCTCTGTTGAATTTTAGGAACTTCGGTCATCCGTATTCAACTGAGGAAACATCTCTGTTGAATTTTAGGAACTTCGGTCGTCCGTATTCTACTGAGGAATCATCTCTGTTGAATATTAGGAACTTCGGCCGTCCGTATTCTACTGAGGAATCATCTCTATTGAATTTTAGGAACTTTGGTCGTCTGTATTCTACTGAGGAATCATCTCTGTTGAATTTTAGGAACTTCGGTCGTCCGTTATTCTACTGAGGAATCATCTCTATTGAAGAGGAAAGTTGAATTTTAGGAGCTTTGTTTGTCTGTATTTCAACTGGAGATTAAACTATTATCCAGTCGTACCCGGGCTTCACAGCTTGAATTTTGTGAGAATTTGATTGTATCCTTCCTGAGAGGTAAAGGTTAGCTGTATGTAATGCATGATATGTATCAAGCAATGATGTTCTCAAAATAGATGAGATTATGTTTGTATGATGCGTATATGCATGTGTCATGATGTATGGAAATGTGATGTTTTTAGCTAGGGAAAATAAATCCCGAATTGCTGCTGGAGAAAAGAGTTGAATTCTTCGTTTTCGCTGAGGATAGTGAATGAGGATGATTCTGAGAATAAACCTGCGGGAGAGGATAACTCCGTTGAGGAATAAACTGATGAGGAAATGAATCTGTGGGGAGGACATACTCTGCCGGAGGATCTGTTGATTTAGAAGAATAACCTCAGTCGAGGATGAATTACCATTGTTGGCAATAATGAAACTCTGTTGGGAATTGAGTTTCTGTTTGTGAAAGGAATGAACTCCGCGGGGGATGATTTTCCAGTTGCAACTTCACTGGGGATAACCTTTTAGGCTCTACTGGGGACAATCCTCCAGCCTCTACTAGGGATAATTCTCCAAACTTCACTGGGGGTGATTTTCCAGTGCTGATGATAGATAAACTCTGCTTGGGGAGAATTTTACCGACTCATTCGCGGTTGCGAGCCTCAGCTGGGGAGAATTAACACTACTGTCTTTTTCTTACTCTGCAAGGAGTGAATGTACCTTAGTCATATTCTTCAGCTAAATCTATCCTTGTACCTGGTGGACACAGCAACTGTAAGGTTTGGACAATTCTTATTTGCCCTTGTTTCTAATATTACGAGTAATCGTCTTTTGTTTTGTATGTAAATATTTATGAACAGCAATTATTGTCAAATGCATATTGTGATACGGTGGGAAGAACTGACTGTTTCTTGGAATGCTGGTTTGTGTTTTGCGTTTGTTTTCGCAAAATGTCGCGGTAAGCAAGAGTTGCCACCGACTTTTATTTTATCTAACAAGGAAAGGAAAAAAGCACAGAAAAATTCCTTTTTCGAGATATTTCTCGGGTTCGGGGGGTAGATTATAGAAAGGGAAGGTATTAGCCCCCTTTCTATCTGTGGTTATCCACGGGCTCTTAGGTACTTGCTCATTGTTTTCAAAATTGTTTTCTTTGTGCTTGTGGGTTTGAAAAAAGTTTTTGTTTTGAAAACTTTGATATAACTCTTGTTTTTGTCCTCAAGAGTGTAATGAAGTGTTTTTGAAAACTTTGTTTGAAAAGAAGTGTAAGTGTGAAAAGATTTGTTTTGGAAAGAGCAAGTATCTAAGAACCATCTACCTACTCGAAAAAAGGAATCGTTCTATGCTAATGTACTTTAGACAATGTTATCCCACTATATTAGTGAGTGGGTAGCACCGTCGTTGGAGTTTGAGGGTCAATTCGAAAGGGACATACGGTCACTAAAGCAATGTTAGGACGCCTTAGCGGTAACCCTAATGTCTTAGATCATTTGTTTGAGGCAACAATATCTGAGGCAACCACTTTGAGGCAACTATGATCTTTTAGACAAGAGGGCGACCTCTAAAATAACCTATACTCAATGACCGTGTACGAAGGCAACCAAGTGGGGTGTACCCTAAGAGTGCGCATGTGCGAGTGTGTCGTTTTCAGTTATTTTTATCTTTGCACATGTTAAGGGTGATCTAATTCGATTTTAAGATTAGACATTCATTCTTGTCATGCTTCCCCTATTATCAAACATCTAACAGTTATATTTTACGGAAAATAAATTGCGGAGTTTAAATTACAAGGCGTCGGGTATTTACATCGCCAAAGACAAACCCTTTAAAAATAAATAAAGCGATAAAAAATAAATAAATGTCCTATTATCTATTACAATCCGAAAGCAAGTACATTATTGGTAAAAGAAAGTAAATCGCGTGCGGGAAATTAAATCGAGTGTAAGATTAGGGTTTTGACCCTTTAAAGAAAACATCTTTTTTTGGTTTTTATTTTAAGAAATAAGTTAATATAAATTAATTACTAAATTAAATTAATAAATTAATTTTTTTTTTAAAAAAAATTTTGGTTTTTGTTATTTTAAGAAAGAAAATAAAAATTAATTGAATTAGTAAAACCTAATTAAGTCTAGTTAATTTTTAATTATTTGCAAAAAAGTTAAAAATTATTCTATAATTAAAACCTAAATTAATTTATTAGTATTTATTAATAAAAAATAACAATTAAAATTTAATTTGATAAAAAATATTTTTTTGTGGTTTTTATTTTATGAAAAGGATGAATTTTAATTTGTTAGTAATTTAAATAGAAATAATAAAACAAATAATTAAAATAAAATAAATAAGATGAAAAGAAAGGGCTTTGGGCCTGATTAGGGGAGTTTGAGAAGTAATTTTGAGGCCCATTACACGTTGGCCTTGTTGACCTTTTCCTGATTCAGTGTGCATGAGTTGACTTGGCTCCATGTAGACCTTTAGATCTTGGCCACCATATTTGGCCTTTGGCCATGGCCATTGGATGCTTGATGGACTATGGTGGGCTGCGCGCTTGGACATGCACTTGATCACCTGAAATGCAAAATCAAATAGAAATTGGGGGACCTGGGATTCGAACCCAGGTCCTGAGGGTGATTGCCAATGCACGCTTGCCACTAGGCTGATTTGCTTTGTTTGTTAACAATATCCAAAGGAAATATAATAAAATAAAACAAGTTAATGTGCCAGCAAAACAAAAATGCACGAAAATCATTTGAATTGGCTAATCGGAGGAGGACACGATCTCGTCCTTGTCCTCACGCCTGTAACCATATTACCTGCGGATTTGAATCCGCAGCTAAAAGCGTAGGCCAATCCTAAAATCCATCTCAGGCTACATAAATCTATTCCAAGGCCATGGTTGTATTCGTTCTTCCCTCCCGGTCACAACCATACCTCTCTTGATGGTCAATTTTTCCTGAAACAAAAACGCCCAAAAAAGCTCCAAGAACCCTAGCTATGGTGATTCTTGGTATAGGTCATATAAACGAAATTCAATAATACAAAAAGTTTGCAAATATCTTTATGATCACAAACATGTAATTACTTTGTCCAAATGATGCCAGAATGATGATTTACGAATTCAAGAAAGAAGCGGATCCGCGTGGTACTTACAGTGCTTTAGAGTGCTTGAAAACATGTGGTCTGGATTGCAAAAGCCTCTGGAGATGATCAGCAGTTGATTGAAACAACCCCCAAGTCCTGAAAACCCCTCTAGCTATGGATTCGATTCCACACTTTTTAGTGAATTTTTCAACTTTTGTATTGCCTCTTTCTGCAGCTTCTAACCCTTATTCACGTCCCTTTGGCTTGCTTATGTAGTATGGAATATATTAGGGTAACAATTTTGGATTGAATCTCTCTAAATCAATGCATTGCAATTTGATTTGATTCACTCTTTACAACTTGCCAAATTTGCCAATTTTCAATCTTTTTGCACATGGTTTTGCTTGATACGAATTTGATGATGTTAATGATGATAATTACAACCTGAAACAGCCAAAAAATCTCATGTAATCAAAGCTTTGGATTTTTTTATGATTTAATTTGATTTAAAATGAATAAATTCAAATAAAAATCAAATAAAATAACAAAAATAAGATATGGGCTCATGGCTGAAGCTAGGACACGCGGGGAATGATGCAAGCTCAAATCAAGTGGAAAAGAATGGGCCCATTTGACAAAATTTGAAGTTTTGGGGATAGTTGACTTTTTGCAATTTTGCAAAAATGTCCAACTTCAACAATGCATAACTTCTTCAATTTTGAACTTTTGGAGGTGTTCTTGGACTTTTTAGAAATATTGGGATGTCCTTTAACCAACACTTTTGGTATCATCTCATTTTGATATTCCATTCTCAAGTTATAAGCTTTGAAAAAAAAGGTGTTTTTGTTGACTTTCAAAAATGACCTATAATGTCCAAATTCATAACTTCTTGTGAGTGCATTTTTTGATCTTGGGGTATGAAGATGTATTGTATGAAATTTCATCCTATTCAACATGAGCTTTGGATGGGTCATTACTCATAAAGTATGAGAAAGTTATGCTTGGTCAAAGTTGGGTTGACTTTTCCTACCAACCCCTAATTTAGCAACTTTTGAGTCTTGATAAATTTTGAGCAATCCTTGATAAATCATGATCAACCCTTGATAAAATGATGAAATATCCTTAAAAATGATAATGTTGGCAAAAAAAACTTGAAGTTTGACTGTATTTGGGTCACAGTTGACTTTTGCCCTAGCACAGTCGATTTTTGGACCCTTTGAGCAATTGACTGAGCAAACTTCCTCTGCAAGGCTTGAAACTTGTCATGGATGATCTTGAGAACATATTAGGAAATTGGGGAGAACTTGAGGTTATTTGGACTCAAGGATCTTGATGCAACACAAAACCCTAATTTGGGGTTGACTGCCTTAGGAGATGACTTGTCTGACCAACTCTTGAGCAAGCTTGAGCCACTTGGAGATTTTTCTTGCAATGTTTTGAGAAATATGGGAGGGAAAATTTTGGGGTACAACACATATATCAAAATGAACATTGGACGTTCTTGCAAAACAAAACAGAAAAAAGAAAAATCATTTGAAATTTATTTGTGAAAATGAATTGTATTGACTTTGAAGTTTGGTCTGTAAATAGGCACCTTTTGTACAAGAGGCTGACGTCCTAGTAAAAGTATGCCACCGAACAGACAGAATTTATACAATTTGGGTAAAAACAGCTATGTGAACAATCCCACTGGGTTCCAATTCTGCTATTGCCTTTATATCCTCGAGCATCTCATCACTTTGCTACTTGGTTGAAGGTAGATCAGATTGATTAGTGTCGTCCGAGCTTGATAGTCGATACCGAAGTCTGGTTGCAAGATGATCCAATGAGACATAGTGTTACGCTTTAATCCCTAATTTTTGCCTGAACCTCCCTTTCGGGTTTTCGGTCCACCGGGATACCCTTTTTTGCCCAAGCCGCCTTTTCAGGTTTTCGACTTACCGGGTGTACAGATTTTTCATTTTCATCCCTTATTTTTGCCTGAACCCTTTTGGTTCACCGGGAAGCCCTTATTTTTTCCTAGGCCAGTCGACCTAGAGGGTCTTTGTTATGCGTAGTATTTTTTCACTATGCCTGCATTGACGGGGTGAGGAAGGTCGTCACCATCCACGGTGGTTAGAATCATGGCTCCTCCTGAGAAAATATTCTTAACCATAAATGGCCCTTCGTAAGTAGGGGTCCATTTGCCTCTGGGATCACCTTGAGGTAGGATGATGCGTTTGATCACCAGATCCCCGACTTGATACTCTTGTCGTCTAACTTTCTTGTTAAATGCCTTGATCATACGCTTTTGATAGGTCTGACCATGACAAATAGCAGTAAGTCTCTTTTCATCGATTAAGTTCAGCTGATCAAGTCGGGTCTAAATCCAGTCATCTTCGCTCAAACTTACGTCCTTCATAATCCGAAGAGAGGGTATCTGAACTTCAATGGTCAAGACTGCCTCCATGCTATATACCAAGGAATAGGGTGTTGCCCCTGTTGACGTCCGCGCTGAGGTGCGGTACCCATGAAGAGCAAATGGTAACATCTTGTGTCAGTCTTTGTATGTCACTGTCATCTTCTTCACAATCTTCTTGAGGTTCTTATTAGCCGCTTCAACATCCCCATTCATCTTCGGCCGGTAGGGAGAAGAGTTGTGATGCTGTATCTTGAACTGCTTGCAAAGCTCCGTGATCATCTTGTTGTTGAGATTAGTAACTTTGTCTGTAATGATCCTCTCTGGTACACCATATCAACAAATCAGATTGTGCCGAATGAAACGTGCCACGACGTTCTTGGTTACAGTAGCAAAGGAAGCTGCCTCAACCCACTTCGTAAAGTAATCAATAGCCACCAGGATGAAACAATGCCCGTTGGATTCTGTAGGTCTGATCTCGCTGATCATATCAATGCTCCACATTGCAAAAGGCCAAGGTGCCGTCAAGACCTTCAGAGGTCTGGAGGTATGTGCACCTTATCAGCATAGACTTGGCACTTGTGACAGGTCCGAGAATGCTGATAACAGTCGACTTCCATAGTGGACCAATAATATTCTGCCTGAAGGATGGTGTGTCCACTAGAATGAGTCTCGAAAGTACCTTCATGTAACTCTAACATGATCCTTTCTGCCTTGTTCTTATCTACACAACGCAGTAAGGTCGAATCATGATTACGCTTATAAAGGATACCATTACTGATGAAGAACTTAGCCACGAACCTCCTCAGAAACTTCTTATCATTAACAGATGCACCCTCAGGGTATTCCTGAGCCTCAAGATACCTCTTTACCTCGTGAAACCGAGGTTTATCTGCTATCTCTTCAGTCTCAATGTCACAGCAATGTGCGGGTTCATCCAACCTTTCAATGGTAATCTGGGGAGCCTCATTGTCCCACCTGACCTTGAACATAGAAGACATCGTAGCTAGCGCGTCCGCTAACTGATTTTCCTCTCTAGGGAAATGTTCAAAGGTTATCTCCTTGAAGTGTGGAAGCAACGTCAACACATACTCTTTGTAAGGAATAAGATTTGTATGTTTCGTATCCCACTCGCCTTTGATCTGACTGATCACGAGAGCAGAATCTCTGAATACACTCAGAAACTTTATCCTTAGGTCAATGGCTGCTCGGAGACCCATGATGCACGCTTCATACTCCAGCATATTGTTGGTGCAGTTGAAACATAGTCGGGCGGTGAACGGAGTATGAGAGCCTTCAGGAGATATAATCATGGTGCCAATGCCATTACCCAAAGCATTTGAAGCTCTATCAAAGTACATATACCATCGGGATCCCTCCTCAGGTCCTTCATCCGGTCCAAGTGTCTCACGGTCAGTCACCATCATGATATTCTCATCCGGGAACTCGAAGTTCATAGACTGGTAATCATCCACTGCCTGATGTGCCAAATGATCTGCCAACACACTTCCCTTGATTGCTTTTTGGGTCGTGTATTAGATGTCATACTCAGTCAAGATCATCTGCCATCTTGCTATTCTTCCGGACAAGGCAGGCTTTTCGAAGATATACTTGATTAGATCCATCTTTGATATCAATAGAGTAGTGTGAGTCAGCATATACTGTCTCAGCCAGCGAGCAGCCCATGCCAAAGTGCAGCAAGTTTTCTCAAGCAATGAGTATCGGGTCTCACAGTCGGTAAACTTTTTGCTAAGGTAATAAATAGCATGCTCTTTACGGCCAGACTCGTCATGCTGCCCCAGCACACGCCCCGTTGAATTGTCGAGTATTGTCAAGTATAAGATCAAAGGTCTCCCTTCAATTGGAGGCATCCTAATAGGTGGTTCTTGGAGATATTCTTTGATCCTTTCAAAAGCGGCCTGACATTCATCGTTCCACTTTACCACTTGATCTTTCTTCAGCAGTTTGAAGATTGGCTCACAAGTAGCAGTCAAATGTGAAATGAATCGGGAAATGTAATTTAGACGTCCCAAAAAGCCTCTGACTTCTTTTTCTGTCTGGGGAGATGGCATTTCCTGTATAGCCTTCACCTTTGCCGGATCCACTTGAATACCTTTATCACTAACAACGAAACCCAGCAGCTTACCAGACCTCACCCCAAAGGTGCACTTGTTCGGGTTTAACCTCAGCTTATACAACTCCAACCTGTCAAATAGCTTTTGAAGATGGTCAAGATGTTCTTCCTTAGTATGGGACCTCGCAATCATGTCGTTGACGTATACCTCAATCTCATGGTGAATCATGTCGTGGAATAAAACGACCATGGCGCGCTGATATGTTTCCCCAACATTCTTCAACCCGAAAGGCATGACTTTGTAGCAAAAGGTACCCCACTGTGTAACGGACGTTGTCTTCTCCATGTCTTCGGGATCCATCTTAATCTGATTGTAACCGGAAAAACCATCCATAAAGGAGAAGACCTTATGCTGTGCGGTGTTGTCAACCAGAACATCAATATGAGGCAGGGGGAAATCATCCTTGGGGCTTGCCCTATTCAGATCCCTATAGTCAACACACATTCGAACCTTACCATCTTTCTTCGGCACTGGAACCACGTTGGCAACCCACTGCGGGTAAGAAGTAACTGCTAGAAAACCGGCATCAAACTGTTTCATAACCTCGACCTTAATTTTCTCACACATCTCTGGGCACATTCGACGAACTTTTTGTTTCACTGGAGGACAGTCCTCTTTGGTGGGCAGGCGGTGAACCACGATATCGGTATCCAACCCAGGCATGTCTTTATAAGACCAGGCAAAGATCTCAACATAATCACGTAGCATCTGTATCAACCGTTGCTTAACACTAGATTCCAGATTTGCACCAATCTTGACATCTTTCTTGTCTTCCTCTATACCCAGATTCATTGTTTCCACTGGCTCTTCATGCGGCTGTATGGCCCTCTCTTCCTGAAGTAACAGTCTAGCAAGTTCCCCAGGCACTTCACAATCATCCTCACCTTCGTCATCGGCTTGGTTGATCGGACTTTCAAAGTCATAACTGGCAGTAGCAGAGTCGTTATCAATGGGATCCAGAGTGGATGTGGACCTATATTATGATATGTGAGTGTGTGTAAGACAAATAGCTGTTTTGCAAGGTAGAAAAGAAAAACAAGGAGCACAAAATGTGTAATGCAAAAAATGTCCAATGCTTTTATTGATGATATATGGAAATGACAAATATTAAGCCCTCACAAACAAAGCCACGATGTCTCGGGTAAGGCATCGGGCCGTAAAGTTTTAAACTGTCTGTTACAAAACTCAAAACAAAAGTCTTATTACTGTGTAATAAAAGAAATGGGCACGAAGTCCTTTGCTGTCCAAAGTCTTAATCCACCGTTAGTAGTCGGGTAAATCCAGCTGTTAAACTCAGACTCTTCATCATCATCTTCAATCGCATTCACTCCCGGATTTGTGATACGCAGGGGAGGTCTTCCAATCCGCGCATGCCGAACATCCCTTTGAGCTTCTACAGTAAAACCCAAACCAAACTTATCAGTCTTGTGTGCAAAGTCAGGGAGTTGGCCCCAATTCGCGCACCCACCTTTTTCAATAACAGCCCAGGCATCCTTGAGAGAAACCATCTTTGTTGGAGGATCTTTAGCAACAGTTTCAGTCGATGCCAAAGTCTGGGGGACTTCTTCAAAGTTTTGGCACGGGGTTTCAATGAACTCCCCATCCATCTCTACATACCGAAAAGAGTTAAGGTGGCTCACCATGTACTCTTCTTCCCCTCGTACTGTAACAATTTTCCCCTTCACTGGATACTTTAACATCTGGTGGAGCGTAGAAGTCACTGCCCCAGCCTTATGAATCCACGGGCAACCCAGTAAACAAGAATAAGATGGTCGGATGTCCATTACATAGAATGTAGACGCAAAAGTTTGGGAACCAACCTTAACAGGGACATCCACCTCTCCATGTACCATCCTTTTGGACCCATCAAAGGCCCTAACCACAATATTACTTAGCTTCAGAACCAACCCTTCACAGTCCAACCTGTCTAACACTTTCTTAGGTAAAACATTTAACGAGGACCCAGTATCCACCAGCACGTGGGCCAAAGTAGTGTCCCTGCATTCGATCGAAACATGCAGGGCATCATTGTGATTCTTTCCTTTGGCAATCAAATCTCCGTCAGAAAAACCCAACCCGTTGTCAGCAGTCAAACTAGCCACACAGTCTTTGAATTGATCAGCAGATGTTTCCTGCGGAACATGCGCAGTTTTAAGGAAAGAAATCAGAGCCTTAGCATGGGCTTCTGAGCACAACAATAAAGACAACATGGAGATCTTCGACGGGGTTTGCCCCAGCTGTTCGACTACGTTGTAGTCGCTTTTCTTGATGATCTTCAAAATTTCCTCTATCTCCTGCCTAGAGGTTTCAACAATAATCTTCTTCGGTGCCTCCATCCGGGAAGGCTCACCGGTGATCTCTTTGCCCCGAGCGTCAGATGACTCGCGACAGGGGTGATAACTGGAGTGAGAATTGGAACGGCAACAGATGTACTGGCAGGTGTAATGACAACAGGCTTTTGAACAGTTGGAGGAGAAATCTCAGGAGAGAAGAGTCTTCCACTTCGGGTGACCTTGCTAGACCCGACAATGTTGCTGACATCAGTATCAGCCTCTCCAACCTTCAAGTCTTGTTTAATCCCATGATAATACACATCGGCCCCATAATGCCACGGGACAGCCTTATCCGAAATGGAAGGGATAGGTCCAGGAATAGTAATGATCAATGGAGTAACTCCTAGAACAGATGTAATCCTAACAGGCTTTCTCGAGGAATCCTTGGAAGAATTGGCGGAAATGTGATTATGGAAACTTCTTCTACAGGAATCAACGGAACTAAATTTTTCTCGAACAAGATTTCTTTGTTGTCCATCAGGCATTGAACACCTGACTTCAATAGATGGCAACCAGCAGGTAGGATGGAACATAGGTGGCAACCTTCGCCACAGCCTAGAAATAAACCGGCTAACAATAAGTTCTTCTTTACGGTCATCAATGGAGTAGAAATGTATTTCACGGAAGTCACAAACGAGTCATCATCCATAACATTCACTCCATGCTTAGGCATAGGAGCAGTCATGACATTAGGCTTTTCGGGCGCTTCAAACTCAATCTCCTTAGCATCAATCAGATCCTGCACTTTATTCTTCAAAGCCCAGCAGTTGTTGGTATCAAGCCATGGGCTATCGGAGTGATAAGCACAGCGGGCGTTTAGATTATACAGCAATGATGTAGTACTGGGATTCTTTGGAGCCTCCTTCAGAATCACCAAGTTGGCTTTTAATAGTTACGGCAGAATTTGAGATAGAGTCATACTGAGCCGAGTATACTGCCTTTGCAGTCTCTCTACTCTTTGCTGAGTGTTGTGTTATGGGGCAACAGCAGGTCTTGATATAACTACCTCATTAACTGCTTGGCGGCGCTCAAGTCAGTTTTGGCTCCTCGAGCTGTAAACTGCACTAGATTCCTTCTTGAAAGGCTTCTTCTCTGTACTTGACGAAGCACCCTTCTGTATCTTGTCGCTCTTGATACCGGCCTCAAATCTCTCCCCAGTCATAATCAATTCAGTGAACCCAGACGATGAACTACCGACAAATGATTGAAATACGGACCAGACAAAGTCCCAAGAAACATATCCACCAACTCCCTATCAGCCGGAGGGGGTTGTAATCTTCCAGCAAGATCTCTCCACTTCTGAGTGTAGTCCTTAAAACCTTCGCTCGCACCTATAGACATACCCTGAAGTTGAGTACGCGTGGGAGAAAGGTCGGCATTATACTGGTATTGCTTGTAAAAAGCAGCAGCAAGGTCCTCCCAGTTACGGATGTTAGCTCCTTCCAGTTGATAGAACCATTCAAGTTGAATCCCTGACAGACTATCTTGAAAGAAATGAACCCAGAGGTTCCTATCAGTAGTATACGGTTGAATCTTTCTGACATACGAGCGGAGGTGTAGCTTTGGGCAGGATACCCCATCGTATTTAGCAAATACAGGAGCTTTAAACTTGTGGGGGATCACCATCCCAGATGCCAGACCCAAATCTCTAAAGTCCAAACCGGGAACCTTCTGAATCTCCATGGCACTCAGACGGTCTTCAAGTTGCTTATACCTATCCTCAGTAGGAGGATACTGGTCTTCATCAAAATTTGTGTCATTGTCAGAAACCACCGGGCTAAGACCCTTCCTTTCCTCTTGATTATCTCTTCCTCCAGATGAATGAGATAAATCAACTTCCTGTCTCAACTTGTTCCCAAATCTGTGACCCATATTCAGGAGGACCACCTTCTTCTTCTTCTTCTTCTTGTCCTTCAAGATAAGAGTCTTCAGATCTTGTTGACTCTTGGCCAAGTTCAAGAACATTTCCTTGAACTGAGCATTCTGAGCTTGAAGAGCCTTAATAGCTTGATAAGTAGGTGTTTCAGAAGACATGATTGCTGAAATAAACAGCGAAGAAGATGAGAAACCTGTAAGGGTACCTGTAATGAGGTGCATGGGAATGTGTGATACGGTGGGAGAACTGACTTGAGGTTTTGCGTTTGTGTTCGCACTTGTTCGGTTTAGCAAGAGTCGCCACCGACTTTTTATTTATCCTAAGGAAAGGTCAAAAAGCACAGGAAAGACCTTTGAGATGTTTTCGTGGGTTCGGGGGGGTAGATTATGAAAAGGGAAGGTGCTAGCACCCTTTTCATCCATGGTTATCCATGGGCTCTTAGTTACTTGTTTTAGATCACTTGCCTTTGCTTTTCAATTGTGTGAAATGGTGCTTTGTGTGTGTGGTTTTGAAAATGTTTTGAAAAAGATGCCTTGTCTAGGCAACCATTGTAACAATTCTTTACTCGAATGTTTTATAAAGGTGTTTGTCTTTTTGAAAAGATGTTTCAATGTTTTTTGAAAGTTTGTTTTGAAGTTGTGTTGTGTGTTTTGAAAAATGGCAAGGATTGTTTTGCAAGATTGATCAAGTAACCAAGAGTTATCTACCCTAAATTTCTCAAAGATCTTTCTCATGTTTTAACCCTTTTAACAATGTTGTTTCACCATTGTATTTGGTGAACAACCTTGTGTTAGGATATTAACGGGACGGGCGCGGGTCATCGTATAGACCATGAAAGCAATAGTGTCAAGTATTTTGGCAATTTCCTTGAGGGACTATGATCATTTTTGTTTAGGCAACAAGATAGCGTAATCCAGGGACTATGATCATTTGATTTGTTTTTGTTTTGCCAAAGACACTTAACATGAAACCATGGCCCATTTTTGAAGGCAACAAGCGGGATTACCCTAGAGATGCAAGTGTGGATTGTGTATTGATTTTCATGCATTTGTCTTGTATTAGGTTATCTAGCGGTTGATTTTGAATCTTCGCATACAAACCCTAATTATTATACAGTATATGGAAAGCGATAAATTGCGGGAATTTAAAGTCTAAGATATTACAAATAAGTATCCGGGGATGGGGGTACAAATGTTTACAAATGGGGATGAGTCTTATCAGGATAGTAGTGTCCAATATTATTTACAACCAAATCGAATCGTCACATTCTCAATGTAAAATATAGCAAGGTATATGAATCAAAGATAAACAAAAGTATTGTGCCATACATATGATTATTTACAAATGATTAAAATGAAAATTAAGTAATGTCATTATTTTTTGTGTTTTTTTTGTTAATGTTATAGAAACTTGTATAAGATTAATTAAACAAAAGTTTTAAAATTAATTAACTTAATAAAATCTAATATTTACATATTTTAAGTGCAATAATAAAAAAAAGGTATTGTTAATAAAACTTAATGTGAAAAAATTAATATATCATTTTTATTTAAAGGAAATAGTTTAAGTTACAAAAAAAGAAATAAAGTGGTCATAAAAAGAAAAGTATTAGTTTGTATATATAAAAAAAAGTTAAATGGGCCATAAAGAACATGCTTGGCCCAAAAAAAGTGTGTTGAAAGAGGACAAAAAGGGGGTGTACGCCAGAATCTTGGGCTTAAGGGTTTGTTTCAAGGGACAGGCCCAAATGCTTGTGACAAAGTTTTTAGGGTTTGCAATGTTTGTTTCGGAATTAGGGTTACAGTATTTTGAACGGCGCCGCTTCTCTCCTTTCTTCTTCGTCTTCATCTTTCTCGACCATGGCTTCTGATGCTTCATCCATGCCTCAGGCTACCAGGCGCCACCTCCACTTCCCTCTCTCCATGGTCGTTCAGGCAGTGATAAAGAAAAGGTAACGATTTTCCTTCTTCATGCGTTTTTAGGGTTTTCGGATTTTAGTCTTGCATGTTTATCTTTTTCATGTTTTAACCATGGATGTTCGTGTTGGTGTGAGGTGTGAAGCAGAAAAAAGGAAGGGGAAAAATACTACCTTGCTGATCTCGTTCTTGGAGAGGTGATGGAGAGGGAGTTTGGGATGGAGGCGCTCTAGGGTGGCCGAGGCGGAGAGAGCGATGATGACAAAAGCTTGGCGTTCTGGTATTTCGTATCTTTAGCCTTGAACGTTTAATGATGAAACTTCTGAAAACCCTAGCTCATTCATTCCTGTCTCTCTTCCTATCTGAATTCTTTGTTCATTTGATGATGTTCTTTGATTCTGAGATGCTTGCAATAGTTATTGTTTGCTTGATGATGTTGATGGACTTTTTTTGTTCTGATGTTGATGACTTTGATGTTGCCTTACAATCTTCCTCTTTCAATGATGATAATAATTCTGAGATTGCTTGTTGGCTATTGTTTCACTTCTGACTTCTTCTTTTTCTCTTGGCTTTGAGTGAGATTTTTTCAATGATGATGATATTGAATCTGAGATTGCTTGTTTCAGTTGTTGTTGCTTCTGACTTTTCTCTCTTTGGATTTTTTCTCAATGATGATGATTTCTGAGAGTTGTTATCGTTTCTGAGTTGCTTTGATATTTGGTTGTTTGATATTGAAGGCAAGTTGAAGGCTTTAACAGGTTTGTATGGTACAGGCTGGCTTATTGGTATGCAGGTAGGCTTGAGGCAGGCTTGAAGCAGGCTAGAGGCAGGCTTGAATGCTGTAACAGGTTTTTAGGCTTGCTTCTGCCAGTTTTGCTTTGGCTTGAATGCTGTAACAGGTTTTTAGGCTTATTTGGGTTACAGGCTGGCTTGAAGCAGGCTTGTTTTCTTAGGCTTGAGCAGGTTACTATGTTTTGAGTTTATGCAGGTTGATATGCTTCTTTAGGGGACAGGCCTGAAGCAGGTTTGGGTGAGACTGGTTTGTTTGAAACTGGCAGTTTTGACAGGTTTGAGGCAAGCCTGAGGTGGTTTGGAGCAGGCTTGAGGCAAACAGGTTGATATGCAGGTTTCTTGGTTTTGGGCATGCTGTTAGGTTTGCTTATGGTTTGAGGCAGTTTGAAGCTTGTTTGTTTTTGAGAGGCTTTGATGCAGGATGTATTAGGCTAATCAGTTTGCTTGCTTGAAGGCAGTTTTGAGGCTACAAGTTGTGTTATATTTTTCTATGTGTTCTGCCCCCCTTTACAGTGTTGGATATCTTGTTATATTTATTGTCCTCTAAGCCTGCAAAATTGTAAGCCTCTACTTCTCTCTCTCTTTCTCTCTCCACAGAAAAAGCATATTTTATTGCTTAACTGTCCTTTTTATTCTGAAAAGGTTTTGGATGGGAAATGATGAAAATTTGAAATATTGCTTGCATTTTGGTTTTTCTCTGCCTCTTGTACTTTCTTCTTTTCCAGATTTTCTGCATTGCTAGTTTGATAGCTTCTTTGACAGTTTTTGGCAGCTTCTGAACTTGTGACTTAGTCTTTCTTTGACAGTTTGGTTTGCCTAGTTTGGTTGACAGTTTTGTTTGCCTTTATGCATTGTGCAACTTGTTTGTTCAGTTTGCAATTTGGTTTGAAATTATGCAGCCTTGTATTTAATTAATTCCATGCTTGCAAACAATTTTTCTTTCCCTCTTTGTGAACCAAGAAGAGACATCTTCTTGCGATTTGCAGAGAGGACGAACAAACTGATTCTGGCCAACACCTTCAATGATGAGTTTTTGATTAACTGTCTAAAAAATACTTTTCCAAATTCATCTGTGTTTGACTTCTCTTTTTTTGGCTTTGCGGGTGAATATTAATTGGGACAAGGGAAGCAACAGTAGAAGATGAAGACTTCAAGCAACTTAGGATATAGATTTAATTTAGTTTTAATCATTGTAATAAACGTTATTGTAACACTGTAAATAAATTTACTGTATCAAATAAACATTTGTAACAACAATTGAAAATGAATAAAAATCTTTTTTTTCAGATAATTCTTGATTTCTTCTGGACTTGTTTATTTAATTACTTAAATTTCTTGAATTATAATAATTGGAAATTATCCCAATAATTTTAACTTAGAAATTATAAATAATCAACAAACGTCTGGCGTTCCAAATAACCAAAAGCATTGCACAGTTAAACAAACAAACGTCCATACGCCTTTCACTTCACTGATTAAACCAACAATTCAAACTCTCAATCAGAAGCCTCAGCTTCTATCCCAGGGGTTCAGGTTTTGAGAAACAAACTGAAATCTTGAACAAGCATCAAAGCAGTGTGACAGTCGAATGAAATTCTGTGGATTCCAATTCTTTTGAGAATGCACGTGCAAACCCTAATTCTGGATTTATTGTCAAAGAAGTGTCTGTTTGATCAAACCCTGAGCCAAACTCAACCAAATCAATAGAAACCCTAATAACCTGTTTGACTGATTCACGAGCCAATCTGAAAAATCAGGAAAAGCCCGAAGCTGTGATTTCTTGTGAAAAAGAGGAGGGCAAATTTTGGGGTACAACAGAATGGAATGCGTATGAAATGTTTTCAAAGACTTAGGGAGATTCAAATTTGTAAACCAAAATAAAACACACTTTATAGATAAAACTTGAAACAATGTTTAACAAATGCCTTTAAGGCGTTACAAAAGAAATACTTAAAGGCAAATCTAAACTAGAAACAATAAAAGACATCAGAATTCCCATGGTCATTTTCCTTTCATGCTGACATAATCGTTGATTGTCCTCTCAGTCTCTAGCTGCCTTGTAAGCTTCAGGATTTTCCGTTCCTGCTCATGATACTTCTCTCTGTAGGTATCCCTTTCTTCCCTTAACTGGATCCAAGACCTCTTTAATTCCCCCAGATCAGTAGGCATATAGGGATGGAGGATCGTATAAGGAACACCTTTTTCATCAGTATGCTCCACAATTATCGGCAAAACAACTTCATAGGGCATTCCCAGCTTTTGAGCACGGGCTCGAACCCACTGGAGATATGGTTGCATCGGCAGAGAAGTCTTCATTCCTAGCTCATGTGGATCAGACCTATTCATCCTGTCCCAGGCTCATATAAATCTACGGCGATGTCCCTCAACATCCCCCTTGAAGTCAAAGACAATGTATGGAAGCAGTAACTCATGAGGACCGCCCCTTCGAGCTCGTCCAAACTGTTGTAAAGCCAAACAAGGATTATAGGTTATCCCTCCTCTAATTCCAAGCAATGGAACATTGGGGTACTCCCTACACCGATCAATGACAGCTACCCTTTCCATATCTTTAGTACTCCAAAGGATGTTCGTATGAGCAAGGGACATGATTCTGTAAGCCCATCTCATACCTTCCTCATTCTTCAATACAGATTTGGGGAGGTGAGAAATAAACCACCTCGCCGGCAGTGGTGTACATCACATGAGAGTTCCCCTTCTCCGAATAGTACGGGTATAAAGAGCATGCAGAATATCACCCAAGAGAGTAGGCACTGGGTTACGGGACATGAAGATCTTGACTGTGTTCACATCGACAAAAGAATCTGAATTTGGGAACAGGACCAGGCCATAGATGAGGAGAGCCAGGATGTCTTCAAATGCTTGAAAGTCCAAACTATCCCAGAATTGTTGAGCTTGATCAATCAAAAACTTAGCCAAGAAACCTTTCATCCCACTCCGAGTCTCCCGGTTAGATACTACATCAGCCATTGTTAGATGTAGGGCTGAAGCAATATCCTCTAGCCTAGGAGCTATCTCCAAACCTATAAAGGGTGTCTGCTCTAGAATAGATATGCCAAGTAAATCAGAAAACTCCTCCAAAGTAGGGACTAGCTGATAGTCCGGGAAGGTGAAACAGTGATGCAACGGGTCAAAGAACTGGAACAAGACGCTCATCATTTGCTCATCCAACTTGGAAGTGACCAGGCTAAGGAGATGACCATGTCTTCTAACAAAGGAAGAAGTATCGGGAACCTTTGAAACCAACTCTCTAAGTTGAGTAGGGATCTGCACGAAGCTAATCCGAATGATATTTCTGCGCATAAAAGCCATGATTTGCAAAACAAAACAAAGATGAATCCCCTCGGTCTTTGAAATGGTTAGTCTAATGAAATATGCATGCGATGTCATGATGCATGATGTCATGATAAAACACACCACAGGTATCACAGATAACAAACATGGTAAGGGCAAACAAGTCACACAATAGCCCTTAAATTTCAGGCTGGCATGGATTTTAGGTACTACCCTCTTGCAATTTAGTTGGTTCAACCTGTCCTAGTAATAGTCACCGGGTTCTAGAGGTTCTTAATATCACTGACCATCCTCGATCGGTCATAGTTTCAGCTTAGCAATCTTTTCTTGCGGCCGGAACCATCGCGAGAGTATGGTCTCAATGAGTGTAGCATATTGCTACTTTCTATGGCCAAGTTGGTTAATTATAGGTTCTAAGGTCAGTTGATGTTTAACGACCCATTAGCAGCCCCATACTCTCCTTGTTCCTCCACAAGGGATATCGATACCAACTAATGTGTCACACCAACGTAGCTAATGCTTCAACCGTATCGGTCTACGCCGTACAGTTCCCTCACAGTCTATTGCTACTTACCTAAAAGGTATCCCCAGATCCGGGTTAGGATCTATAGTGTGATACGGTGGGAGAACTGACTTGAGGTTTTGCGTTTGTGTTTGCAATTGTACGGTTTAGCAAGAGTCACCACCGACTTTTTATTTTATCCAAAGGAAAGGTCAAAAAGCACAAGAAAGACCTTTGAGATGTTTTCTTGGGTTCGGGGGGTAGATTATGAAAAGGGAAGGTGCTAGCACCCTTTTCATCCATGGTTTTCCATGAGCTCTTAGTTACTTGTTTAGATTACTTGCTTTTGCTTTTCAATTGTTTGAAATGGTACTTTGTGTTTGTGGTTTTGAAAATTCTTTGAAAAAGAGGCCATCATTGTGGCAACCTTTGTAATGATTCTTGTTTGAATATATACAAAGGTGTATTGTCTTTTGAAAAGATTTTTCAATGTTTGAAAGTTTTGTTTTGGGAAATGTTTTGAAATTGTATTGTGAAGTGTGTTTGAAAATAGCAAGGATGTTTTTCAAGTTTTGATCAAGTAACTAAGAGTTGTCTACCCTATTTTACTCAAAGATCTTTCCTATACGTTTTTAACCCTTTTGACATTGTTGTTTTACCATTGCATTTGGTAAACAACCTTGTATTAGGATGTTAAACAGGACAGGCGCGGGTTATCGTATAGACCATGATAGTAATTGTGCTAAGTATCTTTAGCAATTTTCCGAGGGACTAGATCATTTTGTATAGGCAACCAAGATAGCGTCATCGAGAGACTATGATCTTTTGTTTTGTTTTTGTTTTGCCAAAGTACTCAACATGCATAACATGGCCCATTTAAAAGGCAACAAGTGGATGAAACCCTAGGGGTGCAAGTGTGTATTGTGTTTGTCATTTTCATGCATTTAGATCTTGTATTAGGTCAAGCTACTTATTTGATTTTTGGATTGTTGGCATACAAACCCTAATCTCTAATCATGGCATAATTGAAAGCATAAAGTGCGAGAATTAAAATTATAAGTTATTACAAAAATATCCGGGAATGGGGTACAAATTATTACAAATGGGGATGAGTTTCACAAGAATAATAATGTCCAAATATCAAGTGTTACAACCAAATCGAATCGTTGCAATTCAATACAAAATTATAACAAATGAAGAAATCAATAATATTATGAAATGCATGTATTTACTTGAAAATAAATAAATAAAAATCTATTCTAAAAAAAAAGATTAAATATTTTATTGTTCTTTTTGTGTTTTATTAATTATGTAAATAAAAAGTTTTAAAGGAAGAAAAGTTAATTAAACAAAATTTCTATTATTTTTTGTACTTTGATTAATCAATAAAAAGGAGTTTAAAGAAAACAAAATTAATTAAAAATTTAAATTCTTTTTTGGTATTTTCATTATGTGCAAGAAAAAGAAAATGATTAAAACAAAAATCAAATTTTATTTTTACAAAAATGGAGTTTTAATATATTTACTTAGTGTTTATTATTAACTAAGAGAAAAAAAAACAAATTTAAAAAAATGAATTAATTAAAAACATTAGTATTTAAACAAAACAAAAGAAAAAGAAAATAAATTGAGGATGGGCTTAGGATTTATATGTGTTTGAGGCCCAAATGAGATGGAAGTAAAAACAAAAGTCATAGTGGAGGGGGGAGCGTTGGCCAATTCGTTGTGGGCTTAGGGTTGTTTGGGGGGGCGGAGGCTCAAATCCAAAGTTTACAACGTTTTGTTTTGGGGTCTCAGAAATTAGGGTTTATGCAATTTGCTTTACAGCGGCGCTGCTCTCTCGTTTTCTTCTTCTTCATCTTTCTCAGTCAAATTCCCTGATTCTCCATCCTCTCAAGCCGCTGGAGCGCTGTCTCCCTCTCTCATCTCCTCACAATGATCCATGGCTTTGATTGAACGGTATAATTCGTCTTTTTTGATTTAGCATTTTATAGTTTTCGTTTGATTAGGCTTGCTTGACTTTACAGTTTCGTTTTTTAATCTATTATGCTTATGCCTAAAACGCAGTAAAAGGTTTGAGAAGCATACCTGTGGGATTTTCTCTGTGATGAAAGAGAGAGGTTAGGCTGGTGGCGCTCCTTGGCGGCTAGAGGCGGAAGGGAGGAAATGATGAACGCGTGGGCTTTGGTAACTTTGTCTTTGTCCCTTTTGAATCTTGAATGATGATGCTTGATAGTTCTTTTGTTGATGATGATTAACTGAAACTTTGATTGTTGTTTTTCGTTGATGATGATAGTTGTTCTGAAACCTTTTCCTCTCTCTTGAATGTTGAATGTTGATAATGATGGTTGTTCAGAAATCTTTTCCTCTCTCTTGAATGTTGATGATGATGGTTTCTGAAACTGATTGTTCTTGATTGTAAAACCTTTTGCCTTTTTCCTCTCTCTTTGAATCTGAATGTTGATGAAACTTGGCTTCTGAAACTTGTTTGTTGCTTCTTGTTGAAACTTAGTTTGTTGGTTTGGTGATGATTATTTCTGAAACCTTGCTTGGCTGTTTGCTGAACTTGAATGTTGGTTGATGTTTTTTGGATGTTGGGTTTGAAAACAGGTTTTTGATGTTGTGCAGTTTCTTTGGTGTGTTTACAGTTTGAAACACTTGTTTTGTGATTTGTAAGTTTTTGTTGTGCAGTGCAGTTTTAAAATCTGCAGATTTGGCTTGCTTGCAGTTTGGCAAGCTTGTGCAGGTTTAGTGGTATTTGGCCCTATTTTTGGCTATGCAGTTTGAGTTGTTATGTTGTTTGGCTAGGCAGTTTGGCTAAGCAGTTTGGCTAGGAAATTTGGTTATTGTTCACAGGGTTTGGATTCTTGTGAAATTGTTGGGCAGTTTCTTTGGTACTGCAGGTTTTTTGAAGTTTGGCAGCTTCAGGCTTGGCTGGGTGTTGCAATTTGGCAAGCTTTGTTTTGGCTTGGTTGTTTGTGGCTTGGTAGGTTGTTGCAGTTTGTTTGTAGTTTGTTTGTGTGAAACTGTTTGCACAGGTTTTGGGAGAGTTGAAACTAGATATGCAGTTTGGCTGTTGTTTGAGTTTGATAACAGGTTTTTCTGTTTGTGGCTTTGACAAAATGTTTCTCTCCCTTTACTTTATGCTATTTGATAGTCTTATATCTTTTTTGCTTGTGTTTTGCAATCTTGTGACAGCCTTTTGCCAAACTGTACACTCTCACCAAGGTGATATCTTTTCTCTCTTTCTCTCTCTATGACAAAGCAGATTTGCTTTTTCACTTTATTTTCTGAAAAGTTTGCCTATGTCCTGGAAAATGATGAAAAGCTATGACAAGCTTTTTGCTTGTCATTTGGTCTACCTCCTGCATTTTGCCTGCTGTTTGATTTGCCATGTACTTTCTGCATTGGTTCAGTTTGCATACTTTTTGCATTCAGTTTGCTTTAGTTGCTATGCTTGGTTTGCTTACTTAGTACAGTTTGCTGCAATGTTTGCCTTGTTGCAATGCCTATGTTTGCATAACAGTTTGCCTTGCTGTTTGGTTAACTTGAAATGCTTCAGTTTGCCTTTGTAACTTGATGGCATCCAGTTTGCTGCAATGTTGTTTGGCTTTGTATGCTTACTTTGTACAGCATGTCTTGCATTTGAAACTTGCTTTTATACAGTTTGGTGCCTTGCTATGTTTTTCAAATAATTTGCTTTTGCATTCTTCAATTTGCATTTTTATTTTTCTCTTTGTGAACCAAGAAGAGCAATCTTCTTGTGATTTGCGAAGAGAAAAATAAAACATGATGAAAAATAACACTCTGATTCCGGACGACAAACTTTAATGATGAATAATTTCCTTTTCTTTTTCTGTTTGAAAATTCTATTTAATTAACTGTACTAATCATGTTTTCTTTGTCTTTTTCATGTGAGCACAAATTGGGTGATGACAAAGCAGAGGAAGCAGAAGACTTCGTGGCGAGCACGAGAGCAATTTAGGCTTAGACTTAGATTAGATATATTTTCCATTAATTGTAACAATTTATTTTTCCAAGTACTATAAGTTGTAAAACCTACAGTATTTAAATAATAAATTATTTTTGTATCAACATCTGAAATAAATGAAAAAGTCTTTATCCAATAAAACTCTTCTACTGTCAATAACTTGCAACTCTTTCTTGGCATCTTCACTTGATCTTTTAATATTCTCAGATCAAAATAATTGAAATCGCATTCCAACCATTCTAATACAGATAACTTAAATTCCAAGTAAACCAAAAACTGTGTAGTCTCGTAACCTTGCAACAACATTCCAATCAAAATACACATTGTGTATTCCAATAAACAAGCAAGCATTTCATTCCATTAACAAGAAAGCGTCTTAACAGACGCACATTATCTGGTTAACCTGGATCAGACAAAACCTGAATATTCCAAATGACCATCTCAGCTCCTATCTCTTATCCCAGATAAACAAGCCTTGAGAATAACCAGTAACTTTTCAGCAAACTCAAAAAAGTGTGAAAACATGTGACAGTTAATTTGAATTTCTGAGAATTCAGTTTCTTTTGATAAATGCGAGAGAAACCCTAATTCTTGATTTACTGCCAAAGAAAAGTCTGTTTGATCGATTCCTGAGCCAATCTTGAAAATCTGAGAAAACCCTAGGGTTGTGATTTCTTGTTAAAAAAGGGAGGGCAAATTTTGGGGTACAACAGCTGCCCCTGTTCAATCTTCTTGAACCTGAAGAGTTAGATTGGCGAGTTTGTCATTCGCGACTCGAAGGTAAAAGATGATTGGACACTAGAGTGCCCATAAATTTGCACTCGTCAAAGCATAGTTGAGGGAATGGGCTTAAAGATGCCATTTGGAGATGTGACAGAATCTTGTCGGAGATGGGCTTAAAGATGCCATCCAATAATGTTTATTGAATTGTATGTTGTAGGTGAAAGAATGAGTATCAGAAAGGTATCCATGTCTGGAACGTCTCTGAGCTGGGGGTCTGAATAAGCAATAGATTAGCATCCGTGTTTGGTGCATTCGTAAACTGTTTTCAAGAGGCTGAATCTGAACAAGCGATAGATTAATATCCATGTTTGGAAGCACCCGTAAACTGTTTTTAAGAGGCTGAATCTGAACAAGCGATAGATTAACATCCATGTTTGGAAGCACCCGTAAACTGTTTTCATGATCCTTGAGTTTTAACAAGCAATAGATTAGCATCCATGTTTGGAGCGTCCGTAAACTATTTTCAAGAGGCTGAGTCTGAACAAGCGATAGATTAACATCCATGTTTGGAAGCACCCGTAAACAGTTTTCATGATCTTTGAGTTTGAACAAGCAATAGATTAGCATCCATGTTTGGAAGCATCCGTAAACTGTTTTCAGATTGTATATTGGTAGCTTGTTAATCTTATCCTGAAAAGGGTAAAATATTAGCTGGAACATAAAGTTATGTTGCATAAAATGTATGATGTAATATATGTGTTTTGTCAATGCTCATGATTTATGAATGTAATGTATGCGCATGTAAGCTGATTAGCCGTCTTGCTGAGGAAGATAAATCCTGGATAGCGGGAGATAATATAATCTTTGACTGCTTTCGCAGAAAATAAATCCTGGACCACTGTTGAAGAGTATGTGTGTCTTCAAGTTTTTTGACAACCTCTGTGGGGAGAAGCTATACTGCTGAGGAAATTAGGAGTTTGGGTTGTATGCCAATCTACTGGGGATTCATGTTTTGTTGTTTGAGGAGAACTCTGCTGGGGAATATTTGAAAACTCTGTGGAGAATTGAGAATGAGAATCTTCATTCTACCAGGGGAATTTATGCTGAGGAGTCAAGAACGAGAATCTTCGATCTGGAGGGGATTAAAAACTCTGAAAATTTTATGTTGAGAGTAAAGAAGGCTCTGGAAACTTCGCTGGAGAATCAAAGATGAGAATCTTGATTCTGTTGGGGAGTAAAAACTCTATGGGGAACAACTATATTGTTGGGGAGTAAAAACTCTGTGGGGAACAGCTATACTGTTGGGGAGTAGCTATCCTGCTGGAGAGTAAGCTCAGGATTCTGGGAAAATCTTATTCCTGTTTGGAAGAAGTTCAGGAGTTTAGGTTGTATGCCACTTTGAGTATGAGAATCTTCATTCTGTCGGGAATATCAGGAACTCAGGTTGTATGCCACTTTGAGAATGAGAATCTTCATTCTGTCAGGAATATTAGGAATTCAGGTTGTATGCCACTTTGAGAATGAGAATCTTCATTTTGTCGGGAATATAAGGAATTTAGGTTGTATGCCACTTCTACTGGGGAGGCAAGAATGAGAATCTTCATTCAGGCGTTTGGGTCAGGAGGTTGGGAGTATGCCAATCTTTTGAGGTTTTAAGAATGAGAATCTTCATTCTGTTAACGGTATCAGGAGCTTGGGAGTATGCTAATCTTCTGAGGTTTTAAGAATGGGGATCTTTATTCTGTTAACGGTATCAGAAGCTTGGGAGTATGCCAATCTTCTGAGGTTTTAAGGATGAGAATCTTCATTCTGTTAACGGTATCAGGAGCTTGGGAGTATACCAATCTTCTGAGGTTTTAAGGATGAGAATCTTCATTCTGTTAATGGTTAACGGTTAACTGTTATCTGGTCAAATGTCCAAGTTTCACAGTGTTGCATTGCTATCTGGTCAACATCCAGGTTTCACAATACCTTACTTCCTATTTGGTCAACGTCTAGTCTTCAGAAGAAAATCAAATGGTTATCCGGTCAACATCCGGGTTTCCCTTTTGACTTTAGGGCCTACTAATATCCGGTTGAATCTGGGCTTCAAAGTAATTGGCTGAGTAAACTGTTATTTGGTCAACGTCCAAGTTTCACAATATACCTTACTGTTATCTGGTCAACATCAAGGTTTCACAATCTTGTATCATTATCTGGTCAATGTCCAGGCTTCACGATACGAAATTTGGTGAGAAATTGGTTGCATCTTTCCTAAAAGGTAAAGGTTAGTGGCATGACATATATCAAACAATGACGTTCTCAAAATAAACGAGATTGCATTGTATGATGTCCTGATGTACGGATGTGTAATGTTTTTCAAGACAACCTCTCGCTGGGGAAAATAAATCCCAAACTGGTGATGGAGAAACGAGTTGGATTCTTCGTCTCTGATACTGAAAAAAACTAGAAGTGAATCAGAATGAACCGTTGAGAGATTTATCTGAAACAGCAAAGCCCAGAATATCTTCCACTGGAATAAGAATCAGGGAGATCTTAATGTCGATCTGACTGAACCAGAGAAGGTCTTGGATTAACTTTGGCTTAACCGGATGATGAAGGAATCTTTGACGACTGCAACTCCAAAAGGTGATGAAGGAATCTTTGACGACTGCAACTCCAAAAGGTGATGAAGGAATCTTTGACGACTGCAACTCCAAAAGGTAATGAACCTTTACCTGCCGATCAATCTGTATATGTTATGGATGTTGTTGAAATGTAATTTGTTTTGGAGAATAAATCCTTGACAAGTGTTGGAGAAATAAACCCATGACCGCTGGTCTGCTAGAGAGGTGATGAACTTCTCGAGGATTCTTGAATTTCTTTTCAGAAGGATTTTGGAGAGATTCGTCATTGCCCCTAGTATCAAATGTTTGTGGCATTTCCAGGAAATTTGGACTGTACGTAACCCTTTGATGAGATTGACATTTAATGCCCCAAGTGATGGAGACTTGTCCCAGGTTATTCTGCTCTTGAGAGATTTCTTGAAATCTTGAATGGACTGCCCCAGGTTTATTGGACTTTGAGAGATTTCTTGAAATCTTGACTGGACTTCCCCAGGTTTATTGGACAATGCCATACCAAGTCCCCTTTGTTGATAGGAGATTTTGGCAACGGAAGTGTCATCCCACTTGAAGTGATTTTGTTCACTAAGAGAGCTTTCGTTCATCGGAACATTCACTGTGTGAATTTCTTCGCTGTCAAACAAATAGCCATATGCAAACGATGATATTCAAATAATGCAAAGTTTATGCTTGTCTTGAAATTTTGAAAAATGCGTTTTTTAGCAGAAAACTTTTATAAGAAAAATTCAACTCAAGATTTAGAGAAAAGCCTCACAGGAGTCAGGATACCTTTTGTAACAGTGTGCTTTCGAACTAACTCATGCTTCAATTAGGACTTTTTAAGGGTTGTAACGTGGCTTGGTTAACGGTTTAAGAAACAAAGGATAAAGGCTCAAAGTATATTTGTACCCACCCGCTCTTCGTGATGTTCTTCAATCCTAAACTCAGTTAATTGTGCGTTTGAACTCCAATTGAGTCTGGAACAAAGTTTTGGTGATGGTTCACACAAGTTGAATTTTGTTGGAAGGCAGTCATTTTTTGCAACATTTTTCATGTTGTTGAGGATTTGTAGTGACCTCTTTCTTCTTTTTTTTTGTTATCCCTAATTTTTGCCTGACTGTTCTTATTTTTGAGATTACAGTCAGCGGGATGCCCCAACTTTCTTAAGCCTCCTTTGTAGGTTTTGACTCAGTGGGCTTTTCTTTTTTGATAGATAATGACTGCCTATGAGATAGGGAACCATCACTATCTTTTGGTTCCAAAGGAAACTTTGATGTCATTCGCTGTATTACGAACTGAGAGTTTGTGGCTAAACGCACATTTTGAATTAACTGAGAGACTACCCTGCCCCAGGTTTTATTAAAGGTTTCAATTTTGTGTTAAAAACAGAAAACTTCTACTTCTTTGGCTCGAAGGGGTTGACTAGGGATTATCTTCCTTATAACTCCGGTGTTTAGGATTTGAAAGAAACGCATGTACATCGTCAGCAAGGTCTGTCCAAAAGCATACTGTATGAGATTATGGCATTGTTTTCGTCATCCTCCCTCTAAAGGCTTGTAACTTTTAGCAATAGTTAAATGTCATAAAGAAAGTAGAAAGCATAGTTCAAGTATAGTGAAACGAATGGATGAATTCAAGACAAACATATGCAATGCATTAATGAAACAGAGTTTGACATCAATAGATAATTGTTTGAATAACAAAAGAAATTACAACTTGAAAATTCAAATGAGCAGAAGCCTCTTTGTCTGAACTTGTCATTTGAAGTGGAGCCTTTGAAGAATGACAGAAAAACTCAGTCTGACCATCTTGTGTGAATTCCAGCATTCCTTCGTCGATCAGGTTTTGAATCTTATACTTCAACGCCCAACAATCGTTTGTATCATGTCCAGAACTATCAGAATGATAGGCAAACCTGGCATCCGGACTGTAGCTGGGAGAGAAAGTATTGGGATTTGGATGAGGTCTTATTGGTGTAATTAGATTCATCCTCAGCATGTGTTGCAAAGCTTGGGACAGTGGTATGTTGATGTTGGTAAACTGTCTTTTGGGCTCGCTTTGCCTTTGCTAATTTTCCGATTGATGTTGACGAAGCCGTTGTTGGGCTCGTGATGTGGAAGCAAAGTGAGAAGGTCTTCTTTCCTTTAAACTGGTTTCTTGTCTCATGGGAGGCTGAGCAAGGGCTTGATTTCTGATCCTGATTGTTTGCCCCATACGGTTCCAACCATCTTGACGAAATTGATTGATAATGGTTCCCAGCTCTTCTTGTCTTCGGGCTAGGCCTTGGATAAGAGCCATCTGCCCTAGCATCTGGGTTCTCATTGCTTCAACCTCAATTTGCAGTTGTTCCAACTGTTTGTCCTTATTGTCTTCAGAATTTTTCTCGGCCAGGTTCCTAGTGAGGAGTAGTTTCAACTCTTCCTGCCCCTTGGATAGGATCAAAAACATCTCTTGAAGTTGAGCATTTTGAGCCTGGATATCTTTGACGGTCCTCTCTAGAGCCATCTCTACTGAAATAAACAGTAGGAAAATAAGGAGACCTGAAAAGGGGAAAACCTGTCATGATACAATGCATGATATGTGGATGCATGTTTCCAAGAATCTCGCGGGGTAAACACAAAAAAATGTTAGAGGTTGAACTTCGATCAACATCTTTGATTGGAGAGCTTTGTATTGGTGGATGTCTTTCCACGATAATCAATCTCACCATGTCAAGTGGGTCATAGCCCTTGACTCAAGTTGTTGTACTTGATATTTAACGGCGTTTGTTTAGAGGAAAATGAATCCTCTTGCTCTTTGGTAGACGTATGGTTCAACGTGACCCTGCATCAAAGACCCTCGGAACCCTTGAAATGGTTATTGAAAATGCTATGGTATGATGTTATGATGTTATGTACAAGTATGCAAAAGTAAGCAAGTGTATATACAGATAATCACATTTACACAAAGCAGACAAGTCCTTAGGTTTAGGCTTGCATGGGGTTCATAGGTAAGTACCCTCTTGAAGTCTAGTTGGCTTAACCTGTCCTAGAAATAGTAACCGGGTTCTAAGGAGCTCAATATCACTGGATTATTTTCTGTGTTCATTGTTTCAGTTTAGCCACTTTACTGGCGACCGAAACATTCCAAGAAAACAACCCTCAATGGTGTAGTATCGAGTATCTACCAACTTCGGACTGCACCAAAGCCGGTCATCTCACTATCCCTAAAAGGCCAAGTTAGTCAAGTAAGGTTCTAAGAGTTCATTAGTGCTTCATGACATCACTCAGTGGCCCCGTATTCTCTTTGATTGACTCAAAGGCTATCGATACCCACAAATATGTCGCACTAACGTAGCCACTGCTTCAACCATGTCGGTATACCCTGCACATTTCCCTCGCAGTTTATTGCTACTTACCTAAAAGGTGCCCCCAAATCCGGGTGTAGGATTTAAAACAAACCCAAGCAAGGAACCAAAAAAGTAAAGCATACAAATCAAGCAAGATAAGCATGTAAAGGTGATCTAAAACCCTAAGGTAACCCCACTTTTAAATGATTTCCTCAGCAGAGTCTCCAGTTCTGTGATACGGTAGGAGAACTGACTTGAGGTTTTGCGTTTGTGTTCGCAATTGTGCGATTTAGCAAGAGTCGCCACCGACTTTTTATTTTATCCAAAGGAAGGTCAAAAATCACAGGAAAGACCTTTGAGATGTTTTCTTGGGTTCGGGGGGTAGATTATGAAAAGGGAAGGTGCTAGCACCCTTTTCATCCATGGTTTTCCATGGGCTCTTAGTTACTTGTTTAGATCACTTGCTTTTGCTTTTTAATTGTTTGAAATGGTGCTTTGTGTGTGTGGTTTTGAAAATGCTTTGAAAAAGAGGCCATCGTTGTGGCAACCTTTTAACGATTCTTGTTTGAATATATACAAAGGTGTATTGTCTTTTGAAAAGATTTTTCAATGTTTGAAAGTTTTGTTTTGGGAAATGTTTTGAAATTGTGTTGTGAAGTGTGTTTGAAAATAGCAAGGATGTTTTTCAAGTTTTGATCAAGTAACTAAGAGTTGTCTACCCTATTTTACTCAAAGATCTTTCCTATACGTTTTAACCCTTTTGACAGTGTTGTTTTACCATTGCATTTGGTAAACAACCTTGTATTAGGATGTTAAACGGAACAGGCGCGGGTCATCGTATAGACCATGATAGAAATTGTGCTAAGTATCTTTAGCAATTTTCCGAGGGACTAGATCATTTTTGTTAGAACAATGTTTGAATCTAGTACCCTACATTTAAGTTTTGATGATAACAAAGTGAAAAGATATAGTAGTTAAATATTTTATGAGTGAATTATATGCTGCCTAAAATTACTATGCTCTGACTTGCAGATATGCTGATTAAAATAAGCAAGATCACGTTTTCAGCATCAGAATATGAGTTTGTGCATCAGCATCAGAAGTTGGTGAATCAGAACGTCAAGATCAGATGATCAACGCTTGCACATGCTGAAGCTTGATGAACAGAACTGCGCGTAAAACACTCTGATACAGAAACAAATTAGTTCATCAGCAGCGAAGCAGAATCAGAATGAGCCAAGCCAGATCGTGCATTGAAGAAGCAACGGTACTGTGCATTGAAAGCTAATCAATACCAACGGCATCATTCTAGACAAGATCTGCTCAAAAAGGAAAGCTTGTTAATAGCATTGAATCAAGAATATTTGCTTCAACGTTCATCTTCTCAAAGTGCTATATAAACCAAGCTTTGAAGATTATCACGGCTAATGCTTCCAAACTCTCTACACGCACAAAGCTGAACAATAATCTTCACTCTACAAGTTTTGCTAAACCAACAAACTCTGATACTTTATTAGCGTTTAGCATCCTAGAATCCTAAGCTTCATTTGTGTAAACATCACAGTTGTGATATAGTTTTGTAGAAACATTCATACACATTTGCTTATACCTTTGTAAGAAAGTGTTGCCTTGACAAACCGGATTGTGGTTTGAATCAAGAAGGTTTTAGCAGTTGCTAAAGCAGATTTGTATTCAGTTGAATATAGTGAATTAAGACCTCGTTGGAGAGAGGCGAAATCACCTTGAACGGGTGGACTGGAGTAGTTTGAGATCAAACGAACCAGGATAAAAATACCTTGTCATTTGCTTTAAGTTTCCAGTTTTACAATTCAACCCCCCCTTCTTGTGTTTTTCACCCCTTCAATTGGCATCAGAGCGCCTGGTTCTGAGCTAAAACACTTAACCGTGTCAGTAAAAGATCCAGCGTCAGAAAAACACTATGGCAGGAAACAACTCTCATTTCAGCAATGACACCAATGAGGACAGAGACAGATTCAGCGGCAAACCTCCAGTCTTTGATGGAGAAAACTTTGACTACTGGAAAGACAGAATTGAAAGCTTCTTTCTAGCACATGATGCTGATCTGTGGGATATGGTGACAGATGGATACACGCACCCTGTTAATGCAACTGGTCAGAAGATTGATAGAAAATCAATGACTGATCAACAAAAGCGTGATTTCAAGAATCACCATAAGGCCAGAACCATCCTTCTCAGTGCCATCTCCTATACTGAGTATGAGAAGATCTCCAACAGAGACACAGCTAAGAACATCTTTGATTCTCTCAGAATGACGCATGAGGGGAACGTTCAAGTCAAGGAAACAAAGGCTCTGGCGCTCATTCAGAAGTATGAGGCGTTTAAAATGGAAGAATCTGAATCCATTGAAACTATGTTCTCTAGATTCCAGATTCTGGTAGCTGGTCTCAAAGTTCTGGACAAGGGATACTCTACTGCTGACCATGTCAAGAAGATAATCAGAAGTTTACCCAAGCAGTGGAGGCCTATGGTTACTGCTCTGAAGCTGGCGAAAGATCTCAACAAAATCACTCTGGAGGAACTTATAAGCTCCCTCAGAAGTCATGAGATAGAGCTGGAAGCTGACGAGCCTCAGAAGCAAGGTAAGCCTATAGCTTTGAAATCTAACAGAAAATCTGAATCTAAAGTTTTACAGGCAGTTGAAGAAACATCTGATGGATCCTCATCAGAAGAAGACGAGCTTTCTCTTCTCTCCAGAAGAGTAAATCAACTGTGGAAGCAAAGACAAAAGAAGTTCAGGAATCCCAGAAGATCTGATCAGAACGAGTCTTCTTCCAGATACAGAAGAACAGATTCTTCCTCTGGATACAGAAGATCTGAAGGCTCCTCAGGTAGCAAGAAGCCAAATACAAAAGACATCATCTGCTACGAGTGCAATGAGCAAGGTCACTACAAGAGTGACTGTCCAAAGCTTCAGAGGGAAAAGCCAAAAAGGAAGTTTGGAAGAGAGAAGAAGAAAAGTCTCATGGCCACATGGGATGACTCTGACTCGTCTGAAGCTGACTCAGAATCAGATGATGAAAGGGCGAACATAGCGCTTATGGCTAACATTCCAGATGACAGTGAAGCTTCTGACTCAGACTCAGAATCAGACACAGAAGAGGTATTCCCTAACTTCGCTGTTAATTTTACAAAGGCTGAACTTGCTGAAAGCCTCAATGAAATTCTGGAACGTTATCAGCAGATTAGAGCTAAATTCAGAGACCTGAAAAGGACTCTTGAATCTGACTCTAATAAGTCTGAGAGTCTCAAATTGGAAAACTCTGAGCTGAGAGATAAAATTTTAAAATTAGAAAACTCTTTACAAAACTCTCAGAAGGTACCAATTTCTGAAACTCCCAGCAACGCTGATGAGATCATCAAGGAGTATGATCATAGTTTCCAGAAGTTCCTTGCTAAAAGCATAGATAGAAGCAGAATGGCTTCAATGATCTATGGAGTTAGCGGAAACGGCAGGAAAGGAATAGGATACCTAGGTAAGGTTCCTACACCTAAAAATGTCATGGATTTAGTTATTAAACACACTCCTCTAAATTCACACTTTGTATATGGTCACACACATGACATCAAATATACTAGTAGTAATCACTTTGTGAAACCAAAATTCAACCAGAGTTTTGGTAAAACTAACAAATCAGGACCCAAGAAGATCTGGGGACCTAAAGATAAAATAATACATGTTGCAGATATCTTTAGCAGCAAGTCAGAAACACCAGTCATGGTACCTGGACTCTGGCTGCTCACGTCACATGACGGGAAGAAGGCATATGTTCCAAAGCCTGGAACTTAAGCCTGGAGGCCACGTTGGCTTTGGAGGCGATCAGAGGGGAAAGATAATTGGCTCTGGAACTGTAGGTAACGGAAATCTTCCCTCTATTAATAATGTTCTGCTTGTTGATGGATTGATGCATAACCTGTTATCCATAAGTCAATTAAGTGATAACGGTTATGATATAATCTTTAATCAAAAATCATGTAAAGCTGTTAGTCAGAAAGATGGGACTATCCTATTTAATGGTAAGAGGAAAAACAACATTTACAAAATCAAACTTTCTGAACTTAAGAGTCAGAACGTAAAATGTCTTCTGTCTGTTAACAACGAGCAATGGATCTGGCACAGAAGATTGGGACATGTTAGTATGAGAAGAATATCTCAGATTAACAAACTCAATCTGGTCAGAGGACTTCCAAATTTGAAGTTCAATTCAGATGCTCTGTGTGAAGCATGTCAGAAAGGCAAATTTGCAAAACCCTCTTTTAAATCCAAAAATGTTGTTTCTACCTCTAAGCCATTAGAACTTCTGCACATTGATTTATTTGGACCAGTTAAGACTGCCTCTGTCAGTGGCAAGAAGTATGGGTTAGTAATCGTAGATGACTATAGCAGATGGACATGGGTAAAGTTCTTAAGACACAAGGACGAGTCACACTCTGTGTTTGTTACCTTCTGTAACCAAGTTCAGAATGAAAAAGATCTTAGAATCGTTAAAGTCAGAAGTGATCATGGTGGAGAATTTGAAAATAAAGATTTTGAGTCATTCTTTAATGACAAAGGCATTCTGCATGATTTCTCTTGTCCTAGAACTCCCCAACAAAATGGAGTTGTAGAACGAAAGAACAGAACGTTGCAAGAAATGGCCAGAACCATGATCAACGAGATAAACGTTGCTAAGACTTTCTGGGCAGAGGCAATAAACACAGCGTGCTACATTCAGAATAGAATCTCAATAAGACCTATTCTGGAAAAGACTCCATATGAATTGTGGAAGAACAGAAAGCCCAACATTTCGTATTTCCATCCATTTGGATGTACTTGCTATATGTTAAATACTAAGAATTATTTGAACAAGTTTGATTCTAAGGCACAGAAGTGTATTATGTTAGGATACTCTGAACGCTCAAGAGGGTACAGAGTATACAATACAGAAACACAGATTGTGGAAGAATCAATCAGTGTTCGTTTTGATGACAAGCTTGACTCTGAAAAGTCAAAGCAGAATGAAAATCTTGCAGGTATAGAAATTGAATTTGCAGGTTCTGAAGACAAGTCATCAGAAGCTCTCAACACAGACATTCCTTCAACGTCTGAAAGAAGCAATGCTAGAAATCCTACAACTGCTGATCAACCTCAGAAGAGATTACCCAGAAGCAGTGTGGATCACCCAGAAGAAACTATTCTAGGAAGAAAGGAAGATCCAATCAGAACAAGAGCAAGCTTCAGAAACTCTGAAGAAACTCTGATGGGACTTGTGTCTCTGATTGAACCTTCTTCTATTGATGAAGCACTTCTGGACAATGACTGGATTCTGGCAATGCAAGAAGAGCTGAATCAATTCACCAGAAACGACGTATGGGATCTCGTTCCAAGACCAAAAGGATTCAACGTCATTGGAACAAGATGGGTGTTCAGAAACAAGCTTAATGAACAAGGTGAAGTCGTCAGAAACAAGGCACGACTGGTTGCACAAGGTTATAGTCAGCAAGAGGGGATAGACTATACAGAAACCTTTGCCCCAGTCGCCGGGTTAGAATCTATCAGACTTTTAATCTCATTTGCTGTTAATAGAGGCATCACTCTGTATCAGATGGATGTCAAAAGTGCATTCTTAAATGGTTATATAGAAGAAGAAGTGTATGTTCACCAACCCCCAGGTTTTGAAAATACAAAACATCCAGAACATGTTTTCAAACTGAAAAAGTCACTGTATGGTCTGAAACAAGCCCCCAGAGCTTGGTATGAAAGGCTAAGTAACTTTCTGCTTGAAAATGAGTTCACCAGAGGGAAAGTGGACACCACTCTATTCTGTAAAACAGTTAAGAGTGACATTTTAGTATGTCAAATTTATGTTGATGATATAATCTTTGGATCTACTAATCCTTCTCTTGGAAGAAAATTTGCTAAGTGTATGCAGGCAGAATTCGAGATGAGCCTCATGGGGGAACTGAAGTTCTTTCTAGGAATTCAGATCAATCAAACTCCAGAGGGAACTTACATTCATCAGAGCAAATACATCAGAGATCTTCTGAAGAAATTTGACCTCTCAGAATGTAAGCCATCAAAGATTCCAATGCATCCCACGTGCATTCTGGAAAGAGAAGAGGTAAGCAAAAGTGTAGAACAGAAAGTCTACAGAGGTATGATTGGTTCTCTCCTTTATCTGACTGCTTCAAGACCTGATATTTTATTCAGCGTATGTATTTGTGCTAGATTCCAATCAGATCCTAGAGAATCTCACTTAACAGCTGTTAAGCGAATTTTCAAGTATCTGAAAGGTACTACTAATCTGGGTTTGTTTTATAGAAAATCTAGTGATTACAGTTTAGTAGGCTACTGCGATGCTGATTTTGCTGGAGACAGAGTGGAACGAAAAAGTACTTCTGGAAGCTGCCAGTTTCTGGGAGAAAATCTGATCTCATGGTCCAGCAAAAGGCAATCAACTATTGCTCTGTCAACAGCAGAAGCTGAGTACATAGCAGCAGCGGATGGATGAGAATAATCAGAAGATGGAAGCAAGAATGAATGTCCAGGACAGCAAGATTGATACTGTTGTCACCATGGTTCAGAAGCAGAATGCAACTTCTGAAAAGATTCAAGCAATGCTGGAAAGCCTGTTCTCACGCATGCCCCCACAACCTTGAAATTTTTTCATGCATGACATTCTCTATTTTTTTTCTTCATTTTCTGATGTACTTTTGACTATGTTTTGACTATGTTTGTGTAATGCTCTTGTGATCTGAACTATTTTTAATATAATTTGTTTTTCTGATCTAAATTGTTTTAGCACATCACTAACACTTTTTGATTACTGACAAAAAGGGGGAGAACAAGAATGATATTTAAAATCAATAACGGCTAACCAGACAAAAATTCTCAAACATTCTAACTCTATTACTTGAAATGTTTTTCTGTTTTGTTGTTAAGTCTACAGGCACAAGGAAGCTCTGAACACTATGAAGACTAAGAACTAGAAGCTCATGTTGCTCTGACCAAATATGAAGTTCTGATATATGAAGATCTGATCGACCTAACACTCTGATCCGAAGCAAAGCTCTGACAGGAAAAGCTCTGAAGCTCTGCTTTCTGATAAGTCAAAGACTTATGATCTGACACTCAAAGATAGAAAAAGATCTGACTCTGAAGAACACACATATCAAAGGGAAGTAACAAACTCAGGGGGAGTATCTCTTAACTCTGACTTCTCCGTACTTCTTATTCTGATACATAGATCTGATAACTTTTCACGTTATTTTTCATTTAAAATATCTAGTTTTTGTCATCATCAAAAAGGGGGAGATTGTTAGAACAATGTTTGAATCTAGTACCCTACATTTAAGTTTTGATGATAACAAAGTGAAAAGATATAGTAGTTAAATATTTTATGAGTGAATTATATGCTGCCTAAAATTACTATGCTCTGACTTGCAGATATGCTGATTAAAATAAGCAAGATCACGTTTTCAGCATCAGAATATGAGTTTGTGCATCAGCATCAGAAGTTGGTGAATCAGAACGTCAAGATCAGATGATCAACGCTTGCACATGCTGAAGCTTGATGAACAGAACTGCGCGTAAAACACTCTGATACAGAAACAAATTAGTTCATCAGCAGCGAAGCAGAATCAGAATGAGCCAAGCCAGATCGTGCATTGAAGAAGCAACGGTACTGTGCATTGAAAGCTAATCAATACCAACGGCATCATTCTAGACAAGATCTGCTCAAAAAGGAAAGCTTGTTAATAGCATTGAATCAAGAATATTTGCTTCAACGTTCATCTTCTCAAAGTGCTATATAAACCAAGCTTTGAAGATTATCACGGCTAATGCTTCCAAACTCTCTACACGCACAAAGCTGAACAATAATCTTCACTCTACAAGTTTTGCTAAACCAACAAACTCTGATACTTTATTAGCGTTTAGCATCCTAGAATCCTAAGCTTCATTTGTGTAAACATCACAGTTGTGATATAGTTTTGTAGAAACATTCATACACATTTGCTTATACCTTTGTAAGAAAGTGTTGCCTTGACAAACCGGATTGTGGTTTGAATCAAGAAGGTTTTAGCAGTTGCTAAAGCAGATTTGTATTCAGTTGAATATAGTGAATTAAGACCTCGTTGGAGAGAGGCGAAATCACCTTGAACGGGTGGACTGGAGTAGTTTGAGATCAAACGAACCAGGATAAAAATACCTTGTCATTTGCTTTAAGTTTCCAGTTTTACAATTCAACCCCCCCTTCTTGTGTTTTTCACCCCTTCAATTTTGTATAGGAAACCAAGATAGCGTCATCGAGGGACTATGATCTTTTGTTTGGTTTTTGTTTTGCCAAAGTACTCAACATGCATAACATGGCCCATTTAAAAGGCAACAAGTGGATGAAACCCTAGGGGTGCAAGTGTGTACTGTGTTTGTCATTTTCATGCATTTAGGTCTTGTATTAGGTCAAGCTACTTATTTGATTTTTGGATTGTTGGCATACAAACTCTAATCTCTAATCATGGCATAATTGAAAGCATAAAGTGCGAGAATTAAAATTCTAAGTTATTACAAAAATATCCGGGAATGGGGGTACAAATTATTACAAACGGGGATAAGTCTCACAAGAATAATAATGTCCAAATATCAAGTGTTACAACCAAATCGAATCGCCGCAATTCAATACAAAATTATAACAAATGAAGAAATCAATAATATTATGAAATGCATGTATTTACTTGAAAATAAATAAATAAAAATCTATTCTAAAAAAAAGATTAAATATTTTATTGTTCTTTTTGTGTTTTATTAATTATGTAAATAAAAAGTTTTAAAGGAAGAAAAGTTAATTAAACAAAATTTCTATTATTTTTTGTACTTTGATTAATCAATAAAAAGGATTTTAAAGAAAACAAAATTAATTAAAAATTTAAATGCTTTTTTGGTATTTTCATTATGTGCAAGAAAAAGAAAATGATTAAAATAAAAACCAAATTTTATTTTTACAAAAAGGGAGTTTTAATATATTTACTTAGTGTTTATTATTAACTAAGAGAAAAGAAAACAAATTAAAAAAAATGAATTAATTAAAAACATTAGTATTTAAACAAAATAAAAGAAAAAGAAAATAAATTGAGGATGGGCTTAGGAGTTATATGTGTTTGAGGCCCAATTGAGATGGAAGAAAACAAAAAAAAAAAGAGTCAGAGTGGAGGGGGGTGCGCTGGCCAATTCGTTGTGGGCTTAGGGTTGTTTGGGGGGCGGAGGCCCAAATCCAAAGTTTACAACGTTTTGTTTTGGGGTCTCAGAAATTAGGATTTGTGCAATTTGCTTTACAGCGGCGCCGCTCTCTCGTTTTCTTCTTCTTCATCTTTCTCAGTCAAACGCCCTGATTCTCCTTCCTCTCAAGCCGCTGGAGCGTTGTCTCCCTCTCTCATCTCCTCACAATGATCCATAGCTTTGATTGAAGGGTATAATTCGTCTTTTTTGATTTAGCATTTTACAGTTTTCGCTTGATTAGGCTTGCTTGACTTTACAGTTTCTTTTTTTAATCTATTGTGCTTATGCCTAAAACGCAGTAAAAGGTTTGAGAAGCATACCTGTGGGATTTTCTCTGTGATGAAAGAGAGAGGTTAGGCTGGCGGCGCTCCTTGGCGGCTAGAGGTAGAAGGGAGGAAATGATGAACGCGTGGGCTTTGGTAACTTTGTCCCTTTTGAATCTTGAATGATGATGCTTGATAGTTCTTTTGTTGATGATGATTAACTGAAACTTTGATTGTTGTTTTTCGTTGATGATGATAGTTGTTCTGAAACCTTTTCCTCTCTCTTGAATGTTGAATGTTGATGATGATGGTTGTTTTGAAATCTTTTCCTCTCTCTTGAATGTTGAATGTTGATGATGATGGTTTCTGAAACTGATTGTTCTTGATTATAAAACCTTTTGCCTTTTTCCTCTCTCTTTGAATCTGAATGTTGATGAAACTTGGCTTCTGAAACTTGTTTGTTGCTTCTTATTGAAACTTGGTTTGTTGGTTTGGTGATGATTATTTCTGAAACCTTGCTTGGCTGTTTGCTGAACTTGAATATTGGTTGATGTTTTTTGGATGTTGGGTTTGAAAATAGGTTTTTGATGTTGTGCAGTTTCTTTGGTGTGTTTACAGTTTGGAACACTTGTTTTGTCATTTGTAAGTTTTTGTTGTGCAGTTCAGTTTTGAAATCTGCAGATTTGGCTTGCTTGCAGTTTGGCAAGCTTGTGCAGGTTTAGTGGTATTTGGACCTGTTTTTGGCTATGCAGTTTGAGTTGTTATGCTGTTTGGCTAGGCAGTTTGGCTAAGCAGTTTGGCTAGGCAATTTGGTTATTGTTCACAGGGTTTGGATTCTTGTGAAACTGTTGGGCAGTTTTTTGGTACTGCAGGTTTTTTGAAGTTTGGCAGCTTCAGGCTTGGCTGGGTGTTGCAATTTGGCAAGCTTTGTTTTGGCTTGGCTGTTTGTGGCTTGGTAGGTTGTTGCAGTTTGTTTGTGTGAAACTGTTTGCACAGGTTTTGGGAGAGTTGAAACTAGATATGCAGTTTGGCTGTTGTTTGAGTTTGATAACAGGTTTTTCTGTTTGTGGCTTCGACAAAATGTTTCTCTCCCTTTACTTTGTGCTATTTGATAGTCTTATATCTTTTTTGCTTGTGTTTTGCAATCTTGTGACAGCCTTTTGCCAAACTATACACTCTCACCAAGGTGATATCTTTTCTCTCTTTCTCTCTCTATGACAAAGCATATTTTCTTTTTCACTTTATTTTTGGAAAAGTTTGCCTATGTCCTGGAAAATGTTGAAAAGCTATGACAAGCTTTTTGCTTGTCATTTGGTCTACCTCCTGCATTTTTCCTGCTGTTTGATTTGCCATGTACTTTCTGCATTGGTTCAGTTTGCATACTTTTTGCATTTAGTTTGCTTTAGTTTCTATGCTTGGTTTGCTTACTTAGTACAGTTTGTTGCAATGTTTTCCTTGTTGTAATGCCTATGTTTGCATAACAGTTTGCCTTGCTGTTTGGTTAACTTGAAATGCTTCAGTTTACCTTTGTAACTTGCTGGCATCCAGTTTGCTACAATGTTGTTTGGCTTTGTATGCTTGCTTTGTACAACATGTCTTGCAATTGAAACTTGCTTTTATACAGTTTGGCGCCTTGCTATGTTTTTCGAATAATTTGCTTTTGCATTCTTCAATTTGCATTTTTATTTTTCTCTTTGTGAACCAAGAAGAGCAATCTTCTTGTGATTTGCGAAGAGAAAAATAAAACGTGATGAAAAATAGCACTCTGATTCCGGACGGCAAACTTTAATGATGAATAATTTCCTTTTCTTTTTCTGTTTGAAAATTCTATTTAATTAACTGTACTAATCCTATTTTCTTTGTCTTTTTCATGTGAGCACAAATTGGGTGATAACAAAGCAGAGGAAGCAGAAGACTTCGTGGCGAGCACGAGAGCAATTTAGGCTTAGACTTAGATTAGATAGATTTTCCATTAATTGTAACAATTTATTTTTCCAAGTATTATAAGTTGTAAAACCTACAGTATTCAAATAATAAATTATTTTTGTATCAACATCTGAAATAAATGAAAAAGTCTTTATCCAATAAAACTCTTCTACTGTCAATAACTTGCAACTCTTTCTTTTCATGTTCACTTGATCTTTTAAGATTCTCATATCAAAATAATTGAAATCGCATTCCAACCATTCTAATACAGATAACTTAAATTCCAAGTAAACCAAAAATTGTGTAGTCTCGTAACCTTGCAACAGCATTCCAATCAAAATACGCATTGTATATTCCAATAAACAAGCAAGCATTTCATTCCATTAACAAGCAAGCGTTTTAACAGACGCACATTATCTGGTTAACCTGGATCAGACAAAACCTGAATATTCCAAATGACCATCTCAGCTCCTATCTCTTATCCCAGATAAACAAGCCTTGAGAACAACCAGTAACTTTTCAGCAAACTCGAAAAAGTGTGAAAACATGTGACAGTTAATTTGAATTTTTGAGAATTCAGTTTCTTCTGAGAAATGCGAGAGAAACCCTAATTCTTGATTTATTGCCAAAGAAAAATCTGTTTGATCGATTCCTTAGCCAATCTTGAAAATCTGAGAAAACCCTAGGGTTGTGATTTCTTGTGAAAAAAAGGAAGGGCAAATTTTGGGGTACAACATATAGTAACTCCATTTCAAAACCCACAAAGATAAAGCAAACAAATCAAACAATTGAAAACAATATGATGAACTATTCCTAAGGTACACCCCACTTATTAGATCCCCAGCAGAGTCGCCAGTTCTGTGATACGGTGGCCAGAACCGGGACGTGTTTCCCTTTTTTAAGGAATTGCTGGTTTGCATTTTGCGTTTGTGTTTGCAAAATGTTGCGGTAAGCAAGAGTCGCCACCTACTTTTATTTTATCCAACAAGGAAAGGAAAAAAGCACAGAAAAATTCTTTTTTCGAGATATTTCTGAGTACGGGGAGTAGGTTATAGAATGGGAAGGTATTAGAACCCTTTCTATCCGTAGTTATCTACGGGCTCTTAGGTACTTGCTCATCATTTTCAAAAATTGTTTTCTTTGTGTTTTGTGTGCTTTGAAAAGTTTTTGTTTTGACTTCGATTTAACTCTTGCTTTTATCTTCAAGAGTGCAATGAAGTGTTTTTTGAAAACTTTGTTCGTAAAGGAGTGTAAGTGTGAAAAAGTTTGTTTTGATTGAGCAAGTACTTAAGAGCTAATCTACCTACTCAAAAAAAGAATCGTTCTGTATTCGTTTCCTTTAGACAATGCTATCCCACTATTAGTGAGTAGGTAGCACCGTCGTTGGAGTTTGAGGGTCAATTCGAAAGGGACGTACGGTCACTAAAGCAATGTTAGGACGTCTTAGTAATAACCCTAATGTCTTAGATCAATTATATGAGGCAACAATATCTGAGGCAACCATTCCTAGGCAACTTTGATCTTTGGACAAAAGGACGATCACTAAAGCATCCTATACTCAATGACCGTTTACCGAAGGCAACCAAGTGGGAGTGTACCCTAGGAGTGCGCATGTGAGAGTGATTCAATTTCAGATTATTTATCTTTGCACATGTTTAGGGTTATCTAACTGTTTTAAAATTAGTCATACATTCTTGTCATGCATCCTATATCATACATCTAACAGTTTAGTATTTGCGGAATTTAAAATGCGGAAATTAAACTAAATTATTACAAGGCTTCGGGTATTTACATAGCCAAAAACAAACCCTTTGAAAATAAAGCGATAAATGTAAATAAATGCCCTGATTAAACTATTACAAATTGTAGGCAGTTACATCAATATGATAAATAATAAAAATAAAACGCGAGAGAAAAATTAAGATCGGGAAGAAATTAGGGTTTTGACCCTCCTATCCTAATTAAAAGAGAAAATGTTTTTTGTTGTTTTTAATTATTTTTAATAAAAGGATTAGATTTCCTAAATTAAATGACAAAATTAATTAGTGATTAAATTAATTAATGAAAATAATAAAATGACCTATTTTGGTTTTTTTGGTTATTTTAAAAAAAAGAAAGTGTAATTTAAATGAGAAATAAAACCTATTTGTTCTAATTAATTTTAATTATGTACAAAAAAGAAATTAAAGTTATCTAAATTAACAAACCTAATTAAATTAATTAATTTTTTAATAAAAATAAAATCTAGACCTAATTTATGAAAAGTAATATTTTTGTGATTTTTTGATAAAAAAGAAAATAATTTAATTGGTTAGTAAATAAGTAAATAAATTAAAAAGAAATAAAATATAATAAAAAAGATAAAGAAGAGATATTGGGCCTGCAATTAGGGGGTGCAAGAAGCATTTCTGGGCCCAAAAACAGGGAGGTCTGTTTGACCTTCCAGATCACTTGCTTCTGCGTTGACTAGGCTCCATGGTGCTCCTCCATTGCTGGCCATCAAATCTGGATCTCAAACCACTTGGCAACCTGGATTATGAGGACGTATGGTGGATCTTGGCTTTGCATACGCATGTGATTCCCTGAAGGAAAATAATATGAGAAAAGTGGGGGACTTGGGATTCGAACCCAGGTCCTGAAGCAATTACCAACGCTACACTCACCACTGCACCGCTTGTATTTGTTTGTACATATAATGAATAATAATAATAATATATAAAAACAAGAATTAGTGGAGGATGTCAAAAAAAAACGTGCGCCAGGGTTTGAATGTCCCAATAGGAATATGACACGCAGGCGTCTTCAACCTTGCACCGTTGGTAAAAGTGGAACATTTTTACCTACGGACATATGTTTGTAGCTATAGGCCTGCACATTCTCAAAACTCAACACAAGCATGTTAAATATCAACGAAGGCCATGAATAGCTTCGTATAGTCTTGCTGAACACATTAGTGTCCTTTTCATGGCCTAATTTTGCCTGTAAAAGAAAACCCCAAATCGAAACAAGCAACCCTAGCAATGGTGAAATCTTGTATAGGACATATGAATGAAATTAAACGATGCAGAAAGCTTGCAAAGGTTCTATGGATCAACAATATATGGTTAATTCATGCTAACAGTGCCTAAATCGTGCTAACCGAATTCAAAAATTCATGGATATCGTGATGGACTTTCGGCGCTTTTGGATACTGGAAAGGCTTTATTCTTGATTGTTTCTGCTTGCCTACACTCCCAGGAATCGATTGGAATCGGCAAAGAGTCTTGAATTGGCCTTGAACAATGAAATCGTGTTTGCACTTTTTCTTGATTTTTTCAAGTTCTGTTCTCCTTGTTGCGCCCCCTTCTAACCTAGTTTTTGGTCTGGCTTCATTCTATATGTATCAAGGAATGGATTAGGGTTGATAACTGATCTCAATCTTCCTCCATCAATGAATTGGATCTTGATTTGATACACCTTAAAAATCTTTCCAAAATTGGCCTAAAATTAATCTTTTTGTCCACCCTAATGCCTTGCATGAGTTTGATTTGATGCTAGCTGTAATTGAAACCTGAAACAAGCACAAAATCTTTTGTTTTCAATGTTTTGGATTTTCTCATGATTTATTTTGATTAAAATTGATTTAAATCAAATAAAAATCAAAAACAAATAATAAAAACATGATAATGACAAGTGGCAAGGGCTAGAGCTCGTGGACTATGTTGCCAACTCAAAACAAGTGAAAAAGATTGGGCCCATTTGGCAAAATTTGAAGTTTTAGGCATAGATGACTTTTGGCAATTTTGCAAAAAGGGTCGACTTCACCAATGCATAACTTCCTCAATTTTGACTCTTTGGAGGTGTTCATGGACTTTTTAGAAAGCTTGCGATGTCCTCTAATCAACCCTTTTGGTCTCATCTCAATTTGATATTCCATGCTCATGTATGAAGTTTTGACAAAAAAGGTGTTTTTGTTGACTTTTCAAAATGACCTATAATGTCCAAATTCATAACTTCTTGTGAGTGCATATTTTGAACTTGGGAGATGAAGATGGATTATAGGGAATTTCATTCTCTTCAAAATGAGATTTTGATGGGTCATTTCTCATAAAGTATGAGAAAGTTATGCTTGGTCAAAGTTGAGTTGACTTTTCCTGCAAAACCCTAATTTAACAACTTTTGAATCTTGATGAATTATGAGCAATCCTTGATGAATCATGATCAAACCTTGATCAAGTGATGAAATATACTTCAAAATGAGGATGTTGACCAAAAATCTTGAAGTTTAACTGTATGTGGGCCACAGTTGACTTTTGCCCTAGCACAATCGATTTTCAGGCCTTTGAGCAATTGACTGAGCAAACTTCCTCTGCAAGGCTTGAAACTTGACATGGATGATCTTGATAACATATTAGGACATTGGTGAGAATTTGGGATCACTTGGACTCAAGTATCTTGATGCAACATGAAACCCTAATTTGAGGTAGACTGCCTTAGGAGGGAGCTTGTCTGGCCAACCTTAGACTACTTTGAGCAACTTGGGGATCTTTCTTAAAATGTTTTGAGAAATATGGGAGGGAAAATTTTGGGGTACAACAGTAAGTATCATTTTCTATTGAAGTTATGTTGGCTTAACCTGACCTAAAAATAGTAACTAGTTTCTAGGAGTCTCAATATCATCAATCTTTCTTGCAGGTTTTATTTTAGCATGACAAATCACTTGCCACCAAAATATCTCAAAAGTCGAATCTCAATGAGCGTAGCATCGAGTATCAACCAACTTTAGACTGCACCAAAGTCGGTTATCTCACTACCTTCTAATGGCCAAGATGGGTCAATTAAGGTTTTAAAAGTCAGTCTTATGACACCACGCGGCAGCCCAATGTTATCCTCGACTGACTCAAGGGACATCAGTACAAACCAAAGTGTCACACTAACGTAGCCATCACTTCAACCATATCGGCCTACACCGTACAGTTTCCATGATTTATTGCTACTTACCTAAGGCATCCCTAGATCTGGATGTAGGATCTTTTCAAGAAAATAAACCCAAGAAACCCTTAAAGTTAAAGCAGACAACTTCAAGCAAGTAAAGTGACCTAAACTCTAAGGTAACCCCTCTTTTTTAAGTATTCCCCAGTAGAGTTTCCAGTTCTATAATATGATGGGAGAACTGACTTGTTTTTCATTTTACCGCAAATGTTGCGGATAACAAGAGTCGCCATCGAATTTTCTTTTATCCAATAAGGAAAGGGTGAAAAGAACAGGAAAGACCTTGAAGATTTTGAATCCAGGGGGTAGGTTATGAAAAGCGAAGGTGTTAGCACCCCTTTCATCCGTAGTTATCTACGAGCTCTTAATCTCTAGCTCACTTTGAAAACTTTCTTTTTGTGTGTGATTTGTTTGAAAATATTTTGAAATTTGCCAATGTAAGGCTGACTTTGTAATGATTCTTGTATCAGTCCTCAAGAATGCGTACAAAGTGTTTTGGAAATATTTGTTTGAAAAATGATGTGAAAAATGTTTTGTTTTAGGAAAATTTGTAAGCAAGCGATTAAAAGTATCCTACCCACTCAAGGTCATTCTTGTACTTTTCCTTATCCTTTAGAAATAGTGTTATCCATACCATTAGTTAGTATAAAGCCTTATCCATTGGATGTGAAGGGACGGGCGAAGGGTCATCGTACGATCATCGAAGGCAACTTATAAGGATGCTTTAGCAATTTCGTAAGGGACTAGATCATTTTTCGAAAGGCAACGTCGAAGGTTCATCGAGGGAATGTGATCTTTTGTATCGAGGGTCTTTGCTAAAGCATCCCTACTTTCGAGGGACATGACCGTAATTCTGAAGGCAACAAAGAGAGATTACCCTAAAGGTGTAAGTATGAAGAGTGTGTTTAATTCAGTTATTTAATCTTTATATTAGGGTTTTCTATCGTTTGGTTTTATCTTGCCATACAAACCCTAGTTACTAACAGTAGCATAGAAAATATAATAGCAGAAGGTAAAGGCAGAAACGTAAACCTAAAACTATTACAGAGCTTTGGGCAGTTACATAATAGAGGTGTGGAAATAAAACCCTACAACTATTACATCCCGGAAACAATTACATAATGGAAAAGTGCGGAGAATATAAAACTATGTTATTACATTCGAATGCGTCCTATACACTTTATCTAAGAAATTTAAATATGAATGAAAGAAAAAGAAATAAGGAAAAAATGGTTTAAATATTTGTTAGGGTTTTTGTGAAAAATGGTTTATGATGATGATTAACTAAATAAAACCTAATTAATTTTAATTAATAAAAAAAGATTAATTTTGAAAAAAAATTAACTAAAAAAAACCTAAAACCTAATTAATTAGGGTTTTAGAAAAAAGTTTTATTTTAATGGTTAAGTGAAAAAATTAGGTTAAAAAAAGAATTAGGGTTAAAAAAATAGGATTAGGGAAAATGACAAAACAAGGTTAGAGATACAGAAAATATGAAAAAATGCCAGGGATGGATGTTGAACCTATGTCGTTTGCCTTCTGCCCTACATGGTTTACCACTGCGCCAAGCGTGTGTTGGTGTTAGTAGAACGCACGCTCCAGAAAATATCATAAAACCTGTAAAAAATTATAAAACATGGAGAAAAAAATAACAAAAGGCATGGATCTAACCCACACCCTGAGAGAGTAAGGCTTTATCATGTGCGTGCTTGCCACTGGGGTGAATATACATCCATTTATTTTATCAAACCAAAAAATATATAAAATAAATTGAAATAGGATGACCGGGAAGCATGGGAGCCCTAGCTCTGGTCGTCTTCTCCGGCTAGGTGTTATCTCAAACCTACAAAATAAAGAGCATTAGTGATCCAAAGTGACCCTACCCCCTAAATCAACCCTCCTGAATCCAATGGTGGCCTTAGTTTTCACTAATTCTCCCTATAAAAAGAGATATGAAACAAATAACATAAAATGGTTCAAGCATGGCAGTACATGATTCAGTCATTATGGGGGGCATGCGATGGTTCAATCCTGCACATTAACATCTCAGAAGCATATTAGTAAGGTTAGTTTCGATCAAAGCACAAAGAAAACAAAAATATGAATTTCATGCAATAATGGAGAATGGTGATGTATGATTGTACATTTCAGTCCCTTTGGATCATCAAGGCTGATCCATTCTTACCCTACACTGCTTCTGGAATCGATTGAAATAGCTTGCTTGCTTGGAGAGAGGCTGAAAGTAGGGTTTTGTGTTTGCTCTAGTTTGTGATAATTTTTGGAGTTTTTGAAATATGGTTTCTTGCAATATTTTCGTGTCCTTTGTTGTTGTCTAAATTAAGAATATATAGAGCTTGAATTAGGTCAAAAATATTGGGCTTGGACCTTTGTATGAAAGCCTTGATTTTATTTTATTTAATTTTGAATTTAAATAAATAAAATTAAAAATAAATGTAATAAAGATCAAAGGGTGTATGAATAGGTTCAGAGGATCACTATGAGTTACAAAACATGCTTGGACCTTGAAATATAAGTCCAATAGCCCAAAAATTCAAGTTTGGTCAAATTTAGGTTTCATGCATTTTCTCAAAATTGTCCAACTTGCACCAATCATAACTCTCTTAACTTTTATCATATGAAAGTGATCTTGGACTCTTTGGAAAGCTCAAGATGTGCTCTACAATATCTATGTGAGTCATTTTCCATTTGAAGAATTAATCTTGATGTAAATTTCCTTGACACAATGTGTCTTTTTGTTGATTTTTGAAATGACCTATAATGTTTTGACCCATATCTCTCAAATAATGCATTATTTAGACTTGAGCTTAGAGAAACAAAGTTGTAGAGAATTGAATTTTCTTCAAAATGAGCTTTGGTTGAGAGAAATCTGATGAAGCATGTGAAAGTTATGTTTGGTCAAAGTTCAGTTGACTTTTCCTTAAGAAAACCATAATTTAGTAGCTTTTGATGAATCTTGAGTTTTCTTGATGAATCATGATCAAACCTTGACCAAATGATGAATGTGACTTCAAAATATTGATGTTGACAAAAATCTTGAAGTTTGACTGTATGTTGACCACAATTGACTTTTTGTCCAATACAATTGATTTTTAGTCATTTGAGCAATTGACTGAGCAAACTTGTGATGCAAGGCTTGAAATTTGGCATGAGCATTTTTAGGGACATATGAGAAACCATGGAATCAACTTGAAGTATTATAATTTCTATCTTACTTGAGAAACACAAAACCCTAGTTGTAGATCAATTGCTTAGAAGGAGAGTTTGTCTGGCGAACCCTTGAGTAATATTGAGCAATTGAAGATCCTAGGAGCATGAGAAGATATCTTGAAGAAAATGGAAGGGGAAATTTTGGGGTACAATATACTACGATCATATTTTGATTTTGCATAATAGATATAATGACCAATGTCGTATGCAGTTGTTGTACCCCAAAATTTGCCCTCCCATATTCTTCAAGAAATTGCCAAGCCAAGTCACAAAATTCCCCAAGGGTTGCACAGTGCAAGGGCCTCCTAAACAGTCAAAATTAGGGTTTTGAGTCTGATCAAGAAAAGGAAGTGTTCAAAGGCCCAATCAAGTCTCATATGCTTACAAACATGGTCAAGCATCCTCATATCAAGTTTCAAGGCATTCAGCTCAAAATTGCACAGTCAAAACCCTAAATTGCACTACAGTCAACTGTAGGGGCAAAATGGTCATTTGACAGTCAAAAGTTCAAATTTTTGGTCAACATATCATTTTGAAGCCATAAACATCATTTGATCAATGCTTGATCATGATTCTCAAAATTTGGCTCAGAAAATCATCAAGATGCAAAAGTTTCCTTATTTGGACAGCTGAAAAAGTCAACTGAAATTGACCAGGGCATAACTTTCACATGGATTATCAGAAAAATTCCATCCAAAGCTCATTTTGAAGAGAAAGACATTTCCTACAACTCATCTTCATACTTCAAGCCCAAGAAATGCTCTCACAAAAAGTTATCAATTTCAACATTATAGGTCATTTTCAAAAGTCAACAAAAAGGGACTTTAAGTCAAAGGCCATAACTTGAGATTGGAAAATCAAAATGACATGGTACCAAAGGCATTGGTTAAAGGACTCAAAGACCTTTCCAAAATGTCCAAGCACATGAGAAAAGCTTAAAAATTGAGCAAGTTATGCATTGGAGAAGTTGGGAAATTTTTGTGAAATGGCAAAAGTCAACTATCCTTGAAACTTCAATTTTTGACAAAAGAGCCCACTTTCTTCCACTTGATTCAGCCTTGTCATGCCACACACGTGTCCCATGATTAATTTCAAGATCAAACATTGATTTTTCTATTTTATTTAATTTTTGATAATTTAATTCATTTTAAATCTTTAAAAATTCAAATAAAATTTAAAAACCAATGGAATAGTGTCATTTGAATTGGAATAGCTTCCATATATCATGTGCCAGCTCACAAACTCATGCTAGGGTTAGATTGTACACCAAGTCTTGGTTTTGCTTAAAAAAGGGAAAGTTTGTTAATGGTGAAAAACCTAAGACTAATTCTCTCATGGGCATGGATCAAGGCCAGCTAATGACCTAATTCCCTTCCCTCATAAGTGCTGAGTCAAAACCTAATGCCCACACACTAAATGCTGCGCTAAAAGACCATAGACAAACTTGAAGTTTTCTCCATAAAATTCAAAACTGAATTCATTGATAGGGGTTGATTCAAGGCACAAAACCTAGTCCAATAGCTTCCTTGGCAATCCCTGAACGTATTCCAATCCCTGCCATCAACTCAAACCTCCAGGATTGGTAAAACGAACTCAAACTATGTCAAGGAATTTTCAGAATCGTGCCTCATAATCCACGCATCTTTTGCATTTTTTATTTATGGATTCGTGTTTATAATGAAGTTTTAAAGCTAACCATGATCTTTAATTTGACTATTATGCTGTGTATGAGATTTTACCATACTTGAATCCTAGGGTTTACAGGTTTGCCAATTTGGGGTTTTTAAAACGAAGCAAAATTAGAACTCAAGACTATTACCATTAGACTCAGCATGTCCAGGCAAAGGGATCCCAACCCTCGCGCTCAATTTATGAGCGTCGAGGGGCTATTCGCTATTTTCTGGTAAAGGCCCTAAGAAAACGCTTCTAAAACCGTTGCCATATGTCCTTGTTTTTTCAGAGAAAAAAAATAGAACGAAGAAGATGATGTGGTGGCGAGGTTTGGTTGGCTCATTTAAATCAGCGCGCGTTTTTTGTGTTTTTAGTGGCCACTAACCAATTTTTCCTTTTGTTATTTAATTGCTATTATATATTAACAATGCGCACTGAGCTCAGTTGGCAAGCAGGGTTGGCGTTTAAGGTACATGACCTGGGTTCGAACCCCAGGTCTTACATATTGCAATATTATTTTTCCCTAGCTAATCCTGTGCAGCACTTGCGTTGAAGATCTTCATGCACGCTCATAATCAAGATGCCCACGTGTCCTGGGAGATCAACCAAAAGGCTCAGATTCAGAGAACACAATAAACCCCAGTCAACATGCCACATCAAACCTGGAAAAGTCAACGAATTTCAATGTCAATGGGCCAGCATTCTTGGATCAACACCTCCTAAATTGGGACTTCCACCCCCCTGGTTTGCAATTTCCTTTTTATTTATTTTGTTTTTTTTCAATTCTTATTTTTATTGTTTTAATTTAATAAATTATTTTTACCATACATATAAAAAGATCACAAAAATCAGAAAAGATGACAAATATAATAAATATTTAATTTAATTATTTTCATAAATAAATTAACATGTAAATTAACTTAATATTAATTTAGGTTGCAACTTTAATATTTTTCATAAAAATATAAAAAATATAGAATTTAGGTTTAATGAATTTTATTCCTTTTTTTTTAATTTTTCTTTTGATCATAATAATAATATTACTTATTTTATTTTCATTATTAAATTGTATATAAAAGAAATTAGGGTTTAATTTAGGTTAATTTAACATTTTCATAATAACTAAAAAAAATAATTAGAATTAGGGTTTGACATTTTATTTTCATCATAATTAATTTTCTTTTTTCTATTAAACTAAAAAACACAAAAATATCAAAAAAACATTTTCTTTTAATTTTAATTTTAATTCCTCATTAACTTTAATTTTTTTGCAAAAGGGTCCAACGCCCATGTTTTTAATTCTTTTATTTCGCATATTTATTTTGTTTCGCTTAAATAATTATGTATCTCTCCCAAAGCGTTGTAACATTTATTTTTCGCACTTTTATTTGCTTTATTTATTTTCTGTCAAATCGGGTCCGGTTTAAATTTGGCGATGTGGACCCGCGCCGTTTGTAATAGTTTAGAATTTACTTTCCCGCAAATATTTCTTAACTGTTAACAAAAAGCATGAAAGAATGTATGGACTTAAAATAAAATCAAGCGTAGATCACAATAGACATGGCAAGACAAATATCAATGAACATGACACACGAATCGCACACACCACCCCTAGGGTATGCCTCACTGTTGCCTTGCCTTTCGAAAGGTGATCGTCGAGTAGAGGATGTCTTAGTAAGTCCTCATGATCCGGGAACCTGGCATGAGGGTAGCTTCTAAGGTGTCTTCCTATTGCTCCGGTGATCACCATGTCCCGAACCTCGAATTGACCCGAACACCTCCAACGGTGGTGCTACCCACCTCTCAATGGTGGGATGGCACTACTTTAAAGGACATTTGCACAGACGAATTCCTTAGGGTAGGTAGACGACTCATGGATACTTGCTCTCTTCAAAACAAAAATTCAAAGACTTTTCACACCAACACTTTTCAAAAGCTTTCAAAGCAAATTTTTCAAACACTCTGACGTACGAGTCGAACTGAAATTTTTTCAAAGAAACTTTGTTAACCCACATTGAAAAGCAAACAAACATTTTTGAAAACACAAGTGAGCAAGTATCTAAGAGCCCATGGATAACCATGGATAGAAAGGGTGCTAACACCTTCCCTTTCTATAATCTACCTCCCGAACCGAGAGCAATCTCTTTAAGGAATTTTTCTGTACTTTTGTCCTTTCCATTTGGAGAAAATAAAAGACGGTGGCGACTCTTGCTTCCGCGACATTTCGCGAACCAGCTTCAAACAGTCAGTTCCAGATCCACCGATCACAGAACTGGCGACTCTGCTGGGGACTTAAACTTAAAGTGAGGTATACCTTAGGGCTAGGTCATAACTATGTTTTCAATTGTCTTCTTTGCTTGCTTTATTATTGTGGGTTGCTTGGGAGTGCTATAGATCCTAACCCGGATCTGGGGATACCTTCTTAGAAAGTAGCAACAAGGTTGTGAGGGAACTGTGCGGGGTATACCGACATGGTTGAAGCAGTCTGCTACGTTGATGTGGCACTTTGGTGTGTACCGGTAACCCTTGAGTTCAGTCAAGGAGAGTACGGGGCCTCCATGTGGTGTCATGAAGCATCAACAGACCTTAGGAACCTTAATTGAACCATCTTGGCCTCTTTAGGGTAGTGAGATAACTGACTTTGGTGCAGTCCGAGGTTGGTTGATACTCGATACTACACTCAATTGAGGGTTGCTTTCCTGGAATATTTCGGTCGCCAGTTCAGTGGCTAAATCGAAACGATGAACAATGAAAGCAATCCCGTGATATTGGGAACCTTAGAACCCGGTTACTTTGATTAGGACAGGTTGAACTCACCAACTTCAAGAGGGTACTACCCAGACCCCATGCTGGCCTTAAACCTTAAGGGCTTGTCTTGTGTGCCTTGTGTGCCTTACATGTTTGTCTTTGTACATATCTGTGGTGTGTTTAATCATAGCATCATGACATCATCCAGCATCATATGCATTAACTAACCATTTCAGGGGTTCGAATTTTCATCTTTGTTCTTGTTTTGTAGGACATGGAAACTGTTCGTAGAAAGATAATTCAAATCAGTCTTGTAAGGGTACCTCCTCAGCTTAAGGAGCTTATATCCAGGATTCCCGAGAACTCTTCATTCAGTGAAAGGCATGGAAGCCTCATCAGCTTGGTCAACACCAACATTGAGGAAGATATGATAAAGGTCTTGTTCCAGTTCTTTGACCCTCTGCATCACTGTTTTACCTTCTTGGATTATCAGTTGGTACCTACATTGGAGGAGTTCTCCCGGCTCCTGAAGATCCCTATCCTTGATCAGCTACCCTTCAACGGTACAGAAAAGGAACCTAAGCTTGAAGAGATTGCTAAAGCCTTGCACTTACAGTCATCTGACCTCAAGGGACATTGGGAAGTTAGAAGTGGTATTAAAGGGTTCTTAGCCAGGTTTCTGTTTGAGAAGGCCCTTGAATGTTGGAATTCCCTTGACTTGCAAGCTTTTGAAGAAGTGGTAGCCCTCCTTGTCTATGGTTTGGTGTTGTTTCCTAACCCGGATCAGCTTATTGATATCAGTGCTGTCCAGATCTTTATGTCCAGGAATCCTATACCTACATTGCTGGGGGACATCCTTCACTCATGTTACACTCGAACCATGAGAAAAAGAGGTGTCCTTATGTGTTGCACTCCTCTCCTGGGAAGGTGGTTTATTTCGCACCTTCCACAATCAGTCCTGAAGAATGAGCGGGGTTTGAGATGGTCACAACGGCTGATGACTCTTACACATGCAGATATACATTGGTGCCCTAGGTCCAGAGAAGATGTCACTATCATTGATCGCTGCGGGGAGTATCCTAATGTTCCTTTACTTGGAATCAGAGGGGGTATTACTTATAGCCCATGCCTGGCTTGGAGACAATTTGGTTATGCTCGGAGGGATGGTCCTCATGACATGTTAATTCCTGACATAGTTTTTGACTTCGGCAACGATACTCAAGGACTTCGCCAGAGATTCATCAAAGCTTGGAGGATGCCCAGTAGGATAGACAGCAAGACACTGGGGCATAGGAATTCCATCCCACTGGAGCCTTACCTCAAGTGGGTACGAGCCCGCTCTCAGAAGTTAGTGATGCCTTATCCTCATATGCTCCCAGTGATCAAAGAGCCTGTCTTGGAAGGGGAAGTGTCATACACTATTCAGCATCCTGATATGCCCACATCCTGGGAAGAGATGCAGAAGAGCTGGATCCAGCTTAAGGAAGAGCGGAATTCTCTTGAGACTAGTCTGCATGCCAGTGAAAAGAAGGTCTTGGAGCTCACCCGCCTGTTGCATGAGGAGAGGAACCTCAACACTTACATAGCTCCAAAGAGAATGCGCAGCATATTTTGGGATTGATTTGATTTTTTGTACTTTTGCCCATGAGGCTTTGATGTATTAAACAATGATTTTCTTTTCTTAATAATAACGTGTGTTCCTTTTGGTCTACAACAAATTTGAATTTTCGAACTCTTGAATGCATTGCATAAACACATATCATTCATCATGTGCATCACATGTACTCTTCTTTTCAGGTTGTTTACTGTTCTTCGCTGTTTATTTCAGCATCATGAACCCTGAATCATCAACCGAGGCATCTATCAAGGCTCTTCAGGCGCAGAACGCCCAATTTCAGGAGCTGATCAAGGGCTTGGCTCAGGGTCAACAAGAGTTGAAGACCATGCTTCTGAAGAAGACTAAGAAGAAGAGGAGGATTGTGCTATTTAACACTGGGCGCAGACTCGGGAACACCTTACAGGTTGAGGCTGAAAGGACTACTCCATCTGTGGGGGAAGGTAGTCACCAAGAAAGGGAGGTCCCTACTCCTGTGGGCTCTGATACTGAAACAGACTTCAACGACGAACAGTACCCTCCTGCTGAAGACCGGTACAAGCAGCTGGAGGACAGATTAAAGGCTATGGAAGTTCAGCAGGTGCCTGGACTGGATTTCGGAGACTTGGGGCTATCTACTGGGGTGGTAATTCCACACAAGTTCAAGGCACCTGCCTTTGTGAAGTATGACGGGGCTTCCTGTCCCAAGATGCACCTCTGTTCTTATGTAAGGAAGATCCAGCCTTACACAGCAGACAAGAACCTTTGGATCCACTTCTTCCAGGAGAGTCTTTCAGGGACTCACCTCGAATGGTTCTATCAGCTGGATGGAATCAGCATTCGTAACTGGGAGGATCTGGCCACTGCTTTTTACAAGCAGTATCAATATAATTCCGACCTCGCTCCTACGCGTACCCAGCTCCAGGGTATGTCGCTAGGGTCGGGTGAAGGTTTTAAGGAGTACGCCCAGAAATGGAGAGACCTGGCTGGCAGGGTGCAGCCACCATTGACAGACCGGGAGCTGGTAGATATGTTTTTGGGGACCCTATCTGGTCCATTTTTCAATCATCTCATTGGTAATTCCTCTGCTGGGTTTACTGATCTGATCCTGACTGGTGAAAGGATCGAGGCCGGTATAAAATCGGGGAAGATACAGAAGGTTGCCTCCTCCAGTACTGAAAAGAAACCCTTCAAAAAGGAGGCTAGTGCTGTATATAGCTCCCGGAGACCAGAGCAACCTGAACGCCGCCAATCTGTCAGTGCGGTAATGATTGCCAAACCTGCTGCCGCTCCTCGGCCAACTAATCCTCAAAAGTTTGAAAGACCCCGGAGAGAGTTTACCCGGTTAAGCATGACCTTATCACAGATCCTGCCACAGTTGCTATCCACCAATTTAGTGACTGTCAGGGAGGCTCCAAAGTTTCCCAATACTGCATCCCCCAAGTTGAATCCAAATGCTCGCTGTGCTTACCACTCTGATAGCCCGGGGCATAGCACAGATGACTGTTGGGCCCTAAAGAATAAGGTTCAAGACCTCATTGATGCAAAGGAAATACAGTTTGAGGCGCCCGAGAGGCCGAATGTTGTAACCGCTCCCATGCCCCAGCATGGAGTGAATGCATTTATACTCCTTTGTGACTTGCAACTGTGGATAGCACCAATTTAGTCACTCCCATGCCCCTGACACAGTTGCTATCCACCAATTTAGTCACTGAATGCATTTATACTCCTTTGTGACTTGCTTGATGACTAACTCTGAGTCTCCCATTATTTCGACTCGAGTTGCCCCCAATTCCAACAATATTTCAAGGCCAGTAATTAGAGCTTCATACTCAGCCTCATTGTTCGAACAAGAACCTTCGATTTGGTACTTGAATGTTGTTGGAATTTTATCTGGAGAAATAAGTAAGACTCCTACTCCTGTTCCATTTTTATGGCTGGAACCATCGAAGTAGAATTTCCAAGGTTCTATCTCCACATAATTAATATTCTCGACTTGAATAGAGTGGTCGACTATGAAGTCTGCAACCACTTGTCCTTTTACTGCCTTAAGAGGCATAAAGGTCAAGGAGTATTCAGTCAATGCTAATGCCCACTTGCCAATTCGACTATGCAAGATAGGTTTCGACAACATATATTTGAAAACATCAAAATGAGACGAAACATAAACATCAACTGGTTTTATATATTGTTTGAGCTTTGTACAAGAGAAATACAGACATAGACACAATTTTTCAACTTCGCTATATCTAGTTTCTGCATCATTCAAAACTCGACTGAGATAATAAATGGGTCTTTCGACTCCATTCTCATCCTCTTGGGCTAACATACTTCCCAGAGTTTTGTCAGATGCAGCTATGTACAATCTCATACTCCTATTGCTACAAGGAGGCACCAAAATAGGTGGCTTAGTGAGGTACCCTTTGATTTTGTCGAAGGCTTCTTGTTGCTCTTGCCCCCATTCGAACCCCTCCTTATTCAGTCGAAGCAAGGGTGAGAAGGCCTGAGCTTTCCCACTTAGGTTAGATATAAACCTTCTCAAGAAATTTATCTTACCTAAGAGAGATTGCAATTCCTTCTTATTCGATGGCGCTTTCGCTTCCAAAATTGCCTTCGTCTTGTTCTGATTGATTTCGATCCCTTTCTTGTGGACAACGAAACCCAAGAAATCTCCAGCTTTTACACAGAACGCACACTTCAAAGGGTTCATCTTCAGACCATGTTCTCTCATTCTTTCGAATGATTGTCGAAGGTGGTCAATGTGACTCTTCCTGGACACAGATTTTATAACAATATCATCAATATAAACTTGCATAAACGTGTTAATAAAATCATGGAAGATAGTATTCATTGCTCGCTGGTACGTTGCCCCAGCGTTCTTTAGGCCAAAAGGCATCACTACCCATTCGTAAGTGCCTAAGGCCCCAGGACATCGAAAAGCTGTTTTCGACACATCCTCTTCAGCAATGAAAATTTGATTATATCCTGAATAACCATCGAGCATACTCAGGTATTCGTAGCCAGCGGCAGAATCGACTAGCATTTCCGCCACAGGCATAGGATATTCATCTTTGGGGGTGGCAGCATTCAGATCTCTGAAATCTATGCACACCCTTAATGTGCCATTTTTCTTAATTACTGGCACTATATTGGCAATCCATTCGACATACCTTGTAACACGAATGAACTTGCATTTCAGAAGTCTTTCGACCTCCGTTTTGATCTTCGACAATATTTCTGGAGCGAAGCGTCTTGGATTTTGCTTGATTGGCTTCTTTCCAGGTTTGATTGGCAACTGAAGTTCTACCAATCCTCTGTCGAGACCAGGCATTTCGTCATAATCCCATGCGAAACAGTCTTTAAACTCTTTCAGCAAGTGGATTACTTCCAACCTAAGTTCTGGATCAATTTTGGCGCTGATGTAAGTTGGCCTATTCTCTGATCCTTCGCCTAAGTTAATTTCTTCTAAAGGGTCTTGTGCTAACATCTTAATGTTGTTCGCCAAGGGATCCTTTTCGAAGCCCAAAGGCTCATCGTCATAGATCGCGTCGAGCCTCTGTTCCTGCATTCCTCCTGTCGAGATATCGGGAGGTTCTGGGTCAAAATCTTTTCCAGGACCTATATCTGGTGGCTCTGGGTCGAAATCTTTTCCAGGACCTATATCTGGTGGCTCTGGGTCGAAATCTTTTCCAGGACCTGCAGAAGGTAGTATTTGGTCATTGGCCTTGGTAGCCATATATTTTACTTCGGCTTCGAGAGCCGTTATCATCTTAGTTTCAGCCACATAGGCCGAAATTCGCTTCAGAGATTGTGACTCAGTCATTATCACTGAATTCACTTCCCCAACCAGTTGGTTGGATACCAGTTAGCCCACTGAATTCTATGTGTGACACGTCCTCTCTGTCCCATTGGAAACCATGCTCAGGATGCAGGTATAGGGAACAAAAGGTGTTTGGCGCTGGCGCCATGTCGAAATCAGGAGCTGGACATGGCCCTATGTGAGCCAAGTTTTTGTCGAAATCTGTTACACCCAAGTGGTTTACTTCGCCAAGGTAGTAACTCTGATCAGCCTCTATGTTTTCGACCAACCCATCTGGGCGCCATAGAAGCAGTCTTTGATGCATCGATGAAGGCACAGCACCCACACCATGTATCCACTCACGACCTAACAAAAGGTTGTAGTTAGGTTTGGCTGAAATGACCATGAACATTGTTGGTCGAAGTATCGACCCAACTTTTATGTCGAGCTGGATCACTCCCATGGTGGTCCCAATGCCTCCCTCATAGTTGGACAGGACCATATTGTGAGGTTTTATTTCTTCATCCCTTTTGCCAATCTTTATTAGAACCGAATGAGGGATAATATTGATAGTGGCCCCACAGTCGACCAATATCTTGTTCACAGTGGTCTCCTCGAGCTTGGCCCTTATGAACAAAGGTTTGAGGTGATTCTTCATCGCCTCTGTGGGTGGCTCGAAGAAGCCATTTTGTTCTTCTGTAGTGCCATTGTTCATGACAAAATAGCACACTGGCCTGTGTCTGGCCATTTCTTGTTCCATCTCCCAGTCGCTGGTTTCGACTTCTACTTGTCGATTGAATTCCCTAGGCAGCATTGAGACAACGTTCACCATTATATCCAGGGTATCATCGGACTCAGCATCATCTTCGTCTTCGACTTCGCTCTGGTTAGGCCAAACGAGCCTGTTGGTAACTGGTTCTCTCTCAAGAGGCTTTCTCTGTTTCCTTTGAGGCACATTCGAACTAGTTTCAGCCTTAGGTTCATTTGCAGCCTCTCTTTCAGCTTTTCGCCTTCTTTGATACCTCCTCCATTGGGATCTCGACATAGGATTTTTTCCCTTGTAGTTGCTGGACACTTGAGCAACCTTGGGTGCAGCAACTTGAGGATCTTTCTTCTGGATTAAAGAGGAACCCCTTGGCACTTCGAAAGAATGCCATTTCTCTTCACTTGGCCTTTTCCGGCCAGATGTTTTGTACCAAGTGTCTACTGGTACATTTGTTGGAGGCCTAAAAGTCGAAGGCCTCTTGTCTTGATTAGAACCCCTTCTGGGATCATGTCGAAGGTCAGAATTCTCCCTTCTCTTGTTTGCTGCCCTCACTCCTTGTATGTGTTCAGCAGCTTTTTTATCAAAGATAGAACTGCATCTTGGACACAGCATAACCTCTGATTTCTTCTTCTGGCATCTTTGTAAAAAATCTGCCAAGTTTTCGTTTTCCTTAGGGAAAGCCGTTTTATTTGCCTGCTCTTGCCTTATGGCCTCTTCTGAAGCTTTAGGGTCAGAAAGTTCAACCATGTTGATGTTCATGGTATCCTTAGTAGCAAGAGTTAGTTGTTTCATTTGTGTTTCCAGTTTCTCCGTCTGGCCTTGTACAGTGGCCAAGTGGGAACTGGGCTTTGGTCCAGTTGTTTGTACTGCAGCGGTCTTCGACTTTGGGTCTTCGACCGCTTTCTGGACAGCCTCAATTGTCTTCCTGGATAGGTTTCCAGAAAAACTGCCAAAAATTGGCATGTTGATGTGGTCCTTGGAGACTTCGACCATGTTAATGCCTGGCTTCTTCGACTGGATCTTGGTAGCCTCTATCATGTTCACCTCAGAGGGTTCTGCATAGTGGGCTTCAGCCTTCATTGGATTGGAGTCGACAGCCATGGGGGATTTGTCAGCAAACTTTAATCTCCCTTCCTCAATAGCGTCTTGCACAAGATTCCTGAAAAGAAAACATTGAGAAGTTTTATGGCCCAAAAAATTATGATATTTGCAAAAACCTCTCTTCTTTCTTTGATCAAGAGGAGGCACTTTTACCCCAGGGGGTACTATCATTTGGCCATCTTTAACTAGCAAGTCGAATATTTCATCACATTTTGTGATGTCAAAACTATAAGTCTTTTTTGGGAACCTATCATTGGTCTTGTCTGGACCAATGGGATTTTTCCCATTTGAGGGGACTAACTGTTTACAAGAGTATGGAGGCCCTTGTTTCAGTTCTGCTAAATCGACTTCTCCTTCCTCGACAGCTAAAGTATCGTCGAAGGATTCTAGCTCTTCGTCATCCATCTCAACGTAAGCTATTCTCTCTCTCTTGTGAGTTTTTGTTGCCTTAGCTTTTTCAGCTTTAAGGCGTTCGACTTGTCGAACTCTATCGGCCAGTTGGGCCATGACTCTTAGGTACTGGGTATCTAGCTTCTTCCTAATGGAATAGTCTAAACCACCTGCGGCCATTTCGACCAGCTCGTGTTCTGGCACTTGTGTAAAACATCTCGCCTTAAGCAACCTAAACCTATTTAGATATTCGTCTATAGGTTCAGTGAAACGTCTCTTAACACTCGCCAGTTCTTTCAGGCTTATCTTGGTTTGCCCCATATAGAATTGTTCATGGAATAATCTTTCCAATTGGGTCCAATGGTGGATCGAATTGGGGGGGAGAGTTGTAAACCAAGTAAAAGCATTCTTGGTTAAGGAACTTGGGAAGTATTTGATCCTTAGGTTTTCATTATTTGAAATGTCTCCTGCTTCGATCAAATACCTAGCCACATGTTCGACAGTAGATTCTGTCGTGTCCCCAGAGAACTTAGTAAATTTGGGGACTTTGGTTCTAGGGGGTAAGTCAGTTTGTAACACATATTCTGACAATGGAGATGTAAAGTTGGGCCTTCGAAAGCCCATGTTCATTCCATTCTGAGTCATGATCCTTTCGATCATGGTTGCCAGATTGTTTTCCAACCCCATGTTTTGGTATTGGACATGCTGAACCACTTCGTCAGCATTTTGGTTTCTGTTAACTAACCTAACCTCTGGGGCTATTACCCTAGGTTCTTCGACAGGTTGTTCTACAGGCTGTTGGGCCTGATTAATGGTGGTTTCCTCCTCTACAAATATCCCCTGATTTCCTCTTATTTGCGCCCTTTGGGGCTGTCGAATAGGTGGGGGTACTCCAAAGAAGTCAGCCAAACGCGTCATTTGCGCTGTAACTTGCTGATTCGACTGAGTAGTATTTTGTATTAGAGGATTTAGCACTGTACTCAAAGTTTGTGCCAACATTTGCACCATATCATGGTTGCTTTCGTCCATCTGTTGCCTCAAGACCGCTGTCGAGGCATTTGTAAGGCCATGGGCTACTTGGGACGTTCCTCCTAAGAATTGGGTCCTATTTCTATTCGCCATGCCTACTCCAGAGCCTTGGAGTGGCGAAGTGGCACTCACGAAAGGTTCTGAATAAGTGGACGCAGCATTCGTCAGGCTTGCCAATTCAGAAGTTGGCATACCATAGAATGGAATAAATCCTGGGGGAACCACTGGCCTTGGACCAGTATTTCCCCTTGGAGGGGGAGTTCCCAAAGTCATTCTGGGGCCTGCAAACGAAGTCGTTGGCCCCGTGGTTGTGACTGACACCGCTGGTATCGAACCAGCATTCGTCGCTTCACTCACGGTCATATTAACCGTTGCTCCCACACTCGTTAGTGGGATTTCATTGTTGTTTGGCGGATTCGCCATTTCTTCCCTTCTTCTGGCAGTATTATTATCGTTGGTGTATATTCTACCACTCCTCAATAACATACAACTCGAAAAGATGAGATTTTTTCAACAATCAACACACAGTCCCACTGGGCGTGCCAATTTGTTTACCTGGGGATTTGGTAAACAACCGCTGATCCTCCAAATGGTTACTTATTTGGTTACTCGCAGGATCGATCAGATTGATCCTATGGACATAGGTTGATTGTGAAGTTTAATTAATGTGGATAAGGCTTTAAGTAAATTGGTTAAAGTAAATTGCATAAAGGAAAAGGCTTGGTAAAATAAACAAGGCTTGAATGTAAAGGTTCGACAGGAATCTTAAAGGGAAAAGCATGTAAAATACTGAAAAAGTAAATGACTTGAATTAATAAATTGGTGTTTCACACATACATTTCTCAACAATTCGTTCGCTCACACTGGGTACTTGAATCTAAATGAGTGACTATGTATCTATTGTGAACACACGCGAGAAACTACACGTCTACTCCTATTTATACAAAAACATTTCAAGTAACCGTCGGGCAGTTACACTGCTTCGAGATCAAGCCACTTGTCACGTTCTCCATGCTCGACGCCCCAGATCCTTGCACGTTCGCACGTAGTAACTGCTGGAAACCGTTTTCCCTCCAAAGCTTTGAATTTCAAACTGCTCCACTCTGGACCATCGAACACGTTCGTCAAGAGACGTCTTCGACGAAACTCCTTCGACGTCGAAGGCAATCAGCCTCCTTCCTTGGAAGAAATCTTCTAAGTATTTGGCCATCTTTCGACGGTCACTTCGACAGGCTTAGCCAGTCGAAAGCATCTTTCAGCTTTTAATGGCTGTCATCAATTGAAACAAAGGTGTCGAATTTAGGAGCCAACAGCTGCCGACGGTCAAGAGGAACCTGTTGCTAGCCGGTTTATTTCCGGGATGTAGCGAAGGTTGCCCTCTATGTGTTGCTTCCCCTGCTGGTTGTTCTCTGCTGAAGTCAGGCGTCCAAAACCTGATAGATAGTAGAGAGATTTTGTTCAGAAAGACTGTTGTTCCTGCTGCTCCTGTTGAAGAAGTGTCGATCGTTACCATCTTCAACAACCCTTCCAAGGCTCCTTCAAAGAAGCCTGTCCAAATTTTGCCGGTTCACAAGATTGCTCCCATCACCATTACTGTTCCGGGGCCTATCCCCTACAAATCTGATAAGGCTGTCCCATGGCACTATGGGGCGGATGTTTATGTTCTGGGTGTGAAACAAGAGTTCAACATTGATGCTGGTGTCTCCAACATCACTGGGCCTGCTAAGGTCACTCGTAGTGGAAGACTGTTCTCGCCAGACATTGCTCCTCCGGTAATTCATAGGCCTTTGGTCTTCACACCTGCCAGGGTGCCTGTTTCTCCCCCTGACCAAGTATCCACCCCTGCTACCGAGTCATCTGATACTCGGGACAAGGGGATTGCTGCTGATGTGCCTGCCAGGACGGAGGCACCAAAGACCATTGTTGAGGCTTCCAGGCAGGAAATGGAAGAAATCCTCAAGATAATAAAGAAAAGTGATTTCAACGTTGTAGAACAGCTGGGGCACACCCCCTCTAAAATCTCCATGTTGTCACTGCTGCTGTGTTCAGAGGCCCACGCCAAGGCTCTGATTGCTTTCTTAAAGACAGCCCACGTACCCCAAGAGACGTCTGCTGACCAGTTCACCGACTGTATGGCCAACCTAACCGCTGATAATGGCCTGGGTTTCTCTGATGCCGATCTGACAGCAAAGGGTAAGAACCATAATGACGCCCTGCATGTCTCCATTGAATGCAGGGGCACTACTCTTGCTCATGTGCTGGTTGACACAGGTTCTTCATTAAACGTGCTTCCCAAGAAGGCTCTGGATAGGCTGGATTGTGAGGGTCTAGAGCTCAAACCAAGTAACATTGTTGTCCAGGCCTTTGACGGGTCCAAAAGAATGGTACATGGTGAGGTGGACATCCCAATCAGGGTTGGGTCACAGGTATTTGATTCAAAATTCTATGTGATGGACATCCATCCGTCCTATTCTTGTTTGCTGGGTCTCCCGTGGATCCACAAGGCTGGAGCTGTGACCTCCACGTTGCATCAGAAGCTCAAGTACCCGATCAGGGGGAAGATCGTAACGGTGCAAGGGGAAGAGGAGTACATGGTCAGCCACCTCAACTCCTTCAGATACGTAGAAATGGATGGGGAGTTCATTGAAACCCCCTTTCAACATTTTGAGGAAGTGCCACAAACTTTGGCAGCAGCAGAAGCAGTGGATGAAGAGGTTTCTCCTTTGAAGATGGCCTCCTTAAAGGACGCCCGGGCTGTGATCGAAAGAGGTGAATGTGCAAACTGGGGCAAGCTCCCTGATCTTACTCCTAAGACTAACAAGTTTGGGCTGGGTTTCACCACAGAAGCTCAGAAAGCAGTGCGCAAGGCGAGAATTGGAAGACCTCCTGTGCTCATCACCCACTCAGAAGTGAATGCTATTGGAGAGGAAGACGAAGTGGAAGAGTCAGAGTTCGATAGCTGGATCTACCCGACGACCGACGGTGGATTGACCAATTGGACTGCTAAAGACTTTACACCCATAACTTTTGTTCCCCAGTAATGAACTTCTTTGTTTTGGATTTGTAATAAACAATAATTTGAAACTATATGGCCCGGTGTCTTACCCGGGGCACCGTGGTTTTGTTTATGAGGGCTTTTGTTTGTCACCGTCATATATCATAAATAAAAGCATTGGATGTTTTTCACATTTCAAATTTTGCGCTCCTTTTCTTTCCTTTCTTTACATATTGCAAAACAGTTGTATTTACACACACACTCACTCATACAGGTTTCAATCCACTCTGGATCTCACTGGTAACGACTCTGCTACTGCCAGTTATGACTTCGAAAATCCGATCAACTTAGCCGAAGACGAAGGTGAAGATGATTGCAAAGTGCCTGGTGAACTTGCAAGATTGTTACAACAGGAAGAGAGGGCAATTCAACCCCATGAAGAGCCAGTGGAAATAATAAACTTGGGTACTGAAGAAGACAAGAAAGGGGTAAAGATTGGTGCCAACCTAGAGCTCAGCGTGAAGCAACGGTTGACTCAGATGCTGCATGACTATATGGAGATCTTTGCCTGGTCCTACGAAGATATGCCCGGATTAGATACCGACATTGTGGTCCATCACTTACCAACTAAAGAAGATTGCCCTCCGGTTAAGCAAAAGGTCCGCCGTATGCGTCCAGAGATGTCTGAGAAGATTAAAGCCGAGGTTATGAAGCAGTTTGATGCCGGGTTTCTTGCAGTGACTTCTTACCCTCAGTGGGTTGCTAATGTGGTGCCGGTACCTAAGAAGGACGGCAAGGTCAGAATGTGTGTCGATTACAGGGATCTGAACAGGGCCAGCCCCAAGGATGACTTCCCTCTACCTCACATTGATGTCCTTGTTGATAATACAGCTCAGCATAAAGTGTTCTCTTTTATGGATGGTTTTTCAGGCTACAATCAGATCAAGATGGCTCCTGAAGACATGGAAAAGACTACATTTGTTACTCAGTGGGGCACCTTCTGCTACAAAGTCATGCCTTTTGGACTAAAGAATGCTGGGGCAACCTACCAACGTGCCATGGTTGCTTTATTTCATGACATGATCCATCATGAGATAGAAGTGTATGTTGACGACATGATCGCTAGGTCCCAGACTGAGGAAGAACACCTTGATCATCTGCAGAAACTGTTTGACCGTTTGAAACTGTACAAGCTAAGGTTAAACCCGAACAAGTGCACCTTCGGGGTAAGATCTGGAAAGTTGCTAGGCTTCGTGGTAAGTGACAAGGGAATTCAAGTGGACCCTGCTAAGGTCAAAGCCATTCAAGAGATGCCAGTTCCTAAGACAGAGAAGGAAGTCAGAGGCTTTCTAGGACGTCTGAATTACATTGCTCGGTTCATCTCACACCTAACTGCTACCTGTGAACCAATCTTCAAGCTGCTGAAGAAAGATCAGGTAGTACGTTGGAATGATGAATGTCAGGCTGCTTTTGACAGAATCAAAGAATATCTCCAAGAACCACCCATCCTTATGCCACCAGTTGAAGGGAGACCTTTGATACTTTACCTGACAGTGCTTGATAATTCAATGGGGTGTGTGCTGGGGCAGCATGACGAGTCTGGCCGAAAAGAGCATGCCATTTATTACCTTAGCAAAAAGTTTACCGACTGTGAGACCCGATACTCACTGCTTGAGAAAACTTGATGCGCTTTGGTATGGGCTGCTCGCCGGCTGAGACAGTATATGCTGACTCACACTACCTTGTTGATCTCAAAAATGGATCCTATAAAGTACATATTCGAAAAGCCTGCTCTGTCTGGGAGAATTGCAAGATGGCAGATGATCTTGACGGAATACGACATTCAGTACACGACCCAAAAAGCCATCAAGGGAAGTGTATTGGCAGACCACTTAGCACATCAAGCTGTAGATGACTACCAATCAATGAACTTCGAGTTTCCGGATGAAAGCATTATGATAGTAACTGACTGTGAAGTACTTGGACCGGATGAAGGACCTGAACCAGGATCCCGATGGTCTATGCATTTTGACGGAGCATCCAATGCTTTGGGAAATGGTATTGGCGCCATCATCATATCTCTACAAGGTACTCATACTCCACTCACCGCCCGGCTGTGTTTCAACTGTACCAACAACATGGCGGAGTATGAGGCGTGTATCATGGGTCTTCAAGCTGCGATCGACCTGAGGATCAAATTTCTGAGTGTCTTCGGAGATTCCGCTCTTGTGATCAATCAGATCAAAGGAGAGTGGGATACGAAACATCCAAACTTGATTCCTTACAGAGAATGTGTGTTGACCCTGATCCCCCACTTCACGGAGATAACTTTTGAACATTTCCCAAGAGAAGAGAATCAACTGGCGGATGCGTTAGCTACAATGTCTTCAATGTTCAAGGTCAAATGGGATAATGAGGCTCCCCGGATCATCATCTGGAAACTGGACGAGCCGGCATACTGTTGTGATCTCGAAACTGAATTGGTGACTGAGAAGCCTTGGTACCACGAAGTGAAGAGATATCTGGAAACTCAGGAATACCCTGAAGGCGCATCTATCAACGATAAGAAATTCCTGAGAAGATTCGCAGCCAAATTCTTCCTTAGCAACAACATATTGTACAAGCGAAACCATGATTCAACCTTACTGCGTTGTGTGGATAAAACTGAAGCAGAAAGAATCATGGAAGAGCTACATGAAGGGACCTTTGGTACACATTCCAGTGGACACACTATGGCTAAGAAAATCCTACGGGCAGGATACTATTGGTCCACAATGGAAGCTGACTGTTACCAATATTCCAGGACATGCCACAAGTGCCAGATTTATGCAGACAAGGTGCATGTTCCTCCGGTCCCCCTGAATGTTCTGACTGCGCCTTGGCCGTTTGCAATGTGGGGCATAGACATGATCGGCGAGATTAAACCTACGGCATCTAATGGACATCGCTTCATCCTAGTGGCAATTGATTACTTCACGAAGTGGGTTGAGGCAGCATCCTATGCTACGGTAACCAAGACTGTTGTAGCACGGTTCATTCGGCATAACCTGATCTGTCGGTACGGCATCCCTGAGAGAATTATTACAGACAACGGTACCAATCTGAACAATAAGATGATCGCTGAGCTTTGCGAACAGTTCAAAATACAGCACCACAATTCTTCTCCTTACAGACCGAAGATGAATGGGGCTGTAGAAGCAGCAAATAAGAACATCAAGAAGATCATGCAGAAGATGACAGTAACTTATAAAGATTGGCACGAGATGTTACCGTTCGCTCTACATGGGTACCGTACCTCAGCTAGGACGTCAACCGGGGCAACTCCTTTCTCTTTGGTTTATGGTATGGAGGCAGTCTTGCCAATCGAAGTGCAAATACCCTCTCTCCGGATAATGAAGGATGTAAATCTGAACGAAGAGGATTGGATCCAGACACGACTTGATCAGCTCAACCTTATTGATGAAAAGAGACTTGCTGCTATCTGTCATGGTCAGACGTATCAGAAACGGATGATCAGGGCATTTAACAAAAAGGTCAGACCACAAGAATATCGAGTCGGGGATCTGGTAATCAAGCGAATCATCCTTCCTCAGAGTGATCCAAGGGGCAAATGGACCCCTACGTACGAAGGGCCATTTGTGGTTAAGCATATGTTCTCAGGAGGAGCAATGATATTAACCAATATGGATGGTGACGACCTTCCTCACCCCGCCAATGCAGACATAGTAAAAAAATATTACGCATGAAAGACCCGCTAGGCTGACATGCCTAGGCAAAAATCCGGGCTTCCCGTCGAACCAAAAGGGTTCGGGCAAAATGAAGGGATGAAAATGGAAAAATCTATACACCCGGCAAGTTGAAAACCTGAAAGGGCGGCTTGGGCAAAAATGGATATCCCGGTGGACTGAAAACCCGAAAGGGAGGTCCAGGCAAAAATTAGGGATAAAAGCGTAATGCTATGTCTCATTGATCACTTTGCATCCAGAATCCGGTATCTACATCAGACGGCATCGATCAGTCAGCTTCACCTTCAACCAAGGTCATCAAGTGATGAGACGCTCGGAGTTATAAAGGCAATAGCAGAGTTGAAACCCAGTGGATCATTCATTTCACACAGCTGTTTTATTTTCTTTTGTACAAAATTTGTATAAACCCTTTTTGCTTGGTGGCGTTCTCTTATTAGGACGTCAGCCTTTTGTATACAAAATGCCTATTCACAGGCCACTCAAAAATCAATACAAATATACTTTTCAGTTAAAATGTGCCTTTTGTTTTTTCCTTTTCTGTTTTGTTTTGCGAAGAACGTCCAAGGTTCAATTTGTGATATATGCATTGACAATAATTTGCTAGCTCATAAATATTTGCATACGAAACAAAGAATTAATTACAGGGGACATTAGAAACAGGGGCAATAAGGAGTTGTCTAGGCAATCTAATTGTTCTATCCTCCAAAGTACCAAGGTAGGTTCAGCTAAAGAACATAACCAGGCATCTTAAATTCCCCAGAGAGTGAGACAGCAAGCAGTATACTCTCCTCAAGCAAAACAGTTATCAACCTTAAGGAAGTTGGGTGTCCTCCCGCAGATCTCAACATTCCCCAGCAGCATATATTCTTAACAAGCATCCCCGGCAGTCTTGGTCTAAAGATTGTTCCCCGGCGGCATACATCAACATTCAAAGGAATCACTTCCCCAGCATGTCAAAACTCCCCAGGAGAGTCCAATTAGTTTCCCCAGGAAAGTTGGAATTCATATCCCCCCAAGCAGTAAGCTTATCCCCAGTAAATTCTGGAAGCTTATCCTTCGCAGAGCACGAACGCGTCGTCCGGCTTGATTTAAAGAGTTATTTCCTTAACAGGATATAACTGAGTTATCCTCAGCCAAAAGCCACGGAAAGAGTGTCGTCGACAAAGTCTTCCTATCCCCAGCAAACTATTATCAACACTCAGCAAGGCATCCCTCTTCCCACAGATTATTGCTTCCCAGCATGGTCGCTAGAGTATCTTTTCTCCCCGCAGAATCCTCCATTTGCCAAGTTTATTCCGCAACGGAGTCATCTTCTCCTACCGGTATTCTTGCAGTTATCATCCCCAGCGGAAGCAAAATCTATTATTCGACATCAGCCCAGGATACGACTTCCCGGAACCCGTCAAGGATTCACTTTCCTAGACAAAAACATACATAAAACATCACATACATCATTATAGCATGCATAGACGCATCATATCCTACGAATCTCATTTATGTTGAGAACATCATTACTTGATCCATATCATGCATTGCATATGGCTGACTTTTATATTTCAGGAAAGATCCAGTTAAAGTTCTCAAGCTACATTTCAAGACCTAGACCGGTTCAGTTAAATCGACCCTAAGATTTTCCTGATGCTTATCCAGTCAAAGGCCTTCTCTGGTTCAGTCAGATCGACCCTAAGATCTCCCTGATGCTTATCCAGTTGAAGATATTTCAAGACCTTATCCGGTTCAGTTAAATCGACCCTAAGATTTTCCTGATGCTTATCCAGTCAAAGGCCTTCTCTGGTTCAGTCAGATCGACCCTAAGATCTCCCTGATGCTTATCCAGTTGAAGATATTCCAAGACCTTCTCTGGTTCAGTTAAATCGATCCTAAGATTTTCCTGATGCTTATCCAGTTGAAGATATTTCAAGACCTAGACCGGTTCTGTCAGATCGACCCTAAGATCTCCCTGATGCTTATCCAGTTGAAGATATTTCAAGACCTTGTCCGGTTCAGTTAAATCGACTCTAAGATTTTCCTGATTCTTACCCAGTCAAAGGCCTCTCTGGTTCAGTCAGATCGACCCTAAGATCTCCCTGATTCTTATTCCAGTAGAAGACACCCAAGATTTTTCTCAACGAGCGTTGTTGAAGTTAAAGTCGCCCAAGGTTCTCTTACCATTCATGCTAAGGTAGTAACCATCCCTGGTTCTTTCATCGCCGTTTGAAGCTCCAGACTCAGCTCCTGTAACCAGTCAGGACACATCTATACCAGGCATCTAAAAATCAGCTCCTGCAACGTGTCAGGTACTCATTTTCTGTTTTGCAGGTATACAGGTTCTCGCCAAGGAATCTCTTACACAATCAAACATCCAGATGGCATCTATAAGCCCATTCCACCATCACTGCCACTATGTGAGCGCAAATTTCTGGGCACTCTAGTGTCCAATCATCTTCTACCCTCGGATTACGAAAGGCACGTCCGCCAATCTGCATCCTCAGGTCTAAGAAGATTGAACAGGGGCAACTGTTGTACCCCAAAATTTGCCCTCCCATATTCTTCAAGAAATTGCCAAGCCAAGTCACAAAATTCCCCAAGGGTTGCACAGTGCAAGGGCCTCCTAAACAGTCAAAATTAGGGTTTTGAGTCTGATCAAGAAAAGGAAGTGTTCAAAGGCCCAATCAAGTCTCATATGCTTACAAACATGGTCAAGCATCCTCATATCAAGTTTCAAGGCATTCAGCTCAAAATTGCACAGTCAAAACCCTAAATTGCACTACAGTCAACTGTAGGGGCAAAATGGTCATTTGACAGTCAAAAGTTCAAATTTTTGGTCAACATATCATTTTGAAGCCACAAACATCATTTGATCAATGCTTGATCATGATTCTCAAAATTTGGCTCAGAAAATCATCAAGATGCAAAAGTTTCCTTATTTGGACAGCTGAAAAAGTCAACTGAAATTGACAAGGGCATAACTTTCACATGGATTATCAGAAAAATTCCATCCAAAGCTCATTTTGAAGTGAAAGACATTTACTACAACTCATCTTCATACTTCAAGCCCAAGAAATGCTCTCACAAAAAGTTATCAATTTCAACATTATAGGTCATTTTCAAAAGTCAACAAAAAGGGACTTTAAGTCAAAGGCCATAACTTGAGATTGGAAAATCAAAATGACATGGGACCAAAGGCATTGGTTAAAGGACTCAAAGACCTTTCCAAAATGTCCAAGAACATGAGAAAAGCTTAAAAATTGAGCAAGTTATGCATTGGAGAAGTTGGGAAATTTTTGTGAAATGGCAAAAGTCAACTATCCTTGAAACTTCAATTTTTGACAAAAGGGCCCACTTTCTTCCACTTGATTCAGCCTTGTCATGCCACACACGTGTCCCATGATTAATTTCAAGATCAAACATTGATTTTTCTATTTTATTTAATTTTTGATAATTTAATTCATTTTAAATCTTTAAAAATTCAAATAAAATTTAAAAATCAATGGAATAGTGTCATTTGAATTGGAATAGCTTCCATATATCATGTGCCAGCTCACAAACTCATGCTAGGGTTAGATTGTACACCAAGTCTTGGTTTTGCTTAAAAAAGGGAAAGTTTGTTAATGGTGAAAAACCTAAGACTAATTCTCTCATGGGCATGGATCAAGGCCAGCTAATGACCTAATTCCCTTCCCTCATAAGTGCTGAGTCAAAACCTAATGCCCACACACTAAATGCTGCGCTAAAAGACCATAGACAAACTTGAAGTTTTCTCCATAAAATTCAAAACTGAATTCATTGATAGGGGTTGATTCAAGGCACAAAACCTAGTCCAATAGCTTCCTTGGCAATCCCTGAACGTATTCCAATCCCTGCCATCAACTCAAACCTCCAGGATTGGTAAAACGAACTCAAACTATGTCAAGGAATTTTCAGAATCGTGCCTCATAATCCACGCATCTTTTGCATTTTTTATTTATGGATTCGTGTTTATAATGAAGTTTTAAAGCTAACCATGATCTTTAATTTGACTATTATGCTGTGTATGAGATTTTACCATACTTGAATCCTAGGGTTTACAGGTTTGCCAATTTGGGGTTTTTAAAACGAAGCAAAATTAGAACTCAAGACTATTACCATTAGACTCAGCATGTCCAGGCAAAGGGATCCCAACCCTCGCGCTCAATTTATGAGCGTCGAGGGGCTATTCGCTATTTTCTGGTAAAGGCCCTAAGAAAACGCTTCTAAAACCGTTGCCATATGTCCTTGTTTTTTCAGAGAAAAAAAATAGAACGAAGAAGATGATGTGGTGGCGAGGTTTGGTTGGCTCATTTAAATCAGCGCGCGTTTTTTGTGTTTTTAGTGGCCACTAACCAATTTTTCCTTTTGTTATTTAATTGCTATTATATATTAACAATGCGCACTGAGCTCAGTTGGCAAGCAGGGTTGGCGTTTAAGGTACATGACCTGGGTTCGAACCCCAGGTCTTACATATTGCAATATTATTTTTCCCTAGCTAATCCTGTGCAGCACTTGCGTTGAAGATCTTCATGCACGCTCATAATCAAGATGCCCACGTGTCCTGGGAGATCAACCAAAAGGCTCAGATTCAGAGAACACAATAAACCCCAGTCAACATGCCACATCAAACCTGGAAAAGTCAACGAATTTCAATGTCAATGGGCCAGCATTCTTGGATCAACACCTCCTAAATTGGGACTTCCACCCCCCTGGTTTGCAATTTCCTTTTTATTTATTTTGTTTTTTTTCAATTCTTATTTTTATTGTTTTAATTTAATAAATTATTTTTACCATACATATAAAAAGATCACAAAAATCAGAAAAGATGACAAATATAATAAATATTTAATTTAATTATTTTCATAAATAAATTAACATGTAAATTAACTTAATATTAATTTAGGTTGCAACTTTAATATTTTTCATAAAAATATAAAAAATATAGAATTTAGGTTTAATGAATTTTATTCCTTTTTTTTTAATTTTTCTTTTGATCATAATAATAATATTACTTATTTTATTTTCATTATTAAATTGTATATAAAAGAAATTAGGGTTTAATTTAGGTTAATTTAACATTTTCATAATAACTAAAAAAAATAATTAGAATTAGGGTTTGACATTTTATTTTCATCATAATTAATTTTCTTTTTTCTATTAAACTAAAAAACACAAAAATATCAAAAAAACATTTTCTTTTAATTTTAATTTTAATTCCTCATTAACTTTAATTTTTTTGCAAAAGGGTCCAACGCCCATGTTTTTAATTCTTTTATTTCGCATATTTATTTTGTTTCGCTTAAATAATTATGTATCTCTCCCAAAGCGTTGTAACATTTATTTTTCGCACTTTTATTTGCTTTATTTATTTTCTGTCAAATCGGGTCCGGTTTAAATTTGGCGATGTGGACCCGCGCCGTTTGTAATAGTTTAGAATTTACTTTCCCGCAAATATTTCTTAACTGTTAACAAAAAGCATGAAAGAATGTATGGACTTAAAATAAAATCAAGCGTAGATCACAATAGACATGGCAAGACAAATATCAATGAACATGACACACGAATCGCACACACCACCCCTAGGGTATGCCTCACTGTTGCCTTGCCTTTCGAAAGGTGATCGTCGAGTAGAGGATGTCTTAGTAAGTCCTCATGATCCGGGAACCTGGCATGAGGGTAGCTTCTAAGGTGTCTTCCTATTGCTCCGGTGATCACCATGTCCCGAACCTCGAATTGACCCGAACACCTCCAACGGTGGTGCTACCCACCTCTCAATGGTGGGATGGCACTACTTTAAAGGACATTTGCACAGACGAATTCCTTAGGGTAGGTAGACGACTCATGGATACTTGCTCTCTTCAAAACAAAAATTCAAAGACTTTTCACACCAACACTTTTCAAAAGCTTTCAAAGCAAATTTTTCAAACACTCTGACGTACGAGTCAAACTGAAATTTTTTCAAAGAAACTTTGTTAACCCACATTGAAAAGCAAACAAACATTTTTGAAAACACAAGTGAGCAAGTATCTAAGAGCCCATGGATAACCATGGATAGAAAGGGTGCTAACACCTTCCCTTTCTATAATCTACCTCCCGAACCGAGAGCAATCTCTTTAAGGAATTTTTCTGTGCTTTTGTCCTTTCCATTTGGAGAAAATAAAAGACGGTGGCGACTCTTGCTTCCGCGACATTTCGCGAACCAGCTTCAAACAGTCAGTTCCAAATCCACCGATCACAGCAGTCTAAGTAATAACATAAAATTTTGGCTCGTACGACAACCATTTAAGTATTTTAGATGCACTACGATCATTAGATACACTTTTATTAAACCAATTTATGAATCCATTGTTATGCTCTATCAACAATAACTTGTCACTCATTTGAGGATATTTTTTCCTCAAAAATCTTTTGTAAGTATCTATGAAAGGTTGAACTTCATTTATATTATTCAATATATAGAAATGTGCTTGAATAACTATGATGACACACAAATACATTGTTTGTTTGACTTGACTAATGTATGTTTTCTTGTTGTTTTAATTTTCATTTGCACTTTTATGTTGGTATTTTGTTTGTTTTCAGGTATTTAGCCATTTAAGAGGCGTGTAAAGCAAAAAAAAACACAAAACAGAAGAAATGGAGCAATTTGCATACAAGACGTTGTCTGACGATTTTTGCCATAACTTCTAATTTGTAAATCAGAATGACGCTCCGTTCAAAGTGTTGGAAAGCTAACGCAAAGATATACATCATAGGAAATGGACCCATGGCTCTCACCACTTGTACACATGATGGGCGCCATGTAGGTATGGCGGGCACCATCTTCCTAAAACATGGATCAGTCAAGGAAAGTTAGAGAAAGTGCCACGATCTTTCCATTTTTTTCACATGGCTGGCGCCTTGGTGGGGGTGGCTGGCACCACCTTTGATTAGGTCGATTCCATTAAGGTTAGTTGGAGGGCAGCTTAGTCTTTTCTTAGGATTTCAGATTTTTTATAAATAGGCGATTTCATTTCATTTTATGGCATCCAAGCTAGTTTACAACACTAAGCCTCAACTCACCATTTGTAAAAGCGATAATTCATCACAACGGGGGATTATCGCACTGTAGTTGTGATTAGGTTAGAGCACTTGAACATTAATCTTTCCACCTTTTTCTTTACAAGTCAAGTTTACTTTCCAGTTGTATCAGATTTAAAGTCTCCGATTTGGAGTAGGTTTTATTCAGTTTTTGCATTACCTTTATTTACTTTGAATTTGCTTTATTTCGTTTATTTTCTTGCACCTGCCTTACTTTATTTACTTTCCTGTTTTATCCTTGTCTACTTGTTTATTACCTTGCATACTTTACTCGCCTTTTAAGTTTTATAATATATTTTAACATGATCAATTTCAACATGAATGTTTCTTTTTCCTTGTCTGGCTAAGTCTTTTAAGGTTAGAATGTAAGGATCACCGATATGATATCTTATATATTGTATCTGTAGAAATACTTTAGGGGTTATTTTGATTTTTAACACAGGTTTTCAGTACTAAATTTCATTGGGTAAGCTAGAAAGTCGTCCAATTCTCAAAGTTAAACTTAATTAGTTTTAACTGTTTGTTGTACCCCAAAATTTGCCCTCCCATATTCTTCAAAGATTTGCCAAGTCAAGCTTCAAAATTCCCCAAGGGTTGCACAGTGCAAAGGTCTCCTAAACAGTCAAAATTAGGGTTTTGCTTCTGATCAAGAAAATGAAGTTTCCAAAGGTCCAATCAAGTCTCACATGCCTATAAACATGGTCAAGCATCCTCATATCAAGTTTCAAGACATTCAGCACAAAATTGCACAGTCAAAACCCTAAATTGCACTACAGTCAACTGCAGGGGCAAAATGGTCATTTGACAGTCAAAAGTTCAAAATTTTGGTCAACATCTCATTTTGAAGCCACAAACATCATTTGATCAATGCTTGATCATGATTCTCAAAACTTGGCTCAGAAATCATCAAGATGCAAAAGTTTCCTTATTTGGACAGTTGAAAAAGTCAACTGTAAATTGACCAGGGCATAACTTTCACATGGATTATCATAAAAATTCCATCCAAAGCTCATTTTGAAGAGAAAGACATTTCCTACAACTCATCTTCATACTTCAAGTCCAAGAAATGCTCTCACAAAAAGTTATCAATTTCAACATTATAGGTCATTTTCAAAAGTCAACAAAAAGGGACTTTACGTCAAAGGCCATAACTTGAGATTTGTAAATCAAAATGACATGGGACCAAAAGCATTGGTTAGAGGACTCAAAGACCTTTCCAAAATGTCCAAGAACATGAGAAAAGCTTAAAAATTGAGCAAGTTATGCCTTGTAGAAGTTGGGAAGTTTTTGGATATTTTGAAAAGTCAACATTGATTCAAATGACCTAAAATTGCTAATGGGCCCACTTTTCCTCCATAATTCATCATCCATGACATGTGCACGACCACTTGGCCCAAAGGGAAGTTTTTATTCATTTTTTATTTATTTATTTGAATTTTTATTTATATTAATTCATTTAAATCAAATTAAATATATGAAAAATGCTAACCTAAGTTTTCCAATCTTTTTGTACATGTTTTATCCTCAAGATTTCGTGCATATGCAAATAGGGAAAGATTTGGAGAGATTGGAGTTGATTTGGATCAAAAAGCACATGGAAAAAGATTGAAAAAATCTTTGAAAATCAATTTTCAAAAACCATCATTGCAAGAGATTTGGATCAATATTCTTAACCTAATTCACTACTACATATGCAAAGATCACAACCCTAATCAAAGAACACGCGCAGCTGCTCAGAAAAGCCATAATCAAACTTGGAATTTTTCTCAAAAATCTCAAATCTGAAAACACCTTTGCAAGGCGATTCAAGTCTCAAAGCCTATTCCATTAGCTTCCTCAAGGATCATAGGACATATTCCAATCAGAAACTAAGCCCCATACTCAAGAAAACGCGAAGTCATCACTGAAATTGGTAGAGAAAATTCCAAAACTGTTTTCCATTATCCATGCATCTTTAACATATTTTGTTGTTGTTTTCGTGTTTAAGATGATGTTTACAAACTAACTGCACAGTTTAATTGAAGTTTTATGCCCTATATGTGAATTTGCCATTAGAGATACCTAGGGTTCCAAGGTTTTCGAATTGGGCATTTTCCATTCCTATAAAATTGAGACCTAACAATGCCATGAACAAAGTCAACAGGTTGAGACGAAAAGATTGAGACCATCGCGCCAAATTTCTGAGTGTCACAGGCCTAATCGCTATTATTGAAATTAGCATCTTTTGAGGGGGTTTAAAACCCCCGTTAAACGTTTGTTAAAATTGTTTCAGGAAAACACCATGAAGAAGATGAATTCGTGGCGTCAATGGATTGGCCAGTTTAAAAATTCGCGCGCAGACCCACTAACATTCTTGTTTTCTTTTATAATGTTTATTAGTTGTTTATTAATCAAACGCGCACAATTGGTTCAGCTGGCCAGGCATAGTGGTAGCAACATTCCTGACCTAGGTTCGAGTCCCAGGTCTTCATTGTCTCAATATTATTTTGCAATTTATGTTCATATGTAGGTTCAACATCCAAGCGTACCATACGCCCTCCAGATCAAACCATTCACAAAGCCAGGGAGATCAAATCAACGGCTCAGATCCCAGGAACATGGTGCACCTTGGTCAACGCCTCTGCACGTGAGTAAAAAAGTCCACAAGGCCAGGAATTGAATTGGGCTCAAAATGCTTGGACTTAACCTCCTATTTGGGGTCTGAACCCCCAGGTTTGCATATTTTTTAGTTTCTTTACTTTTTTTGGGTATTATTATTTTTACTTCTTTTTTATTATTGTTTTATAAAATTAGTTTTATTTATTTTCATAAAACCACAAAATACCTAAAAATCAGGAAAAAAAAAGAAAATATAATAAATATTTTTGTTTTAATATTTTCCATAAATAAATTGTATATAATTATTTAGTTCTAAATTAGGTTGCAATTTTAATTCTTTTCATAATAAAATCTAAAAAACATAGAATTAGGGTTAATTAATAATTTTTCATCCTTCTTATTTTTCTTTCATAAATAATTAAATAATTAAATATTTTATTTACTTTTATAATTAAATTTGCATGTAAAAATTAGGATTAATTTTAGGTTAAAAAACTTCAATATTTTCTTAATAAATTAAAAATAATTAGGATTAGGGTTTGCATCTTATTTTAATTTTAATTAATTCTCTTTTTCTATTTAATCCTAAAATACTAAAAATACCAAAAAAAACAATTCCTTTTCTTTTAATTAATTAACTCCATCATTAATTCAATTTTTGCAAAAGGGTCCAACGCCCTCGTTTCGATTTAATTATTAATTCGCATATTATTTTATTCCGTTTTAATATTCATGTATCTCTCCCGAAGCCATGTATTTAATTACTCGCACTTTTAATACCTTTCTTTACTTTCTTTATTTTTCTGTCAAACCGGGTCCTGGTTAATTTTGGCGATGTGGACCCGCGCCTTTTGTAATAGCTTTAGACTTTTACTTTCCTTGCATTTTTAACTGTTAACAAATGGCATGAAAGAATGTATGGACAAAATAAAAACAAGCGTAGAACACCAATAATATGACAAGATAAATACAAATGAAAACGACACACGAATCGCACACACCACCCCTAGGGTACGCCTCACTGTTGCCTTGCCTCGAAAGGTGATCGTCGAGTAGAGGATGTCTTAGTAAGTCCTCATGATCCGGGAACCTGGCATGAGGGTAGCTTCTAAGGTGTCTTCCCATTGCTCTGGTGATCACCATGTCCCGAACCTCGAATTGACCCGAACACCTCCAACGGTGGTGCTACCTACCTCTCAATGGTGGGATGGCACTACTTTAAAGGACATTTACACAGACGAATTCCTTAGGGTAGGTAGACGACTCTAGATACTTGCTCTAAATTTCAAAACAAATTCAAAAATACTTTTCACACCAACACATTTTCAAAAAGCTTTCGAAAGCATTTTTTCAAACACTCTTGAGGACCGATACAAGAGTCGAACTGGAATTTTCAAAGAAACTTTTTAAAACCCACAGTTGAAAAGCAAACAAACCATTTTTGAAAACACAAGTGAGCTAGTATCTAAGAGCCCGTGGATAACCATGGATAGAAAGGGTGCTAACACCTTCCCTTTCTATAATCTACCTCCCGAACCGAGAGCAATCTCTATAAGGAATTTTTCTGTGCTTTTGTCCTTTCCATTTGGAGAAAATAAAAGACGGTGGCGACTCTTGCTTACTGCGACATTTCGCGAACCAGCGTTAAACAGTCAGTTCCAGATCCACCGATCACAGAACTGGCGACTCTGCTGGGGAATAAACTTAAAGTGAGGTGTACCTTAGGGCTAGTTCATAACTGTGTTTTCAATTGTATTGATTTGTGTGCTTTATTATTGTGGGTTGCATGGGAGTTACATAGATCCTAACCCGAATCTGGGGATACCCTGTTTAGGTAGCATAAGCTGTGAGGGACCTGTCCGGCGTATACCGACATGGGTGAAGCAGTGGCTACGTTGGTGTGGCGCCTTGCTCTGTACCGATATCCCTCGTGTTGAAACGGGGAGAATATGGGTCTTCTAAGGAGTCATTAAGCACCAACAGACCTTAGAACCTTAAATGACACAACTTGGCCATTAGAACAGTAGCAGTATGCTACGCCCATTGAGGCTAAACTCTCGTGATGGTTCTGGCCGCAAGAAAAGATTGCGATGCTGGAGTTATGACCGATTGAGGGTAGTCAATGATATTGGGATCCTCTAAGAACCCGGTTACTTTGATAGGACAGGTTGAACCAACGAACTGAAAGAGGGTAGTACCTAGACCTCATGCTGGCCTAAACTCTAAGGGCTTCTCTTGTGTGACTTGTGTGCCTTCGTACTTAACTACTTGCATACTTGTTATCTGACACATGAACTACTTGCAGGTTTTGTTTAAGTCCTTAACTGGGACTCATAACAGGGTACTAAGTTTCTTGCAGGTTATGTTTTAAGTCCTTAACTAGGACTCATGACAGGTTTACTTGAGCTTCTTGCAGGCTTTGGATTGCAGTCCTTAATTGGGACTCGTAACAGGGTTACGTACATCACCCCATGCATAGCATGACATCATACCATTGCATACATCCTAACCCATTTCAAGGATCTCAAGGGCTTGTGATGCAGGTCATGATGAACCAACTGTCCAGCAAGGGGCAAAAGGGGATTTATTTTCCTCTAGACAAGGTTGTCAGGGGCTATGACCCACTCGATATGGTGAGCCTTGACTCTTGAAGAAGGACTCTCAACAACATGAAGTACCTTCAATCAAGTTACCGGTTTTCAACTCTAACAAGTTTCTCTGTTTACCCCGCGAGGTCCTTGAAATCATTGCATGCATGTCATATATATCATTTCATAACAGGTACCCTTTCTCTGCAGGTTACTTACCTTCTTCGCTGTTTATTTCAGCAGTCTCGTCATGAATCCTGAATCCTCAACCAAGCACACTATCAAGGCCCTCCAGGCTCAGAACGCCCAGTTCCAAGGGCTGGTCATGAATTTGACCCAGGGGCAACAAGATCTGAAGGCTTTGCTCTTGAAGAAGGACAAGAAGAAGAAGAGGACTGTTTTGTTCAGCCCTAGACGCAGATCTGGGAACACCCTGCAGGATGAAGCTGAGAGGACAACTCCATCTGTGGGGAAAGGCAGTCATCAAGAGGAAAGGATTCCCAGCCCAGTGGTCTCTGACAATGAGACAGATTTCAATGACGAACAGTACCCTCCGGCTGAGGATAGATACAAACAGTTGGAAGACCGGCTAAGTGCTATGGAGATACAAAAAGTGCCTGGCCTGGACTTCGAGGATCTAGGTCTGTCTTCTGGGGTAGTGATCCTGCACAAGTTTAAGGCACCTGCCTTTGCTAAATACGACGGGGCATCCTGTCCTAAACTGCATCTCAGGGCTTACACAAGGAGGATCCAGCCCTATACAGCTGACAAAAACTTATGGATCCATTTCTTCCAAGAGAGTCTTTCAGGGACTCAGCTCGAGTGGTTCTATCAATTGAATGGAGCCAACATCCATACCTGGGAAGACCTAGCCACTGCTTTCTACAAGCATTACCAGTACAATGCCGACCTTGATCCCACACGTACCCAACTCCAGGGTATGTCGTTGGGGTCAAGTGAAGGTTTCAAGGAATACGCGCAGAGATGGAGAGACCTTGCTGGAAGGGTACAGCCTCCATTAACTGACCGGGAACTCGTTAATATGTTCTTGGGGACCCTATCCGGGCCGTTCTTCAATCATCTCATCGGTAATTCATCTGCAGGATTTACCGACCTCATCCTAACTGGCGAAAGAATTGAAGCTGGTATCAAGAGTGGGAAAATTCAAGAGGCCACACCTTCTGATACTCACAAAAAGCCTTACGCGGGAAAGAAAGAATCTAATGCTGCATACAGCCAAAAGAGTCGTCGTGACCAACATGCAGGGGCAGTCATGATTTCTGGTTCTGCACCACGCCGCCAACCACAAAAGGGCAACCAGCGAAGGCCGGACGAGCCTAAAAGACAATTCACCAACATTAACATGCCATGGTCACAAGCATTGCAACACATGTTGAAAATGAACCTGATTGCGGTGATCAACCCTCCTGCAAATCCCAAGACCTCCTCTCCAAGCTACAATCCAGAAGCGAGGTGTGCTTATCATTCTGATAGCCCGGGGCACGATACTGAGGACTGTTGGGCACTGAAGTACAAGATTCAGAACATGATCGATGCCAAAGAGATCGAGTTCGAGCCTGCCGAGACTCCCAACGTGATCACTGCTCCATTGCCAAAACATGGCTAGGGTCGAGAGATTTTTGTTCATTTGAATTCAAGTTGTATTTTTCTTTTCTTGTTCAGATAAACAATTATCATGTTAAACTCTTTTATTTCATGAATGCATTACACATGTCTGTCTTGATTTAATTATGTTTACTATGCTTAAAACTGCTTTCATATTTTTGTGATGGTCAACTCTTAATTGAAAATTCTAAGCCTCTTAAGGGAGGATGACGAAAACGATACCACGATCTTTACAATATGCTTTTGAACAGACCCCGCTGATGAGGTACAGGCATTGTTTCAATTCCTAAACACTGGAGTAATAAGGAAGATAATCCCTCGTCAACCCCATCTGAGCCAAAGAAGTAGGAGTTTTTTCTTTTTGAAATTTAAACCCTTTAATCATAACCTGGGGCAGGGTAGCTCTCTCAGTTGATCCAAGTGCATGACGAATGGCACCGAAGAGATCTTTACAAAACGAAGAAAGACAGTGATGGTTCAGAATAATCAATAAAGAAAGGCAGTCATTGTCTCAAAAATAAAAAAAACCCATTAAGTCAAAACCCATGAAGGAGACTTACAAAACTGGGGCATCCCGCTGACTGTAATTCCAAAAAAGGAAACAGTTCAGGCAAAAAAAGAAAGGGATAACAAAAATCAAGAAAGAGGTCTTACAAACCCTCAACAAAAAGAAATGACTGCCTGTTCAGAATAAATTATCAATATTTGAACCGTCATTGGAATATCAGAGCAAAGACTCGAACAAGGTCTAACGCACGATCAGCTGAGTCTAGGTTTGAAGAACATCACGAAGAGCGGGTGGGTACAAATAAATTTGAGCCTTTATCCTTTGTTTCTTGAACCGTGAACCAGGCCACGTTATAACCCTTAAAAGTCCTAGCTGAAGCATGGGTTAGTTCGAAAGCATACTGTTACAAAAGGTATCCTGACTCCTTAAGGCTCGCTGTAAAAAATTTGAGTTCACATCACGTTTTATTGAAAAAATGCATTTTCAAAAATTTCAAGACAGACATAAACTTTGCATTCTTAAGATAACATTGCTTGCATATGATTATTTGTCTGAACAGCAAAGAACTTTGCGCAACGAATATCCGATGAACGAAGATCTTCTCAACAAAAGAGTCCCTCTAATGGAAGGAGCACTTTCAATCAAGGGGCATGGCATGATCAAAGACTATCATCTGGGGCAGTCCAGTCACAACCTGGAGAATCACTCAAGATGTCCAACAACAGGGGCAACTTCCTACATTATGAAAGCATGGACATAGTCGAAAAGATACTACGCATGAACAAAAGACCCGCTAGGTTGACACACCTAGGCAAAAATAAGGGCTTCCCGGCGAACCAAAAGGGTTCGGGCAAAAATAAGGGATGAAACGAAAAAATCTGTACACCCGGCAAGTCGAAAACCTGAAAAGGCGGCTTGGGCAAAAATGGGTATCCCGGTGGACTGAAAACCCGAAAGGGCGGTCCAGGCAAAAATTAGGGATTTAAGCGTACAACTATGTCCCGGCATCTCGTCACTTGTCTGCCAGAAGAGTTGTCAGATGACCTCCAAGGTATCTTCTCCCTTCACCTCAGAAACAGGGGCAATAATGAGTCGTCCAGGCGATCTAGTTGCTCTGTCAACCAAAACACTAAGGTCAATATAAAGATGATTACCATTTACCTTTACAAATCCCAGATCAGCATTAAAAATCAGGTAGCCTTACCCCGGTTCCTCCAGAAGTCTTACACAGACTCATCCTCCACAAGTAACCTTACCCCGGTTCATCCAGAAGTTTTACACGAACTTATCCCGAAGTAACCTTACCCCGGTTCATCCAGAAGTTTTACACGAACTTATCCTGCAGTAACCTAACCCCGGTTCCTCCAGAAGTCTTACATGGACCTATCTCAAGATGACCTTACCTCGGTTCGTTAAGAAGTTTTACACGAACTTATCCTGCGGTAACCTAACCCCGGTTCCCCCAGAAGTCTTACATGGATTTAGCTCAAGATAACCTAACCCCAGTTCCTCCAGAAGTCTCACATGGACTTATTTCAAGATGACCTTACCTCAGTTCGTCAAGAAGTTTTACACGAACTTATCCTGCGGCAACCTAACCCCGGTTCCCCCAGAAGTCTTACATGGATTTAGCTCAAGATGACCTAACCCCGGTTCATCAAGAAGTTTTACACGAACTTATCCTGCAGTAACCTAACCCCGGTTCCTCCAGAAGTCTCACATGGATTTATCTCAAGTAACCTTACCCTGGTTCATCAAGAAATCTTACATGGATTTATCCCAAGGCAACCTAACCCCGGTTCCCCCAGAAGTCTCACATGGACTTATCTCAAGATGACCTTACCTCGGTTCGTCAAGAAGTTTTACACGAACTTATCCTGCGGCAACCTAACCCCGGTTCCCCCAGAAGTCTTACATGGATTTAGCTCAAGATAACCTCACCCCGGTTCATCAAGAAGTTTTACACGAACTTACCTCACCAGGCAACCCTACACAGGTTCTCCTTCTCTAGACGTAGTTTTACACGGACTCGACATCAAGCAACCCTACACCGGTTCCCTCTCTTCAAGATGCAGTTTTACATGGACTCGTCACCCAGAAACCCTACACAGGTTCTCCCTTTCCAAAAACGAAGTTTTACACAAACTCATCATCAAAGTAACCCTACACAGGTTCCTTCTCCATTTCAGATGCGGTTTTACATGAGCTCATCAGCAGGCAACCCTACATAGGTTCCCTCTTTCAACTTACAAAATTACAGTTCAAAATCTCCCCAGGAGAATCCAATCCAGTCCCTCAGGAAGGTTGGAATTCATATCCCCAAGCAGTAAGCTTATCTCCAGTAGATTCTGGAAGCTTATCCCTCGCAAAGCACGAACGCGTCGTCCGGCTTTATTTAAAGAGTTATTTCCTTAACAGGATATAACTGGGTTATCCTCAGCCAAAAGCCATGGAAAGAGCGTCCTCGACGAAGTTCTCTTACCCCCAGCGAAGTCTATCAGCACTTCCAATACAGCAAAGATATCCCCAGCAAGTTACCATCAACTTCAGCAAAAGCACCCCTCTCCCCACAGAGTATCACTCCCCAGCATGGTCGCTAGAGTATTTTTCTCCCCGCAGAATTTTCCATTCGTCAAGTTTATTCCTCAACGGAGTCATCTTCTCCTACTGGTATTCTTGCAATTATCATCCCCAGCAGAAGCAAAAGCTTATTCTTCAATATCAGCCCAGGATATGACTTCCCGGCACCCGTCAAGGATTTACTTTCCTAGACGAAAAACACATTCATAAAACATCACATACATCATTATAGCATGCATAGACGCATCATATCATTCAAATCTCATTTATGTTGAGAACATCATTGCTTGATCCATATCATACATTGCGTATGGCTGACTTTTATCTTTCAGGAAAGATTCAACTAAATTCTCAATCATATTTCAAGACCTAGACCGGTTCAGTTAATCGACTCTAAATATTTCTTATCCAGTCCAAGGCCTTCTCTAGTCCAGCCAAATCGACTCCCAACAGATTTTTCTGATGAAGACTCAGTAGAAGTTATCAGATTATAATGGTTCTCTCTCCGACGGTGCATGAGATGATTCCATTTTAGGTTTTTCTTTGAGAATAATTTTATAATGGTTCTCTCTCCGACGGTGCATGAGATGATTCCATTTTAGGTTTTTCTTTGAGAATAATTTCCTATTGGTTCTCTCTCCGGCGGTGCATGAGATGATTCCATTTTAGGTTTTTCTTTGAGAATAATTTTATAATGGTTCTCTCTCCGACGGTGCATGAGATGATTCCATTTTAGGTTTTTCTTTGAGATTATAATTCCCTATTGGTTCTCTCTCCGACGGTGCATGAGATGATTCCATTTTTAGGTTTTTCTTTGAGATTATAATTCCCTATTGGTTCTCTCTCCGACGGTGCATGAGATGATTCCATTATTAGGTTTTTCTTTGAGATTATAATGTCCTATTGGTTCTCTCCCCGACGGTGCGAGAGATGATAATTCCATTTTAGGTTTTTCTCAGACGTTCGAGATTATAATTGCCTATTGGTTCTCTTCCCGATACTGCGAAGACGGTAATTCCCACCAAGATTTTCTCAACGAGCGTTGTTGAAGTTAAAGTCACCCAAGATTCTCTCACCGTTCCTGTTGAGGTAGTAACCACCCCTGGTTCATTCATCATCTTTTGAAGCTCCAGATCCGGCTCTTGTAACCAGTCAGCACATATCTATACCAAGCATCTGAAAACCAGCTCCTGCGACGTGTCAGGTACTCATTTTTATTTTGCAGGTATGCAGGTTCTCGCTAAGGAATCTCTTACGCGATCAACATCCAGATGGCATCTATAAGCCCATCATCCTGTTCACCAATCTCTAAATGGCATCTATAAGCCCATTCCCATCATCACACTGCTACTATGTGAGCGCAAATTTCTGGGCACTCTAGTGTTCAATCACCTTCTACCCTCGGATTACGAAAGGCACGTCAGCCAATCTGCATCCTCAGGTCTAAGAAGATTGAACAGGGGCAACTGTTGTACCCCAAAATTTGCCCTCCCATATTCTTCAAAGATTTGCCAAGTCAAGCTTCAAAATTCCCCAAGGGTTGCACAGTGCAAAGGTCTCCTAAACAGTCAAAATTAGGGTTTTGCTTCTGATCAAGAAAATGAAGTTTCCAAAGGTCCAATCAAGTCTCACATGCCTATAAACATGGTCAAGCATCCTCATATCAAGTTTCAAGACATTCAGCACAAAATTGCACAATCAAAACCCTAAATTGCACTACAGTCAACTGCAGGGGCAAAATGGTCATTTGACAGTCAAAAGTTCAAAATTTTGGTCAACATCTCATTTTGAAGCCACAAACATCATTTGATCAATGCTTGGTCATGATTCTCAAAACTTGGCTCAGAAATCATCAAGATGCAAAAGTTTCCTTATTTGGACAGTTGAAAAAGTCAACTGTAAATTGACCAGGGCATAACTTTCACATGGATTATCAGAAAAATTCCATCCAAATCTCATTTTGAAGAGAAAGACATTTCCTACAACTCATCTTCATACTTCAAGTCCAAGAAATGCTCTCACAAAAAGTTATCAATTTCAACATTATAGGTCATTTTCAAAAGTCAACAAAAAGGGACTTTAAGTCAAAGGCCATAACTTGAGATTGGTAAATCAAAATGACATGGGACCAAAGGCATTGGTTAGAGGACTCAAAGACCTTTATGTCCAAGAACATGAGAAAAGCTTAAAAATTGAGCAAGTTATGCCTTGTAGAAGTTGGGAAATTTTTGGATATTTTGAAAAGTCAACATTGATTCAAATGACCTAAAATTGCTAATGGGCCCACTTTTCCTCCATAATTCATCATCCATGACATGTGCACGACCACTTGGCCCAAAGGGAAGTTTTTATTCATTTTTTATTTATTTATTTGAATTTTTATTTATATTAATTCATTTAAATCAAATTAAATATATGAAAAATGCTAACCTAAGTTTTCCAATCTTTTTGTACATGTTTTATCCTCAAGATTTCGTGCATATGCAAATAGGGAAAGATTTGGAGAGATTGGAGTTGATTTGGATCAAAAAGCACATGGAAAAAGATTGAAAAAATCTTTGAAAATCAATTTTCAAAAACCATCATTGCAAGAGATTTGGATCAATATTCTTAACCTAATTCACTACTACATATGCAAAGATCACAACCCTAATCAAAGAACACGCGCAGCTGCTCAGAAAAGCCATAATCAAACTTGGAATTTTTCTCAAAAGTCTCAAATCTGAAAACACCTTTGCAAGGCAATTCAAGTCTCAAAGCCTATTCCATTAGCTTCCTCAAGGATCATAGGACATATTCCAATCAGAAACTAAGCCCCATACTCAAGAAAACGCGAAGTCATCACTGAAATTGGTAGAGAAAATTCCAAAACTGTTTTCCATTATCCATGCATCTTTAACATATTTTGTTGTTGTTTTCGTGTTTAAGATGATGTTTACAAACTAACTGCACAGTTTAATTGAAGTTTTATGCCCTATATGTGAATTCGCCATTAGAGATACCTAGGGTTCCAAGGTTTTCGAATTGGGCGTTTTCCATTCCTATAAAATTGAGACCTAACAATGCCATGAACAAAGTCAACAGGTTGAGACGAAAAGATTGAGACCATCGCGCCAAATTTCTGAGTGTCACAGGCCTAATCGCTATTATTGAAATTAGCATCTTTTGAGGGGGTTTAAAACCCCCGTTAAACGTTTGTTAAAATTGTTTCAGGAAAACACCATGAAGAAGATGAATTCGTGGCGTCAATGGATTGGCCAGTTTAAAAATTCGCGCGCAGACCCACTAACATTCTTGTTTTCTTTTATAATGTTTATTAGTTGTTTATTAATCAAACGCGCGCAATTGGTTCAGCTGGCCAGGCATAGTGTTAGCAACATTCCTGACCTGGGTTCGAGTCCCAGGTCTTCATTGTCTCAATATTATTTTGCAATTTATGTTCATATGTAGGTTCAACATCCAAGCGTACCATACGCCCTCCAGATCAAACCATTCACAAAGCCAGGGAGATCAAATCAACGGCTCAGATCCCAGGAACATGGTGCACCTTGGTCAACGCCTCTGCACGTGAGTAAAAAAGTCCACAAGGCCAGGAATTGAATTGGGCTCAAAATGCTTGGACTTAACCTCCTATTTGGGGTCTGAACCCCCAGGTTTGCATATTTTTTAGTTTCTTTACTTTTTTTGGGTATTATTATTTTTACTTCTTTTTTATTATTGTTTTATAAAATTAGTTTTATTTATTTTCATAAAACCACAAAATACCTAAAAATCAGAAGAAAAAAAAGAAAATATAATAAATATTTTTGTTTTGATATTTTCCATAAATAAATTGTATATAATTATTTAGTTCTAAATTAGGTTGCAATTTTAATTCTTTTCATAATAAAATCTAAAAAACATAGAATTAGGGTTAATTAATAATTTTTCATCCTTCTTATTTTTCTTTCATAAATAATTAAATAATTAAATATTTTATTTACTTTTATAATTAAATTTGCATGTAAAAATTAGGATTAATTTTAGGTTAAAAAACTTCAATATTTTCTTAATAAATTAAAAATAATTAGGATTAGGGTTTGCATCTTATTTTAATTTTAATTAATTCTCTTTTTCTATTTAATCCTAAAATACTAAAAATACCAAAAAAACAATTCATTTTCTTTTAATTAATTAACTCCATCATTAATTCAATTTTTGCAAAAGGGTCCAACGCCCTCGTTTCGATTTAATTATTAATTCGCCTATTATTTTATTCCGTTTTAATATTCATGTATCTCTCCCGAAGCCATGTATTTAATTACTCGCACTTTTAATACCTTTCTTTACTTTCTTTATTTTTCTGTCAAATCGGGTCCTGGTTAATTTTGGCGATGTAGACCCGCGCCTTTTGTAATAGCTTTAGACTTTTACTTTCCTCGCATTTTTAACTGTTAACAAATGGCATGAAAGAATGTATGGACAAAATAAAAACAAGCGTAGAACACCAATAATATGACAAGATAAATACAAATGAAAACGACACACGAATCGCACACACCACCCCTAGGGTACGCCTCACTGTTGCCTTGCCTCGAAAGGTGATCGTCGAGTAGAGGATGTCTTAGTAAGTCCTCATGATCCGGGAACCTGGCATGAGGGTAGCTTCTAAGGTGTCTTCCCATTGCTCTGGTGATCACCATGTCCCGAACCTCGAATTGACCCGAACACCTCCAACGGTGGTGCTACCTACCTCTCAATGGTGGGATGGCACTACTTTAAAGGACATTTACACAGACGAATTCCTTAGGGTAGGTAGACGACTCTAGATACTTGCTCTAAATTTCAAAACAAATTCAAAAATACTTTTCACACCAACACATTTTCAAAAAGCTTTCGAAAGCATTTTTTCAAACACTCTTGAGGACCGATACAAGAGTCGAACTGGAATTTTCAAAGAAACTTTTTAAAACCCACAGTTGAAAAGCAAACAAACCATTTTTGAAAACACAAGTGAGCTAGTATCTAAGAGCCCATGGATAACCATGGATAGAAAGGGTGCTAACACCTTCCCTTTCTATAATCTACCTCCCGAACCGAGAGCAATCTCTATAAGGAATTTTTCTGTGCTTTTGTCCTTTCCATTTGGAGAAAATAAAAGACGGTGGCGACTCTTGCTTACCGCGACATTTCGCGAACCAGCATTAAACAGTCAGTTCCAGATCCACCGATCACACTGTCCAAAGAGGGGGAAAGCACTTTGTCCAGTTAATTAGGAATTTTTAACACTATTAGAAAACAATTTTATAACTATCTTCGAACGTGTTTATAGGTTTAAAATCCGGTTCCTTGAGCTAAATCCATAGATCCCTTTTAAGTTAAACATTCCAAATCAAAATCACTTTTTTAACTAAGTCAAGAGTCCAATTTCTTAAAAATAGGTTTACTACTTTAACGAAAATACGCACCTTTTATAAGTGATAATAGAAGGCATTAATTAGAGATTAAACTCGGTTCTGAATACCCGAAAGCGACAGTTCCTGGTAAATTGATTCTTTTCAAAAGTAAAAAAATATTGCCCCATAAGTAGTTCTATTTAGAAACGATCAGAGTATTATCTAACTGATGTGAATTACATTCGAGCCTGTCTTTTTATCTAAATTTACATACCTTTTTACTATTTCGTTTTACTGTGCACTCTCAAACATTGATTTGATTTGCCTTAGATAAACATCGTGACAATAGAAATCGATATATTGACATTTGGTCTCTATGGGAACGATAATCTTTTGGATTACTCTGACGCGATTCGTACACTTACTAAAATACCGCATCAAACTACATCCCGAGCCATTGACTTAACATTTAGACCTTGAATCCCTCTTTTGTCCGTGTCAGCGTGATAAGACTTTGGAATTCATATAGAATTTGTGTCCGACAAATAATTTGTATAAAACTCAACAACTTTTTCTGTAATGTACCTTTTAACAATTGAAGCTTCCGGTCGGTGATGATTCTTCATATATCCTTTAAATATGTTCATATATAGCTCTATTAGATACATCCACCTTAAATAAACTAGACCACAAATTTTGATTTCTCTGACTAGATGAATAAGTAAGTGAACCATAATGTCAAAAAATGATGGAGGAAAATACATCTCCAATTGAAACAAAATTATGGTAGCCTCATCTTCTAATTCATCTAATTTTTTAAAATCAAGAACTTTATTACATATGACATTGAAGAATAAGCATAATCTCGTTATAGTTACTCTCACATTCTTTGGTAGGATCCCACAGATAGCCACTGGTAGAAGTTGTTTCATAGATACATGACAATCATGAGATTTTAAACTAAGTAACTTGAGATCTTTCGGTGATACAAGTTTCTGAATTTTTGATGAGTAACCTGGCGAAACTATAATACCTTACAAACACTCGCAGAAAGTTTTCTTTTCCTTTTTAGATATAGTGTGACATGTGTATAGGTAGAGATATTGAGACTAAGACATTGAATTGACTTTACTCGCACAAATCAAATAAAAATCGTCACTGCGCTTTATTGTTTCCAGAGAAATGGGAAAAGAGCAAATAACCTAAAAAATATTGGGAGAGAATCTAGGTACGAAGGTTAGTTATGCAAAGGGAAGATATTAGCACCCTAAACATTTATGGTACTCTGTAGGAACCTCTTTGAAAATTTGTATATTTTAGCTATAAGTGTTGTATAAAATAGATGGTGGAGATGAGCAAAGAAGTATTTTTTACTAATTTTTACTCGTCGCGGTTGCGAATCTTTAGTGCCTACGTACCACCTTCCGTGCAATAGAGAATCAGGGTACTCATAGTTCACCATTAAAAATTTTAAAATACAAGTGTGTTGGTTAACTTTAAGAGAAGAGACATCATCGTCATATCCGAGTGGAAGACATACTTATTACTCACGATTATCAGAAAGGAGAATTTGTATCATCTCAAAGTGGAGGGTATAATTAGATTTTAAAATCAACAAAACCTCACTCAACGCCCAAGTGGAAAATATCTCACTTCACTACATATCGTACTATATATCATATAAGTATAATAGCTCACATCGCTTAAAAGATTGACAAGAGTCTGATCTTTTGAGAAAATGTTAAAGTAAAAAGCCAAAGTGGAAGAATGATTTGAATGAGGTTGATTGACTTTTAGTCTTCTCACAAAAATGTCAAAGTATGATTAAGTTGTTTAAAGTTTGATCGAGAAAATGTTTTTGATAATGAATGGACCTAAAAGTCCAAGTTTATTGTGAAAGCAGTTCAACTTAGAAAACCAGAAGAGCTTTGAAAAGGAGAGAGGAGATTTTTTGAAATTAAAGAAGATGGGAGAAGATGAATAGACTATCCTAAAGCATACAGTAAAAGCTAGAGAAAAGAACTGTCTAACCAACAAGAAGTTAACACTTGATATATGAAGTCAATGTAGAATTCTCATTATTTGGATTGAAACCAAGCAAGCAAGGATATTAAACCTCTTAAGAATACCAAACTTCAGATGCATTGAGTCTTCAGAAAAATTGGACAGAGTAACTGCTATAGTAACTGCTATATACAGAGGAATTCCCAATAACAGACAAAGCAAATAATCGGGATGACCTGCATACAAAGAACATCAACCCAATATCTTGGGGTAAACCCCAAGAACTTCAGACAAAATAACAACAAAATCGCAAGGTCCCAATGGGTAATCAAGGTTTCTAATAAGTTCCACAACTTCATAATGTCAAGGATGGTAACCAAATAATCCATGTAACCATAAGGTTTTTTTATGTTCAAGTTGGTTATTAAGTATCTTAAAAAAGAAAATGAAAAGCTCAATTGAACAAAAAAAAAAGACATGAAGATAAATGCTCAAGTGAGCAAAAATAGCATAATATGTAAATGCACAAAAGTAAATGCATAAAATGTAAATAGCATAAATGGTGTATAAAAGTAAAATTATAAAGTAAAAGTATAAAATAAATGCACAAAAGTAAAAGTCAATTGTTAGTGAGTTAGAAGTCAAAGGTTAGTTGGATGACAATCTTGAAACTTGCATTTGAAAACTCATTAAAAGATTGATAAAATCAAAACTTCTCAACAACCATTCTCATTTGTTTTTTATCAAGTATATCATTCATTTCAAGTTCTCAAGACATACACATATGATCAATGATGTTCAAATGATTCACTCAGACCAAATTTTATGAAGTTCACATGATTCACTCAGACCAAAGTTTATGAAGTTTAAATGATTCACTCAGACCAAAGTTTATGAAGTTCATTAGAGGATTGATAAGATCAAAACCTCCTAAGAATGAACTTTAAAATTATTGGATCAAAGGTTTCAAATTAAACATATCTGAACTTACAAATATAGGTTTGAGCCACGAATCATTTTCAAATCGGAACAAATTTAGAGCTATGTTAAGCAATCGTAAGCGGACTTATGTAGAAGCCACACCTATTTTGAGGTCAGTCAATAGCAATGTATGTTTTGATATATACACTCATAAAACTTATAGCACAAGAAAAGTAAAAAAGAAATAAGATGAAAAAGAAATAGATAAGAATTAAATTTCACATTTGAACCAAAAAATTTAATTAAGCTATCATTAAAATCATTCATCCATTTTGGTGGAGTTAAACTCAACACCCAAAATCCAATGATGTTAATGAAGCTCATGATTGAAATTCTCATAGTTCAAGATCAATCAGAATATATATAAAAATAAAATTACATTTAATAAGCAAGATAGAATGAGAAAATTATTTTTAAATTGTTTTTAAAATGAAAATAAGAGACAAAATAACAAACTATATTCAAGATATCCAAGGAAAATTAAAAGAGACCGTAGAAAAGTCATAAGTGATTTCAAATATTTTTACAAATTTTTTGATAATTTTTTAAAAGAGAAAAGTATTTTTAAATTATTTAAAACCACTCAAATAAGTGAAAAATAATTGAAAATAATAAAAATCAATATTAAATTTCAGAAAAACTCCATAAAATCAAAAATAAAGAAAATAATTTTTGTGAATTTTTAAAAAAAATTTAGACGAAAAATTAATTTAAAATGAATTGTTTAAGATAAAAAAAAATTAAAATTAAAGAAAATAAAGAAATTATAACAGAATAAATCTCAACTTTTTGATATGATCACATCAAGGTGTTCAGATTGAAGGTAGACAGTAAAAGAAAGGGACAATATGGGGGCAGGATCTAATTTCCGATCACCTTCTCAGATGGGAACAAGTGCATTGGTGACCACTTGTCACCTACTGACTGACCGACGCGGATCTCGAAAGGATAAGATGAAAATTAGAAAAAACAAAAGCAACTTGCAGTAACGTTGTAACATTACGTTAAAACAACAGTAGATAATTAAAACTTCCTAAGGAATCATTTCTATCTCATAGTTATTGTTTTCTTTCTCATATTTCAAAATCTTTATCCCTCTTTTAATAAATAAAAATACAGTAAGAAAGTAGAACAAGAAACAGTGGCGGATGACAAAGAATCACGGCGGCGACCGACCGGACTGGAGCGGCGCCGTTGTAGGTACATTTTTTTAATTTTTTTTCAGTTTCCGAATCCTCTCCCTCTTCTCATTCTCAATCTCAAATTTGTTTTTCAAAATAGGTGATTAAAGTGAGTAGATCTACAAGAAAAGTTTTGGAAAAAAAAATTGAATAATAAAAAAATATCAACACAGAGCAACAAATAGAGAGTGGATTTGGGTGTAGAAAAAGAACGGTGGTCAGAGAAAGTGTTCCAGCGGGGCTACTATTTCCGGCGAGTTAGAGAGCTTCCGATGATGGACGAATTTTGGCGACGAATTGAAGATTCTGGCGCGGCTGAGGGGCTCTGGTCAGCGATTCCGGTCGAGTTCCGGCCAAGAGACTCAGGTGAGAGGTATTTTTCTTTGGTTATTTGTTCTCACTTTCTGAATCTGTCCGTGAAAATGAGTCAATAATCCCCACTCTGTCAGTTGTGAATGAATCTTTAAATAGAGCTTGATATTAGGGCTTGAGTAGAAAACAAAATGGGCTGAAATGATTGTCATGAAAATTGCTTGCACAGTCCAATCTGAAAATTGATATTTATCCCTATAACAATCTCTTTTTTTCAAACTTTGTGTTGCTTTGAAATGCCAAATGGGTCTTGAGTTTTATTGTGGTTTTGGTGTTGAGAATGTTGGAATTGTTTTTGTTGAAATTGGAATGAACTTGTGATATTTGTTAGGATTTAGTCATTATAAAAACAAGTGTTTTTATTGAATCTTTTTTGATGAATAATGGTTGTTGGACAACAAGACATGGTTTATGCTAATACACTTTTTTTCAATTTTCTCCTTTTTTTCATGTGTTGAATGATATGGTTGACATGGATTTCTCTTGAGCAATTTGCAAATTCATATTGGAGATCTTCTAAAAAGATGTGAATTCAAGACTTGGAGAAGATGGTGATAGCAAGACCATGAAGAAGGCTCGGCAAGTTTGAGAAACTTCTAAGCTCAAGAAAGAAATCAAGACATTGTGATGTAGCTTAGGCATAGGAAACTTTGAATTCTTTTGTAAATGGTAAAGAAGATGATGTAATTTGGAATTAGGCCATAGAGACTGATCGGTCACCATTTGTACTCTGTTTTCAGCAATCAGTCGGCAAAAAAGTCTATCATTTTAGTAACATAATGTTTCATCTTTTATCATTCTCAGTATTTTATTTTAGCTTTCATGATAAGTGGTTTTGCATTGCATTGATTTGGGAATGCATGTCAATTAGGGTGCTTTTGATGCTTGGTTTGGTAGTGTTAATGTCTCAGGTACACGCAAGTAAATATGAGTAACTGATGCAAAGTCGGAGGACATTCTGCGAAAGTTAAAAGTGCAAGAACAGAAGCCTGACACGGGTGCCCGTGTCAGCAGGCTTGGGAACAAGAAAAATTGATAACAAAAGCAGAGGGCCAACACGGGCGCCCATGTCAGCAGACATGGGAGCAAGAAACTTTGATAACCAAGGCAGAGGGCCAACACGGGTGTCCGTGTCACCTGACACGGCCCGTGTTGGCAGGCGCGAGATAAATCATATTTTCATTCACTTGAGCTCATTAAGGATAATTTTGACTTTTCGCACGGCTATGTTGTGACCTGATACTATTTAAACCTAGTTTTGAGAAGTATTGAAGGATCTTTTTGAGGAGAGAGAAGAGAGAATTACAGAAGAAAGAGAGCGAGCAAGGGTTTCAAGGAGGAAGGATCTTCAAGAGCAATCGCAATTGAAGATCAACGGAATCGATAAATCTTTTTAATGTCTACACTTTGTTTTGTAAGCTTTATTAATATTATGAGTAGCTAAACACCTCAATGCTAGGGGGTGTCCCTGAATTGCGAATGTTCTGAACCAAATTTCCATTTTTTTTTATGATATTGATGTTTTTACGAGTTTAGTTTATTTTGCAACGAGTTTAATGCTTTTTCTATGGGATAGATAGTTCTTGATTTAAGATTAAGGTTAGGTCGGACAAACCATCTTAACTTTGTTTGCACAATAATACAACGGTGAAATGGCTTAGGAATGAGGATTTAGCCATAGTAACCATTAAAGTCTTGGTAAATAATTCGAATTGCTTGATATCGTCGTTAATAGCTAAAGAATTAGGATTAAGGATGAATATCAAAAGTTTCCAGTTAATGAATTAAGGGAAACAACTCTTGAGATTTGATATTGATTTCCTTTCACAATATATCATGAAACATGGAAGAAAGGTCGTCACTAAGCAATTCATACACCTAACTCTGTCATGCTTTCTCGTATGTTATACTTCTTTACTTTTCACCTTGTTTAATTTTCTATCATTTAATATTACTCTCACACAATCGACAACCTCTATGTTCTTTTATTCAGTTGAGTCATTATAATAACTTATATTTCTTACGCGGTTCACGAGATCGATATTTGGGATTAACTCTTTTTTATTACTACATCGGTAAGAATAGTACACATGCTATTTTCCGATCAGAGACTTTGAATCCCTCTTGTATATTTGGAGATTTTTCTTTTTGTCATGAACAAACTTGTGAAGATGCACTTGATACAACAATCTTGAGATGTGAATGATGAACATATTTTGAAACCATGAATGCTCTCGAATTGGAAGCTTGAAAAATCCCTTATTTTGTACCATGAATTTAGCGACAACTTAATATGCATTTGAACTTTGCTTGAACCAAAGTACACACATAAATTATGTCTTGAATTTGACTTCTTGAGAAAAGCTTTAGAATGATTGAATGATGAATTAAACAATGAAATTGGATCTTGACTAATATCTTGAAATCTCTTTGAATTTTCTTTGATGTAAAGGACTTGAAATGCTCTTGTAACATTGATGAATATATTAATTTTCAAGAATGAATTCTTCAATTTTGCATTTGAATCATTTAGTCTTGAAAATTGAACTTGAATCATTTAAAAATCACTTTGAGTCATTCTTGAATTTATTTTGTGTGAATCTAACTTGAGCAAGAAGCGCGAAACTCGACTAAATTTCTCTTGATGCACAAATTTCACTACTTTCCAATCAAAACTCCGACCTATGAAACTCCACATAAACAAAACCAATCGCCTTAAAATATATGGTGTCAATTGTCATTAGAGGTCAAGAAAAATGCCCTATAATATTTTAATAAAATCCACGACTTTCTAAACAAAATTTGTCCTAACTCTTTGAAGCAATCTTGTAGACAACGCCACTTGGGATACCGTGTAAAAAGAATTGTCTCAAAACGATGAAAATCAGAAGAATTATAATCCTCAAAAGTTGGACCAAAGTCACTTGAAAATAAATTAAAGTTCCCAATGCGACCTATAATATACTCAAACTTTTGATGATCTTCTACACATAATTAGTTCTGGACTTGTAAAGAGAAGTTGGAGATGATGTCAAGCAGATTCATATGCTCGATGGATCACTCAAAAATACTGAACAATGAAGAAGTTATGATCATTTGAACTCAAACTTGCAAATGTTGACTTTTGGTCCAACAACTTTGAATCAACTCGCGAACTTGATAGTTTTCCACAACCCAAGGCACTCTTAGGCACATATGAACTTGAGATGACGAAATTTTGATTAAACCACGCTCACCTTAACCCATGGAAATAAACACATGAACCTATCTCGAAGAGTCTTGAGAATTAAGCAACCAAATTCGCCTTAACCAAGCTGACTGAAGCTTCAATATAGTGTGACCTATGATTATAGATCACAACTCTGAAAAGTAGGCATTTGAGAATCTGCCTTTGCTCTGAACACACCATAACCCTAATTGGAGAACCAATCGCATGAATTTCTCAATCAGAAACCCTGTCTTCAAAAGTAAACAAAATAAACAAGATATATTTTTTGGATTTTGGTTAGAAGTCAATAAAAATATAAAACACATATACATAATACACAAAATCAGGGTGCCTGGTGATCCCTCAAGAGAAAACTTAAAGATGGGATAAAATAGAAAGAGAGAACTAACCCCCTGATGCGTGATCTCAATTTTTTGATGATATAAGATGATGAGAAATCTTAGGGGGAAAATGAGGTATAACAGTTATCCTTATTTAAGTGTCTTCTATCCAGAGATATGAAGGTTAAGATATTCGTCTCGACGCGATTGAAGATACTTAAATATAAAATAAACCCTATTTTTGGTCCTAAGATGCCATGCAATTCTTATGATCATCCATGTAAGCAAATAAATCCAAAGGTGACACAGAACTCCATTGGGGAAGCAAAAAATAAAGCCAAGGATCAGAAAGAGTGTTCAACCAGGAAAATAAATCACTAGGGAACAACACAACTTTGGGAAAAGTGGTTCAACCGGGTAAAGGAACTCGACTCCATTAGAGGAAAGCCCACTCCGTTGGGGAAAAATAACCTCAACTCTACTGGGGTAAAGCCCAAAGAGGAGATAAAGCGTCATTAACTCAATAAGTGAGGAAAAGTCAGTGGATAATAATGATCGTCAGATAATTGTGAACTACCGACTCAATAGACGAAGGTGGAAAAAACATAATAATACCGACTTTTATTTGAAGGTAGGATTTGTATGGATAATGAAATTTTTTCCCAAATCCGGTGTTTCACCTAGAACGGGTCTCAATTTCTTCTTTAACCAAGACATCTTGCATGGAAAGGGTAAATATACAAGTTGTCTCAAATAAAGAGACTGCCACTTGTAATGATTTCACAACAAACTTCTCTATGAGATTTTTTCGAAGAGATGCCATTTGATGGAGAATCGATAAACTTCCTCTCGATCCTGACCATAAGCCATGAACCGGTCTCAGTTTCTTCTTTAACCAAGAAGTTTCACCTAGAAAGGGTAATATACAAGTTGTCTCAAATAAAGAGACTTCCACTTGTAAATATTTCACAATGAACAGTCTTTATCCTATTGAAAAGACTTGACATCTATTGAAGTCATTTCACAATGAACTCTCTCTATCATATTGAAAAGACTTGCCATCTATTGGAGTCATTTCAAAACTAAATGTATATATCGTATTGAAAATACTTTCCATCCATTCGAGTCATTTCACAATGAACTATCTCTATCAAATTTAAAGGACTTGCCACCCATTGGAGTAATTTCACAACGAAATGTCTCTATCAAATTGAAAAGACTTTCCATCCATTGGAGTAATTTCACAATAAAATGTCTCTATCAAATTGAAAAGACTTGTCATCCATTGGAGTAATTTCACAACGAATTGTCTTTATTGAATTGAAAAGACTAGCCATCCATTGGAGTCATTTCACAAAGAACTGTCTCTATCATATTGAAAAGACTTACCATCCATTGGAGTCATTTCACAATGAACTGTCTCTATCAAATTGAAAAGACTTGTCATCCATTGGAGTAATTTCACAATGAATTGTCTCTATCAAATTGAAAAGACTTGCCATCCTTTGGAGTAATTTCACAATGAATTGTCTCTATCATATTGAAAATACTTTACATCCATTGGAGTCATTTCACAATGAACTGTCTCTATCAAATTGAAAATACTTTCCATCCATTGGGGTCATTTCACAATGAACTGTTTCTATCAAATTGAAAAGACTTGCCATCCATTGGAGTAATTTCACAACAAATTGTCTCTATCATATTGAAAAGACTTGCCATCCATTGGAGTCATTTCACAACGAACTGTTCATTGTGAAATGACTCCAATGGATGGCAAGTCTTTTCAATATGATAGAGACGGTTTGCTGTGAAATTACTCTAATGGATGGCAAGTCTTTTCAATTTGATAGAGACAGTTCATTGTGAAATGACTCCAATGGATGTAAAGTCTTTTCAATATGATAGAGACAATTCATTGTGACTTGTCATCCGTTGGACTAATTTCACAGCGAACTGTCTTTATCAAATTGAAAAGACTTTCCATCCATTGGAGTAATTTCACAATGAACTGTCTTTATCGTATTGAAAAGACTTTCCATCCATTGGAGTCATTTTACAACGAACTGTCTCTATCAAATTGAAAAGACTTGCCATCCATTGGAGTAATTTCATAGCGAAATATCTCTATCGTATTGAAAAGACTTGCCATCTATTGGAGTCATTTCACAATGAACTGTCTCTATCAAATTGAAAATACTTTCCATCCATTGGAGTAATTTCACAATGAGATGTCTCTATCAAATTGAAAATACTTTCCATCCATTAGAGTAATTTCATAATGAACTGTCTCTATTGTATTGAAAAGACTTGCCATCCATTGGAGTCAATTCACAATGAACTGTCTCTATCAAATTGAAAAGACTTACCATCCATTGGAGTCATTTCACAACAAACTGTCTCTATCATATTGAAAAGACTTGCCATCCATTGGAGTTATTTCACAACGAATTATCTCTACCAAATTGAAAAGACTTGCCATCCATTGGAGTAATTTCACATGAAACTGTCTCAATCAAAATGAAAAGACTAGCCATCCATTGGAGTCATTTCACAATGAACTGTCTCTATCATATTGAAAAGACTTGTCATCCATTGGAGTAATTTCACAACATACTGTCTCTATCATATTGAAAATACTAGTCATCCGTTGGAGTAATTTCACAACGAACTGTCTCTATCAAATTGAAAAGACTTATCATTCGTTGGAGAAATTTCGAACAATCTTTTCTGGAAACTAACAGACTTACTGGGGAAGCACATGTTGCTTAAATAAAGAGACATGCATCTCGCTGTTATAAGAAGCATCTTGAGAAACGAATCTTGACTTCTATGGGGAGATGCCAATACATTCATGCTGAGGAGATAAAGTTTTCTCGTGCAAAATAAATGCACATTCTCAATCCAGGGCTCAGAGCCTACAAAAATCAGAATAATAATGTTGTCAGGGACCATAGATTCAAACCAGAAATAAACCGGAGTGAAACAGTCAACTAAGACTGCACCCAATGAGGAATAAGCTCAAATGGGGGTCATTTCCATCGAGATAATGAGCTGAATAGGGAGGATAAAGTAGAATTCTTCCATGAGGGATAACTCCTTCGGGAAATTGAAAGGATATACACTTTCTGCATAAGGTTGACAATCTATTGGAGAGAGGGTTACATAACTCTACAAAGAGGGTAATATCTCAACAAAAACAACAATGAATGCAAATGAGCAATGAATTTTAATCCAGCTACACATGATAAATGTATGAATGTTATCATGTATATGCTGACAAAACTAACACACTACACTGGGAATGTCCTGACAAAACCAACTTGGTGAAGTCAACACTCGGCTAAATCACATCCAAGATGAAGATTCTGAAAAAGAGTAAGCACGAACTGAGGAAACAAATTCCTACTTCACAACTTAACTTCACTGGGAAGAAATATGGCTTGAAAAATAATCAAAGCACAAATCTGATAGCAATAAACCAATACAGATGCATGGATAGATCACCCTCCTCTAGGCTTCACTGGAGAATATCATACATACTTCACTAGGGAAGACAATGCCTCATCGTCTAGACTCCCGCTGGAGATTATAACACTGACTTCACTAGGGAAGCTAAAAATCACATCATCGAGACTTTAATCAGGGATCTCGTGCTGACTTCATTGGGGATTACAACACCACATCGTCGAGGGGGGCCCAAATATATTCTTCGATATCAAAAGTAAAGGTTGCAAAAACTTCTCTGGAGAGAAGTTATGAAACTTCATGGGGATAACAACTTTCAGAGAGAAGCATCGTCTCGACTTCATTTGTGGATCTAAGAAGTTTAACAATACAGCAAGAAGTCAAAACTATGGGGATTTTAAGTCAAACTCGGCACTTGGAGAGAGAAAACCTAAAAAGTTGACAGTTGCTCCAACACTTCTTAAAAAAGATAATGCCCTTGTCTAGCTGCTCAGCTGGAAGAAATCTGTGTCAAGTCCTGACTGGAGAATCTGGGATAGAGACATAAAACTGTGCAAACCCAAAACCAAATAAATCGACCTGGAGAAAAAAAATTGAACCAAGACTTGACTGGGGAAAATGGGATTACAGGCCCAACATCGCACGATATATCAATTGGTATGAACTCCAATTATTTGAGGAAAGCAACACGATAAGATCAGGCGTATATTAGCAAGAGTAACTTGGGGGAGCTTTCTTGGGGAATCTCTTTAAAAACTTTGGAGTTCGTCCATTCTTGGAACCACTACTCTTGTTCTATTTGAATCACAAAATCTGAAGTAAAAAGTGATTTGTGAATTCTTTTCAAAAACATTTTTATTATTAAATCTTTTTGTTTTGACAATTACTATCAATAATAAATGAAATTTTTGCAAACAGGATAAAATGAGAACCACAAAGAATTTGATAAAGGCTCAAAACTTTATTAATAGAATGGTAATCTGTGAATGGCGAGACTCTGTAGATAATTACAAAGTTTAGAAAATGGTAATATATGGAAAAGATACATTGAAATAAATGACCACTATTCTCCCTAACAACTTTGAACTTCTGAGCAGAGACTTCAGTTGAAGTATGATGATAATCTAAGAAGATTGTTGCTTCAATGATCAAGTCTTGTCTGAAGCAGTTACTTGCCAAGAGATCCCTAACTTTTGCCTAGATTGCCCCTGCAGGTTTTCAACCTAGCAGGAAAATTTATTCTGTTTGTGTCTCTTATTTTTGCCTAGATCGCCCTTTCAGGTTTTCAGCCTACCGAGACGCTCCTTTTTGCCTAAGCCTCTCTTTCGGGTTTTCGACTTAGCAAGTTGTTCCTTTATTTCTTTAGGAAAAATATTTCTTGACTGCGTCAGCATTCATGGGATGTGGGAACTCCTCGCCATCCATAGTTTCAAGAATCAATGCACCTACAGAGAATGATTTCTTGACAACATGTGGGCCTTCATAATTGGGAGTCCACTTCCCTCTAGAATCAGTGTTAAAAAACATGGTCTTTCTGAGCATGATGCCGCCTTCTCTAAATCCACGAGGTTTGACCTTCTTATCAAAATCTTTCTTCATTCTCTTCTGATATAAATGACCATTACACAAGGCCGACATTTTATTTTCTTCAATCAAATTCAATTGGTCAAACCTATTCTGAACCCATTCAGCCTCTGACAATTTAGTTTCCATTATCACACGCAAAGAGGGAATCTCAACCTCGACAGGGAGAACTGCTTCCATACCATACACAAGAGAGAACAGGGTTGCCCCTGTTGAAGTATGGACGGATGTACGATACCCATGCAAAGAAAAAAGTAGCATCTCATTCCAATCTTTATAGGTAACAACCATCTTCTAGGTGATCTTCTTAATGTTTTTGTTAGAATCTTCGACAACCCCATTCATCTTGGGCCTGTAAGGAGATGAATTGTGATGGACAATCTTGAATTCTTCACAAGTTCTATCATCATATTGTTATTTAGATTCGAGCCATTGTCAGTGATAATCCTTCTTGGCATACCATACCGACATATAAGATTGTTCTTGGTAAAGCGTACTACCACCTGCTTAGTGACATTAGCATAGGAAGTTGCTTCCACCCATTTAGTGAAGTAGTTAGTTGCCACTAAGATGAAACGATGTCCATTCGATGCCTTGGGTTCAATCATTCCAATCATGTCAATACCCCACATAGATAAAGGCCACGGGGAAGAAATAACATTGAGAAGCGTCGGAGGCACATGAATTTTGTCAGCATAAATTTGGCACTTATGGCACTTCTTTACAAATTTGTAATAGTCGATTCCATTTTCAGCCAATAGTAACCTGCCCTAAGCATCTTTTTTGCCATCGAATATCCATTGGCATGAGTACCAAAGGAACCTTCATAGATCTCATGCATCAACATGTCCGCTTCGTCTCTATCCACGCATCTGAGCAAGACAATGTCATAATTTATTTTATATAACACATCTTCATTGAGGAAAAAGCTTCCTACCAACCTTCTCAATCTCTTTTTATCTTTGTTCGACGCACCAACCGAGTATTCCTGAGTCTGTAGAAAATGCTTGATATCATAATACCAAGATTTTTTGTCTGATGTTCCCTCTGTTGTAAACACATGAGCTAGCCTATCCAGACGTCGAACTGTAATACGAGGTACATTGTTTCAAGAATTTACTTGGTGAAGAATGGAAAAACACAAAAAGAGAGGGTTTGAATTGGGGTTTTTAAAACTTAAATCAAAAGACACGTTGGTTATCCTGGTTCATTTGAACTCAAATTACTCCAGTCCACCCGCCAAGGTGATTTCGCCTCTCTCAACGAGTTCTTAATGCACTAATCAAACTTGATTACACAGGAACAATGACAACTGCCAAAGTCTTCTTGAGTTTAAACCACAACCCGATTTTCTCAAGGTATTTCATAGTACTATATTTGAAAGCATGTACAAGATATGTTTTCTAACAAAAAACAGTATCACAAAAGTGATGTGTTACACAAATGAAAATCAATGGATTCAAGGTAGTGATTTTTCTCGTTTGTGGTGCACAGAAAAATTCGTAAATGATTTCTTCTTCAAGTCTTGTTTATATAGGCAACGCATGAGAGGTCCTTTTGGAATGTTGATAAATAGTATTTAATGAACTTTCTAAACATAAAGATTCTTGTCCTCTTCCAGCCGTTACTTTTAAATAGCCATGAATGAAATGTAACGCTCCAAAACACGCTTGCTAAAGATTACATCAGAAGATGAATGTTACCGTTGGGACTCCTTTACTTCTTTCCAGAACTGTACAAAATAGAATAACGGAGTTCTTGTTCGCAGCGTTTAGTGCACTCAGAATTTGTAGCTTTAGAACTTCTTTATATAAGCGTGTTACGCAGATTTTTCTTTCTATATAAGATGTGTTGAATCAGAGTTTAAACAACAATCTAACTCATCTTCTATGCTTCTTACATCAGAAATTCCCTGCAAAATAAAATACTTATTTAGGGAGCATAATTGTTCTTTGAGTGTTTGTTATCATCAAAACTCTTACAAGGGTTGTAGAATCAAACTATATTCTAACGAACTCCCCCTTTTTGATGATGACAAAAACTTGGATATTTTGATCAAATACGTAAAGAACATAAAGCATTAAAGTCTCCCCATGAGTTGGATACTCGGATAGAGAAGAAATACTTCCCTGAAGATTGTTCTGATCAGAGTATTTGAGAAGAATATTTTTTATGCGTCCACAACTATCCTCAACAGAGGTTGTTCCTGTTTTTCTTTCAGATGAAAAACAATAGAAGTTATGATATTCAAAATGTTTGAGATTGAGTCTCGATATTGTTATATTCAAAATATCTTACGTTCTCCCCCTTTTTGTCAAGAATTAAAAGGCAATAAAAACACTTTAGACAATAAAAGGCATTTTGAATTCAAAAGGATTCAATGAAACAAATAAAAAAAACACAATGAAGAAAACAAATTTCAGAACTAAGTTTGAGGAGGTGGAAGTCGTGTGAACAGGGCTTCCAATAAACTCTTAATCTGATTGTTTGATTCCTCTTGTTTTCCAAGCATCCCCTTAATTTCATTGCAAGTTTCATCCTGCCTGTTTAGCCTTTCCTTAAACACAACATTTTCTTTCTTCGGCTCCTCCAGAGTTTGCAGCACAATAGAAGAAGAGGATATTTCAGCAGAAGGGACCAATTTTTCAAAGCAAACTGCATCTGATTCTGACTCAGGAGCTTCTATAACTTTCTTGAATTTGTCTTGAAACATGACCAGAGGAAGAGGATCAGATGATGGTTCATTACATTATGATGGTTGATGATCTTCCCGAGGGTTATTGTCCAATAGAAGGAGTGGCTTCTTTTCCCATTGTCGCAGAAATTGATCCTTAAAGATATTCAGGCGATCGCACAAGTTCTGTTGAGTGATTTCATAACTAAGCTACTTTAATTTAAGAGATTCAGAGTTGAACCATTTTCTGAACTGGTTCCAATGAGAACCAAAAGCAGCTGGATTGAGATTCTCTATGCAAGCTAGCTTCAGAGAGTTAACCCATTCTTGTATTTCTGTTTCAAAATCAGCAAAGATTTACCAACATCTGCTTTGGAGATTTTTGGTTTTGTTTTTAGAACGATAATTTTCTGAGAGCTTGTGACGAGATTGTCCAAAGCTTCTAAGTCTATAACAGTTCTAAGAGGATCTTCTGGGTAGTTATTTGGAGAGGGAGAGTCAGAAAGGATAATGGGCGAATTTGGTGAGTTTGGTGGGGTGGACTGATAAGGAGATGGAAGATTTGGAATGGAGAGGTTTTATGAAGCTATTGAGGGAATTGTAGGTGGTTGAGAGACCATGAGAGGGTAGGTGATTCCAAGGATGGATGTTGTGGTATCAGAGTCAAGATTTGGATTTTCGGTTCGGGGAGCTTCAAACTGTGGATCAAATTGATCAATATTAGAGAGAACTTATGCAAGTTCAGGCTGATTTTGGTCAAGATGGCTAGAAGGTGGATTGTTCATAAGGTTATCTATAGGAAATGAGGTGTCAAAATCATCAAAGGTTTGAGGAGAAGGATCTTCTGTTTGCTTTGGAGATGAAGGGTTTTCAGATGTTGATAGTAGTACCAATTCAATAACAGAAACAAAAGAAGGGTTACCTTTCTTTTTGGCAGCTTTGGTAGTCTTCTGAGAAGTTCCTTCTGCAACTGCTTTCCTTTTCCTTGATTTTCTGGGAGCAACTTCCAGAGGTTGTTGCCTGAGATCATGGATGTTCACATCTGGATTTGTCCCATCCCTCTTGCAAGCATCCAGATACATGAGAACAATATCTAGAGAAGAGTCTGTTGGAGTGAAGAGAGGAAAATCCTTCAGAGGTACTCTTCTAATGGTAATGACTTCCTTGGTGGTTATTGTTGGATCCTTCTTAATAGTTTCAATAATATGTATCTTCTTCAGATTTTTGGCGTTGAGGGGTTTACCAGCACAAGCTTCCAGAGTGCTAGCTTGTTGAGCCTCAGTCAGATGTTCTATCAATTTGTTTTCTGTCATAATATTTGGTATGAGTCTTCCTAGAGGGATCCAATCTCTCTTTGTTCTTTCTTCTTCTCTTGTTTCTTTGACGCTGGTCTTTAGATTATTAAACAGAAGATGTGGAAGATTAACCTTTGCTTTGGTGGCTATGAAGTACAAAAGGTACTGCTGGTCAATGTTGATATAATCTGGAAAACATGTAGGCTTCATGTGATTGATGCAACCCAAAATAATTTTAGACCAAATTCCGAGGTAATCCTTTAGGTCTTTGATTTTGTTTGACGGTTGACCAGAAGTAAAGATTTCCTTTGAGATCTTGGTTAGGTCAGAGCCTTTGTCAGCCATATCACTGCAACGAATATCACCATCGTCATGACCTATTAGTTGCCCAATGAGATCTTCAGAGATGATGATTTTCTTTCCCATAACAAAAGAAGTAGCCTGATGGTTTGAAGTTGTAGCGTGAATCCATAATTCATTAACAAGTCTTGGAAAAACTGGACCTAGAAGGCGATCAAAGTACGTAGTCCATCCTTGGAACTCAATATCAGGGGTTAAATCGTATCTGTTTTCCTTCATGCTGACAAAATCTACAATGAGTTCACACAGAACTTCCGATGAATCAATGGGTGTGGGGAGAGTTCTTGAGGGTTCTTCCTACCTTTCTGCTGTTGAGGAGGAAGAGCCAGGAATGCTTTGAGAACTTTGAGCAAGTTGTTGAGAGGAAGCCATTTGTTCACACAGACTCTTTTAGGGTTTTTTGAATGATGTTTATCAGCGTATTCAAAGAATTCAAGAATTCTTTTCTCATAAATCAGACCTAATCTATCGGATTTCGTCCAACTAAGATCCATAACAACTTCTAAAATTTATACACGTATAATAATGTGAATGACATACCAAAATCTAATCCAAAAAATAACTTGAGCATATGCAAATCTAAACCTAAAGCATATGAAAAATGTACTCTCATAGTGACTTGAGCATATATACAACATAAACAAAGAAAAAAGGAATGAAGATGTTAAAGAGTACTGTACTTCGAAGTTGAAGAATCTTATGCACGTAGGGAATGAAGATGTTGAAGAGTACCGTACTTAGAAGTTGAAGAATCAAATGAACAAATAGGGTGAATATTTGATCAGATACAACATAAACCAAGAAAAAACTAATAGAGATGTTGAAGAGTACCATACTGCGAAGCTGAAGAATCAAATGAATGAAGAGGGTGAATATTTGAGCATATACAACATAAACCAAGAGAAAACAAATGAAGGCGTTGAAGATTACCGTACTGCGAAGCTGAAGAATCAAATGAACAAAGAGGGTGAAGATTTGAGCTCCAAATGAATGGATACAAAGAGGGTAAATATTATGCCACCTCTGTCGTCTCTGGCTCGCTTGTTCTCATAGGGAGTCTTATGAAATAAATACGAAATAAGTTTTGTTTTAATTTATCAGTAAACCCTTTAATCACGGTTGGACAAATAAACCGTAGTGGAAACTTAAGTCCTCTAACAATGGTTGATGTATTCACCGTTGTTAAATCATTTATGATTTATTTTTTAAATAATAGAGATAGGTGACACACTCTTAATTTACTCTAAAAAATGTAGTTTCTGGGAATCGAAGGGTGCTACACATCATTTTTTACTATGGTGTTTAAAATCAATCGTCATTAAATTACTGTTTATAAATCCAGCAAATCACTGGGCACAAATATTTTAACCTATTACTATGGTGTATATGAACACGTTATAAACATGGCGTTGTTGTTTGCGCGTTTTTTAGTAGTGCCCCTTGATTCTCAACCCAATATTAGGTTACAATCAACCTAAATTGAACATTATCAACCGAGTCTAAATGTCACACAAACAATGAATGATTATGTGTACATTGTTTATGTGTATGCATTGGGGCAAGGTTGAAAATGAAGAGCAATCAAGTAAGTGTTTATAGTTTCATCAAAATGAAAATGATGCATGTATGATATATATATATATATATATATATATATATATATATATATATATATATATATATATATATATATATATATATATATATATATATATATATATATATATATATATATATATATATATATATATATATATATATATATATATATATATATATATATATATATAGGTGTGAGACTTGGAGGCAAAAGAAAGACATAGAAACACATAGAAACACAAAAGAAAAATTGATTTTTGAAGTTTGGTACAGGATGTGTCGACATGAACAAGTGGTGTGTCGACACATACGTGAAAAAATAAGGCACATGTGTCGACCTGTAATAGGTTATGAGTCGACACAAACTTCCAGAGATTTTCAAGCTTAAAAACAACAACACATGAGTCGACATAAAACATAAATGTATCGATACATAGAGCGTTTTGAAGACATGTGTTGACAAAACCAAAAGGATGTGTCGATACTATTTTCATAGAATTATTTGCTTAAAACAACAACACACGTGCCGACGCGAAGCACAAATGTGTCGACATGAAGCATGAATGTGTCGACACATAGATGTGAATTTTATGTAGAAACTTATTTTTCTTTTATGAGACCAATGAATAACCAAACCAAACTTGTTCTATATGTTTCTTAAGGTTCCTAATGACTTCTAATGCAAGGGTGCATACAAATACTCAGAGATACCATTCAATATACAGAAAATCTAAATCAACTCCTAGTTTTGACATCATATAAAACATCTAAAAGAGAAATGCATCCACATACTCCCCCTTTGTGATGATGGCAAAAACCAAGTCTTTTGATGATGTTTTTCATGTCTTCAATAACATCTCCCTCTGAATATGTGCATCCATCCATATTCTTTCCTTATACTTATCCCCCTTTGACAATACCAAAAAGAGAAAAAGCACACAATGAGAAGTATCAAAATTCACACAAATACAAGTATATCACACATAGGTGTTTTGAAATAATAAGAGTGCAAACAAACATGTTCTCGTAGACAAGATTAATAATCAAATAAAATATGGTAAAATAATGGTTACCATAATAAAATACACAAGTACACAAAGTATGAGGAATGTGATGCTTATGCCACTTTTTCGAGTCGCGTCAAATGTCATTAGTATGCAAGATATCATAATGGTGCTCCCCATGCCGCACACGCATGTGCCTAGCTTGGCGAGACATAAATCACCAATAAAACCAAAGAAAAAAAATGCATTCATAACATATGATATGACATGATTATCAATCACAAAAGCTAAAGAACAATCTCATATTAAATTCATGTGTCGAAGAATAACTAAACACCTTGCAAGAGATGCAAGAAATAAGAACAACAATATGCATGAGAATCAAGAACATACTTCAAGGAAAATATAAATGTCATGAAGTCACTATAAGCATATAAATTGAGAATATACAATGGTTGACAATTAGAAATTTTTGGAAGTGAACATTCATGAGGACATATCACAAAAAGGCTAGCTAACATATATGATAACAAGATGACTGACTTTCAAGGAGAAAAAGGAACGATATTACCTCAACAATGAACTGAAGAAAGAATGCTCTCACAAGTATGAAACTCTCAAGGAAATTTTGATCAAATATATCAATAGTGCATGTAACATATACATCTTAGACAACATTTGAGATGTCAAGAATCCCCAATTCCCTTTGAATGTTGAAATAGGGTTTTATTGCAAGTAGTTTTGTAAAAATATCTACAAGTTGATTTTTACTATCAACATGCTCAAATACAACACCCCCTTTTCAACATGGTCACATAGGAAGTGGCGACGAATCTCAATATGTTTAGTGCGAGAATGTAGGACTGGATTTTAGGTAAGATTAATAGCGCTAGTGTTGTCGCACATGATAGGAATACATGAAAGTTTAATATCAAAATCGAGTAATTATTGTTTAATCTAAAGGATTTATGCACAACAACTACCAGAAATAGCGTATTCTGCTTTGGCGTTTAATAAAGCAAGTGAAACTTGCTTTTTGCTATGCCAACTCACCAACACGTTTGAAAACATGTGACAAGTTCCACTAGTGCTTTTCCTGTTCGACTTTCAACTGGAAAAATCAGAATCAGAGTATCCTACCAAATTACAATCACTTCCTTTAGAATACCAAAGCCCAAACTCAGAAGTACCATAAAGGTATCTAAGAATGCATTTAACAACTTTTAGATGAGATTCCTTAGGATTCAATTGATATTGGGCGCACATATAAACACTAAACATAATGTCGAGCCTAGATGCAGTAAGGTACAAAAGGGATCCGTTTATACCTCGATATTGCTTGACATCTACATCTTTACCGTTGACATCTTTGTCTAAATTTTTGTTTGTGGGCATTTGTGTGTCAATTGATTTGTCCTCTTTCATGCCAAAACACTTTAGCAATTCCAGACAATACTTTGTTTGACATATAAAGGTTCCTTCACTGAGTTGTTTGATTTGGAGTCCAAGAAAGTAGTTTAACTCCTTTATAATACTCATTTCAAATTCTCCTTGCATAAGCTCACTAAACTCCTTGACCAATTTCATGTTAGTAGAACCAAATATAATATCATCAACATATTTTTGAACAATAAGAATATGCTTTCCTTGACCTTTAATAAAGAGTTTAGTATCTACCTCCCCTTAGAGTATCCTTGATCAAGTAAAAATTTGCTAAGTCTCTCATACCAAGCCCAAGGGGATTGTTTGAGTCCATATAAAGCTCGTTTTAATTTGTATACATGATTGGGATACTCATGATTTTCAAAACTGGGAGGTTGAGCAAAATACACCTCTTCATTAATAAATCTGTTATATAATTCACTTTTCACATCCATTTGAAATAACTTGAAGTTTTGAGAACATGCATATTCAAGTAGAAGGCATATAGTCTTGAGTCGGCCAACGAGAGTGTACGTCTCCTCATAATTGATGCCTTCCTGGTGGTTATACGTGTGTGCCACTAGACATGCCTTATTTCTAGTTATCACTCCATATTCGTCAAGATTGTTCCTAAAAACCCATCGGATGCCAATGACTTGATGATTGTTTGGACGAGGGACAAGATCCCAAATGTCATTCCTTTAAAATTGATTTAATTCTTCTTGCATGGCCATAAGCCAATGCTCATCAATCAAGGATTCTTTTGCATTTTTAGGCTCAAATTGAGATACAAAAGCAAAGTGATAACATAAATTACTTATCTTAGAGCGAGTGGTTACCCCCTTTGTGATATCACCTAGAATGTTGTCGATATGACATTCTTTAAAAGTTCTCCACTCTAAAGGAAGTACATCATTTTTTTACCTTCATCATTCTTCTCTTCAAGAGGGTCATCTTCCTCCTCCTCAGATTTTACAGATTCAGGTTGATCAATTCCTTCATCGGTATCCTTGAGTATGTCTTATGTAGATGCACCTGTATCATGAAAAGAAGTACCTTTCCCGACATTTTTAGGGTAAGACTCATCAAAGGAAACAAGAACCGACTCTTCAACAATAAGCAATCTCTTGTTAAACGCTCTATATGCTTTACTAGTTTGAGAGTTTCCAAGAAAGATACCTTCGTTGACTTCCGCGTCAAATTTCCCAAGGTTATCCTTACCATTATTTAGAATAAAACACTTGCAACCAAAAACATGAAGATGTGATAAATTGGGTTTTCTAACCTTTAAAAGTTCATATGGAGTTTTGTCTAAAATACGATGAATGAGTATCCTATTTAAGATATAACATGTTGTGCCAACCGCATCGGCCCAAAAGTATTTAGGTAGAGAACTCTCAATGAGCAATTTTCTTGTCAACTCCCTCAAAACACGATTTTTCCGCTCCACAACACCATTTTGTCATGGAGTTCTAGGAGCTAAACAATTATGTTCAATGTCATGTTTATCACAATATTCATCAAAGACATGGTGTTCAAATTCACCTCAACGGTCGCTTATAATTGCAACTATTTTCAAATTTAGTTTGTTTTGGGATAACCTAGCAAAACGTGTGAAAGCTACAAAGGTTCCATCTTTGCTTGTTAAGAAATAGTCCAACGAAATCTCGAGTAATTATCAACTATGAAAAAACCATAATAATTTCCACCTAAGCTCTTGGTACGTGAAGGTCCAAAGAGATGCAAATGGAGAAGCTCAAGTGGTCTAGATGTTTAAACAACATTTTTAGATTTAAAAGAAACCCTTTATTTCTTACCCATTTGCAAGTATCACATATGTGATCTTTTGAACATTTTATTTTTGGAAGACTGATTACAAGTTCCTTAGAGACTACTTTATTTATCAAGTCAAAGTTAACATGAGCAAAGAGCCTATGCCATAGCCATGCATCTTCATTCATGCTAACAAGACATTTAGCATCCGTCATGGATACATCATGCAAGTTAAGCATATAAATATTGTTTACCCTCACGCTGTTAAACATATAATTCTTCTTTTCATTATGTTCGATCATGCAACGGTTTTTAGAAAAAGAAACTTTATAACCATTATCGCACAATTGACCAATGCTAAGTAGACTATGTTTAAGGCCTTCAACTAATATAATATCGGAGATAATAGTAGACAAGGTATTACCTACACTACCTTTTCCAAGTATGGCACCTTTTGTGTTATCACCATAGGATACAAAACCTTTCTTCTTCTCCACAAAGTCGTAGAATAGGGTAATGTCTTCCGTCATGTGCCTTGAGCATTCACTATCGAGAATCCATCTTTTCTCCATAGAGTCAAGGCACTCAACCTACAAGATCAAACAAAGGTGATAGGCACCCAATCTTTATTGGGTCCTTGAGAGTGAGTGAAATCATGGTTTCATTTAGGCATCCATTGAAAGGCTCATTTAGGAACTAAAATACTCCTAAATTTGCACTTTTCAATAGTATGACATTTCTTGCAACAATAGAGACAAGTCAAATTGTGAGGTGATTTACTTTTGCCTTTGATATTATTTTTACTTGGACTACCCTTTTTATGGGATTCATTCATACTCTTTATAAACTTAGGAATATCATTAGCAAGAGTAATTTTTGGTTGTGATACCTTATCCATTTTAGCCTTAAGAGTGCTAACCTCTTTTTGCTAATTTTGACATGCTTCACAACTGAACCCCAAGGGTTCATCATCCTTCTTCTTGAATTTTGAACCATCTAACATAGATTTCTTTAGAGCCTCCATTTTCTTTTCCATACTCAAAAAACTTTAGCTTCTAATTTTTAGAAAACTATTTGTTGTGAAGCTAACTTTTTGAAGGCTACTATAGCATCTCTTTGTAGCATGTAAAAAGCAAGTTGTAATTTTTAATGGGATAATTTATCAACATTTTCGTATTTAAAATAACTTACATTCTTTTTCTTTTTGTGTCGTTAATTTGCAGAAAGGCACGTGTTTGCTTCTACCTCATTATCGCTTGAGCTCTTGCAACTTGAGAAATCACCATCTCTCTCCTAAGTCACATGAGCTTTTACGACTTTCTAGATTTCATATCATTTCTCTTTTCCTTGTATTTATCAAGAGATGGACACTCCTACCTATAGTGACCCGATTTTCCACAATTGTAGCATATGTCTCTTGATTTCCCTTTATTGTTGTTTTCTTCTTTTGAGGAATATGATTATTTTCTAAACTTGATAAGATTCTTGTCAGAATGCTTTACTCCATTATTTTGAATGTACCTATTGTATCTTCTTGCAAACGATCCCATCTCTTCATCATCTGAATCATCATTGTCACTATCATCACTATCATTTTGCTTAAGTGTTGAGGACTTTGAGCTAGAAGCCTTTAGAGCAATGGACTTATTTTTTGTTTCCTTATCTTTGTCTTTTTATTTCTTTAACTTCTTATCATGCTTTTTTTTTTCAAACTTTTCTAAGCAATTGAGTTCTTGCTCATGTTCTTCAAGCTTACCGAACAATGTAGCGAGGTCGAGTGTAGTAAGATTGTTGGCTTCCTTGATCGTCGTGACCTTTGGTTGTCAATCCCTAGTAAGACATCTCAAAACTTTGTTAGTAGAAATTTCATTGGAAACTGGTTTCCAAGTGTATTCAAATGGTTAATAAGATGAGAAAATCTCTTTTGCATATCCGCAATGGTTTCACCATGCTTCATGCGAAAGAGCTCAAACTCTTGAGTCAATGTATTTACTCTAGCTTGTTTAATTTTATTGGTTCCCTCATGGGCAGTTTCCAATGCGTTCCACATAGATTTCGTGGTTCCATAGTGAGAGACACGATAAAACTCATCCACTCCAAGGGAAGACATGAGAATGTTTCGTGCCTTCCAATCGTAACTCCACAATTCCTTTTCATATTTACTCCACCGTGCTTCCGATTTGGGTACGGTGACACCATCAACATCCTCGGTAATTATGTTTGGAACATTTTCGATGACATCCCATACACACTTATTATAAGAATTGATATAAATGTGCATACAAGTCTTCCAATAACCATAGTTTTCACCGGTAAATATGGGAGCTCTATTATACTCCGCTTTAAGTGTGCTTGCCATTTTCTAAAAAGTGTATTGGAAGCACACAGAATGATCCGTGCTCTTGATGCCACTTATTAGATGACAACAAGTTATATAGAGGGAGTGAATAGATACCCAATATAAATTTTAGTTTAAAACAGTTTTTAAATCACATTAAAAACAATGGTTAGCGGAATTCGTGTCCTTAGATCGAAACACACACGATTATTAGAGCTCATATATGAGTTCAATCAATTCACGTTAAGTAGAGATGATAAGTGAGCAACATAGAAAATTCTCAATCAACAATTTGAATCCAATCAATTAAGCAACCTATTTCCAATGAAATCAATGGTAAAAACTTACTTAGAAAATTTATCGAACACCTAGTGTGCACTTTAATTTTCCAGAAATTCCTTTGAATTTTGTTGATGTTAAAACCTCTTACAATCAAAGTGATTGCAAAACAACAACAAATTAATTTAAACTTTCAAAGAAAACTTCTATTCTAATTGATTGACACAATCAAGAGTGTAAAAAATTGCTAACAAAATGTAAAAGAAATAAAGTGAGATAGATAGATAGATAGATATGGAGAGAGAATGACATGAAGATTCGTTAAGAAAGTTCACCAATCGTCCTCGCTATGGCTACGTCTCCCCCTAATTCTATTTTGGAATTGAGACCAATTTCTTACTAATTGCAAAAGTATGTTTATAAGAGAAATATTGCAATGCACCCTACAACACCAATGGTTGATGATGATCCAATAAAATTCCCTTTGGATTAATGGAGTTAGATTAAGCTCCAACAACTCGAATTGATCCGCCATCCCATGCTATTATCTTGAAGGAAAACCCGTCTTCAATGTTCACTTGGATGAATCCAATTGCAAGCTTTTTGTCACCCAAGATTATCCGAAGATTCACCGTCTCACACTACTAGGCTTGCAAGAACCACCTTGTTCTTCAAGGTCTTAACTCGTTCAAATCCAATATCGACACAATCTTGTTAAAAACCCTCAAATCTCCATATGATCTTGAGGTAAAAATTCTCGCGGTTTTTCCAGATGAAACCCCGTTGATTCTCAATCTTAGATTACAACCAACCTAAATTGAACGTTATCAACCGAGTCTAGATGAAACCCAAATAATGAATGATTATGTGTACGTTGTTTGTGTGCATACATATGGTCAAGGTTGAAGATGAAGAGCAATCAAGTAAGTGTTTATAGTTTCATCAAAATGATGCATGTATGATATATATATATATATATATATATATATATATATATATATATGTGTGTGTGTGTGTGTGTGTGTGTGTGTGTGTGTGTGTGTGTGTGTGTGTGTGTGTGAGATTTGGATGCAAAATAAAGACCTAGGAACACAAAAGAAAAACTGATTTTTGAAGTTTGGTACAGGATGTGTCGACACGAATAAGTGATGTCTCATACGTGACAAAATAAGGCACATGTGTCGACCTGTAACAGGTCATGAGTCGACACAGACTTCCAGAAATTTTCAAGCTTAAAAACAACAACACATGAGTCGACACAAAACATGAATGTATCGACACATAGAGCAATTTTTAAGACATGTGTCGACACAACTAAGAGGATGAGTCGACACAAATTTCCAGAGAATTATTTTCTTCAAACAATAACACATGTGTCGACATGAAGCACGAATGTGTCGACACATAGACGTGAATTTTGTGCAGAAACTTATTTTTTTTATGAGACCAATGAATAACCAAACCAAACTTATTCTATATGCTTCTTAAGGTTCCTAATCAATTCTAATGCAAGGGTGCACATAAATACTCAAAGATACTGTTTAATATACAGAAAAACTAAATCAACTCCTAATTTTGACATCATACAAAATATCTAAAAGAGAAATGCATCCACAATGATATCTTTACCACTACTAGAATCATAATTGTTATCGTGATTGTCAAACATTCTTAATTATACAAGTTTATAATTGAATGATCTATCCAATCACCTCATATTCTCCATACAACATCTCCATACTTCCACAACTACCCTGTGATCTTATAACCTATTTATTCTCATCCAACTCCCTAATATTCACCATCCCTAGAAAAAAAGAGAAAATATAAGTAAAAATAATAAATTCAATACCTAATTAAGGTTTGATCATGGTAGATAATTAGAGAGCCAAACTTGGAGAGAAAAGTTAGAGAATAATGTTTGCTCAAAAAGGATGAAAAATGAGTATGTCAGAGTAAGGAATATGGTTTTTATTCATTTATTTATAAGGACAAAAGCCTAGGCCGAGTAGACATCATTTCCAAGTTGTAGGGTTACGTTTGTTTGTAGGTGGTAGGACATTATCTGAAGCCTCACTGCAGTGGTCATTATCAACCTTTTACTTATTCTAGATTCCAGTATGGAATAGCTATAATACTAACTAGAAGAATAATTGTTACAAAAACTCAATAGGCTCCAACTTTCTTTGAATTCAGTTGAAAATTAAATTTGTTTTTAAATATACAAAAAATAAGCTTCTTAAGATTGGCAACATATCTTTAATAATAAACAAGTAATATCATTATTTTTATAAGAAAAGATGGGACCATATAATTATTGGAATATAAAATTCCAACCTCACATAGACAACAAATTACATTTATTCATTCCAATTCTACTCTCTTCAAAACCAGTCAACTACTAAGAAAATTTCTTACTACCTGGCACAATAGAGTACATTATCAAGATCCAAATCTACATAACAGACAAAATGAAGGTAATTTTTTTCTAAGGATATAACCAACTCTATACGCTTCATTGTTGTACAAGTCCAGTGTAATGTATATAGTTTGTATTTATGTACATTACAATAACAAACAACAAAATCATAATCTCCAAATATGTATAATTTATATCATATTGTCATACCCAATTGCTAGATAAAGAGAAGTCATGAAATCTGAAAGAGGCTTCACCAGCTGTGTCTCTCTCGAGCCTCGAGTGCGAAACTTCACTAGTGATATCAGTTGGATCAGAAGCTTCTGGAGGCAATGGAAGTGTATGAGTTTCGTTCGAAAAGCGACCAATTTGAACTTCAGATGGTAATGGTTGCATCACAGGCGGAGATAAAGCTCTGAATCTATTGCTTCCCCCACTCGAATTAACCAAGGATCGGTCCCAAAGGAAGACATGAAGGAGAATTGGAACTCTAGTGTGTCTGTGCAAAGATAGCTTCTGGCTTAAGGAAACTGTGTCGTAACATCGAATTGCTCCTGTTGAAGATACCATCCATGGAAGTACTTTTTGGTTTGACACTCTTGAAACTACCAATAATCTACAAGTATCTGTTGCTAGTTTATATAGACTGCTTAGCCCCGAACGCGTAGCAGGTACATTTTCTTGATTAATCACCGATGAAATGAATATAAATCCCTGTATATAATAATAAAAAGGCATGTTAGTGCGATCTAAGTCGCGACATCATGGTTTTTATATCTAAGCGAGTTCGGTTAAGGATTTGTCATAATCAAATTAAGAGAGAAAGAGGGAAAGGAACCTCTTCTGTACGGCTAATGGCGAATCCGAGCTTTGAGTCCTCTTCTTTTAGTTTGATCTCGATAGAAAGCTCTCCTCCGACAGGAGCATACCATAACCGAACGGCTCGAACAACACCTATGTCTATTCCATGGTAATCCTCAAAGCCATAAAGGCTTGCATTTGCTAGGTTAGATAAGTCAGCAAGAGAGCCTGCATTCACAGTGGAAGAAGCTGTCTCCCCAGATATCTGCCACGAAAAAAAAAGAAGAAAACTCCGCGTGTTAGAACTTGAATCATGAACCTGCTTCTCAAACTTCTTTGAACGTTACACGATAGAGTCGGATAAAATCAAACAATTGTGTGATGATTTACCTTAGTGAGTAGCGACTCGGTTTGAATGTTCATGAATACGATAGGGACACCTGAAGCTTGACCTGCATTGATCCAAGCATTTGCTCTTGCTAGGGTATCTTCCAGATCATTGTAGCGCGATGCTACTCTATCGGAAGCTTTTGGAAGGAGTAATATGGAAAGAAAATTGCTTGAATTCGGAACTGTTAGCATCTCCTGCATCCTCCTCTCCCATGGATAAGAAACATATCCGTCCTGTAGTTTTGTCCTCGTTAGTGCATTTACCATCCTACTGCTCCTTGAACCTGAAAGTTACAGTTATTGATTACTCGTCACTCGTCAGATACAATCTGAGACAAACATTTTCATTCTGATGATGTTAAAAATCATGCAAAATATGTGTCCAACCTTAATTACAGTTTTTGAGATAACATCAATATTAGGCTTATATATGATATATATAAGTAATAGAACATACAACAAGAGAGAGTAAACATAGTAGCTCATTAGTTCATATGACTAAAAATTATCATTTAGCAGTTAACATGGATCATTTCATCACAAACTTATAGTTTTTTTTTTTTAACTCATAGTGTTTTTTTTTTTATAAGTTACTTCAAATAACTCATAGTTTAAAGTTTAGTTTCATCCATGTTGGCTTAGTTTTAAAAAACTTATATTTTGTTAAACAAACGTTTTTTATGTCATTTAATACTTATTTGTTGGTTTAACAGTTAATTGTACGGAATGATATAAATAATATCAATTAACTTATCAGTTATATGCGGTTGTTTTACAAAACAAGTCATAATTGATTCTAGCCTCTGCCTTAACATATCAATTTTACTTCCATTTTTAAAGGTAGAATTGATTCTATTTGTAAGGGAAGTAATTTTAAATGTGTTTCGCAACTACAACTCAGTAGATAGTTACTAAAAAGGTTGTCAAGATCTGAATCTTGCATAAGATTGGGAAGGGATAGTAAGATTTTAAAACATAAAATCATAACTAAATGGAAGATTTTACACAATAATTTTTGTAAAATTGGGAGGGAGTAGCAAGATCGTAAAACATACTCTATCATAATAAAAATAGTAAGTGTTGGCCGGGATTTTCATAAATAGAGAAATCCAAATCAAAAATCAAAAATCAAAAAAGGTCTTTTAAAAGCATTAAAGAACATTAAATTACGAAGAATTGACTACCAAAACATGTCGATCATGGTTGATTTCATAGATAGGCGACCAAGGTTTCGTAAGCGTAGTCGACCAGAGAAAAATTTATGGTGAATGGATTGGGCCCAGGGAGGTGAGAAGCCCAAAAGAGTTAAAAGGCCCATAAACGCCTAAATTGTAAAGGCAAAACGTTATGGAGGGAGAACGTGGGTTCGACCACAATGGAGAACGTGGGTTCAAAAAGAGAAGTTACTCAAAGCACTTAGTGCACTTTTGTAAGAGGTGAAACTTTTCACATTCATGCATGCTAGTCACTCAAAGTAACCAAGCAAACGACCGAAATGAGTTAGACAAAGGCAATGTATGTTTGAACCAACCTATTTTACAACTTTCTCTAATGTTATGTCATTATGTTTTACAACTTAAAACGTTTTTTTGTTTCCTTTACTTTGTCTTTTTGTTCTTATCTTTTGCAATTTAAATACGTTTGGCTCCCAGACGAACGCGCCCTTTTTGAAAACACTTTGACTACGCACGTGAACTGAAGCACTGCTCCGAGATTCCCTGATCGATCTCACACGTAAACTTGTTTTTAAAAGACCAGCATTGTTACCAAATCCACGGATAAACAGTAAGATATTACTAAAATGAAAAAATAATACTATATTTTTGAACATGATATTTTGGTTGGTAGGTAAGCATATTTGTGGGAAAATAGTGTCCACGTAACATAAATTGTTGTCCCTCGACATCTTGTCATCCTTCTCAGCTTATAATGGTAGTGATCGAAAAACATTCTATTGTGGTCGGAACTGGCTAAAATCACACATAATCAATAGTTTATGGTTTTTTTTTAATAATTTGGCTCCAACACACCGTTCTACTTAAGCCTTGAGATACTAATGACTACCATAAAAAATTGGCCAAGGGCTTTTAAGTATCAATGTTCATTAATTGTCCAATCCTGCCTACAGTTTTCAATCCTAGGAAAGCCAACAAGAAACCTATGTTTTCTTTGAAGAAAAAAAAACAAGAATCCCAAGTTCATAACTCATAAGAAACTTCTATAAAATCTTGTCAAAAATCTATAGAAAGCTACGGGGTCCTGGATCCATAGTAACATGGGATGATAATAAATAAAACAAAAATTGTCATCATCATTCATGTGCAGAAAAGGACCCATGTGAGCTCACAAGTTTCATGCACAACACAACACGGTACATGAATTGTTGTTAACAAAGTTTGTAGCTCTTGATGAAAAGTCATTGCCTCAAATAAAAGTTGTGACCCGTTGTTAAAATTCAGCAACACCAATCACTTCAAACAAAGTGAAATAAATTGTTGAAGACATCATGAGAACTCAGAAAGTGATGGGTTTCATTTCTATTAAGAGTAGGAACAAATTTATGCTAAGTAGCGATCACATGATAGGATAGTGTTTAATCAAAAAAGACTTGGAATTAAATGCAATTTTGAACTTTATTTTCCCTCAAAACACTTTTTAAGACTTTAAAATAATAAAGATTTTTTTATAGAAATTTATTCATTTAATGTCTTTGAAAATTAAAATGGTTAAATTTTCTATAAAATATTTTTTTTTGAAATATTTAAAGAGTGTCATCGGGGCGCAAGTATTTACAAAAACTATTTAAAAATTCTTATATATATAAAAAAACTGATAATGACATTAATAAGAAAGTATATTGAAAAAGATTTAACGGTAGTGAAGGTTAAACATTTAAAAAAAAAATGCAGACGAAATCTAAAACCCCAATTATTCTATAAAATAATATATTAGGTTTTGAAATTAACAATGGTGATAGAAAGAAAATAAGATATGACGTTTTTTTAGAAATAATTAATGCAATATTTTAACATTTTATTTTTTCAAGAAAAAATCCATACAATTGTTTAATTCAAGAAAAAATTAAGAGAGGCTTGACAGTGGCTTTGTGACACAATTGATTCTAAGTATTTTTCAAAATTTTAAAGTGATTAGTGTATGTATCTTTTCAATTATAAAGTATTTAATTTCTATTATTTTTAATGAAATTAAAGGTATGTTTGTTTCAAAGTTATAAAAAATATTTTTGGGAATATAGTTATGAGAATGTAATATTCTAATGTTTATTTCAAATTTTTTTTAAAAATATTTTAAGATATATTTTATTCTCAAAAGTTTAATTTACATATGACTTTTCTATTTTATTCCAAGGTTTGAAGGGTGTGAATCCAAGGGTCTCATATAAATAATATTTAACTACAACTCTCACAATTATTCACATTTATTTATTTATTTATTTATTTATTTTATTTATAATTTTTAAATTAAAAACAGATCGTAAATGTTCCTACTAAGAAAATCAATTTTTATCAAACACTCGCATAGAAACATTATTTCAAGGAATAATAATCATGGGAATTGAATTTCAAATAATAAAATTTCTTAAAACAAACACATCCTAACAATTCACGCTTGTACCGACAACAAATATTTTAAAGCGAGATAGATTAATAATTTCTTATTAAATTTCAATTTGTCATAAAGAATAATTTTTACACAAATTTAAAAAAATATATTTTTCCAATGAAATTAATTATCATGTACTATCAGGATTAAAAAAATTTATATCATCAATATATTACGATCATTCATAAATATTATTTTATTAATAATTAAAATAGAAATCAAATCTAATTTAAAATGTCACTGTTATCATTCAATTACGGTGTTCGCATGAGTGGATTTCAGTTAAATTCTTTCATAAAATAAAAATAATCTAGGTTCATCCCACATGTGTGAAAGGAAATAACGTGGGAACGGAAATAAAAATGCAGCGGGAAGCAATGGTGTCACATGCACTCAGAAAAGCTTAACAAACAAAACTAAAACACGTAAGGCATAAGCTTTAAAAAAAAACTTCAAAAAATAAGTCAAAAAGCAAAACAAAATAAGTTGAGGTTGGTGAAAAGCAATTAATTACCTTGAATCTCAAAGCATTCAACTTCGGTTCGATCCAAAAACCCGACAACATAATTCGGGTCACATATGGATCTAAGAACAAACTGTTTCTTCCCGGAAGCATCATTCGGAACAATACACGCTTGTAACTCTGCAAATTCATCTAAGCCTCTTCGAACACGGATCATGATCGATGTTTCCTTTTTCTTGTAAGCTTCTTGAAGAATCTTCTGGATTCCAGATTTTCCGTTTTTGAAAGGTGAGTTGAATCGGATGAGGGAGTTTGATTTTGTTCCGATGCGAAGCTCTTCGACTATGTCGCCGGTTTGAAGCATGTCTCCGGTCCATTCATCGGCTTTGGAACTTCCTCGGAGACATTCGATTGATACGACTTTTTGGTCGCGGGTTGGTGAGTCGGTTCTGTCCATGATCATGGTTGGAGGGGGATTAGTTTGTGGTTGTTGTTGTTGTTGATGATGTTGTGTTACATGTCATGGTATGTGATGTTTGGTTCTTTTGTTGGATCAGAAGGAAGAAGAGGAATTGGTTTGTGTTGTCTTGTGTGTGAAACTATCACAAGTTCACAACTAGTAGATATAACTTTAGTTATTTGGTAATATTCTAGAAAAATGATCAAGAGTTTGAAGTCAAAGAATCTATAATATATATATATATATATATATATATATATATATATATATATATATATATATATATATATATATATACACGATAAGGTGGCAAAGAAAAGGTTTATAAGTTTGAGGAAGAATTAAAGAAAATAGTTTAATTTTTGGGAGAATTCATCCAGGTTGGAGACCACGTGTTGGTTCTACTATGCACGTAGAACTTGATAGTCTTTACTTTGGGCCTGCTTGCCCAACTCAACGATAAGGATTTTGACTCAGTATTAGAGATTATAAATATCTTATTTTTTGAGAAGGTCAGGTATTCATTCTTTCATACTCACTCTCATACTTGCTCGAACTGCTCTGAATCTTACTTTGATATCAAAGTGTCTTGCAGGTACTCCCAACTCACTTTCAGTTGTTGCTCAACTCACAGCTCGTAGGCCTTGACGATCCACTTTGATCAGGTACGACCAGTGGCGAAGTCTGTGGGAAACAAGCTTCCCCGTCTTTCATTAACCCAAGACTAAAGCAATTCTTCAAACTCTTTTGATTGTCATGGTCGACCTAGCTGCCAACAACAACCTAGACGCCCATCTCTCTGACCCCAGCAACAACGTCGTCGACAACATGGGCAACAACAACAACAACAACGGGAACGACGTTGACATGGTCGGTCTTGTGCAGAATTACAGAGACGACATGATCGTCTCTTCATCATCACGCTCTTGACCACACGAGGGCACCCATCCGCTCCAGAACTATGAGCCGAACTTTTTCCAAGAGGTCTTCGTCCCTTCGGGTACTAATGCCACAACTACGGCTCTGTTCGCTGCCATTAACCAGACGAATTACTTGATCTTCTCATAAGGTGAGCGACTAAGGGTGCTCGAGGACTCTCGTCGAGCCCCCAGAAGACATAGAAGACCTGACACTCCTCCTCCTCGTCAGAACGAAGACTGTCTTTAATCTCCCCCTCGGAGACACAGACGGGACAGGTCGCGAAGCCTCTCCTTCTGATGGACTGGTCGATGCCCCGCTCTGGAGAGAACCATGCCCGAGGCTACCGGGAGACGCGGCCTCACTCCCCACGTAGGGAACAATGATCCCCTGAAAACAGAAACAGGGGTAACGTAGAAGCGCATCTTCGACCAAGGGATCCTCCCCGAGGCCGAGGACATCACTACCACCGTCACTACAATCGGTCTCCTTCCCACTCCCCCTACAGGAGCGACGAAGACGACTCCCAATGTCCTTTATTACAAGAAATCATGGAGGCACCCATTCTCAGGGGAATGGAGAAGCCTCCCCAACTGAAGGAATATGACGGTATTACTGACCTAGTCGACCACATTGACGGGTTCGAAGCAATGCTCCACTATCATAACATCGCGGGACTGATCAAATGTCAGTTGTTCTCCACGACTTTGAGAAAGACGACAATGGACTGGTATAAGAATATCCCCCCAGGGTCAATCACCTCTTGGAGAAACCTAAAGAACCAGTTTATCAGCTTCTTTACAGCATCTCGTTGACACCCGAAGACTGAGGCCGCCCTTGAGGCTATCGTACAAAGAAGCGACGAAAGCCTCAGGGAATTCATCTATCGGTTCAACCGTGAGGCCATTCAGGTTTCGTGCACCGATCACATGAAGAGATATTTTCTCGAGAGAGGACTCCTCCCGGGCACAGAATTCAGGAAGGCCGTCAGCATCGAACCACCCCAGACTTTCGATGCTATCCTCAAAAAAGTCAGGGCCTATATGGACTACGAGGAGAGGGAGGCGGCCAAAAGATCCTACAACCCAAGGAATCGTGGATTGACCAACACCCTGCGACACCAGGACGCAGGCCCTCCTCGACGAATAGGAGAGAAGAAAAGGGAGGATAAACCTCATGATCCCCACGAGAAGAGGGGAACCGCATGCCGATTCATCGAATACACTCCGCTGACCACTTCCCACGAGCGCATCCTGGCGGAGTATGCCAATACCGACTTCAAGGACGACGTCATCAAATGCCCTCGCTCTGCTCCCACGAAGCCCGGAGATGACATGAGCAAATACTGTCAGTACCATCAAAGTCACGAGCACCTGACTGAAGACTGTGTCCATCTCAAATACGCCATCGAAACTCTCATCAAGGGTGGTAGACTCGGGCAATATTGATTCAATGACGCCCCTCGTCGAGATGCCTGCGAGACAAAAGAGGTCGAGGAGGACACCCGACCATCGAATGAGACGGCCTCCATCCAGATAGCTTTCTCCGTTAAAAGGTCGGAGGACTTCTACGTCCCCGACAGATACGAGGAAGAACCTCTATCAACTCACAGCAGGTGGGAGAAATTCCCCTCTGCCATGGTCATAATGGGCGAGGGGTTCAACGACATTTCCACAAACTCCGCAAAAAGAAAGCTCGATGAGTTGGTCGACGTAGCCCCGACTCAAGCGATAACATTCAAGAAGGTCCAGGGAAGATCATAACCAATCACGTTCTACCTCGAAGAGTTTCCTAGAGGGGCCCCTAACTCGAGCATCCCTCTGTTGGTGATGGCAAGAATGACTAATTTTTACGTTCACCGCATCTTGGTCGACAAGGGAAGTTTCGTCGATTTTATATACAACCATCTAGTCCGAACCTTACAGCTCGATGACACCCATCGTTCTCCATATGTGGGGTCCGACCTACAAAGCTTCAATGGCTCGACCTCCAAACCATGGGGGTACGTTGAACTTTTCATCACCTCCGGGGAAAAAACCGCACCCCGGCAGATCAAGGTGCGATTTCTGGTCATCGACTACCCGTCTCTCTACAACTGCATCCTAGGGAGACCAACGTTAGCCGAATTAACCGTTTTTCCCTCCACGGTCCATCTAAAAATGAAATTCTACACAAGAAGGGGACGCGTAGCCACCATCCACGGCAACATCTCAGTTGTCCGAAGATGTTTCAACGCAGCTTCTAAGGGATAAAGCAGTCGACACCGGGGCGCGACCTGCCAAGAGAGCTGCTACTGCTTGACCTGAACCACAACATGTCAAGACTAAAGAACAAAAGGCTCCAACCAAGCTCGACTCCATCTCGCTCGACACCCACTTCCACAAGGATGAAGCTCCCAATGGAAAACAAGAACTCCTCTGACCAATCTCGGACGGAGACTTCAAGTTCGTTCCCCTCGGTGAAGACCCTCAGAAAGGAGTGAAGATCGGCACTGGACTCCCTGACTTGGCGAGGAAGCATATCAAATCCTACTTGAGGGAGAACGCGTACCTGTTCGCATGGAGCGCCGCGGAGATGCTTGGACTCGACCCTGAGGTCGCCTATCACCAATTGGCCATTGATCCATCTGCTAGTGCAGTACTACAACATAGATGTAAGCAATCTCCCGAGAAAGCTGAGGCTGCTGAAAATACTGTAAAAGACCTCTTAGAGGCTAATTTTATTTCTGAGGCCCAGTATTCAACCTGGATCTCAAATGTTGTACTTGTTAAGAAAAATAATAGAAAATGGAGAATGTGTGTTGACTATACTGATCTTAATCGGGAATGTCCCAAAGAAGCTTTTCCTTTACCTAATATTGACATGCTGGTCGACAATTCAGGCGACTATAAAATTTTGTCATTTATGGATTCCTACTCGGGCTATAACCAAATCCCAATGGCAATGAGCGACAAGCATGGCATCACTTTCATGACTAGCTCGGGAAATTACTACTACAATGTAATGCCCTTCAGCCTGAAAAACACAGGGGCAACGTACCAGCAGATGATGAATAGAGTATTTTGTGACGAGATTGGTGACATGCTCGAGGTATACATGGACGGCATGATCTTCAAATATCGAACAGACACTGACCATGCTGCCCACCTCAAAAAGGCCTTTGCCCAAGCGAGACAATGCAGAATGAGATTCAACCCTGAGAAATGCACCTTCGGAGTTAAGGCAGGAAAATTCCTTGGTTTTCATCTAACGGAACAGGGAATTGAAGCCAACCCCGAAAAGTGCCAGGAATTCTCTGAGCTCCTTACACCTAGCTCGAAGAAATACATACAAGTCTTAAACGACATGCTCACCTCGCTCTCCCGATTCGTGGTGAAATCCGTGCAACACACTCTTCCATTTTTCAAACTTTTGCGCAAAGAGGAAGCCTTCGAGTGGGCCTAGGAATGTGAGCAATCCCTCTTCCATCTCAAGCAAAGCCTTTCACAATCGCCCATGTTGTCGCAATCTGAGTACGGGGAGACCCTGTTCCTTTACCTGGTCATCTCCTCCGAGGCCGTAAGCGCGACCCTTGTTCATGAGACTCCAAACGGGAAAAATCCAGTGTATTTCCCCAGCAAAGCACTTCAGGGGCTCGAGGTTAGATATCAACAGAATGAGAAGGTGGCCTTGGCCCTCGTCAACGCGACGAGGAGGCTTAGACATTACTTCCTAGCACACACGATCATCGTACCAACAGACCAACCCGTAAGACAACTCTTATGCCGACCAGACATGGCAGGTTGAATGCTAAAATGGTACTTGGAACTCTCGGAGTTCGACATCCAGTACGAAAGCAGGAAGGCCCTCAAGGCCCAAGAACTGGCCGACTTCACCACAGAGATGACCACTTACGATCCCCCCATAGGGAAGAAGCACGGGTGGACCATCTTTGTAGACGGAGCTTCTAGCTCGGCGGGGAGCAGAGCGGGAATTCTCCTCGAGAAAGAGGAAAGTATTGTGATCGAACACTCCCTCACCCTCTCTTTTCCAACGTTAAACAATCAAGCTGAATATGAGACTCTTCTCACAGGATTAAGACTGGCCGAGGATTTGGGTGCCCGAAAGATACAAATTTTCACTGACTCCCAACTTATTGCATCTCAAGTTCAAGGGGGATACCCGGATAAGAACAACAACCTCATCGAATATTTAAACCTGGTCAGAGAACATATGAAGAAGTTTGATCGGGCAGAGATCATGCACGTTCCATGCAAACAAAACACACGGGCCGACATACTTTCAAAGCTCGTGAGCACAAAGAAGAAAGGCGGGAACAAATTTGACATCCAAGAATCCCTTTCTCGCCCGAGCATTGAAAAGTCCACAATTTCACCCAAGGTAAATTCCATAGAGGATAACTCGTGTTGGATGACCCTGATGTTCAACTTTCTGACAAAGGGGGAACTTCCCATGGTACAAAGAGAGGCAGCCGCGACCAAATAACGAGCATATTCGTATGTGGTACTCGAACACAAAATTTACCGTCGAGGATTCTCCATCCAACTCCTAAAATGTGTCAAAGAATCCACAATCCCCAAGATACTGTGGGAAATCCATGAGGGAATCAATGCCAACACATGGGCGGAAGATCCCTAGCACGAAAGGCGCTGCGAGCAGGCTACTACTGGCCGACCATGCAACAAGACTCCAAGGAGCATGTCAAGAAATGCGACAAGTGTCAGAGGCATGCAGACTAGGACCTCGCGCCCCCGCACGAGATCAACACACTATCCTTCCCATGGTCATTCTCCTGGTGAAGAATGGACATCCCCGGACCTTTCGTGCAAGGGACATATCAAAACAAATTCTTGATCGTGGTCATTGACTATTTCACAAAATGGATAGAAGTCGAAGCTCTGGAAAAGATCACTTCACACAATATCCTTTGCTTCTACAAGCGAAACGTGCTTTCCTGATTTGGGATACCACAAGCACTCGTCACTAACAACGGGACCCAGTTCACCGATCAAGGTTTCCAAAACTTCATCACCAAACTCGACACCAAGCAGCACTTCACCTCAGTCGAACACCCCCAAACTAACGGGCAAGTTGAGGCTGCGAATATAGTCATCCTACGAGAACTCGGGCGCGGGCTGGGCGAGGCAAAAAGGGGGTGGGTCGAAGAACTACATAGCGTCCTATGGGCATATCGAACGATGCCCCACTCGAAGACATGCGAGACCCCATTCCGGCTAACATATGGCACCGAGACTGTCATCCCTGTAGAAATCTTGGAACCGTCCAGAAGAACTAAGGCCCCTCTATACAAGGAACTAAACGACGAGGCCCTAAGAGAAGAACTCGACCTAGTCGAGGAAATCCGTTCAGGAGCAGCTCTCCGTGAGGCCACACTGAAACAACAGATAGCCCTTCGCCATGACAACAAAGTCATAAAGCGTGAATTCCAGGTCGGCAGCCTAGTCCTCTGGAGAAATCAAATAGATTCTCGCAAAGGGAAGCTGGCTACGAACTGGGAAGGACCATACCGCATCCGCGGAGCTACGGGCACTAGGGCATACTACCTCGAACATTTAAATGGAGAACCACTACCTTGATCATGGAATGCTACGAAACTGAAACAATATTACATCTAAGTCCATATCCTACTATGGGCATTAACAGTCGACCAATTCTCTCCAACCAACGAAAGGACGGGCTCGACCGTGTAGGCATGTTAAGGTACAGACATATCCTCCAAACATCAACGTCGACGGGTTGTTGTTCATTTCTCGAGCAGAACCTTAGCCCGACAGGGACACCTCAATCGAGATTTGCTGTCGAAGTACCCAACAGGCAAAACACCCAGCTCGTGATGGCCAGTTCACGCCACGAGCTTAAGATCTCGACCGCGATCTTGGGCTCGTTCCAAGGATCCCTGCTCCACCCCCTCGACACATCCCAATATGTTTCGTCCATAACCAAGGTCGAGCATAAATCTCCACTCATGAAAATCATAAATTTTCACAAAATAAACAAGTCAAAAACAACGACGAACAGACAACTAGTGTAACACTCCATTCCTACCCCGCAGATAATAATAAAATCATAGTTCAACATAAATAGGATGCTACATTTTTTAACTTGAAATCAAACTTCATTTAATCACATATAAAACAGATACATAACACTTAATTCAAATGAACCGATAACAACCTGATTTATTCTTTAAAATCAAACAACTTTTTATTGATAAGCAGCAGATTATACATATTAAACTTCAATTCACTTAACATCTTTATTCAACTAAAACAACTTCAAGACAACAGTTACTTCATGTAAACAACTTAAAGATTCAGCAACAGAAATAATAATCAAAAACTAACTATCAAGCGTTCACCCCCCCCCCCCCCCCCCCGAGTGCTACGTATCATAGCAACGACACTGACTCGATACTGACGAGGGTAACAACTATTCTTCTTGATCACCTGCATGTTACCAACAGAGAGCAATATTCAAATAGAAGGGGTGAGATATCAAACTATATAATTGAATGTATGATAATTAATATATCAGAATTAGTTCATAAAAATCACCACTTCACAACTTTCAAACATCTTTAATCTCAACAAAACATCAACATGACATAATAACTAATTCACAACCTTTAGATGATACATTTCACAACAAGTCAACAACATAAAGCAACAATAAATCTATCTTCACCACGACTCAAGATGCAACATCAAACACGACTCAATTACAATGCACATGCTTGTGGTACCATTGGAGCAGAACTCTCAACTTAAAAACATTTGCCAGTAATCTCGAGGCACAAGGCATAAGCCTTCCTCACAAATCATTTTGCCAATACAGGCCTTCACAAAATCCTCCAATACAGGCCTTCACAAAATCCTCCAATACAGGCCTTCACAAATGCAAATGTATAAATGTACAACACATGCAACAACATCATTAAACACTTCACGAGGCATACGCCTATATCACTACTTCATTGGCCATAGGCCTACAACGTCATCAACGTAATTAACAACAATTCATCATTCATCGCAAGGCATAAGCCTACATTACTATTGTTACCAGTAAATATATGTAATTCATCATCATCTAAAATCCTATGCAACTTCACATTATCAACAAGAATTCACAGCGAAAATCACAACACCGCAACAACTCAACATAATTCAACTTTGGCCATAAGCCTACAACTTGATATTTCAACAACGACAATTAACACAATGTTGGCATAAGCCTACAACTTAGTACGTCACAACAACATGTCAGCAACCATTCGACATTGTCCATAGGCCTACAACATAATATTGCCCATAATCATTTGGACAATTCTCGACTATACCGGTTAATTACTTATCTAAATGCTTATTTATAATTAAAAAACTTCTACAAATTTTTATACTATAATACTACATCATCATTATCATTGATATTATTATTATGAACCAAGCATTATCATAAGATCTTCATGTCATCATCATACTTCATCACTACAAAACATCATGGCGATTCAACGCAGGAAAGCTAACTCTATCCTAACCTGGATACTAAAATTATCCTTCTTATCCTTCATTTTAATCCTTATAAATATAGTTCATCGCATTAGCTTTCCAACTCTTCAAACGGCGCATCGAACAGAGTTACGGTTCAAAAGTTATGGAGGTTTCAAGTTTTCAAAAATACTGTCAAACAGTGAGCAATCGATTGCACTAACATGCAAATCGCCTGCACCTTGTTCCAGAGGCCAAAAATCACGTTTTTAAGCAGTGCAAATTGATTTCTCTTCTGCTGCAATCGATTGCTTACTGAAACAGAAGCAAAAATCCCAATTTTTAAGTAGTGCAATCGATTGCTCTTCAGCTGCAATCGATTGCATCATGTGAAAAACAATTTTACGAATTTTGTAAAGTGCAGTACAAAGACCCATTTGTTTCAATTCCAAAGACACAAAGTTCATTAAATAATACATAATCAAACATCCAGTTATCATTGCTATCAACATACATCAATTACCATAAATACACCAACATCAACATAAAATAATTCTCCAACCACAGAGTCATCAATTGAATTTCTGCAACTTTATCAGGAAACACAACATTGTCGTAGCAACAAAATAACAACCTTTCACATAAAATCACACACGATAATTTCATATAACCAGCCCCACATATCATTTATCATATACCCAATTATAGAGCAAGAATCTCACTCTTACCTTGGATTGAATGCAGCTCTAAGAAACTGCAATGGAATTTCTGGAAATTTGATACTAGTAGCAACTTCCTCTTGTTCTTCTTCTCCTCTCAAAACCCTATTCCTCTTTCTCTTCTTTTTCTTTTCCTGATAACACTATACTCTCTTTCTCCTCTAATTTTCTAATAATAATATGATATTATTATATTAGTCCAACTAAATTCAATTGGGCCTAAATGTTAGACCCCACTCTTACTTCATACAACCATATAATTAAGCCCAGCTAATTCTATTCTTATTTCTAATAAATTAATACTATAATATTTCATTAGTCCCAACATAAGAATTATTATTAATCAACTAATTAATTTATTGATAATAATCCAACAACTTTTACCAATAATTCTTAACACCTCACAACATCACAAATAATCCAAAATATAATTTAATTAAATAATTAATCAAATTAACGGGCGTTAACTCTCCCCCACTTAGAATATTTTCGTCCTCGAAAATCTATTCGATACTACCACTCTTAGTACTGGTTTCGCATCCAACTCGTTGATTTCCAAGTCGCATCTGACAACACTTTGACCACTACTTTCCTGATAACTCAATAACTCAACATGATTCAAATTGATTACTCACATGCTAATCATTCAAAACTTCGCGACATAATCGGTACTAACATCTCAACTACTCTACCATAATCTGACATATCAACATTTAAAGTAGCAAAAACTATAACACACTTATACTTGGATATATATCATTGCAATATCCTCTTAACACTCTTTTCAACACCAAAACACATACACAATTTCATCTTCGTATGTCAGTTATCAACAAAATATCAACAACTCTACCCATATCGTCGTATCACTCTTTTAGTGACATCCACACAACCAACATAATCAACTCCATCACGTTATGGAGTATCATTCCTTGCTTACAGAAATCAACAATAACATCTCAATAGCGACAACAAAATCATTACAACATCAACTTAACTGTATAACTCAGCAAACATACCCATAGCTCACAATCAACCAACAATCCACAACAATCTTCTTATAAGATCTGGAATTATTTACTAACAAACATAGTACCCTGGCACATCATCCCTATATCAACAATCCACAAAATCAAGCACGTAGTGTCGTATACTCATAGCAACTACGCCACATACGCTTCAGTTGCGCAACTCTGATAATCCATCTTAAGTCACCGTCCTCATTAAAGTTTATGTCAACTATACAGTTTACAAGTCTCATTCTAGTTTCAGACTTTCCTCAACATCCACCATAAAACCATTGTTCAATTGATATTCTCAATCTTTCACTTTGCGATGTTAGTTTGCATATAACTTTCCACTCTGACTTGTTTAACACGTCTCAACTCTTTCTTAGCCACTCCTCTATTAATTCACACAACCTGGTGAGCAACTATCCTCACGATATAACATCAATCACTTTACACACCATTAAGGTAGCAAGACAAGTCTACACCATCCAACACGGTCTCGTATACTATCAACAAGAGATTAAGGGTGATCAGTTCCTCAATTTGTCAATAGATAGCCGACAACCATAATGAAGTATAAACCATCGTTACCGAACTATAATAGTGTTCCTTTAGAACTTGTACTCAAGTCACCTAATGCACCATAATCCAATAATTTCCAATGAGGTTTACAAATACTTCCATAATTTCCCTCTCATTTGATTTTATCGATGAGACACCAATGCTCAACAACACTTGCACTGTCGCTATCAACAATATACATAACTAACATCTTGCAACCGAAACATATCCGAGAAGCAAAGCTTCTCCCCCAATTATCTTCAACCCAACTCCTACATACAACTTGATTAGAAAAACAACAAGAACCAACAGTGTTTCACACACTTATCGCGCACTAAGGAACAAAAACCATTAGACAACTTGGTCGGACGGACCGACCTGCTCTGATACCACTATTGTAACACCCCATTCCTACCCGGCGGATAATAATAAAATCAGAGTTCAACATAAATAGGATGCTACATTTTTCAACTTGGAATCAAACTTCATTTAATCGCATATAAAACAGGTACGTAACACTTAATTCAGATGAATCGATAACAACCTGATTTATTCTTTAAAATCAAACAACTTTTTATTGATAAGCAGCGGAATATACATATTCAACTTCAATTCACTTAACATCTTTATTCAACTAAAACAACTTCAAGACAACGGTTACTTCATGTAAACAACTTAAAGATTCAGAAATAATAATCAACAACTAAACATCAAGCATTCACCCCCCCCCCCCCCCCCCCCCCCGAGTGCTACGTATCAGAGCGACGACACCGACTCGATACTGACGAGGATAACAAATATTCTTCTTGATCACCTGCACGTTACCAACAAAGGGCAACATTCAAATAGAAGGGGTGAGATATCGAACTATATAATTGAATGTATGATAATTAATATATCAGAATCAGTTCATAAAAAACACCACTTCACAACTTTCAAACATCTTTAATCTCAACAAAACATCAACTTGACATAACAACGAATTCAAAACCTTTAGATGATACCTGTCACAACAAGTCAACAACATAAAGCAACAACAAATCTATCTTCACCACGACTCAAGATGCAACATCAAATGTGACTCAATTACAATGCACATGCATGTGGTACCATTGGAGCAGAAATCCCAACTTAAAAATATTTTCCAGTAATCTCGAGGCACAAGGCATAAGCCTTCTTCACAAATCATTTTGCCAATACAGGCCTTCACAAAATCCGCTAATACAAACCTTCACAAATGCAAATGTATGAATGTATAACACATGCAATAACATCATTAAACACTTCACGAGGCATACGCCTATATAACTACTTCACTGGCTATAGGCCTACAACGTTATCAACGTAATTAACAACAATTCATCATTCATCGCAAGGCATAAGCGTACATTACCATTGTTACTAGTAAATAGAGGTAATTCATCATCATCATCATCTAAAATTCTATGCAACTTCACATTATCAACAAGAATTCACAGCAAAAATCACAAAAACACAACAACTCAACATAATTCAACTTTGGCCATAAGCCTACAACTTGATATTTCAACAACGACAATTAATACAACATTGGCATAAGCGTACAACTTAGTACGTCACAACAACAATATCATAACAACATGTCAACAACCATTCGACATTGACCTTAGGCCTACAACATAATATTGCCTATAATTATTCAGACAATTCTCGACTATACCGGTTAAATACTTATCTAAATGCTTATTTCTAAATTACAAAACTTCTACAAATAGTTATACTATAATACTACATCATCATTATAATTGATATTATTATTATGAACCACGCATTATCATAAGATCGTCATGTCATCATCATACTTCATCACCACAAAACATCATGGCGATTCAACGCGAGAAAGCTAACTCTATCCTAACTTGGTTACTAGAATTATCCTTCTCATCCTTCATTTTACTCCTTATAAATATAGTTCATCGTATTAGCTTTCCAACACTTCGAATGGCGCATCAAACGGAGTTACGGTTCAAAAGTTATGGAGTTTTCAAGTTTTCAAAAATACTGTCAAACAGTGAGCAATCGATTCCACTAACATGCAAATCGATTGCACCTTGTTCCAGAGGCCAAAAATCACGTTTTTAAGCAGTGAAAATCGATTGCTCTTCTGTTTCAATTGATTGCTTACTGAAACAAGAAAAAATCCCAATTTTTAAGCAGTGCAATCGATTGCTCTTCTGATGCAATCGATTGCACCCTGTGAAAAACAATTTTACGATTTCTGTAAAGTGCAGTACAAAAATCAATTTGTTTCAATTCCAAACACACAAACTTCATAAAATAATACACAATCAAACATCCAGTTATCATTTCTATCCACATACATCAATTACTACAAATACACTGTGATCGGTGGAAATAGAACTGACTGTTTTTAGCTGGTTTCGCGAAATGTCGCGGAAGCAAGAGTCGCCACCGTCTTTTATTTTCCAACATGGAAAGGACAAAAGCACAGCAAAATTCCTTATTCGAGAATGTTTCTCGGTTCGGGAGGAAGATTTATAGAAAGGGAAGGTGTTAGCACCCTTTCTATCCATGGTTATCCATGGGCTCTTAGGTACTTGCTCTTATGTTTTCAAAATTTGTTTGCTTTTCAAGTGTGTGTGGGTTTTGAAAAAGTTTCGTTTGAAAATTTCTAAGTAACTCTTGTATCAGTCCTCAAGAGTGTATGAAAAATTTGTTTGAAAACTTTTAGAAAGTGTGAAGTGTGAAAAGTATTTTTGTTTGTTTTGAGAAAGAGCAAGTACCCATGAGAATCTACCTACTCTAAGGAATTAGGCTGTGTAAGAGTCCTTTAGATAGTGCTATCCCACCATTGAGAGGTAGGTAGCACCGTCGTTGGAGTTGTTCGGGTCAATTCGATTAAGGGACAATGTGGTCACCGAAGCAATAGTAGGACACCTTAGAAGTAACCCTAATGTCCTAGGTCCTTTTTATCCGAGGCAACCGTTTCGAGGCAACTGGATCTTTAGACAAAGGGCGACCTCTAAGACGTCCTATACTTGATGACCACGTTTCGAAGGCAACGAGTGAGGCGTACCCTAGAAGTGGTGTGTGCTTTGTGTGTTGTATTCATGTTATGTTGGTCTTTGTTATTAGTGAGCTACGAGTTGTTTTTATTTACATACATTCTTTCATGCAAGTTTAGCAGTTAAGGGGGTGCGGAAAGTAAATTGCGGAAACATAAATCCTACGCTATTACAAGGCGCGGGTCTATACATCGCCAAAAATTACAAAGACCCGTTTTTGGTAAATAAGTACGGAAAATAAATAAAACAGTAAATCTAATTAACTATTACAGTCTTGGAAGCAATTACATAATAATAAACTGTGCGCGAATAAAAATTAAATCGGAATGTTCTAAGGGTGTTGACCCTTTTAAGAAAAGGAATTGATTTTTTGGTCTTTTTGTAATTAAAATGAAATTAAAGCTAATTAATGACTAATTAATTAATTTAATTAAAAGAAAATATTTTTTATTTTTATGTTTTTATGAAATAAAATAAAAAGAAATAAAATTCTAGGTTAACCTAATTCTAAATCTATTTTAATTATTAAAAAAAGAGTTAAAATGGCCTAATTAAAAAAACTAATTCATTATTGTTTATTTACCAAAATAAAATAATAATAATAATAATGATGTTAATTCTTTTTTGGATTTTTTTTATGAAAATGTTAATTGATTAATTGTTAATAATAAAAAAAATGAAAGGTTAGTAGTTAAAATAAGAGATAATGACAAAACAAAATAAAAAAAGAAATAAAACCAAGGAGGGTGTGGGCTGAAATGGAGGATGCATTGCTGAAATGGTGGCCCATTGAACCTTCAGCTCGTTGACTTTCTTGGATCGCCTACAGGATGCTTGACTCCAGATCATGGTGTTCCTTGCTTTTTGTCCTTTTGATCTGCCTTGAATGACACTTGACTTGTTGGATGGGTGAGGCTCATGGTGTCCAGCGATTGGAATGTTGCACAGGAAAGCAATGAAAAAAACAATATGGAAATTATAAGGGGACCTGGGAATCGAACCCAGGTCCCAACGTTTACCAAACACACTGCCAGCCACTACACCAAACGCATTTAGTTGTAAACTTAATAAGAAGCAAATATTATATAATACAAATGCGTCATATGCTGAAACGCGCGCGTGAATTTGAACTGGACACTCCCTGCTTGCCACGCCATCGTCTTCAAGCTTTTCTTGTAACATAAAGAATACATAGCGGGGGTTTTAAACCCCCACAAAATACAGGCAATATGAAAATAGCGATTAGCTTCTCATACAATATAAAAAGGGCGCGAGTATCTCATTCCAATCGTCTCATCATGCTGAGTTTAACCATATGCGTGTGGAGTTTTAATTTTACAGCATGACAAAACCCCTAATTCGAAGCTCTAAAAAACCTAGAAATTGCTAATGGTAACTTTCGTTTTAGAGCCTCATTCTCAAATTAAATAACATGGAGAGCTTTGTATTGATCCTGTAAACATAATGCTATCAACAAAAAGTGTTAAAAATGCATGAAATGTGATATGTAAATTTGAGAAAAAATGAAAACCGTGTGGGTGGTATGGCGTGATTCCTTGAGGTTTTGGACTTGATTCTGATTGCCAAAGGTTGCTGGTGATGCAAGGAGTTTATTGGAATCAGAATGGAAGCTTGAATTGTACTGCAACTAGGTTTTCAGTTTGTGATTTTTTCTTTCAAAATTTGGAAATGGCTTATGCTCTCTATGGCTCTCTAGGTCATGTATTATGTTCTGAAGGCTTGCACATGTGTTATGTAATGTGTATCAATCCAAATAATGGTCATTGAAGCCTTGCAATAATGTTTTGGATTATGCAATGAACTCCATTGAAACAACTTTCCATTCTTGTGAAAATTTGAATTTTTATGCCCATAATAGGACTTGCACGAATTTGGAAGGTATTTCAAGGTGTATCAAAGCTATTCAACACAAAATATATCCCTCCATTAATTTCTTTGATTTTTATTTGAATTTTAAAGATTTAAAATGAATTAAATCAAATAAAATTAAATAAAAATGGAAAAATTAATTTTAAATCTTGAAATAAATTGTGAGACACGACGGAAGCATGGCTAAGCTGAATCAAGTGGAAAAAGTGGGCCCCTTTTGTCAAAAATGAAGTTTCAAGGATAATTGACTTTGGCCATTTCACAAAAAGTTCCCAACTTCTCCAATGCATATCTTGCTCAATTTTAAAGCTAAGAACATGTTCTTGGACATTTTGGAAAGGTCTTGAAGTCTTCTAACCAATGTCTTTGGTCCCATGTCATTTTGATTTACCAATCTCAAGTTATGTTCTTTGACTTAAAGTGCCTTTTTGTTGACTTTTGAAAATGACCTATAATGTTGAAATTGATAACTTTTTGTGAGAGCATTTCTTAGACTTGAAGTGTGAAGATGAGTTGTAGGAAATGTCTTCCCCTTTAAGATGAGCATTGGATGGGATTTTTCTGATGAACCATGAAAAAGTTATGCCTTGGTCAAGTTACAGTTGACTTTTCAGCTGTCCAAAAATAGAAACTTTTGACACCTTGATGATTTTTGAGCCATTCTTGTGAAATCATGATCAAGACTTGATAAAATGTTGATTGTGGCTTCAAAATAAGATGTTGAACAAATTTTTTGACTTTTGACTGCCAAATGACCATTTTGCCCTTGCAGTTGACTGTGGAGCAATTAGGGCTTTTGATTGTGCAACTTGACCTTGTGAGCCTTGAAACTTGACATGTATGTGCTTGACAATGTGTATGAGCATATGGGACTTGATTGAGCCCTTGAAAACCTCAAGTTCCTTGCAGGAACCAAAACCCTAGTTTGACTGGCTTAGGAGAGTGGTTGACTGTGTAGCCCTTGGGTAGACTTGAGCAATTTGAGGTGATGCTTGTCAAAACTTTTGAAGAATATGGGAGGGCAAATTTTGGGGTACAACAGTTGCCCCTGTTCAATCTTCTTAGACCTGAGGATGTAGATTGGCTTGCGTGCCTTTCGTGATCCGAGGGTGGAAGATGATTGAACACTAGAGTGCCCAGAAATTTGCACTCACATAGTAGAGTATCAGCAGTGTGATAGCGGGAATGGGCTTACAGATGCCATTTGGAGAGATGGTGGATAGGAGGATGGGCTTATAGATGCCATCTGGAGATGTGACAGAACCTTGTCGGGAATGGGCTTATAGATGCCATTTGGAACTGTAATGGGAGGATGGGCTTATAGATGCCATCTAGGTGTCGATCGCGTAAGAGATTCCTTAGCGAGAACTTGCGTACCTGAGAAAGAAAGGTAATTACCTGGCCTGTTACAGGGGTTGATCTTCAAACTCTTTATGTGGATGTGCCCTGGATGGATACAGGAATCGAGTCCGGAAAAATAGTCGTCAACAGATACGCCCTGGCTGGATACAAGAATCGGATCTTCAAACTCTTCAGACGTGCCCTGGCAGGATACAGGAATCGAGTCCAGAAAAATAGTCGTCAACAGATACACCCTGTCTGGATACAGGAATCAGATCTTCAAACTCTTCAGACGTGCCCTGGCAAGATACAGGAATCGAGTCTGGAAAATAGTCATCAACAGATACACCCTGGCAGGATACAGGTATCGAATCTTCAATCAGTTACTCACAGATGTGCCCTGGCTAGATACAGGAATCGAATCTGGAAATAGTCGTCAACAGATACACCCTGGCAAGATACAGGAATCGGATCTTCAAACTCTTCAGATGTGCCCTGGCAGGATACAGGAATCAAGTCTGGAAAATAGTCGTCAACAGATACACCCTGGCAAGATACAGGAATCGGATCTTCAAACTCTTCAGACGTGCCCTGGCAGGATACAGGAATCGAGTCTGGAATTAGTCATCAACAGATACACCCTGGCAAGATACAGGAATCGGATCTTCAAACTCTTCAGACGTTCCCTGGCAGGATACAAGAATCGAGTCCGAAAAATAGTCGTCAACAGATACACCCTGGCAGGATACAGGAATCGGATCTTCAAACTCTTCAGACGTGCCCTGGCAGGATACAGGAATCGAGTCTGGAAAATAGTCGTCAACAGATACACCCTGGCAGGATACAGGAATCGGATCTTCAAACTCTTCAGACGTGCCCTGGCAGGATACAAGAATTGAGTCTGGAAAATAGTTGTCAACAGATACACCCTGGCAAGATACAGGAATCGGATCTTCAAACTCTTCAGACGTGCCCTGGCTGGATACAGGAATCGAGTCTGGAAAATAGTTGTCAACAGATACACCCTGGCAAGATACAGGAATCAGATCTTCAAACTCTTCAGACGTGCCCTGGCAGGATACAGGAATCGAGTCCGGAAATAGTTGTCAACAGATACACCATGGCAGGATACAGAAATCGGATCTTCAAACTCTTCAGACGTGCCCTGGCTGGATACAGGAATCGAGTTTGGAAAATAGTTGTCAACAGATACACCCTGGCAAGATACAGGAATCGGATCTTCAAACTCTTCAGACGTGCCTTGACAGGATACAGGAATCGAGTCCGGAAATAGTCGTCAACAGATACACCCTGGCAGGATACAAGAATCAGATCTTCAAACTCTTCAGACGTGCCCTGGCAGGATACAGGAATCGAGTCTGGAAATGATCGCTCACAGACATGCCCTGGCTAGATACAGGTATCGAATCTGGAATTACGACAGTTGATAGTAATTATCTTTGTATTGACCTTTGTCCTGAAAAGACAAAATGTTAGTTGTATGCAATGTCATGATGTATGACATGCGTGATGTCATGAGATGACTGAGGTTGTATGTTCATGATGCATATGTGCATGCTATAATGTATGAAGATGTGATGTTTGTGAATGTATTTTTGTCTAGGAAAATAAATCCTTGACGAATGCCGGGAAATTAACTCCTGGGCTGATGTTGAGGAATAGAATTCCTTGTTTCCACTGGGGATGATGAGTGCAAGAATAAACCATTAGGAGAAGATGACTTCGTTGGTGAATAAACTTTGCTGGAGAGATTACTCTGTGGGGAGTTACTCTGTGGGAAGAGAGGTACTTTGCTGAGATGTGATGATAACTCCGCTGGGGATACCATTGTTGAGCTCTGTTGGAAGTTTTGATGAACTCCGCTGGGGATATGAAGACTTTGCGGGGGACGATCTTTCCATGGTAATTGGCTGAGGATAACCCAGTTATATCCTGGTGGGGAAATAACCTTTGAATAAAACCGGGGGAGAAGCGTTCGTGCTCTGAAGGGGATAGCTTCCAGAATCTACTGAGGATAAGCTTCCTACTGGGGAGATGGATTCAACTCTCCTGGGGAGACTTTTGAGACTGTACTGGGGAATGGCTCCACTGGATGTCTGGTATTCCGCCGGGGAACAATCTTATATTAAGACTGCCAGGGATGCTTGTTTAAGGAATATCTGTATACTCCGCTGGGGAATGTTGAGATTTTCTGGGGATACCCAACTTCCGTAAGGCTGATAGTAAACTAACTCTGCTTGGGGAGAGTGTCGCTGACTTGCTGGAGATATCGTGCCTTTTTAGGGCTGATTGGAGACCAAATCTGCTTGAGAAGAATTGTTGATTGGTCTTACTCTGCGGGGAGTGAAGGTATCCTGGTTTCATTCTTCAGCCGAACTTACCTTGGTACCTTGGTGGACAGAGCAACTAGATTGCTTAGACAACTCATTATTGCCCCTGTTTCTGATGTTACCTGTAATTAATCCTTTGTTTCGCATGCAAGTATTTATGAATTAGCAATTAGTGTCAAATGCATATATCACAATTGAACATTGGACGTTCTTTACAAAACAAAACATAAAAAGGAAAAAAACAATTGGCAATTGGTCTGAAAAGTGAATTTGTATTGATTTTTGAATTTGCCTGTAAATAGGCGTTTATGTACAAGAGGTTGACGTCCTAGTAAGAGAACGCCGCCGAACAACAGAGTTTATACAATTTGTACAAAGAAAACAAAACAGCTGTGTGAAAAGAGTAATCCCACTGGGTTCCAACTCTGCTATCGCCTTTATATCTTCGAGCATCTCATCACTTGGATGCTTAGTTGGAGATGAAGCTGATTGATCGATGCCGTCTGAACTTGATGTTGATACCGGATTCTGGATGCAAGGTGATTCAATGAGACATAGTATTACGCTTTAATCCCTAACTTTTTCCTGGACCGCCCTTTCGGGTTTTCAGTCCACCGGGATACCCATTTTTGCCCAAGCCGCCTTTTCAGGTTTTCGACTTGCCGGGTGTACAGATTTTTTCATTTCATCCCTTATTTTTGCCCGAACCCTTTTGGTTCGCCGGGAAGCCCTTATTTTTTCCTAGGAGTGTCAACCTAGCGGGTCTTTAGTTCATGCGTAGTATCTTTTTACTATGTCTGCATTGGTGGGGTGAGGAAGGTCGTCACCATCCATATTGGTTAGAATCACGGCTCCTCCTGAGAAGACATGTTTAATCACAAATGGCCCTTCATACGTAGGGGTCCATTTGCCCCTGGGATCACTTTGGGGAAGAATGATGCGCTTGATTACCAAGTCCCCAACTTGATACTCTTGTGGTCTGACTTTCTTGTTAAATGCCCTGATCATCCGTTTTTGGTACGTTTGACCATGACAAATAGCAGTGAGCCTCTTTTCGTCAATTAGGTTTAACTGATCAAGTCAAGTCTGGATCCAGTCATCTTCGCTCAAGCCTGCATCCTTCATTATCCGGAGAGAGGGTACCTGGACTTCAATCGGCAAGACTGCCTCCATGCCATAGACCAAGGAAAAAGGAGTTGCCCCGGTTGACGTCCTTGCTGAGGTACGGTACCCATGAAGAGAAAACGGTAACATCTTGTGCCAATATTTATAGGTCACTGTCATCTTCTGCACAATCTTCTTGATATTCTTATTCGCTGCTTCTACAGCCCCGTTCATCTTCGGCCGGTAAGGAGAAGAGTTGTGGTGCTGTATCTTGAATTGCTCGCAGAGCTCAGTGATCATCTTGTTATTGAGATTGGTACCGTTGTCTGTAATGATCCTTTCCGGGATGCCGTATCGACAGATTAGATTGTGCCGAATGAACCGTGCTACGACGTTCTTAGTTACCGTAGCATAGGAAGCTGCTTCAACCCACTTCGTAAAGTAATCAATCGCCACCAGGATGAAGCGATGCCCGTTAGATGCCGTAGGTCTGATCTCACCGATCATATCAATGCCCCACATTGCAAAAGGCCAAGGTGCTGTCAAGACATTCAGAGGAACTGGAGGGACGTGCACCTTATCAGCATAGATCTGGCATTTGTGACACATCCGAGAATGTTGGTAACAGTCAGCTTCCATTGTGGACCAGAAATATCCTGCCCGAAGGATCTTCTTTGCCATGGTATGTCCACTAGAGTGTGTTCCGAAGGTACCTTCATGTAGCTCTGCCATGATTCTTTCTGCTTCAGTCTTATCCACACAACGCAGCAAGGTTGAATCATGGTTTCGTTTGTATAGAATGCCATTGCTGAGGAAGAACTTTGCAGCGAACCTTCTCAGAAACTTTTTGTCATTGATGGATGCATCTTCAGGGTATTCTTGAGCTTCCAGGTACCTCTTCACTTCATGATACCAAGGTTTTTCAGTTACCTCTTCAGCCTCAAGATCACAACAATATGCAGGTTCGTCCAACTTCCAGATAATGATCCGGGGAGCCTCGTTGTCCCATTTGACTTTGAACATAGAAGACATCGTAGCCAGCACGTCCGCCAACTGATTCTCCTCTCTTGGGAAGTGTTCAAAAGTTATCTCTGTGAAGTGGGGGATCAATGTCAGCACACATTCTTTGTAAGGAATAAGGTTTGGGTGTTTCGTATCCCACTCGCCTTTGATCTGATTGATCACGAGAGTGGAATCTCCGAAGACACTCAAAAACTTGATCCTTAGGTCAATCACAGCTGGAAGACCCATGATGCATGCCTCATACTCCGCCATGTTATTGGTGCAGTTGAAACATAGCCGGGCAGTGAGTGGAGTATGAGTGCCTTTGGGGGATATGATCACAACACTAATGCCGTTACCTAAAGCGTTTGAGGCTCCGTCAAAGTGCATAGACCATCGGGATCCTTCCTCAGGTCCTTCATCCGGTCCAGGTACTTCACAATCAGTTATTACCATGATATCCTCGTCTAGAAATTCAAAGTTCATCGACTAGTAGTCATCCACTGCCTGGTGTGCCAAATGGTCAGCCACTACACTTCCCTTGATTGCTTTCTGAGTCGTGTACTGGATGTCATATTCTGTCAAGATCATCTGCCATCTTGCTATTCTTCCGGACAAGGCAGGCTTTTCGAATATGTACTTGATTGGATCCATTTTTGAAATCAACAGAGTAGTGTGAGTCAACATATATTGTCTCAGCCGGCGAGCAGCCCATACCAAAGCGCAGCAAGTTTTCTCGAGCAGTGAGTATCGGGTCTCACAGCCGGTAAACTTTTTGCTAAGGTAATAAATGGCGTGCTCTTTTCGGCCAGACTCGTCATGCTGCCCTAGCACACACCCCATTGAGTTGTCAAGTACTGTCAGGTATAGTATTAGAGGTCTCCCTTCAACCGGTGGCATAAGAATGAGTGGTTCTTGGAGATACTCTTTGATTATGTCGAAAGCGGCCTGACATTCATCGTTCCAACGTACTACCTGATCTTTCTTCAGCAGCTTGAAGATTGGTTCACAGGTGGCAGTTAGATGCGAGATGAATCGGGCAATATAATTCAGACGCCCTAGAAAGCCTCTGACTTCTTTCTCTGTCTTGAGGACTGGCATCTCTTGTATGGCTTTAACCTTGGCAGGGTCCACTTGAATACCTTTGTCGCTCACGACGAAGCCTAGCAACTTTCCAGATCTTACCCCGAAGGTGCACTTGTTTGGATTCAATCTTATCTTGTACAACTTCAGACGATCAAACAACTTCTGTAGATGGTCAAGGTGTTCCTCCTCAGTTTGGGACCTTGCAATCATATCGTCGACATACACTTCAATCTCATGATGGATCATGTCATGAAACAAAGCAACCATGGCACGTTGGTAGGTTGCCCCAGCATTTTTCAACCCAAATGGCATGACCTTGTAGCAAAAGGTGCCCCACTGAGTAACAAAAGTGGTCTTCTCCATGTCTTCAGGAGCCATCTTGATCTGATTATAACCTGAGAAATCATCCATGAAGGAGAATACCTTATGCTGAGCAGTATTGTCAACCAGAACATCGATATGAGGCAGAGGGAAATCATCCTTAGGGCTCGCCCTGTTCAAATCCTTGTAGTCAACATACATTCTAACCTTACCATCTTTCTTTGGCACTGGAACCACGTTGGCAACCCACCGAGGGTAAGAAGTCACTGCTAGAAAACCGGCATCAAATTGTTTCATAACCTCAGCCTTGATTTTCTCGGACATCTCTGGACGCATACATCGAACCTTCTATTTTACTGGCGGGCAGTCTTCCTTGGTAGGCAAATGATGGACCACAATGTCGGTATCCAACCCAGGCATGTCTTCGTAAGACCAGACAAAGATTTCCATGTAGTCATGCAGCATCTGGATCAGCCGTTGTTTCACACTGAGCTCTAGATTAGCACCAATCTTGACTTCCTTTCTATCTGTCTTAGTACCCATATTTACCGTTTCCACTGGCTCTTCATATGGCTGAATGGCCCTCTCTTCCTGGAGTAGCAGTTTTGCAAGCTCGCCAGGCACTTCGCAATCATCTTCACCTTCGTCTTCGGCTAAGTCGATCGGATTTTCGAAGTCATAACTGGCAGTAGCAGAGTCGTTACCAGTGAGATCCAGAGCGGATTGGAACCTGTATAGGTGAGTGTGTGTAAATATAGCTGTTTTGCAATATATAAAGAAGGAAAGAAAGGGAGCACAAGATTTGAAATGCGAAAAACGTCCAATGCTTTTATTCATGATATATGGAAGTGACACACAAAAGCCCTCACAAATAAAACCACGGTGCCCCGGGTAAGACACCGGGCCATAAAGTTTCAAATTATTGTTTGTTACAAATCCAAAACAAAGAAGTTCATTACTGGGTGACAAAAGTAACAGGCATAGAGTCTTTGGCAGTCCAGTTGCTAGGTCCACCGTTGGTCGTTGAGTAGATCCAGCTGTCAAACTCGGACTCTTCCACTTCGTCTTCATCCCCAATAGCATTTACTCCATGGTTAGGCATGGGAGCAGTCACCACATTAGGCTTCTCGGGCGCCTCGAACTGAACCTCTTTAGCATCAATAAGGTCTTGAACCTTATTCCTCAGTGCCCAACAATCATCAGTGGAATGCCCCGGGCTATCAGAGTGATAGGCGCAGCGGGCGTTGGGATTGTATTTCGGAGATGCTGTGTTTACCATCTTCGGAGCTTCCTTGACTGTTACCAGGCTAGTTGACAGCAGTTGTGGCAAGATCTGAGAGAGATTCATGCTGAGCTGAGTATACTGTCTTTTGGGCCTCTCAGCTCTGGGCTGGTTGTATTGCTGAGGAGCAGTAGCAGGCTTAGAAATAACCACCGCGTTGACAGCTTGGCGGTGTTCTGGTTTATTCTGTCTCCTGGGACCATACACAGCACTGGCCTCCTTCTTGAAGGGCTTCTTTTCAGTATTTGAGGAGGCACCCTTCTGTATCTTCCCTGATTTTATACCAGCTTCGATCCTTTCACCAGTCAGGATCAGGTCAGTAAACCCAGCAGAGGAATTACCAATGAGATGGTTGAAGAATGGACCAGATAGGGTCCCCAAGAACATGTCCACTAGCTCACGATCCGTCAACGGTGGCTGCACCCTGCCAGCCAGATCTCTCCATTTCTGTGCGTACTCCTTAAAACCTTCACCCGTTCCCAGTGACCTACCCTGGAGTTGGGTACGCGTGGGAGCGAGGTCGGAATTATATTGATACTGCTTGTAAAAAGCAGTGGCCAGATCCTCCCAATTACGAATGTTGGTTCCATCCAGCTGATAGAACCATTCGAGATGAGTCCCTGAAAGACTCTCCTGGAAGAAGTGGATCCATAAGTTCTTGTCTGTTGTGTAAGGCTGGATCTTCCTTACATAAGAATGGAGGTGCATCTTAGGACAGGAAGCCCCGTCATACTTCACAAAGGCAGGCGCCTTGAACTTGTGTGGGATCACCACCCCAGAAGATAATCCCAAGTCTCCGAAATCCAACCCAGGCACACGTTGAATCTCCATAGCATTCAGCCGGTCCTCCAGCTGTTTGTACCGGTCCTCAGCAGGAGGGTACTGTTCGTCATTGAAGTCTGTCTCAGTGTCAGAAACCACAGGACTAGGGACCTCTCTCCCTTGGTGACTGCCTTCCCCCACAGATGGAGTAGTCCTCTCAGCTTTATTTTGCAATGTATTCCCGAGTCTGCACCCAGTGTTGAATAGCACAGTCCTCTTCTTCTTCTTATTCTTCTTCAGGAGCAAAGCCTTCAGCTCTTGTTGTCCCTGGGCCAAGTTCATGACCATCTCCTGGAATTGGGCGTTTTGGGCCTGGAGGGCCTTGATAGCTTGCTCGGTAGTGAGTTCAGAATTCATGATGCTTGAGTGCTGAAATAAACAGCGAAGAAGATTAAGCAACCTGTAGAAAAAGGGTACCTGTTATGCACATGATGCATGATATGCTATTTATGCAATGCATTCAAGGGTTCGAAAGTTCAAATTCGTTGTAGCCAAAAAAGAACACACTTTTTATTAGGAAATGAATTATTCAGTACATCAAGGCCTCATGGGCAAAACATTACAAAATAATTAATCCCAAAAGACACTGCGCATCCTCTTTGGAGCAATGTAAGTGTTGAGAGTCTTTTCCTCGTGTAGTAGACGTGTGAGCTCCAAGACCTTCTTCTCACTGGCATGTAGATTGGCTTCAAGAGAATTCTGTTCTTCCTTGAGTTGGATCCAGCTTTTCTGCATTTCTTCCCAGGATGTAGGCATGTCAGGATGCTGAATAGTGTAGGGCACCTCTCCTTCCAAGGCTGGCTCTTTGATCACAGGGAGAACATGAGGATATGGCATCATTAACTTCTGGGAGTGGGCTCGTACCCACTTGAGGTAAGGCTCCAGGGGAATGGAGTTCTTGTGCCCCAGTGTCTTGTTGTCTACCCTGTTGGGCATCCTCCAAGCTCTGATAAATCTCTGGCGAAGTCCTTGTGCATCGTTATCGAAGTCAAAAACTATGTCAAGAATCAGCATATCATGAGGGCCATCCCTCCGAGCATATCCAAACTGTCTCAAAGCCAAGCATGGGTTGTAAGTAATACCTCCTCTGATTCCAAGTAAAGGAACATTAGGAAACTCCCCGCAACGATTAATGATAGTGACATCTTCTCTGGACCGAGAACACCAATGTATATCAGCATGTGTAAGAGTCATCAAACGTTGTGACCATCTCAAACCCCGCTCGTTCTTCAAAACTGATTGTGGAAGGTGCAAAATAAACCACCTTCCCAGGAGAGGAGTGCAGCACATAAGAACACCTCTTTTTCTCATGGTTCGAGTGTAACATGAGTGAAGGATGTCCCCAAGCAACGTAGGTATAGGATTCCTGGACATGAAGATCTTGACAACATTGATATCTATAAGCTGATCTGGCTTAGGGAACAGCACCAACCCATAGACAAGGAGGGCTACAACTTCTTCAAAGGCTTGTAGGTCAAGGGAATTCCAACACTCTTGGGCCTTCTTGAACAGAAACTTTGCCAAGAACCCTTTGATACCACTTCTGGTTTCCCAATGTCCCTTGATGTCAGATGGTTGTAGGCATAATGCTTTAGCAACCTCTTCAAGTTTTGGTTCCCTTTCCGTACCGTTGTAGGGTAGTTGACTGAGAATGGGAATCTTCAGAAGCTGGGAAAACTCTTCCAAAGTAGGCACCAGTTGATAATCCAAGAAAGTAAAGCAGTGGTGCAGAGGGTCAAAGAACTGGAAGAGGACCTTTATCATATCTTCCTCAATGTTGGTATTGACCAAGCTGATGAGTCTACCATGTCTTTCACTGAATGAAGAGTTCTCGGGAATCCTGGATGTAAGTTCCTTAAGCTGAGGAGGGACCCTTACAAGGTTGACCTGAATTGTCTTTCTGCGGATAGTTTCCATGTCCTACAAAACAAGAACAAAGATGAAGATTCGAACCCCTGAAGTGGTTAGTGGATGCATATGATGCTGTATGATGTTATGATGCTATGATAAAACACACCACAAGTATTCACAAAAGCAAACATGATAAGGCACACAAGTCACACCACATCCCTTAGAGTTTAGGCCAGCATGAAGTTTGGGGTACTACCCTCTTGAAGTTGGTGGGCTCAAACCTGTCCTATCAAAAGTAACCGGGTTCTAAGGGGCTCAATATCATTGGATTATTTTCTATGTTCATCGTTTCGATTTAGCCACTGAACTGGCGATCAAAATATTCCAAGAAAACAACCCTCAATGAGTGTAGTATCGAGTATCAACCAACTTCGGACTGCACCAAAGTCAGTTATCTCACTACCCCTAAAGAGGCCAGGATGGTTTAATTAAGGTTCCTAAGGTCAGTTGATGCTTCACGACACCACGCGGCGGCCCCGTACTCTCCTTGACTTGACTCAAGGGTTACCGGTACTCACCAAAGTGCCACATCAACGTAGCAGACTGCTTCAACCGTGTCGGTATACCCCACACAGTTCCCTCACAGTCTTGTTGCTACTTTCTAAGAAGGTATCCCCCAGATCCGGGTTAGGATCTATAGAACTCCCAAGACAGGCCCAATAATATTAAAGCACACAAATCAGGCAATTGAAAACATAAGTATGATCTATCCTAAGGTACACCTCACTTTAAAGTTTCCCCAGCAGAGTCGCCAGTTCTGTGATCGGTGGAAATAGAACTGACTGTTTTTAGTTGGTTTCGCGAAATTTTGCGGAAGCAAGAGTCGCCACCGTCTTTTATTTTCCAACATGGAAAGGACAAAAGCACAGCAAAATTCCTTATTCGAGAATGTTTCTCGATTCGGGAGGTAGATTTATAGAAAGGGAAGGTGTTAGCACCCTTTCTATCCATGGTTATCCATGGGCTCTTAGGTACTTACTCTTATGTTTTCAAAATTTGTTTGCTTTTCAAGTGTGTGTGGGTTTTGAAAAAGTTTCGTTTGAAAATTTCTAAGTAACTCTTGTATCAGTCCTCAAGAGTGTATGAAAAATTTGTTTGAAAACTTTTAGAAAGTGTGAAGTGTGAAAAGTATTTTTGTTTGTTTTGAGAAAGAGCAAGTACCCATGAGAATATACCTACTCTAAGGAATTAGGCTGTGTAAGAGTCCTTTAGATAGTGCTATCCCACCATTGAGAGGTAGGTAGCACCGTCGTTGGAGTTGTTCGGGTCAATTCGATTAAGGGACAATGTGGTCACCGAAGCAATAGTAGGACACCTTAGAAGTAACCCTAATGTCCTAGATCCTTTTTATCCGAGGCAACCGTTTCGAGGCAACTGGATCTTTAGACAAAGGGCGACCTCTAAGACGTCCTATACTTGATGACCACGTTTCGAAGGCAACGAGTGAGGCGTACCCTAGAAGTGGTGTGTGCTTTGTGTGTTGTATTCATGTTATGTTGGTCTTTGTTATTAGTGAGCTACGAGTTGTTTTTATTTACATACATTCTTTCATGCAAGTTTAGCAGTTAAGGGGGTGCGGAAAGTAAATTGCGGAAACATAAATCCTACGCTATTACAAGGCGCGGGTCTATACATCGTCAAAAATTACAAAGACCCGTTTTTGATAAATAAGTACGGAAAATAAATAAAACAGTAAACCTAATTAACTATTACATGTCTTGGAAGCAATTACATAATAATAAACTGTGCGCGAATAAAAATTAAATCGGAATGTTCTAAGGGTGTTGACCCTTTTAAGAAAAGGAATTTATTTTTTGGTCTTTTTGTAATTAAAATGAAATTAAAGCTAATTAATGACTAATTAATTAATTTAATTAAAAGAAAATATTTTTTATTTTTATGTTTTTATGAAATAAAATAAAAAGAAATAAAATTCTAGGTTAACCTAATTCTAAATCTATTTTAATTATTAAAAAAAAAGAGTTAAAATGGCCTAATTAAAAAAACTAATTCAATTATTGTTTATTTACCAAAATAAAATAATAATAATAATAATGATGTTAATTCTTTTTTGGATTTTTTTTATGAAAATGTTAATTGATTAATTGTTAATAATAAAAAAAAATGAAAGGTTAGTAGTTAAAATAAGAGATAATGACAAAACAAAATAAAAAAAGAAATAAAACCAAGGAGGGTGTGGGCTGAAATGGAGGATGCATTGCTGAAATGGTGGCCCATTGAACCTTCAGCTCGTTGACTTTCTTGGATCGCCTACAGCATGCTTGACTCCAGACCATGGTGTTCCTTGCTTTTTGTCCTTTGGATCTGCCTTGAATGACACTTGACTTGTTGGATGGGTGAGGCTCATGGTGTCCAGCGCTTGGAATGCTGCACAAGAAAGCAATGAAAAAAACAATATGAAAATTATAAGGGGACCTGGGAATCGAACCCAGGTCCCAACGTTTACCAAACACACTGCCAGCCACTACACCAAATGCATTTAGTTGTAAACTTAATAAGCAGCAAATATTATATAATACAAATGCGTCATATGCTGAAACGCGCGCGTGAATTTGAACTGGCCACTCCCTGCTTGCCACGCCATCGTCTTCAAGCTTTTCCTGTAACATAAAGAATACATAGCGGGGGTTTTAAACCCCCACAAAATACAGGCAATATGAAAATAGCGATTAGCTTCTCATACAATATAAAAAGGGCGCGAGTATCTCATTCCAATCGTCTCATCATGCTGAGTTTAACCATATGCGTGTGGAGTTTTAATTTTACAGCATGACAAAACCCCTAATTCGAAGCTCTGAAAAACCTAGAAATTGCTAATGGTAACTTTCGTTTTAGAGCCTCATTCTCAAATTAAATCACATGGAGAGCTTTGTATTGATCCTGTAAACATAATGCTATCAACAAAAAGTGTTAAGAATGCATGAAATGTGATATGTAAATTTGAGAAAAAAATGAAAACCGTGTGGGTGGTATGGCGTGATTCCTTGAGGTTTTGGACTTGATTCTGATTGCCAAAGGTTGCTGGTGATGCAAGGAGTGTATTGGAATCAGAATGGAAGCTTGAATTGTACTGCAACTAGGTTTTCAGTTTGTGATTTTTTCTTTCAAAATTTGGAAATGGCTTATGCTCTCTATGGCTCTCTTGGTCGTGTATTCTGTTCTGAAGGCTTGCACATGTGTTATGTAATGTGTATCAATCCAAATAATGGTCATTGAAGCCTTGCAATAATGTTTTGGATTATGCCATGAACTCCATTGAAACAACTTTCCATTCTTGTGAAAATTTGAATTTTTATGCCCATAATAGGCCTTGCACGAATTTGGAAGGTATTTCAAGGTGTATCAAAGCTATTCAACACAAAATATATCCCTCCATTAATTTCTTTGATTTTTATTTGAATTTTAAAGATTTAAAATGAATTAAATCAAATAAAATTAAATAAAAATGGAAAAATTAATTTTAAATCTTGAAATAAATTGTGAGACACGTGGGAAGCATGGCTAAGATGAATCAAGTGGAAAAAGTGGGGCCCTTTTGTCAAAAATGAAGTTTCAAGGATAATTGACTTTGGCCATTTCACAAAAATTTCCTAACTTCTCCAATGCATATCTTGCTCAATTTTAAAGCTATGAACATGTTCTTGGACATTTTGGAAAGGTCTTGAAGTCATCTAACCAATGTCTTTGGTCCTATGTCATTTTGATTTACCAATCTCAAGTTATGGTCTTTGACTTAAAGTGCCTTTTTGTTGACTTTTGAAAATGACCTATAATGTTGAAATTGATAACTTTTTGTGAGAGCATTTCTTGGACTTGCAGTGTGAAGATGAGTTGTAGGAAATGTCTTCCCCTTCAATATGAGCTTTGGATGAGATTTTTCTGATGAACCATGAAAAAGTTATGCCTTGGTCAAGTTACAGTTGACTTTTCAGCTGTCCAAAAATAGAAACTTTTGACACCTTGATGATTTTTGAGCAGTTCTTGTGAAATCATGATCAAGACTTGATCAAATGATGATTGTGGCTTCAAAATAAGATGTTGACCAAAAATTTTGACTTTTGACTGCCAAATGACCATTTTGCCCCTGCAGTTGACTGTGGAGCAATTAGGGCTTTTGACTGTGCAACTTGACCTTGTGAGCCTTGAAACTTGACATGTATGTGCTTAACAATGTGTATGAGCATATGGGACTTGATTGAGCCCTTGAAAACCTCAACTTCCTTGCAGGAACCAAAACCCTAGTTTGACTGGCTTAGGAGAGTGGTTGACTGTGTAGCCCTTGGGTAGACTTGAGCAATTTGAGGTGATGCTTGTCAAAACTTTTGAAGAATATGGGAGGGCAAATTTTGGGGGACAACATACACCAACATCAACATAAAATAATTCTCCAACCACAGAGTCATCAATTGAATTTCTGCAACTTTATCAGGAAACACAATATTGCCGTAGCAACAAAACAACAACCTTTCACACAAAATCACACACGATAATTTCATATAACCAACCCCATATATCATTTATCATATACCCAATTATAGAGCAATAATCCCACCCTTACCTTGGATTGAATGCAACTCTAAGAAACTTCAATGGAATTTCTGAGAATTTGGCACTGGTAGCAACTTCCTCTTGTTCTTTTTCTCCTCTCAAAACCCTATTCCTCTATCTCTTCTTTTTCTTTTCCTGATAACACTATACTCTCTTTCTCCTCTAATTTTCTAATAATAATATAATATTATTCTATTAGTCCAACTAAATCCAATTGGGCCTAAATGTTACACCACACTCTTACTTCATACAACCCTATAATTAAGCCCAACTAATTCTATTATTATTTCTAATAATTTAATATTATAATATTTCATTAATACCAACATAAGAATTATTATTAATCAAATAATTAATTAATTTATAATAATTCAACAACTTTTACCGATAATTCTTAACACCCCGCAACATCACAAATAATCCAAAATATAATATAATTAAATAATTAATCAAATCAACCGGTGTTACAGCTAGCAAACATTCAAAAACAACGACGAACAAATATCTAGAAAACATCAACGAAAACGTAAAGACATAAAAACAAAGTAGAAACATTTATAAATGTCGACCACAAAGGCCGAAGTTGTCTGAATATTATAATAAGTACAGGCACGCAGGCCCCAAATACAAACAGCCAAAATATCATAGAAATATTAGTCACTCCGCGGAGTGCTCACTTCGACCTCCACCTCGGGGGAATCAGGAGGAAGAACCACCCGACCATCAATCACTTGGTACAATACCCCGACATCGTCAGTGTTCAGCTCTGGATTCAGCACGGACAGTTGGGTCAGTGCAGTCTCGAAGCCGTCGGTCAAAGCGTCGATGCAATCTGACTCGAGGATCTGGATCTGAGCAATTAGCTCTGCCCGAGAATGCAAGTTAGTGACTCCTTCAGGTTCTCCGTCCACAGGAAACATGGCGGACTTTAAACCGGTGACCTCTTTTTCCAACCATTCCCTCTCGAGCAACAGGGAATCTCTTTCCTCATAAGCTTTGGCAGTTTTTTCCTTCTCCCTCACTAACTCGTCGGCCTGCACCTGGAACTTATCCTCGCTCCGCTCGAGGGAACTTTTTAAATTTTGTGTCTTCGCCTGAAGAGTCGCCTTCTCCGAATCCAATTCCATCACCAGTTTAGAAGAGTCAGCTCCTTCATCTGCAAGGACAACAAACATCTACACAACCTTCATCAAACCAACCATCCTGGAAGCTAGGTGCTTCCTTCAACCCTCCTCATCGAGGAGCCTGATAATGTCAGACTCAACATCGAACAAGTTATAGGGAAACCCTCAAAAAAAATCCTTTTCCACAAAACAAGGGGGAAGGTTGAAGGCCCAGGCAGTCACCCCCTCCTCGAACTCACTTGCAAGTCCACCTTCGGGACGACTTCTCTTCTTGCTCAACACAACCGCGTGTTATGCGGCGTCGTGGGCACCCGATGACCCACTCGAACCATCCCTGGCCGACTCTGAGACCAAACCAAGGCGTATAGGCTAGTGCGGCTTCACCAACCTCTTATGATTCTTCTTTTCCTGGGTCAGCTTCAACAGTCGTTCACGATGCTCCTCCATGTTAACTGCGAAAACAAAAACAATATCCTCGGGTTAGTCTCTTTAGAAGGACATAAACAAATAGCTCAAGAAGTAAAAATACAATAAATCTCGTGAGCAGAAACCTAGAAGGTTCACAGCTTACCCATAGTTCGATATTCAACGAGCGCCTTGGTGTTGATCGGGCGTGCCTCGAACATTGGTTCGCCATCTTCGTCAAGGATATCATGTCCTTCCTCGTGACCCACCTCGAGGGAAAGAACTCGTCGACGAATCGGTTAAGGACACTGAATGACTCTTCATCCTCGACACTCATACTGTCAGCAGGGGTGTGGTAATGGCAAGGACTATGCTCATAGTATCCCGAGCACCAATGGATAGGGAATTTTGAAAGTCGTCCAATCTCTGGATTACCCTCCTCGTCATAACTCTTCATCTACTACTTGAACTGGGTCAAACACTGCATCTACGACTTCCTGAGACGAAGGTTGCATGATGTACCATCTATCCTTGAAGTCGCGAATAAAATCCATGTACATCCTAAATAGTCTCTTCGACTGTTTCAAGGAAACCTAACTATGTTTCCCACCCTTAGATTGCCGTTGGAAGTGGAAAACTTTGAAGAACAGAGGAACGGTCGCCCCGATCCTTAGAAACCGACAAGTGATTTCAAAAGCCCTGAGGAAGGCGATCGCATTAGGATGTAATTGAGAGGGTTCTAGGCTCAAATGGTTAAACACGCCCATCTGGAAATCATTAAAGGGAAAACGAAGCCCCAATTCTTTAAAGATGACCTCATACATAGGGAAGTGGTACTCCTCGAACTCCGTGCATATCCTGGCCGTGGGAGTCGGTCGCAGTATCGTGAAGTTCCAAAGAAAACCTTTCATGTCGTTGCCATGCTCGACAATGGTATATGCTTCCCTTATGCTATAACTGTAGAGAAAAGATATCCCTCTAGGTTCTGGCCTGACCCAAGACAGCGCAGGGTCATCGACTGTGTCGACCAAATGGAGCCCTTCCTTGGCTGTACTTGTCTCTTCGACATCTATGTGCTCGGAAGATTTCAAAGTATCGGCCATTTCACCTATAAAACAGATGAAACCAGTGAATTTCACAGCAAAATCACATCCACTCTTCCACCACAACACAAGTGAAAGGGGATAGCTACGCCTAGACTAGGTCAACGATCACTCGTACAGTGGGGAACATACATGACCCACGATCAACACATGGAATTTATACAAATCTCGTAAGACCACTCAGCGATGATAATAACAAAACAGATTTTTATGGGTAACACGGGCACGAGATAAATATCGTGAGCATCTCTGCAAATGCTGCGAGGAACATACGAATTTTCCAGACAAATTCATGAATTCACCGGGGAGTATATAAATTTCCCGCACATGACTCATGAATTTAGAGGGGAATAGATGAATGTCACGGGTATTTTCATGAATTTCGCGGGGAAGAAATGAATATCACAAACCCACTCGCAAATGCTACGCATGAATGTATGAACGCCCCGAGCAAAAACCCCCTAGTAACGAAATTCTATAAGGAATTATTGATAAAGCCAATCGTAAACAACATTTAATGCGGAAAACACTTACTTGATCAAGAGTAAATTGAGAATCTGTGGTGAGTCTTATGGTGGCGTTGATGATGGGAAGATAGAGAAGCGGTATAGACGACAAAGAAAGTGAGAAAGTGAAAGTTGAAAAGTGAGAAATGGGCCCCAAACAACTATATATAGGGCTGGCATGGAATACGAAGTGTCGCGTCGGGCAGACCATCGACCGCCTTTCTCCTCGCCACCTACACGCTCAGGTAATAATGACCCCTACTCCCTAGGCCATCATTACTATCCCAAAGGTCACGCCACGTGCCCACACCTTGCATGGTTTCCTCTCCCCACGAGTCGAAGAATAACTGAAACGTTCCCCGTCAAGCTAATTTCAACCTCTGCTCGAGTAAACGCGCATCCTAGCAACCCTCTCCCTTGATGGAGTAAAAGATCCTTGGCGAAGTTATGCTTGCCATAAGGAGAATTTGGACTTAAGTGATAACTCCTTCATCAGGAGCAACGATTTTGGGGGCTCTTGTTCTGGATTGGGCTTGCACTTGGCCTTACTTCATACGAGGCCCAATCCAACTATGTTGCTCGAGGAGGCCTGCTGATCGAGTTTGCCCTTAATATGTCGGGCAGTAACCTCACCCTCCGTGAATACACGGCTGTGCCGTACGGGAATAAACCCAGGAATCGCGAGGAGGCTCGTCACCAGTCAGGAGGGCCTCGCGAGCATCCCCCACTCTTCTCGTCGACCAAGGCAAGCCATCATGAACGACCTCACAGTTGGCGGGGAGGGCCCATGACGACGTAAGGACACGGCGAACCTCCTCCTCGTAGGGTTGACTCATCACACACCTGAATATCACAAAGTCCTCTTGGTCCCAAAAAGACCGCATCCATATCCTTCTGACTATTCGGGGGAGTTCATCGAGGTTGGGGATCACGTGCTGGTCTCACTATGCACGTAGAAGCTGACAGTCTCCATTTTGGGCCTGCTTGCCCAGCCCAATGATGGGGACCTTTGTTCAGTGTCGGGGGCTATAAATACCCTCTCTCTTGAGAGGGTCAGGTATTCATTCTTTCATACTCATTCTCATACTTGCTCGCACTGCTCTGAACCTTACTTTGACATCAAAGTGTCTTGCAGATACCCTCCAACTCACTTCCAGTTGTTGCTCAACTCACAACTCGTAGACCTTAACAATCCACTATGGCCATGTACGATCAAACTCCTTTAGGAGTGAGAATAAACCGAGTCGAATTAAGTTTTGTCAAATTTAAATTTATCTCGTTAAAAAATTCGAGTTTAATTTTGACAGATTATTGATCAAATACTTATTTTTTTGACTTATATTCGATCTTTTCGAATTAGTTAATATGAGTTTATCTTCTAGCATAAGTTTTGTAATCTATTTTTTTAGATGAATTTATAAAAACAATTTATGACATGGTTCATAAGATATTTTTAATTTATTTTCATAAATTTTTTAAAAAATCTAAAATTATTTATATTTATTAATACAAAATATAATATAATAATAATAAAATTATTCATATTTGTTTAAATAGTTCAATTAAATAAATTTAAAATAAATTTTTTTTATGATATGTGGCCTAGACTTATAAAAATACCTAAATCTTTTCTAATTAAAAAAAATCAAACTTAAACTATGTCTTAGATCTCTGTTAGCATACCTGATCAATCTCTACTCCTAATTCATGACCATAGTCTTATGCCTGATTTATTGGAGAATTGTGATATATTATTATATTTATACTGGAAAATACTAGTGAAATAGTTAGCTAACAATAATATTATATAAATGATATTAATTACAGAACTACATCAAAGGTTTTTATACTTTCTTTAACGCCTATGTTGAACAGGTGCTCCTAACTTTCCTTGTTGGTTGCGTCATAACATGAGTCATAAGGATTCTAAACCTAGCTATAAATAAGAATTTCCATCTTTGATTAATTTGGCATTAGAAGGTTTCCAAAAGTATCAAATATTTCTTTAGAAGATGGCCCATACTAAACTCTTAACAAATTTGAAGAAATTTAACTTGGGATTTATAATAAAATAAATGATCTTAAAAATTAATTCTTGAAGAATTGACATTTTAAAATGCTACGTAAATTTGATGTAACTTTAGGATTTTTCTGAATTTTTTTTAAATAATTATTTTTTTTCAATTTTTTTTCTTTAAATAATCACATTTTCAAAAATTTTATCAAAATGATCACTTTTCAAATAAAAAAATTTCGCCACACAGAGGAGGTGCCACTATGTGTGGTGCATGCACTCAAATTAAAGAGGAGGTGCCACATTGCATGACTTGTCCTCCTGTGTAAAGTCATGCAGTGTGGCGCATGCATGTGTTTTTGAGAGGAGGCGCCACCCTCCTTGGCTTGACAGTGTAATTGCATTTTTTTTAAATAAAATAAAAAAAATAAAAAATATTTTATATTAATATTTAATATTATACAACGCATGGATACGTTTTTTATGGACATCCCCTCAACCTAAGCGGGTCCCCGTATGACATAAACGGTCGCGCCTTTGCCTCGCCCCTTGTCTCACTCCTCTCTGTTGATTTTCCTGAGGTGTTTGTGGTCTGTTCTGACTTGCTTGATTATGAGGTGCTTGATGTGATGGTCATGGTATATCAGGATCATACATCTCATCGATTATTTCGCCCCACTGAGTTGTGCTTCCAAAGAGATTGGTGTCCATATTGTTGAAGTTTGATCTTGTTGGTTGGGATATGTGTGAGTGGTGGGGTGGTTGATAGTATTGGGATATTGAATCATGATGAAAACGAAGCAACGGTTCTTGTGGTGTCTGAAATCCGTATGATGGTTGGGTACTTCGATGGTATGATGTTTGACTGTATGGAGGTTGAGTGGTATGGTAGGAAGGAGATGTATCATATGTGTCTTGGGTGTTATGGTAGGATGAGGATGGTGCATATTATTGGTGGTGGGTCAGGTCATGCTCTTGGTATTGTGTTTGTGTGTGTGGCATGAATTGATGACGAGTTTGGTTGAATGAGGTGGTGTGTGGTTGTTGGGTTTGAGTGGGTTGACATTGTGGTTGAGTTTAATATTGTTAAGGGTTGGTTGTTGGGTCTGGTATTGTTGAGGGGTTGGTTGTTGGGCGTATGCTGCAGCTCTTTAGCGTGGGCCAATCAAATAAGTCTCTTGAGACAGAAACAAATTTGTTGAAACCGATGTGTACCATCTCAAATATTGGAGCGTCGATTTTAAGTCATCTTGCAAGAATGGCTCCCTTAGGACGAATTCACGTCTATGCCTCTATTGATGACATTGATTTTTAGTGAAGTCTCTCAAATCGTTAAATCCCCACTGGTCGTCAACTCGGAGTAGATGCCATTGGTCCAAATGTGTTGGGGGTCGGGGATGCCCTGTTGCATGCCGAACTGTAGCTTCACACGATTATTGTGGTGCATCTCCACAGTAGTGAACCTGATGAGTGTTATTTTTGCAGTCCAGACTTCAACATCAGGAGGGTTAATCTCATGGTCGAGATCCTTATACAGCCTCCATACAAACTGTAGAGTAAAAAAGTTATATAAAATATTAAACTTAATTAAAATATTCAATGCGTTGTATAAAATATATAAGTTTAATACCTCTTTGGGTCCAACATGATCAATAAGATTTCAGTAGACTACTATTGCGTTTCTAGGGGATTTGTTGTAATTCATCCCAGGAACAGACCACCTACATAGAAAAAATGGGTAATAAATTAATACACTACATGTCTGGGTATATAATATGTAAAATTTATGGTTTTGTAATCTTACTTTATAGCAAAGGGGAAGACGAATGGCCTTGTGTTGCGGGGGGCGAGTGTCAGCATTCTCGACCAGCACCATGTCTGGAGCAAAAAGGCGCAAGAATAGAAAGAACAACTATCGTTCGATGCGTTTTTACACAAGGAGCTATACAGATGGGCCAAAACAGCTGAACCCCAACTATATGTGTTTATTTTATCAAATTGTCTTAACAAGGGTAAATACATGATATTAACAGTATTACCCGTTGTTTCAGGAAATAAAAAATGGCCAAATAATATCATTAGGTAACACCGAGCTTTTACAATTTTTTCTTGCTCGGTAGAGTTTTCGGTTATTACGAGACTACTATGATATTCTCTAAGAACACGAAGTTTAATACCTTGGCCTCTTGATCCTTGTTCAAATAAAGAGACTCCCAAAAGTTCCTCGCATATGGCGTTGTCTTGGTTGACTCGACCATTGACAGCCTTACCGTTGATCGGTAGACCGAATAACATGTACATGTCCTCTAGTGTATTGTACATTCACCACATGGAAGATGAAAGGTGTGAGTTTCGGGTCTCCATCTCTCCACTAATGCGAGAATAATTTTATAGTCAACATGGTAATTGACTATGTTGAGTAACGGACCAAAACCGGCATGTCGTAAGTACGGTTCAATTTGAACATCGTAAGGGACATACTCATGGACACGACAACAAAATCTTTTAACATCCTATTAAAAACATGAATTACGTATAAGAAATACAAGATTTAGGTATAATAATCATAAGAATTAAGGAACAAAAAATTGTCAGTAAAAAATAGGTATTGAGAAAATACACTTACAAAGGTTTCAATGTTGTTCAAAGTTCCTCTAAGTTGATCACCCATGGTCAAGAGAGACATTTTTTCTTGATTACTCTTGTGATGTTGTTGAGACTTCAAGAAAGAAATAATGTATGAGTTATGATTGTGATGAAAATATAGGTTGAATATTACATGTATTTATAGGAAAATCTTGAAGAATACTTTTCATGCAACTTATATACATAGACGCCACACTAGGTGGCGCATGCTCTTCTTTATTGTACATAGGCACCACACTAGGTGGCGCATGCTCTCTTTATTGTACATAGGCGCCATTCAACATGGCTTATTGCTTTTTGCATGCATTCAAACATGCAGCATGGCAAGGATCAGATGGCATGCATGCAAGTTTTGTTGTTCAATGACAAGCCACCCTAGGCGGCGCATGCATGCAAAAAAAAGGAGGATAAGCCAACCTAGGTGGCACATGCATACATAAAGAGGAGGATAATCCACCTAGGGTGGCGCATGCATGAGAAAATAAGAGGATTAACCACCTAGGGTGGCGCATGCATGTAGAATATCAGTCTATTTAACCGTCTATGTAGGTTGCATTACTAGTATACATCCATAACTCACAAAAAACATACCTCAACAACATGGATCATTCACAAAATTATACTATTGTTGCCCATATTAACGGTGAGACGTTCAACTGCGATAACTTAGGTTTTAATTTCTGTAATACCGATTTTATTCGCTTTCGGATAAACAAGAAATCCAGTTTTACACGCTTCAAAGATAGAGTAGAATCCAAATTGCAGTGTGGTCCAGTTTACCAAATTCTTTACAAGTCCCCATTTCTATTTGACAACAACCAAGTCAAATTTTATCAACTTAAGGTGCGCGACAATGATGATGTTCGAAACATGTTTCGAACTCATGAACAATCCGGGTTCGATGAGATTGAGCTGTATGTTTTATTACAACAACCAGATCAATCTCAGGTGGTAGATCCTTCTCAAGACTTTGAAGAAGGGGATGAATCTGACGAGGACAACCATCTTGAAGTCGATGTTATTGACCAAGAAGAAGAAGATGATGAGGCAATGATTGATTTTATGGTCAATGATGACGCTGCAGATCAAGAGCATGAACCTATACCTGGAAGTCATGCATACGACCCTCCGTTTCACATGACGAACTTGAACTTGGGGGAAGATGAACCAGCCTCAGATATCTTTCACGATCCTTATATGCAGACCGAAGGGGCCTTGAAAGTTGGAGACAAATTTCGAACAAAAGAAGAGTGTCTTAGAGCTATCAAAAAGTACCACATGGAAATTTTAGCCGACTTCACTATAGATAAAAATAATTCAGGGAGGTATGTTATTTTATGTCGTCAAAAACCAATTTTCCCTTTTCGGTAACTGCATCTTACAAGAAGATAAGTGATTCATGGGAAATAGGTTCCATTGATCCACTCCACACTTGCATCACCATCGTTCCGACACAGGATCATCGGAACTTAGTTCTCAACTAATATGTCAAGAAATATTGCCTCTTATTAGCAAAGATCCATCATTAAAGGTGAGTACAATTATTTCTCATATCACTACGAGATTAAATTATACTCCCTCTTACAGGAAGCCATGGATCGGGAGGACTAAGGCAGTTGAACTTGTGTACAGTAATTGGGAAGAATCGTACAAAGAACTTCCAAGATTTTTGGTGGCACTCAAATATTATGCTCCGGGAAGTGTTATAATTTTGGAGACACTTCCGGATTTTACCCCAGAAAGAACTCGTGTTAGTGGGAATGGAATATTTCATCGATTGTTCTGGGCGTTTGAACCAAGCATCAAGGGTTTTGCATTTTGCAAACCTATTATACATATTGATGAAACTTGGTTATACAGGAAGTATAAAGGAACATTACTCATGGTAGTGGCACAAGATGGGAACAATAATGTTTTTCCGATTGCCTTTTCTCTAGTTGAAGGTGAGACAGGTGGTGCATGGAATTTCTTTCTGAAGAATCTCTGATTACACGTTGCTCCACAACCCAACCTTTGTTTGATTTCAGACAGACATCCATCAATTGTGAGTGCATACAATAACCCTGATAACGGTTGGCAGGATCCCCCTTTGACATATGTCTATTGCATTAGACATATCATACAAAACTTCATACTCCATATCAAAGACAAGACACTTCGAAAGAAAGTTATTAATGCAGGGTATGCCTTAACAGGACCGTCATTCCGATACTATCGCGAAGAAATCCGGTTGGAAAACTCAGAAGCATTAAGGTGGATCGATAACATTCTAGTGGAGAAGTGGACTCGGGCATTTGATAATGGTCAACGATGGGGCCACATGACAACAAATCTGGTGGAATCATTAAACTCTGTATTCAAAGGCATCCAAAACCTACCAATTACCGCTTTGGTTAGAGAAACATATTTTAGAATGGGATCATTTTTTGACACAAGAAGTTCAAAATGGAGGGCAGTGTTACAATCAGGGCAGTTGTTCAGTGAATGCACGATGAAAACATTTAACGAGGAGGCTGCAAAAGCAAACACCCATAATGTCACCGTGTTTGACCGTATTAAAGGTTGGTTCAGTGTACAAGAGACACTGGATCATAATGAGGGGAGGCCAAGGGGATATTATCGAGTCAAAATAGATAGAGGTTGGTATGATCGCAGAAAGTTTCAAGCATTTAGCATGCCTTGCTCTTATGTCATAGCGGCATGTTCGCGTGTTCACTTGGACCCAATACAACATATATTCCCCATGTACACGGTAAAAAGCGTTTTAAGTGTGTACATCAATACCTTCTCCGTGTTGGAAAAGGAGGATTACTAGCCTGCTTATGAAGGGGACATTGTTTGGCACAATGAACAAATGCGACGGAAGAAAAAAGGGCGCCCGAAAAGCACTCGTATTAGAACTGAAATGGATACGGCCAACAAAATGATAAGATTATGCAGTACATGTCGTCTTCCCAGACACAATCGGAAAAATTATCCGAATATTGGGTCGAGCTCTGCAACATAACTTTTTAATAGCAAATTATCTGGAGTGTTTAATTTGTTGTACGCAATATATTTAAATTTATATTTGAGTTATCATTTCGTGTTTAATTTATCATTCGATTACAATAACTTTCACATAACGACACAAAAAATTACAACACCGCATACTCAGGACAAAAATACGACAACATGATAAACAGACAAAATAACTAAACAAATCATAATATCTAAGAGATAAAGACCATCAACACAATATCCTCCGGTCCAAGCATCATCATCATGACATCAGCGTCACGTCTCACCTTTTTCCATGATCGGCTTACTCCATTTTCGTTCCTCACTGTGATGTGCCTTTCTATTTTTCTGATTTGTTCACCTTCAGGAATGTCTCCTTCCAACCAGCGAATCAAGTGCCTCTAAAAATGCTCGAACGTATGTGTGTTCCAGAGTTTGATCTTCACCGGAGGCTTTGTCGCCGAAAAAATAACATGCGCATCTCTTTTGATCAGTGAAAACTTTGGCAAGGAAGTTGAAGACATTTTCTAAGAGTTATGTAACAAGTGGTGTGGAAAAATGAAGAGGATGAGTGGTTGTATTTACAGAAAATTGCAATTACACTATCAAGCCAAGGAGGGTGGCGCCTCCTCTCAAAAACACATGCATGCTCCACACTGCATGGTGTTGTACCCCAAAATTTGCCCTCTCATTTTATCAAGATTTTTCACACAAGACTTCTTTGACTCAAGACAAGATTAAGGTTTGGTCAGCTCAAGACATCTCACCTTGCACTGATAACCCAAAATTAGGGTTTGAGTTTGCACAAGGATTTTTGGACCAACAAGGCTTCATGTGACTTTCATACATCATCTTAAACCCCTAAGATTGCTCATGTTAAGTTTCAAGCCTTGAACCACATTTTTGATCAGTCAATTGGACATTTGACCTAAAAATCAGTTGTATTGGGGGAAAAGTCAACTATGACCAATTTACAGTCAAACTTCATAATTTTTGATCCACATAAACATTTTATACTCATATGTACCATTTGATCAAGTTTGGATCACAACTCCTCAAGAAATTTGATCAAATCATCAAAAGGGCAAAATTGTCAAAATTAGGGTTTTTACTAAGAAACGGCAATTTCTGATTTTTAACCTAACCATTGACCAATTGGGTTCAAAAATGATTCCAAGGATTCAATGGCATCATCTTGACCTAATTACATGGTTCAAAAGATCTCAAGTTCATTGGATTGACAGATGATTTTTACAGTCAACTGATCAAAAGTCAACTGTACACTAAAAGGTCAAACTTTGACTTTTTGGTCAAAATCAAGTGCCAAGGGTCACAATTCATCAAGATATGTCAAAATATGAAACTTGTTCACCAAGAAAACCAATTTTGAAAATTAGGGTTTTGAATTTGAAAAATTTTCATAACTTAGAATTTTTCTAAGTATGGAAATTTTCTTATTTTTTCCCAACTTTTCACCACTTTTTCACCATGATGAAATTTGATTCAAAGAAAACTCCCAACATAAAAGTTGTAGTCCTCCATGAAATATACAACTTTTCTTCACAAAAGTTTCCCAAAAGATGCTTGGATCTCAATTTATGAATTTGTGAACATAGGTCCATGAACTAAATAACTTAGTGAAATTTTGACCTAATTTAGGCAGGTTTTGGACCCAACTTCATGGACATTTTTTCACCTAGTTCCAAGAGGTATCTCAAAATGAATTTCAAAGATGTATTATAGAGCACATTGCAAGCTTTCCAAAATGTCCAAGAACTCTCCAAGATCATTTTTGGTTAGGGAGAATCGAAGAATGGAAGTTGGCATTTTATCACTTTTGTTCAAGCCATTTTTACATGAGATCAAGTTGCAAATCAGATCTATGCTGTTTGTACCTTTATTTACAGGTCCTAAACTCATTCTACACTCTATAATTAAATGCAAACTCAGAAGATAAAGGCTTTATCTTGGCTTTTGGAACATTGTACAAGAGATAATTCCATTTTAGGCATAAAGGTTACAATGTCATTTTCATAAAGGTGAGATTTTGCAACTTTACAAATCTTGAGCCTTGGACCTGTCCCTTTGGTACAAACAACTTCCACAGGTCTCAAGCAATTTGTACAAGTGCATTTCAACTCTCAAGCAAGCAAGGACAGGCATGTTAGTATGGTCACTTCACTTTTCTTCAAATGCAAGAAAAGTTGCAAAAAGGGCTAGAACTTGTACAGCTAGTAAGAGATGGACTTTGTATCATTTCTCTATATATTTACAAACTTGTTACAAACTAAAACAGGATGGCTTGACAACTGAAACACTCTCAAACTCAAAAACTCCATTTTTCTGCCAAAACACACAGTTGCTGCAAAATCATAGCCATTTCATTTTTGGCTCGTGCGTTTTGCATTTTAACACTTCAAACACCTTCTACATATCAAACCAAAGCAATCCAAGCCTTTGCCCTGGTTCTGTAACCCCTGTTTCAGCCATTTCCATTTTCACTTTGGAAGCTTGCAACTTGACTTGTGCAAAGAGTTCTAGCTATCCACAAAGCAAGCTAGGCATTATAATAGTTTGAAGGAAGTTCAAGGAAGCTCACACAGTCCTCAGGCCTCCATTAAAGTCCTTACATTGCTCTATCCAAATCCAGCTGAAGGAGGTAATTTCCTAAACTCTATCTCTGTATTTAGGCATCCTCAAGCCACGATTTGTGAAGAAAAAATGTAGTCCATAACATGGTGAAGCTGTACATATGCATATGTTGTACCCCAAAATTTTCCCTCTCATGTTTTCCAAAGTCTCCCCCCTGCATGGTTGATCACAAACCCTTGCCTAAGGAAAAAGAAAATTTTTGAGTGGTGCTTTAAGTACCTTTCGATTGACATTCCAAAAATGCTTCGATTGGAATTATGGACAAGCACTTCGATTGGCATTATGGACAAGCACTTCGATTGGAATTGTGTCAAGGCCTTAGATTGGAATTCTGAAAGACCTTTTCGTTTGGCACCCTGGGCCAAGCCTTTCAATTGGCATGCCAAGGGATCCTTCGATTTAGCATTGTGTCAAGGCAGCTTCGACATGCATGTTAACCACGTCCTTCGATTAGCATGAACAACACCTTTCGATTGGCCTGTTAACAAAGCCTTTCGATTGGAATTTTAATTAGTACCCTTCGATTGATATTTGGACCAGGGCCATTTGAAGAACTCCTTCCAGGCCATTTGAAAGAGGCCATCAAGAGGGCACTCAAAAAACACGTCCAGGTACACTGAAAATGATAAAATGGCATATTTCCCTTGCAAATATAGAAATAATTAAATGTTGATTATGGATTCAATTCCTGAATTAAAGGCCAGATTCTTGCCTTTTTTGTTCCTAACTCCACAAGGGCTGATTCGACCAGAGTGATTCTTTTCAAATCAAGCAGTCGAAGCTGGCAAAGAAAGCCCATTCGAAGGGTACATAAGAAATCCATTCGAAAGAGGCAACTCAAGACCAATAGAAGAGCAGGGCCTGAATGCATTCGAAAATCAAAAGTGTCCAGGTTCATTCAAGATTCCAAAGAGACATGAATATTTCAAAAAAGGAAATATTTTAATATGTCTGATTCTTGTCTCATGGCTTTAAAGGCCTGTTTAATGGGTTGTCTCTTGCCGTTACTAGACCATCATACTCCTATAAATACAAGGGCCAGCATACAGTGCCAGGGGGGAACAAAAACATTACAAAAATTATAACAAAAAGGGAAGAAAAGAGAACTCTGCAGAAACAAAGAAACACACAAAAGCTCTGCAGAAACGAAAAACCCACGAAGACGGCCACACATACCTTGCCTTGCAAAAGCACCAGCCTGCCCCACGAAAGTCTAGACTCCATTGCAGGCACCTTCCGTCCAAATCCAGGCGCCTCCAGTGGTATAATGTTCAATCTCACTTAATCTTAAAATTACTCATAATTTCATATTCATAGTTTTTGTTTGTTATTACTTGTGAGCGATTTAACAAGGCATGTATAAGCTGCAGTGTTCATACGTTTGAACCCCCCCATGGATAAAGTTTCTTTCAAAGCAGGTTACATTTGAAATACATGATCTTGGCTGTGACAAATTAAAACAAACCCAGACCCAGATTCAGCAGATTCAAGTTGAGGGAGGACTCGAATTGGGAGAAGATTCGAATCAGGGGGGTAAAATCCCCCCTGGATCTTTAACGTTTGTTTCGTTTTGCAGGAAATATATTCTCAGAATCTTGTTCATAGCTTCGAAGCTTAGCAGCTTAGCTTCGAATTGGATCCAGGATTTCCAGATCAAAGGATGACATATCCAGATCAAAGACCCCCAGAGTGAAGCTCCTCAGGCACCTTCGATCAAGCCTCTTCACTGGATCGAAAGACAGCCCACACCTCTTTCGACCCAGGCCTCCAAAATTTTACTTTTTTTTTATTTACTGTCTGTTTCCTTCGATTTCACCTTTGTTTTGACTATTTTATTTCTTTTTTTAATCAACATAAAATCAATTAAAGAAAAACTACAAAAAACATTAGGCTAGTTTTTTTTCCTATTAAATTAACTTTGTTAATTAATCTTTTAATCATATTAACGTTTTCTCAAAACTAAAATTAAGTAGATTTAGATCATTTTCCCAAAATAAAATAAAACACAAAAATATTTTATTCTTAGGATTTTTAGAGGTTATGTTCAGGTTCGCGCGCGTTTATTTTATTGTAACTGCCTACTGGTTTATAATAGCTTAACTAAGACTTTTACACTTTACTGCTTTATTCCTCCAATTTTGGACATGTAAATAATCCCCCTCCCCGAAGCCTTGTAATAGCGTAGGATTTACAATTCCCGCACTTTAAATTCATGTACATATATTAACTGTTTAGATGTATGCTAACTAGGATTGCATGACAAGATCTATCTTGACTTAAAATCAACAGTAGCTCACCATAACATGTACAAAGATAATATAAACTGAAAATTGACACACTCGCACATGCCACTCTTAGGGTACACCTCACTTGGTTGCCTCGAACGTGGTCATTAAGTATAGGATGTTTTAGAGGTCGCCCTTTTGTCCAAAGATCATAAGTTGCCTCGAAATGGTTGCCTCGGATAAAATGATCTAAGACATTAGGGTTATCACTAAGGCGTCCTAACATTGCTTTAGTGACCACACGTCCCTTAAATCGAATTGACCCGAAAACTCCAACGACGATGCTACCTACTCCTCAATAGTGGGATATCATTGTCTAAAGGACATTTACACAGTCTAATTCCTTTTTGAGTAGGTAGAGGTTCTTAAGTACTTGCTCCTTTTAAAAACAAAACAAAACTTTTCTCACTTACACTCTCTTCAAAACAAAAACTCTTTTCAAACCCACAAACACAAAGAAAAGTAAACTTTTGAAAACATAGTGAGCAAGTACCTAAGAGCTCGTGGATAACCACGGATAGAAAGGGTGCTAACACCTTCCCTTTCTATAATCTACCTCCCGAACCCGAGAAACATATCGAAAAGAAATTTTTCTGTGCTTTTATCCTTTCCTTGTTGGATAAAATAAAAGACGGTGGCGACTCTTGCTTACCGCGACATTTTGCGAAAACAAACGCAAACGCGAACCAGCATTCCAAAACAGTCAGTTCTCATTCCCACCGATCACAGAACTGGCGACTCTGCTGGGGATATATTATAAGTGAGGTGTACCTTAGGATTAGATCACTTATGTTTTCAATTGTATGCTTTGTATGCTTTATATTTGTGGGCTTGTATTGGAGTTCTATAGATCCTAACCCGGATCTGGGGATACCCTTTAGGTAAGTAGCAATAAACTGTGAGGGATCTGTCCGGCGTAGACCGACACGGATGAAACAGTAGCTACGTTGGTGTGGCACCTTGGTCTGTACCGATATCCCTTGTGTTGAAACGAGGAGAATATGGGTCTTCTGAGGAGTCATTAAGCACCAACTGACCTTAGAACCTTAAATTGACCAACTTGGCCATAGAACAGTAGCAGTATGCTAAACTCATTTAGACTAAACTCTCGCGATGATTTCGGCTGCAAGAAAAGGTTGCTAAACTAGAATTATGACTGATTGAGGGTAGTCAGTGATATTGAGATCCTCTAGAACCCGGTTACTATTTTTAGGACAGGTCTGAACCAACTAAATTGAAATAGGGTAATACCTAAACTCCATGCCAGCCTAAACTTAAGGCTGTTTGTGTGACTTGTGTGCCTTCAAACTTGAACTACTTGCACATTCTTGTTATCTGACAACATGAGTTCCTTGCAGGTTTTGTTTACAGTCCTTATCCAACAATTTGGATTTATTGCAGGGCTTACTTACATCACCTCACACTTTTGCTTAAACACATAACATACACATCATAACATCATGCCTTAACATTTCTTTAACCATTTCAAGGATCTCAAAGGTCTGTGATGCAGGTTATGGTAAATCAAATGGCTAGCAAGGGGCAAAGGGGATTTATTTTCCTCTATCCAAGGTTGTCTAGAAATCCAAGCACGATAACTTGAGTCAGGGGCTATGACCCACTTGATATGGTGAGCTTGACTCTTGAAGAAGGACTCTCAGCAACATGAAGTTCCTTCAATCAAGCTACCAGATTCAAATTCTAACAGTTTCTTGTTTACCCCGCGAGATCCTTGAAAACATTGCATACATATATCATACATATCATTGCATAACAGGTCTCCCAGTACATGTCGCTTATCTTCTTCGCTGTTTATTTCAGCAATCATCATGTCTACTGAACCTTCAACCGAGCAAGCTATCAAGGCCCTCCAGGCCCAGAATGCCCAATTTCAAGAGCTGTTCATGAATCTAGCTAAGGGTCAGCAGGACCTGAAGACTTTGATTCTGAAGGAGAAAAAGAAGAAGAAAAAGAGGACCATCCTGTTAAACACTGGACGCAGGTTTGGAAACGGGCTGCAGAACGAAGTTGACCTGACCACCCCATCTGGGGGGAAAGATAGTCCACAAGAAAGGAGGGCTCCTAGCCTTATGGTCTCCGACAAAGAGACAAACTATGATGAAGAACAGTATCCTCCTGCTGAGGATAAGTACAAACAGTTGGAAGACCGTTTGAGCACTATGGAGATACAGATGGTGCCCGGTCTAGACTTCGGAGATCTAGGTCTATCCTCTAGGGTGGTGATTCCCCATAAATTCAAGGCACATGCCTTTGCCAAGTATGACAGAACTTCATGTCCAAAGTTACACCTCCGGTCATATGTGAGGAAGATCCAACCTTACACTGCTGATAAGAACTTGTGGATCCATTTCTTTCAAGGCAGTCTCTCAAGGACTCAGCTTGAGTGGTTCTATCAGTTGGAAGGAGCCAGTATCCGCAGCTGGGAGGATTTGGCTACTACATTCTATAGGCAGTATCAGTATAACTCCGACCTTGCTCCTACGCGTACCCAACTCCAGGGTATGTCAATAGGGACGGGTGAAGGATTTAAAGAGTATGCTCAAAAATGGAGAGACCTTGCCGGAAGGGTGCAACCACCTTTAGCTGATCGTGAACTTGTTGATATGTTTTTGGGACCCTGTCTGGTCCATTCTTTAACCACATGATCGGAAGCTCTTCAGCCGGGTTCGCCGAGCTAATACTGACCGGCGAAAGGGTCGAAGCTGGCATCAAAAGTGGGAAGATTCAAGAAGCTACACCTTATGATGCTCAGAAAAAGCCCTACAATGGGAAGAAAGAGTCCAACACTGTGTATGGTCAAAAGGGTCGTCATGACCAATACGTAGGAGAAATATTGATCTCTAATCCTACGCCTGCTCAACAAAGACAGGGGCATCAGCGTAAGAAGGTCATGCCTAAAAGATAATTCACTAAGATTAACATGTCACTGGGTTAAGCGCTACAACACATGTTGAAGGCAGAGCTGATCACGTTAAAGCCTCCTCTCCAGAACCCAAATACTTCTGCTCCTACCTATCATCCCAATGTAAGGTGTGCATACCACTCTGACAGTCCGGGACATGACACAAACAATTGTTGGGCTCTGAAGAACAAGGTCCAAGACATGATTGATGCTAAGGAGATCAAGTTTGACCCTCCGGAGACTCCAAACATAATCACTGCTCCTATGACGAATCATTGAAAGCTTTTATTCATTTAAATTTTCAAGTTGTAATCTCTTTATTATTCAAACAATTATCTATTAATGCCAAACTTTGTTTCATTAATGCATTGCATATGTTTGTCTTGATTTGATCCAATCATTTTAATTACATTTAAACCATGCTTTTTACTCACTTTATGACATTTAACTCTTGCTAAAAGTTACAAGCCTTTAGAGGGAGGATGACGAAACAATGCCATAATCTCATACAGTATGCTTTTGGACAGACCTTGCTGACGATGTACATGCGTTTCTTTCAAACCCTAAATACTGGAGTTATAAGGAAGATAATCCCCAGTCAACCCCTTCGAGCCAAAGAAGTAGGAGTTTTCTGTTTTAAACACAAATTGAAACCTTTAATTTAAACCTGGGGCAGGGTAGTCTCTCAGTTAATTCAAAAGATGCGCATTGAAGTCGCAAAACTCTCAGTTCATAATACAACGAATGACATCAAAAGCATTCCTCTGGAATCAAAAGACAGTGGTGGTTCCTTATCTCATAGGCAGTCAATCTCTCAAAAGAAAAAAGCCCACTGAGCCAAAACCTATAAAGCAGGCTTAAGAAAGCTGGGGCATCCCACTGACTGTAATCTCGAAAACAGGAACAGTCAGGCAAAAGTTAGGGATAACAAATCAAAAGAACGAGGTCGCTACAAATCCTCAACAACATGAAAAATTTTGCAAAAATGACTGCCTTCCAACAAATTCAACTTGTGTGAACCATCACCCAAAACGTCGTTCCGAATTCGAATAGAGTTCGACACACAATTAACTGAGTTTAGGATTGAAGAACATCACGAAGAGCGGGTGGGTACAAATATACTTTGAGCCTTTATCCTTTGTTTCTTAAACCGTGAACCAAGCCACGTTACAACCCTTCAAAAGTCCTAATTGAAGCATGGGTTAGTTCAAAAGCATACTGTTACAAAAGGTATCCCGACTCCTGTAAGGCTTGGACCTAAATCTTGTGTTGAATTTGTCTTATAAAAAGTTTTCTGCTAAAAAACGCATTTTTCAAAACTTCGAGACAAGCATAAACTTTGAATTATTTGAATATCACTGTTTGCATTTGGCTATTTGTTTGACAACGGAGAAATTCACACAACGAATATCCGATGAACGAAAGCCCTCTCAGTGAACAAAATCACTTCAAAAAGGATGACACTTCCATTAAAAAATCTCCTATCAACAAGGGGGCATGACACGTCACTATCCAGTACACCTGGGGAAGTCCAGTCAAGATTTCAAGAAATCTCTGAAGAAGTGCAGAGTAACCAGGGGCAAGTCTCCATCTCCGTCACTTGGGGCATTGAACATCAATCTCAGTGAAGGGTTACGTACAATTAAACATTTTCTGGTAATGTTACAAATACTTGCTACTAGGGGCAATGACAAACCTCCCCAAAATCCTTCTCATAGGATGACTCCCAGCAAGGGTTTAATCTCTGAAAACCTTTCCCCAGCTGAATCAACCTCAAGAATCCTCGAGGACTTCCCCCAACAAAGATATCACCTCTCTAGCGGACTGACGACAAGGTTTATTTCCCCAACAACACCAGGATTCCCCAGCTTGAGTTTTGCTCTCCGACTACTACAAATCAAAGGACCACAACTCCTCTTTCCCAGTAGACTACTATACAATCCCCAACAAGTTACTGCGAAACCTGGACCCGACCAGATATCAGTTCAACTTCGACTCCCCAGTAGAGCAGCGGACGACTAAGACTCCTAAACTCTTTTCCCAAGCAGAAATAAACATACTCCCCAGAGTTTTCAATATCCCCCAGCGGAGTTCTCCTCAAACAACAAAGCAGGGATCCCCGGTGGAAACATTTTGAGCAAAGTCCAAGACAAAATTACACTTCAACAACATTCATAACATATGCATACAAAATACATATGACACAAATCTCATTTTATTTTGAGAACATCATTACACAATGCATACATCATGACATTGCATACAACTAACTCTTTACCTTTTCAGGAAAGATCAATCAACAGGCAAAGATCATCATCTTCTGAGATCCCTTCCAGAGACAGTTCAGATGCGATCCAGATATGGCTGACATTCTGATACTTATTCCAGACTCCTTCTAGAGACAGTTCAGATGCGATCCAGATATGGCTGACATTCTGATACTTATTCTCGACTCCTTCTAGAGACAGTTCAGATGCGATCCAGATATGGCTGACATTCTGATACTTATTCCAGACTCCTTCTAGAGACAGTTCAGATGCGACCCAGATATGGCTGACATTCTGATACTTATTCCAGATCCCTTCTAGAGACAGTTCAGATGCGATCCAGATATGGCTGACATTCTGATACTTATTCCAGATTCCTTCTAGAGACAGTTCAGATGTAATCCAGATATGGCTGACATTCTGTTATTTATTCCAGACTCCTTCTATAGACAGATCAGATGCGATCCAGATATGGCTGACATTCTGATACTTATTCCAAATTCCTTCTAGAGACAGTTCAGATGCGATCCAGATATGGCTGGCATTCTGATACTTATTCCAGACTCCTTCTAGAGACAGTTCAAATGCAATCCAGATATGGCTGACATTCTGATACTTATTCCAGATTCATTCAAATTACAGTCCAGATACGATCCAGATTCAGATGTCATTCTGTCACTCATTTCAAATTATAGTCTAGATACGATCCAAATTCGGATGTCATTCTGTCACTCATTCAAATACATTTCAGATACGCTCCAGATGCAGACGCAATTCTGACAATCATCCAGACTCAACTCCATTCTCCAGCAGCTCCGGGATTTATTTTCCCAACTAAAACATCACATTTCCATACATCATGATACATGAATATATGCATCAGACGAATACAATCTCATTTATTTTGAGAACATCATTGCCTGATCCATATCATGCATGGCATATGACTGACCTTTACCTTTCAGGAAAGATACAGCTACAGTTCTCAATTACGTCGAAGACCCAACCGGTTCTTAAATCTCAATTGAATTATCATCAGTTGAATTTCAGATAAGGTTCTCAATCTCGACAGTTTCCTCCGTCATAGTGGGGACAAGTTCTATAACCTCAACGGTATACTCCCGGTGGGCACGAGACAGTTCCTAGATCTTGATGAAGATGTTTCCCTACGTCATAGTGTGGACAAGTACTATAACCTCAATAGTATACTCCATTGAGCACGAGTCAGTTTCTAGATCTTGATGTTCTCCTCCGTCATAGTGTGGACGAGTTCTATAACCTCAACGGTATACTCCCGGTGGGCACGAGACAGTTCCTAGATTTTGATGAAGATGTTTCCCTACGTCATAGTGTGGACAAGTACTATAACCTCAACGGTATACTCCATTGAGCACGAGTCAGTTCATAGATCTTGATGTTCTCCTCTGTCATAGTGTGGACAAGTACTATAACCTCAACGGTATACTCCTGGTGAGCACGAGTCAGTTCCTAGATCTTGATGTTCTCCTCCGTCATAGTGTGGACAAGTTCTATAACCTCAAAGGTATACTCCCAGTGAGCACGAGTCAGTTCCTAGATCTTGATGTTCTCCTCCGTCATAGTGTGGACAAGTTCTATAACCTCAGCGGTATACTCCCGGTGGGCACGAGACAGTTCCTAGATCTTGATGAAGATGTTTCCCTATGTCATAGTGTGGACGAGTACTATAACCTCAACGGTATACTCCATTGAGCACGAGTCAGTTCCTAGATCTCGATGTTTTCCTCCGTCATAGTGTGGGCAAGTTCTATAACCTCAGCGGTATACTCCCGGTGGGCACAAGACAGTTCCTAGATCTTGATGAAGATGTTTCCCCCCAATTGAATTATGAACAGGTTCTTAAAACTCAGCTGAAGCATTCTCTCAGTTGAGGTACCGGCAGGTTCCTAAATCTCAACAAAGTTAGACTTCCCCAGTGGAATCTTCTACAACAACAGGTATGCAAGTTCTCGCTAAGGAATCTCTTATGCGATAGACACTCCTGCAGATGGCATCTATAATCCCATCCTCCTACCAACAATCTCCAAATGGCATCTGTAAGCCCATTCCTGACGTCACAATGCTGATACTACACCATGCGAGTGCAAATTTCTGGGCACTCTAGTGTTCAATTATCTTCCACCTTTGGATCACGAAAGGCTCGAAAGCCGATCTATATCCTCAGGTTTAAGAAAATTGAACAGGTGCAACTGTTGTACCCCAAAATTTGCCCTCTCATGTTTTCCAAAGTCTTCCCCCTGCATGGTTGATCACAAACCCTTGCCTAAGGAAAAAGAAAATTTTTGAGTGGTGCTTTAAGTACCTTTCGATTGACATTCCAAAAATGCTTCGATTGGCATTATGGACAAGCACTTCGATTGGCATTATGGACAAGCACTTCGATTGGCATTGTGTCAAGGCCTTCGATTGGAATTCTGAAAGACCTTTTCGTTTGGCACCCTGGGCCAAGCCTTTCAATTGGCATGCCAAGGGATCCTTCGATTTAGCATTGTGTCAAGGCAGCTTCGACAAGCATGTTAACCATGTCCTTCGATTAGCATGAACAACACCTTTCGATTGGCCTGTTGACAAAGCCTTTCGATTGGAATTTTAATTAGTACCCTTCGATTGATATTTGGACCAGGGCCATTTGAAGAACTCCTTCCAGGCCATTTGAAAGAGGCCATCAAGAGGGCACTCAAAAAACACGTCCAGGTACACTGAACATGATAAAATGGCATGTTTCCCTTGCAAATATAGAAATAATTGAATGTTGATTGTGGATTCAATTCCTGAATTAAAGGCCAGATTCTTGCCTTTTCTATTCCTAACTCCACAAGGGCTGATTTGACCAGAGTGATTCTTTTCAAATCAAGCTTTCGAAGCTGGCAAAGAAAGCCCATTCGAAGGGTACATAAGAAATCCATTCGAAGGAGGCAACTCAAGACCAATCGAAGAGCAGGGCCTGAATGCATTCGAAAATCAAAAGTGTCCAGGTTCATTCAAGATTCCAAAGAGACATGAATATTTCAAAAAAGGAAATCTTTTAATATGTCTGATTCTTGTCTCATGGCTTTAAAGGCCTGTTTAATGGGTTGTCTCTTGCCGTTACTAGACCATCATACTCCTATAAATACAAGGGCCAGCATACAGTGCCAGGGGGGAACAAAAACATTACAAAAATTATAACAAAAAGGGAAGAAAAGAAAACTCTGCAGAAACAAAGAAACACACAAAAGCTCTGCAGAAACGAAAAACCCACAAAGACGGCCACACATACCTTGCCTTGCAAAAGCACCAGCCTGCCCCATGAAAGTCTAGACTCCATTGCAGGCACCTTTCGTCCAAATCCAGGGGCCTCCAGTGGTATAATGTTCAATCTCACTTAATCTTAAAATTACTCATAATTGCATATTCATAGTTTTTGTTTGTTATTACTTGTGAGCGATTTAACAAGGCATGTATAAGCTGCAGTGTTCATACGTTTGAACCCCCCCATGGATAAAGTTTCTTTTAAAGCAGGTTAGATTTGAAATCCATGATCTTGTCTGTGACAAATTAAAACAAACCCAGACCCAGATTTAGCAGATTCAAGTTGAGGGAGGACTCAAATTGGGAGAAGATTCGAATCAGGGGGGTAAAATCCCCCTGGATCTTTAACGTTTGTTTCGTTTTGCAGGAAATATATTCTCAGAATCTTGTTCATAGCTTCGAAGCTTAGCAGCTTAGCTTCGAACTGGATCTAGGATTTCCAGATCGAAGGATGACATATCCAGATCAAACACCCCCAGAGTGCAGCCCCTCAGGCACCTTCGATCAAGCCTCTTCACTGGATTGAAAGACAGCCCACACCTCTTTCGACCCAGGCCTCCAGAATTTTACTTTTTTTTTATTTACTGCCTGTTTCCTTCGATTTTACCTTTGTTTTGACTATTTTATTTCTTTTTTTTAATCAACATAAAATCAATTAAAGAAAAACTACAAAGAAAAGTAAACTTTTCAAACCCTTTTCAAAATAAAAGACTCTCTTCAAAACAAAAACTCTTTTCAAACCCACAAACACAAAGAAAAGTAAACTTTTGAAAACATAGTGAGCAAGTACCTAAGAGCCTGTGGATAACCACGGATAGAAAGGGTGCTAACACCTTCCCTTTCTATAATCTACCTCCCGAACCCGAGAAACATCTCGAAAAGAAATTTTTCTGTACTTTTATCCTTTCCTTGTTGGATAAAATAAAAGACGGTGGCGACTCTTGCTTACCGCGACATTTTGCGAAAAGAAACGCAAACGCGAACCAACATTCCAAAACAGTCAGTTCTCATTCCCACCGATCACAGAACTGGCGACTCTGCTGGGGATATATTATAAGTGAGGTGTACCTTAGGATTAGATCACTTATGTTTTCAATTGTATGCTTTGTATGCTTTATATTTGTGGGCTTGTATTGGAGTTCTATAGATCCTAACCCGGATCTGGGGATACCCTTTAGGTAAGTAGCAATAAACTGTGAGGGATCTGTCCGGTGTAGACCGACGCGGATGAAACAGTAGCTACGTTGGTGTGGCACCTTGGTCTGTACCGATATCCCTTGTATTGAAACGAGGAGAATATGGGTCTTCTGAGGAGTCATTAAGCACCAACTGACTTTAGAACCTTAAATTGACCAACTTGGCCATAGAACAGTAGCAGTATGCTACACTCATTTTGAAATTCTAGCTGCAGATACTCAATGTCACGTTCAATGTTATGACACCGTATCTGACTTACTATAAGACAGTAAATACAAAAACAGTAAAGAACACAGTCAATTGTTTACCCAGTTCAGTGTGCAACAACACATACTCTGGGGGCTACCAAGCCAGGGAGGAAATCCACTATAAGAGATATTAATTCAGGAATAAACCAACCAGTTTATCTCCTTCACTTAAGACCTACCCAATGCAATTTCAATCTAAGTACAACTTAAACCTGAGTTCCTACTCACTCCCCCTCAATCACAGTAGTGATACATAAAACAATTTGACTAATGAATTGTTGAAGACACTCTTCAAAACATACACTTGATTATGCTTCACAGATTTTTAATCAAGCAACACAAACACTCTTGCTTCACAGCTTTGAGTGATACACAAACCTAACTTGACTTTGCTTCACAGCTTTAGTCAAGAGACATACAAACACTCTTTCTTCAAATCTTTGAGTGTTACACAACCCTTACAATTAAAACCTATTCCAAGTCACTTATCACAATGATAATTGCTTGGATTATAATAGTTAAAACTATACAGCTTCTAAATGATCTTCTGTCAACAAGGGATACATTCCAAGACAGCAGCTCTGTTGAATATATAGCAGCTGCATCTTCAGTTAGGGTTTCCACAAAAAGCTAGGGTTAAATCCGTTTGACCTTAAGACTAGGTCACAGGACTTTATCAACCAGGTTGGGGTTGGGCTAGGTTAACCCAAAGAAAACGCAGGATTCTGTTCTGGAAAGACTGAGTCATTTTCCTGAAAAAACTCAGAATTAACCAAACTGCATACCTGTTAGTTCAGAACAGGATGTCTTAACATCTGTTATGACATCTGAAAACCTGTCTACTGATTTAGGAAAATGTGATCATTTTGCAAAATGCTCAGATACACACTTATAAACATCAGTACCTGTATGACAATATTTTTCTGCAAAGGTACCTAATGAATCAGTACAAACTAAACTAGAATGTTATGACATCAGTCATGACATTCACACATACACTTGGGTTTTACCAAAAATGCAAGCCAATAACTAAACAACTACAAACTCCCCCTTTGGCAGATTTTTGGCTAAAGACCCTAAGCAATCAGAGATAGATAGCAGCAGAAAGAAATGACTGCAGAAAAATAGAATGTCTAATTAAGTAAGTACCAAAATATATCTCCCCCTCTTTAGCCACAAATGGGCCAAAGATACATGTTCTTAAAAGTTATACAGTCATCCAGAAAAAGTAATGAGAGCAGAACAAAAAAAACTGAACACACTTCCAAACTCTACCAGGTACCAGCACCAACTCCACCAATCAGCAACTCCACCAACCTTTAAGCACTGTCATCAGACTTAGAGAAGCTAGTTTCTTCAGTATTGAGATGACCTTCAGCTTCTACATCCTCTTCCCTTCTGTTTCCTTCAGCTTCCTCCTTTTCTAACCTGGCAATTAGGATTTCTAGGGTCTTTTTCCTAGCTTCCAGTTCTTTGCAGGTCTCTTTTAATACAGCTATGACATCAGATGTCTTGGACTGGGTCTTCACAGACGATGTCTCAGCTGATGTTATGACAATATCAGGAGCATGAGATCCCTGAAACAGTTTGTAGTGCAACCCAAGGGCAGGAGCTCTTTTGCAAGCAGTATCTCTTGCCACCAGGATATCAGGGTATTGTGCAAGGATAATTCCACAAAGGAGGGAGGGAAAGGCAATTGGTCCTTTGACAGCATAACTACCAGCATGTTTTAAAGTTTGTTCAAAAATATACCTGCCATAGTCAAAAGCAGTCTTGGTTCCCACAGCATAAATAAATCTCCCCAATCCTGTGGAGATAGTTGATTTATGGTTTGTAGGCACCCTGTTGGCTGCACCAATCTTATGCAGGATGGCAAATTTCATGCTAAGTTTGCTGGCATTCAGCTTGCCTTTCAAGGGCCAGCACTTCACTTGCCTTGCTGTGATGGTTTGACAAACTTCATTGTCAGTGACTTCCAGATCAGGACAATCCTCATTTGTTCTTCCAAGAAATTTGTTAATTTTTGATGGAGAGAAATTAACCCTTCTTCCTCTAACAAAAACACTTTCAAAGTCAGCTGACCTTCCATCAGCATAATCATTAGACAATTTAACTATGAACTCCTTGACCAGATTTTCATAACACTTGTTAAATTTTATCACTGTCTTCATCAGTCCAGCATTCTTGATCAGGTCCATGATGTCTTTGCACTCCATGGCATCATTGTTGAGTTCTCTTTCTAAAGCTATTCTCTTCAAGCAAACATACTTCCATCTGTTTGCATTGTCAGGGTGGTGGAAAGAGATGTTGTCTGTTGGGACTTCAGGAACTCTAGCAATTTTGCTGGAGGGCAGTTTCCTTCTGATGGGAATTTCTTCAGCATCAATCTCAAACTCTGATTCCTCATCAGAATCAGAATATTCAGGATCTTTTCTCTTCTTTGTAATTGGTTGTCTACCAGCATACATCTGGGCTTTCACCTTCCCTTTGGACTGACCAGTTTTCACAGATTCTACCCCAGCCTTGCCTTCAGCCTTGGATTTCTTAACAGCAGGTTTATCTTTGGACACACATTTTGCATCATTCTGATTACCCTTTCTTTTCATCAATCTCCTAGCTATGCTAGGGTTTACATTGGCAATCAGATCATTATCTGAGTAATCCTCATCCACATCAATGATAGGTGGGTCAGCAGTCTTTTCTAAAGGGTTCTGAATGTTGTCATTTTGTGTCACAACATTCTCAGAGACGTCCACATTTGGGCTTCCTGATTGATTTAAAGGGACAGAAATCCCCGGTACAGGTTGGTTTCCGCTTAGTATACTAGTAACAAGCCTAGCAATAGCTTGATGAACTTGAACTGATCCTTCTCTATTTGGTACAGAAGAAGAAGGATGAGAAGGATTACCAGAGGCTGCAGCTTGAGCTCTTCCTGCATGTCTAGTTCTCAGCTTTTTGACTTTGGCGGGGTCAGTTGCCATCTCTCTGAGAGGAGTGACCTCAAGAACTTCAGATTCTATGCATGTGGTGATTGCTCTAGATTCTTGGTCAGATGATGAAGATGATGAGGATGATGAAGTCGCCTTGGTTGAAGATGATGTCTGAGACATTTTGATTGACTTAGAGCACCAGTAGCAATTTGAGAGAAAATTTTGATTGAGAGAAGGGAACAGGTTGCAAAGTCGAGAGAGGTAGGAGGCAAAAGAGAGTCTTTTCAACTTCTTAAGTATTTTGAAAGAATTTGGATAACATATGATTAACCCACTAAAAATAGACTTAACAAAATTAACTTCTTCAACCCTTGTTTTAAGCAAAATTAATTGCTATAATTTCTCATGTTGGCAAATACCCAACCTGCCCCTCAAGTTTTCAAGTTTATTTCCAACAAGAGCCTTGGTAGAAGAATCAGCCAGCTGAAGCTTAATGATACCATGTTCCAGTTTAATTGACTTCTTCTCTACAAAGTCAATGTGCTTGGTCCTGCTATGCTGAATAGGGTTCATGGAAATATTGATTGTATTCAGATTGTCACAATATAATGTCACAACATCTTGTGAGACATTATACTCAGTGAGCATCTGTTTTGTCCAGATATTTTGAGAACAGTTACTCCTAGCTGCAACCATTTCAGCACAGAGTTGGGAAGGCATTCTTTTGACATGAATCATAGTTCTGGTTGATTCTTGAATGATCTTATTTTTCTTTTTGTCCACTCCATTTTGATGGAGAGTTATAGGAGAAGAGACTTCACGACTCATTTCTTCAGGGAAACAGAATTTATTAGACTTGTTGTTTCCAACATCCTTGTCATGATTACTTCTGGTTCTGACAACACATCCTTCTTCAAGTTTATTCACCACATCATAGACATGTTTCTTTTTACCAAGCCTTTCAGTTTTAAGTTCACCACAAACCCTTCTTTTATCAATCTGTAGTTTTGGAGTCCTTCTGACTGCTTCCATAGAGATAGCTCTTTTCATTCTTCTTAGATGAAGATGACCAAGCTTATGGTGCCACAGTTTCATCTCTTTTTCTTCTTTGGTAATTGGACACATAGTGGAGTTATTAGTGTTCTCAGGCTGCCACAAGTAACAGTTATCTTTGGATCTGATTCCTTTCATTACAACTTCTAGTTTTTCATTAATTACTAGACATTCAGATTTTGAGAAGTTGACCTTGAATCCTAGATCACACAATTGACTGATACTAATGAGATTTGCAGTCAGCCCTTTTACCAGCAGTACTTCACTCAGACTTGGAACTTTAGGGCAGTCCAAATTACCAACTCCTTTGATTTCACCTTTAGCACCATCTCCAAAGGTCACATAACTAGTGTTGTGAGGTTTAACATGATTGAGAATGTTCTTTATTCCAGTCATGTGTTTAAAACACCCACTGTCAAAGTACCAGCCTTCCTTTGCAGACACTCTCAGGGAAGTGTGGGCTATCAGGGCAGTAGCCTTTTTCTTCCAGTGAGGAGTATGTGGTACCCTTTTTGACTTAGGTTTAAAACCTGAGTTTTGATTAGGGTAGCCATGCAATTTGAAGCAGAAGGGCTTTATGTGTCCATACCTCCCACAATGATGACATCTCCATCTTTGGTATTTTTTCTTCATATATTTCTGTTTCTGATGTTGAGAGTTGTGTTGAGACATCTGCTTTGACAATTGTTTAACATGCCTGATCTTCTTGTCTGCACCAGATTTCTTAGCTTCCACAAATCCTAGTCCAGATTTGTTTCCCACATTTTGTCCAACTTGAAGAATCTCTTCCAATTTATCTGTTCCATTGGTCAGCATCTTGACAGATTTGGTCATTTGGTTCAGTTGTGAGTTCAGCAATTGAACTTCCCCTTCTAGATGACTTATAGTTTCAAGATATGCCCTTTTTTCAGCCTCCAGCTTTATAATGAGTTTTGATTGTTTCTCATTCTGCACACAGACTTCAGCAATTCTGATACACAATTTCTTGTAGGTATCAGCCAGTTCTTCAAATGTCACTTCTTCATCACTGGTGTCACTTTCAGATGTACAAACACCAGTTAGAGCAGTAACTAGTTTGGCAGATTCTTCTTCAGAATTACTTTCTGAATCACAGTCAGACCAAGTAGCAGTCATTCCTTTCTTTTGTTTCTTAAGAAAGGTTGGACATTCAGCTCGAATATGCCCATATCCTTCACAGCCATGGCATTGAATTCCTCTCCCTTGGTTTCCCTTCTCTTTTGACCTTGGTCTTCTGCTGGAACTGTCAATGTCAGAGGGAATGTTATGAACATTAGACCTTGACTTTGGATCTATTCTTTTGATGAGTTTGTTGAACTGTCTTCCAAGCATGGCTATAGCTTTTGAAATATTTTCTTCTTCATCCTCCTTGTTTTCAACATCAGTGTTGGATACAAGTGCTATGCTCTTGTTCTTCTTGTCACCATTATCAGTGATCCCCATCTCAAAAGTCTGAAGAGACCTAATAAGTTCATCCACTTTCAACTTGCTGATGTCCTGGGCTTCCTCTATGGCAGTTACCTTCATTGCAAATCTTTTAGGCAAGGATCTGAGAATCTTTCTCACCAGTTTTTCTTCTGACATCTTTTCTCCCAGTGCTCCTGAGGTGTTGGAAATCTCCAAGATGTTCATGTGAAACTCATGAATGGTTTCATCTTCCATCATTTTTAGATTCTCAAACTTGGTAGTCAACATCTGAAGCCTTGACATTTTTACTTTGGAAGTGCCCTCATGAGTAGTTTTGAGAGTGTCCCAAACTTCCTTGGCCAATTCATATTGATGTACTAGTCTGAAAATGTTTCTATCAATTCCATTGAACAAGGAATTTAAAGCTTTGGAATTTCCCAGGGCTAACTCATCTTCTTCTTTACTCCAATCTTCCTCAGGCTTCAGACTGATTGTCCCATCTTTCTCAGTTATGGTGGGATGGTTCCATCCTTTGTCAGCAGCTCTCCAAGCCTTTTTTTCCAGATATTTTAAGAAGGCAATCATACGAGGTTTCCAGTAGTCATAATTAGTTCCATCCAGAATGGGTGGTCTATTTCCAAAAACTCCTTCTTTGTCCATAGTGCCAGAAAGTGATATCCCTAGATCTCACCCAGTAATACAGGCAGGGTGCCTGCTCTGATGCCAATTGAAATTCTGGCTGCAGATACTCAATGTCACGTTCAATGTTATGACACCGTATCTGACTTACTATAAGACAGTAAATACAAAAACAGTAAAGAACACAGTCAATTGTTTACCCAGTTCAGTGTGCAACAACACCTACTCTAGGGGCTACCAAGCCAGGGAGGAAATCCACTATAAGAGATATTAATTCAGGAATAAACCAACCAGTTTATCTCCTTCACTTAAGACCTACCCAATGCAATTTCAATCTAAGTACAACTTAAACCTGAATTCCTACTCACTCCCCCTCAATCACAACAGTGATACATAAAATAATTTGACTAATGAATTGTTGAAGACACTCTTCAAAACATACACTTGATTATGCTTCACAGCTTTTTAATCAAGCAACACAAACACTCTTGCTTCACAGCTTTGAGTGATACACAAACCTAACTTGACTTTGCTTCACAGCTTTAGTCAAGAGACATACAAACACTCTTTCTTCAAAGCTTTGAGTGTTACACAACCCTTACAATTAAAACCTATTCCAAGTCACTTATCACAATGATAATTGCTTGGATTACAATAGTTAAAACTATACAGCTTCTAAATGATCTTCTGTCAACAAGGGATACATTCCAAGACAGCAGCTCTGTTGAATATATAGCAGCTGCATCTTCAGTTAGGGTTTCCACAAAAAGCTAGGGTTAAATCCGTTTGACCTTAAGACTAGGTCACAGGACTTTATCAACCAGGTTGGGGTTGAGCTAGGTTAACCCAAAGAAAACGCAGGATTCTGTTCTGGAAAGACTGAGTCATTTTCCTGAAAAAACTCAGAATTAACCAAACTGCATACCTGTTAGTTCAGAACAGGATGTCTTAACATCTGTTATGACATATGAAAACCTGTCTACTGATTTAGGAAAATGTGATCATTTTGCAAAATGCTCAGATACACACTTATAAACATCAGTACCTGTATGACAATATTTTTCTGCAAAGGTACCTAATGAATCAGTACAAACTAAACTAGAATGTTATGACATCAGTCATGACATTCACACATACACTTGGGTTTTACCAAAAATGCAAGCCAATAACTAAACAACTACACATTTAGACTAAACTCTCGCAATGATTCCGACCGCAAGAAAAGGTTGCTAAACTGGAATTATGATCGATTGAGGGTAGTCAGTGATATTGAGATCCTCTAGAACCCGGTTACTATTTTTAGGACAGGTCTGAACCAACTAAACTGAAAGAGGGTAATACCTAAACTCCATGCCAGCCTAAACTTAAGGCTGTTTGTGTGACTTGTGTGCCTTCAAACTTGAACTACTTGCACATTCTTGTTATCTGACAACATGAGTTCCTTGCAGGTTTTGTTTACAGTCCTTATCCAACAATTTGGATTTATTGCAGGGCTTACTTACATCACCTCACACTTTTGCTTAAACACATAGCATACACATCATAACATCATGCCTTAACATTTCTTTAACCATTTCAAGGATCTCAAGGGTCTGTGATGCAGGTTATGGTAAATCAAATGGCTAGCAAGGGGCAAAGGGGATTTATTTTCCTCTAGCCAAGGTTGTCTAGAAATCCAAGCACGATAACTTGAGTCAGGGGCTATGACCCACTTGATATGGTGAGCTTAACTCTTGAAGAAGGACTCTCAGCAACATGAAGTTCCTTCAATCAAGCTACCAGATTCAAATTCTAACAGTTTCTTGTTTACCCCGCGAGATCCTTGAAAACATTGCATACATATATCATACATATCATTGCATAACAGGTCTCCCAGTACAGGTCGCTTATCTTCTTCGCTGTTTATTTCAGCAATCATCGTGTCTACTGAACCTTCAATCGAGCAAGCTATCAAGGCCCTCCAGGCCCAGAATGCCCAATTTCAAGAGCTGTTCATGAATCTAGCTAAGGGTCAGCAGGACCTGAAGACTTTGATTTTGAAGGAGAAAAAGAAGAAGAAAAAGAGGACCATCCTGTACAACACTGGATGCAGGTTTGGAAACGGGCTGCAGAACGAAGTTGATCTGACCACCCCATCTGGGGGGAAAGATAGTCCAAAAGAAAGGAGGGCTCCTAGCCCTATGGTCTCCGACAACGAGACAGACTATGATGAAGAACAGTATCCTCCTGCTGAGGATAAGTACAAACAGTTGGAAGACCGTTTGAGCGCTATGGAGATACAGAAGGTGCCCGGTCTGGACTTCAGAGATCTAGGTCTATCCTCTGTGGTGGTGATTCCCCATAAATTCAAGGCACATGCCTTTGCCAAGTATGACGGAACTTCATGTCCAAAGTTACACCTCCGGTCATATGTGAGGAAGATCCAACCTTACACTGCTGATAAGAACTTGTGGATCCATTTCTTTCAAGACAGTCTCTCAGGGACTCAGCTTGAGTGGTTCTATCAGTTGGACGGAGCCAGTATCCGCGGCTAGGAGGATTTGGCTACTACATTCTATAGGCAGTATCAGTATAACTCCGACCTCGCTCCTACGCGTACCCAACTCCAGGGTATGTCAATAGGGACGGGTGAAGGATTTAAAGAGTATGCTCAAAAATGGAGAGACCTTGCCGGAAGGGTGCAACCATCTTTAGCTGATCGTGAACTTGTTGATATTTTTTTGGGGACCCTGTCTGGTCCATTCTTTAACCACTTGATTGGAAGCTCTTCAGCCGGGTTCACCGAGCTAATACTGACCGGTGAAAGGGTCGAAGCTGGCATCAAAAGTGGGAAGATTCAAGAAGCTACACCTTCTGATGCTCAGAAAAGCCCTACAATGGGAAGAAAGAGTCCAACGCTGTGTATGGTCAAAAGGGTCGTCATGACCAATACGTAGGAGAAATCTTGATCTCTAATCTTACGCCTGCTCAACAAAGACAGGGGCATCAGCGTAAGAAGGTCATGCCTAAAAGATAATTCACTAAGATCAACATGTCACTGGATCAAGCGCTACAACACATGTTGAAGGCAGAGCTGATCACGTAAAAGCCTCCTCTCCGGAACCCAAATACTTCTGCTCCTACCTATCATCCCAATGAAAGGTGTGCATACCACTCTGACAGTTAGGGACATGACACAAACAACTGTTGGGCTCTGAAGAACAAGGTCCAAGACATGATTGATGCCAAGGAGATCAAGTTTGACCCTCCGGAGACTCCAAACATAATCACTGCTCCTATGACGAATCATTGAAAGCTTTTGTTCATTTAAATTTTCAAGTTGTAATCTCTTTGTTATTCAAATTATTATCTATTAATGCCAAACTTTGTTTCATTAATGCATTGCATATGTTTGTCTTGATTTGATCCAATCATTTTAATTACATTTAAACTATGCTTTTTACTCACTTTATGACATTCAACTCTTGCTAAAAGTTACAAGCCTTTAGAGGGAGGATGACGAAACAATGCCATAATCTCATACAGTATGCTTTTGGACAGACCTTGCTGATGATGTACAGGCGTTTCTTTCAAACCCTAAACACTGGAGTTATAAGGAAGATAATCCCTAGTCAACCCCTTCAAGCCAAAGAAGTAGGAGTTTTCTATTTTAAACACAAATTGAAACCTTTAATTTAAACCTGGGGCAGGGTAGTCTCTCAGTTAATTCAAAAGATGCGCATTGAAGTCGCAAAACTCTCAGTTCATAATACAACGAACGACATCAAAAGCATTCCTCTGGAATCAAAAGACAGTGGTGGTTCCTTATCTCATAGGCAGTCAATCTCTCAAAAGAAAAAAGCCCACTGAGCCAAAACCTATAAAGGAGGCTTAAGAAAGCTGGGGCATCCCGCTGACTGTAATCTCGAAAACAAGAACAGTCAGGCAAAAGTTAGGGATAACAAATCAAAATAACGAGGTCGCTACAAATCCTCAACAACATGAAAAATGTTGCAAAAATGACTGCCTTCCAACAAATTCAACTTGTGTGAACCATCACCCAAAACGTCGTTCCGAATTCGAATAGAGTTCGACACACAATTAACTGAGTTTAGGATTGAAGAACATCACGAAGAGCGGGTGGGTACAAATATAATTTGAGCCTTTATGCTTTGTTTCTTAAACCGTGAACCAAGCCACGTTACAACCCTTCAAAATTCCTAATTGAAGCATGGGTTAGTTCAAAAGCATACTGTTACAAAAGGTATCCCGACTCCTGTAAGGCTTGGCCCTAAATCTTGTGTTGAATTTGTCTTATAAAAAGTTTTCTGCTAAAAAATGCATTTTTCAAAACTTTGAGACAAGCATAAACTTTGAATTATTTGAATATCACTGTTTGCATTTGGCTATTTGTTTGACAACGGAGAAATTCACACAACGAATATCCGATGAACGAAAGCCCTCTCAGTGAACAAAATCACTTCAAAAAGGATGACACTTCCATTGAAAAATCTCCTATCAACAAGGGGGCATGACACGTCACTATCCAGCACACCTGGGGCAGTCCAGTCAAGATTTCAAGAAATCTCTGAAGAAGAGCAGAGTAACCAGGGGCAAGTCTCCATCTCCGTCACTTGGGGCATTGAACATCAATCTCAGTGAAGGGTTACGTACAATTAAACATTTTCTGGCAATGTCACAAACACTTGCTACTAGGGGCAATGACAAACCTCCCCAAAATCCTTCTCATAGGATGACTCCCAGCAAGGGTTTAATCTCTGAAAACCTTTCCCCAGCTGAATCAACCTCAAGAATCCTCGAGGACTTCCCCCAACAAAGATATCACCTCTCTAGAGGACTGATGACATGGTTTATTTCCCCAACAACACCAGGATTCCCCAGCTTGAGTTTGCCTCTCTGACTACTACAAATCAAAGGACCACAACTCCTCTTCCCCAGTAGACTACTGTACAATCCCCAACAAGTTACTGCGAAACCTGGACCCGACCAGATATCAGTTCAACTTCGACTCCCCAGTAGAGCAACGGACGACTAAGACTCCTAAACTCTTTTCCCAAGCAGAAATAAACATACTCCCCACAGAGTTTTCAATATCCCCCAGCGGGGTTCTCCTTAAACAACAAAGCAGGGATCCCCGGTGGAAACATTTTGAGCAAAGTCCAAGACAAAATTACACTTCAACAAAATTCATAACATATGCATACAAAATACATATGACACAAATATCATTTTATTTTGAGAACATCATTACACAATGCATACATCATGACATTGCATACAACTAACTCTTTACCTTTTCAGGAAAGATCAATCAGGAGGCAAAGATCATCATCTTCTGAGATCCCTTCTAGAGACAGTTCAGATGCGATCCAGATATGGCTGACATTCTGATACTTATTCCAGACTCCTTCTAGAGACAGTTCAGATGCGATCCAGATATGGCTGACATTCTGATACTTATTCCCGACTCCTTCTAGAGACAGTTCAGATGCGATCCAGATATGGCTGACATTCTGATACTTATTCCAGACTCCTTCTAGAGACAGTTCAGATGCGACCCAGATATGGCTGACATTCTGATACTTATTCCAGATCCCTTATAGAGACAGTTCAGATGCGATCCATATATGGCTGACATTCTGATACTTATTCCAGATTCCTTCTAGAGACAGTTCAGATGCGATCCAGATATGGCTGAAATTCTGATACTTATTCCAGACTCCTTCTAGAGACAGATCAGATGTGATCCAGATATGGCTGACACTCTGATACTTGTTCCAGATTCCTTCTAGAGACAGTTCAGATGCGATCCAGATATGGCTGACATTCTGATACTTATTCCAGACTCCTTCTAGAGACAGTTCAGATGCGATCCAGATATGGCTGACATTCTGATACTTATTCCAGATTCATTCAAATTACAGTCCAGATACGATCCAGATTCAAATGTCATTCTGTCACTCATTTCAAATTATAGTCCATATACGATCCAAATTCGGATGTCATTCTGTCACTCATTCAAATACATTTCAGATACGCTCCAGATGCAGACGCAATTCTGACAATCATCCAGACTCAACTCCATTCTCCAGCAGCTCTGGGATTTATTTTCCTAACTAAAACATCACATTTCCATACATCATGATACATGCATATACGCATCATACGAATACAATCTCATTTATTTTGAGAACATCATTGCCTGATCCATATCATGCATTGCATATGACTTACCTTTACCTTTCAGGAAAGATACAGCTACAGTTCTCAATTACGTCGAAGACCCAACCGGTTCTTAAATCTCAATTGAATTATCATCGGTTGAATTTCAGATAAGGTTCTCAATCTCGACAGTTTCCTCCGTCATAGTGTGGACGAGTTCTATAACCTCAACGGTATACTCCCGGTGGGCACGAGACAATTCCTAGATCTTGATGAAGATGTTTCCCTATGTCATAGTGTGGACAAGTACTATAACCTCAACGGTATACTCCATTGAGCACGAGTCAGTTCCTAGATCTTGATGTTCTCCTCCGTCATAGTGTGGACGAGTTCTATAACCTCAACGATATACTCCCGGTGGGCACGAGACAATTCCTAGATCTTGATGAAGATGTTTCCCTACGTCATAGTGTGGACAAGTACTATAACCTCAACGGTATACTCCATTGAACACGAGTCAGTTCCTAGATCTTGATGTTCTCCTCCGTCATAGTGTGGACAAGTACTATAACCTCAACGGTATACTCCCGGTGAGCACGAGTCAGTTCCTAGATCTTGATGTTCTCCTCTATCATAGTGTGGACAAGTTCTATAACCTCAACGGTATACTCCCGGTGAGCACGAGTCAGTTCCTAGATCTTGATGTTCTCCTCCGTCATAGTGTGGACAAGTTCTATAACCTCAGCGGTATACTCCCGGTGGGCACGAGACAGTTCCTAGATCTTGATGAAGATGTTTCCCTAAGTCATAGTATGGACGAGTACTATAACCTCAACGGTATACTCCATTGAGCACGAGTCAGTTCCTAGATCTCGATGTTTTCCTCCGTCATACTATGGGCAAGTTCTATAACCTCAGTGGTATACTCCCGGTGGGCACAAGACAGTTCCTAGATCTTGATGAAGATGTTTTCCCCCAATTGAATTATGAACAGGTTCTTAAAACTCAGATGAAGCATTCTCTCAGTTGAGGTACAGGCAGGTTCCTAAATCTCAACAAAGTTAGACTTCCCCGGTGGAATCTTCTACAACAACAGGTATGCAAGTTCTCGCTAAGGAATCTCTTATGCGATCGATACTCCTGCAGATGGCATCTATAAGCCCATCCTCCTACCAACAATCTCCAAATGGAATCTGTAAGCCCATTCCTGACATCACAATGCTGATACTACACCATGCGAGTGCAAATTTCTGGGCACTCTAGTGTTCAATTATCTTCCACCTTCGGATCACGAAAGGCTCAAAAGCCAATCTATATCCTCAGGTTTAAGAAAATTGAACAGGGGCAACTGTTGTACCCCAAAATTTGCCCTCTCATGTTTTCCAAAGTCTTCCCCCTGCATGGTTGATCACAAACCCTTGCCTAAGGAAAAAGAAAATTTTTGAGTGGTGCTTTAAGTACCTTTCGATTGACATTCCAAAAATGCTTCGATTGGCATTATGGACAAGCACTTCGATTGGCATTATGGACAAGCACTTCGATTGGCATTGTGTCAAGGCCTTCGATTGGAATTCTGAAAGACCTTTTCGTTTGGCACCCTGGGCCAAGCCTTTCAATTGGCATGCCAAGGGATCCTTCGATTTAGCATTGTGTCAAGGCAGCTTCGACAAGCATGTTAACCATGTCCTTCGATTAGCATGAACAACAACTTTTGATTGGCCTGTTAACAAAGCCTTTCGATTGGAATTTTAATTAGTACCCTTCGATTGATATTTGGACCAGGGCCATTTGAAGAACTCCTTCCAGGCCATTTGAAAGAGGCCATCAAGAGGGCATTCAAAAAACACGTCCAGGTACACTGAACATGAGAAAATGGCATGTTTCCCTTGCAAATATAGAAATAATTGAATGTTGATTGTGGATTCAATTCCTAAATTAAAGGCCAGATTCTTGCCTTTTCTGTTCCTAACTCCACAAGGGCTGATTCGACCAAAGTGATTCTTTTCAAATCAAGCAGTCGAAGCTGGCAAAGAAAGCCCATTCGAAGGGTACATAAGAAATCCATTCGAAGGAGGCAACTCAAGACCAATCGAAGAGCAGGGCCTGAATGCATTCGAAAATCAAAAGTGTCCAGGTTCATTCAAGATTCCAAAGAGACATGAATATTTCAAAAAAGGAAATCTTTTAATATGTCTGATTCTTGTCTCATAGCTTTAAAGGCCTGTTTAATGGGTTGTCTCTTGCGGTTACTAGACCATCATACTCCTATAAATACAAGGGCCAGCATACAGTGCCAGGGGGGAACAAAAACATTACACAAATTATAACAAAAAGGGAAGAAAAGAAAACTCTGCAGAAACAAAGAAACACACAAAAGCTCTGCAGAAACGAAAAACCCACAAAGACGGCCACACATACCTTGCCTTGCAAAAGCAACAGCCTGCCCCACGAAAGTCTAGACTCCATTGCAGGCACCTTCCGTCCAAATCCAGGCGCCTCCAGTGGTATAATGTTCAATCTCACTTAATCTTAAAATTACTCATAATTGCATATTCATAGTTTTTGTTTGTTATTACTTGTGAGCGATTTAACAAGGCATGTATAAGCTGTAGTGTTCATACGTTTGAACCCCCCATGGATAAAGTTTCTTTCAAAGCAGGTTACATTTGAAATCCATGATCTTGGCTGTGACAAATTAAAACAAACCCAAACCCAGATTCAGCAGATTCAAGTTGAGGGAGGACTCAAATTGGGAGACGATATGTTAGTGTGACATATTTGTGGGTACCGGTAGCCTTTGAGTCAATCAAAGAGAATACGGGGCCGCTGAGTGATGTCATGAAGCACTAACGAACTTCTAGAACCTTTACTTGACCAACTTGGCCTTTTAGGATGTAGTGAGATGACCGGCTTTGGTGATGTCCGAAGTTGGTAGATACTCGATACTACACTCATTGAGGGTTGGTTTCTTGGAATATTAGAGGCTTAAACTGAAACAATGAACAAGGAAACAATCCAATGATATTGAGCTCCTTAGAACCCAGTTACTATTTCTAGAATAGGTTGAGCCAACTAAACTTCAAGAGGGTACTTACCTATGAAACCCCATGCAAGCCTAAACTAGGGACTTGTTTAATTTGCTTGTACATATATATTTGTGCATAACATCATGGACTTCATGAACATCATATGCATTCACTAACCATTTCAAGGATTTTGGAAATTCATCTTTGTTCTTGTTTTTATAGGATATGGATTCACTTCGCAGGAAAACTATCCAAGTCAACCTTGTAAGAATTCCTCAACAACTCAAGGAGCTAGCTTCAAGGATTCCTGAGAACTCTCCATTCACCGAGAGGCATGGTCGTCTACTCAACTTGGTCACCTCCAACACAGAGGAAGACATGATGAAGGTTCTCTTCCAGTTCTTTGACCCTTTGCACCACTGCTTCACATTTCCTGACTATCAACTTGTGCCCACTTTGGAGGAACTCTCTCAACTTCTGAGGATTCCTATTCTCAGTCAACTACCCTTCAAAGGTACGGAAAGAGATCCAAATCCAGAAGAGATTTCTCAAGCCCTGCACTTGCACTCATCTGATGTCACAACAAATTGGGAAACTAGAAGTGGTGTCAAAGGCTTCTTGGCAAAGTTCTTGTTTGAGAAGGCCCAAAGCTGTTGGAATTCTCTAGACTTGCAAGCTTTTGAGGAGATTGTAGCTCTTCTCATCTATGGGATGGTCTTGTTCCCTAATCCTGACCAACTCATAGATGTAAGTGTTGTACCCCAAAATTTGCCCTCCTCTTTTTTATAAGAAATCACAGCTTCGGGCTTTTCCTGATTTTTCAGATTAGTCTAAGAATCGGTTAAAACAGACTTTTCTCACCAGTCAGACAAAATTAGGGTTTTCATGGCTCTGGAACAGTTCAAGCAGATTATTAGGGTTTGGTTGAGTTTGGCTCAGGGTTTGATCAGGCAGGCGCTTCTTTGACAATAAATTGAGAAGTAGGGTTTGCGCGCGCATTCTCAGAAAGAATTAGTTCTACAGTTCTTTTCAATTTACTCTGAGATATGGATTGAGGCTTCTGATTGAGAGTTTTCAGTGTTTGATTTAATTAGTAAAAGGGATAAGCATATGGATGTTTGTTTGATTAACTGTGCATTGTTATGGTTAATTGGAGCGTCGGGTTTATTATTGATTAATGCTAAGTGGCAAGACTACAGTGTTTATTAATTATTTATTTATTCTAAGTTAGAATAGTTGGGATTTACTTCCAGTTATTTTAATTTAAGAAACTTGAATAATTAAATAGACAGTGAATTGAAAAAAGAATTAACTGACAAAGAAGGATTTTTATTCATCTTTAATTGTTTGTTACAAATTATTATTGGAACACTGTAAATTTATTTACATTTTGTTTACAATAATAATATTACAAATAATTAAAATGAAATAAAACTGTATCCTAATTATCCTAAATCTTCATCCTCTAGTGCTGCTCCCCATTGCTCAATTGATTTTCATCTGCAAAAACAAAAGAAGAAAAGAAGTCAAATGCAGATGAAATAAAAAGGCAGACAGTTAATCATAAAAAAAAGCTCATCATTAAAAGTGATTGGCTGGAATCAGTTTATTTACCCTCTCTGCAAATCACAAGAAATACTCTTGGTTCACAAAGAGGGAAAGAGAAATATGCTTGCAAAAAAAAAAATGAAATGCACAAGCTACATGGAAATATACAAGGCTGCATAAATTGTCAACCAAAGAGGCAAGCTGCACAGTTCAAAGTAGCCAAAGGGACAAGTTACACAAATCCAAACCAAAGTCCAAACTGAACTGCACATAGCAAACCAAGTCTAAAATGTCAAACAAACTGTCCAAAGGCTGTCAAAAAGATGTCAACCAAACTGTCCAAAGATATCAAAAGATATCAAGTTGTCATCAAAGAAAAGAAAAAGTACACAAATGCATAAAATCTGAAGAAAGAAGATATGCAGAGCAGAACCAACAATGCAAGCAAACATTTCAAATATTGTTCATCATTTTCCAGCTAGTTACTTTTTCAGAAAGTACAATTTTAAGCAATATAATATGCTTACTCTGTGGAGAGAGAAAAGGGAGAAGAGAGAGAGAAGAGGCTTACATGCTTGAGGCTTAGAAAAAGAATATAAAACAAAAGATATACCAGTACAAAGAGGGGGAGGCAGAACCAATACAGAGAAAATATATCACAAAAGCATGTCAACCTGCATAAACAAGCCTTAAAGCCTGTAAACACAAGAACCACATAACAGAAAACAACAAACAGCCTGCCTCCAAAAACAAGCTTGTAAACTGTGTCAAACATCAAAACTGCCTCAAAAAAAACCTGTTACATAACACAGGCCACAAAACTGTATTAGAGGCTTCAAGCCTAACCTGTTTCATATACAAGCATATCAAGCCTCAACCTGTATAACCAGCCTAAAGCCTAAAACTTCAAACCTTAAGCTTTCAAACCAGAAATGGCCACAAACCTGTCAAAACCAGTACAAGAACCAGAAAACAAACTGCTCAGCCTAAACCTTTCAAAGCCAAAGCAAACAACACAAGCCATCCTGCAAAAACAAGCCTGAAGCCTATAACTTCAAGGCCTGTAACCTCAAGCCCTTATTCAAACCAACAAATTCCAACCAAACCTGAAACTTCAAGCCCAACCAAAAAAAAAGGCCAAAGCATTCGAACCAACAAAACCCTCAGAATAAATTCATCACAGGGTTAGCAATCAAAGTTCAAGGCAACTCAGAATCAATACCATCAAGCTCAAAAGCAACCTCAGAGTCAATATCCTCATCATTGGCAGAAGCAACACAACATCAAGAAAGGAAAAGCTATTCAGAAGTGGAACAATATCAAAAGCAAACTCAGATATCATAATCAAAGGCAACTGAAGCAAGCAATTCAGAGGTTCAAAACACAACATCATCAATACTCAAAGCCAGCAATCAGAAGCAAATAAAAGAAGAGGAAAAGAAGTTTTCAGAAGCAAGGGCCCTAAGGTTTTCAGATTACAATACTATCTTCATAAAACCTTAAAAAGCAAAGATACGAATACCAGATTTCCAAAGCTCACAGCTTCATACTCCCTCCGCCTCCGGCCGCCTGAGGATACCGCCGGTCCACCGCCGTCCTCTCCCCAAAGAAAAACTCTCCAAAGGTATCGCCTTCTACTTCAGTCCATTAATATACCTCATGAACACAAACAACACGTAAACGTCAATAACATGTAAGAAGTAGAACATGCAAGAAATAAGTTTTCAAAACCCTAAAACATGAAGAAAAAAAAGCAGAGATCAATACCTTCTCTGTCCATGACTGTCTGAACGATCTTAAGGAGGAAACGGTGGAGGTGGTACCCTGGTGGCCATGAGCGGAGGTGTTCAGAAAGCTTGGTTAAGAGACGAAGAAGACGATGAATGGAAGCGCCGCTCTAAGCCTGTAACTCTGTAACCCTAAAGTTCTGAAAACAAACTCATTCAACCCTTACAAAATGTTGTAAAAGCGCTTGGGCCGGATCCCTCATAAAAACGTTAAGCCCAATTGATTCAGGCGCTCACCCCCCTCCCCCCCCCCCCCTTCTCAGGCTTTGTTTGCTCTTTTGTTTGGGCCAAACAACATACACCAAGCCCATTCAATCTTTTTACCTTTCTTTATTTATTTTATTTTTCATTTCAAACTAACACTATTTTTCTATCACCTTACTTTTTTTCTTTTTTTTTTTATATACATAAATTAACATTTTTTAATAAAAAATGATATATTGTTTTCTTTCATATATTAAGATTTTTAGTAACAATACTTTTTTATTACACTTAAAATACATCAAAAAATATATTTTTAAGTTGAACAATTTTCTCTTTTGGAAACTTTTTTATTTCATTGAAATCTTGTATATAAAACATTAATAAAAAAAATAGACTTTTTTTTAAGGTTAAATATTTCCTTTTGTTTAATTAATCTTATACAAGCTTTGTACATATTAACAAAAAATACAAAAAGAATAAATAAAATACTTAATTTTGCATTAAGTTAATATCTTGCATCATTTGTAAATAATCACATACACTTTCACCAATACATTTGCTTATCTTTTATTCTTATGCATTGATACATGCTACATTGAGAATGCGATTCGATTTGGTTGTAAATATTATTTGGACACTACTATCCTGATAAATCATCCCCATTTGTAAATATTTGTACCCCCATCCCCGGATACTTATTTGTAATAGCTTAGACTTTAAATTCCCGCAATTTATCGCTTTCTATATACTGTATAGTAATTAGGGTTTGTATGCGAAGATTCAAAATAAACCGCTAGATAACCTAATACAAGACAAATGCATGACAATCATACACAATTCACACTTGCACCCCTAGGGGTAATCCCGCTTGTTGCCTTCCAAAATGGGCCATGCTTGCACGTTGAGTTTCTTTGGCAAAACAAAACAAATCAAATGATCATAGTCCCTCCATGACGCTTTCAAAGTTGCCTAAAAAATGATCAAGTCCCTTAAAGGAAAAATTGCCAAAGACACTTGGCACTATTGCATTCATGGTCTAAACGATGACCCGCGCCCGTCCCGTTAACATCCTAACACAAGATTGTCCACCAAATACAATGGTGGAACAAAACTGTTAAAAGGGTTAAAACATGAGAAAAATCTTTGAGTACAATAGGGTAGACAACTCTTAGTTACTTGATCAAACTTGCAAAACACACTTGCCTACTTTCAAAACACACTCCACAAAACAACTTTCAAAACAACTTTCAAAACCTTGAAATATCTTTTCAAAAAGACAAACACCTTTTGTAAAACATTCGAGTAAAGAATTGTTACAAGGGTTGCCTAGACAAGGCATCTTTTTCAAAACATTTTCAAAAACACACACACACACACCACCATTTCAAGCAGTTGAAAATCAAAGGCAAGTAATCTAAAACAAGTAACTAAGAGCCCATGGATAACCATGGATGAAAAGGGTGCTAGCACCTTCCATTTTCATAATCTACCCCCCGAACCCATGAAAACATCTCAAAGGTTTTTCCAGTGCTTTTTAACCTTTCCTTTAGGATAAAATAAAAAGTCGGTGGCGACTCTTGCTAAACCGAACAAGTGCGAATACAAACGCAAAACCTCAAGTCAGTTCTCCCACCGTATCATAGAACTGGTGACTCTTGTAGAACATTGTCCCCCTAAGGCTCGACAATTCGGACTCCCTGTGAAGCTCGGACTTCTGGAGAGGCATTGCCCGAACTCCCTTGCCCGAGTCGACTTTTCTTTCTCTTCTTGGACGAACGGTTTATTAGTAGGGGTTACATATCTAGTAGGAACGGGTTACATGTCTAGTAGGAACCCCTACTATGAACATAACCTTTATAATGGTCATAGTAGGGGTTTATGACTAGTAAGGAATATGTTCCTAGTAGGGGTTACATGTCTAGTAGGAACCCCTACTAGATATGTAACCCCTACTATGAACATAACCTCTACCATGGTTATAACTCCTTTTAGTAGGGTTTATGCCCCTATGTTATATATAGTAGGGGTTATTTTGCCACATCCCTAGTAAACATATAACCCCTACTAAGGGTATAACCCCTACTAAGGGTATAACCCCTACTAGAGTATAACCCCATTAAGCATATAACCCCTACTAACCCTTTTTTTTTATTGCCAATATATTATTTTGTTGCAATTCAATCTTTTGAATTATGGTAGGGGTTATATTGGCACGTCCCTAGTAAATATATAACCCCTACTAAGGGTATAACCCCTACTAGACATATAACCCCATTAAGCATATAACCCATACTAACCCCTTTTTTTATTGCCAATATATCATTTTGTTGAAATTCAATATTTTTAATTATTATTGATATTAATATATTATTTTGTTGCAATTCAATCTTTTGAATTGTTGTTCATATTGAAATAAATCAATGTCCCTACCTACTAGACATGTAACCCCTACTAGGGACATAACCCCTACTATGTTATATATAGTAGGGGTTATATTGCCATGTCCATAGTAAACATATAACCCCTAGTAGCATATAACCCCATTAAGCATATAACCCCTACTACTATGAACATAACCCCTACAATGGTCATAACTCCTTCTAGTAGGGTTTATGCCCCTAAGTTATATATAGCAGGGGTTATATTGGCACGTCCCTAGTAAACATATAACCCCTACTAATGGTATAACCCCTACTAGACATATAACCCCATTAAGCATATAACCCCTACTAACCCCTGCCCCTCTTCCTGACTGGAGTATCTGGCACGGACAGAAGAGCTTCTACGAAGGTATAACCCCCACTAGGGACATAAACCCCTACTTAGTAGGGGTTATATCTCCTACTAGACGTATATCTCCTTCTACGAAGGAGCCTTCTTGTAGAAAATTGTCCCCCTGAGGCTCGACAATTCAGACTCCCTGTGAAGCTCAGACTTCTGGAGAGGCATTGCCCGAACTCCCTTGCCCGAGTCGACTTTTCTTGCTCTTCTTGGACGAACGGTTTATTAGTAGGGGTTACATATCTAGTAGGAACGGGTTACATGTCTAGTAGGAACCCCTACTATATATGTAACCCCTACTATGAACATAACCTTTATAATGGTCATAGTAGGGGTTTATGACTAGTAAGGAATATGTTCCTAGTAGGGGTTACATGTCTAGTAGGAACCCCTACTAGATATGTAACCCCTACTATGAACATAACCCCTACCATGGTTATAACTCCTTTTAGTAGGGTTTATGCCCCTATGTTATATGTAGTAGGGGTTATTTTGCCACATCCCTAGTAAACATATAACCCCTACTAAGGGTATAACCCCTACTAAGGGTATAACCACTACTAGAGTATAACCCCATTAAGCATATAACCCCTACTAACCCTTTTTTTTATTGCCAATATATTATTTTGTTGCAATTTAATCTTTTGAATTATGGTAGGGGTTATATTGGCACGTCCCTAGTAAATATATAACCCCTACTAAGGGTATAACCCCTACTAGACATATAACCCCATTAAGCATATAACCCCTACTAACCCCTTTTTTTTTATTGCCAATATATCATTTTGTTGCAATTCAATCTTTTGAATTATTGTTGATATTAATATATTATTTTGTTGCAATTTAATCTTTTGAATTGTTGTTCATATTGAAATAAATCAATGTCCCTACCTACTAGACATGTAACCCCTGCTAGGGACATAACCCCTACTATGTTATATATAGTAGGGGTTATATTGCCACGTCCCTAGTAAACATATAAACCCTAGTAGCATATAACCCCATTAAGCATATAACCCCTACTACTATGAACATAACCCCTACAATGGTCATAACTCCTTCTAGTAGGGTTTATGCCCCTAAATTATATATAGTAGGGGTTATATTGGCACGTCCCTAGTAAACATATAACCCCTACTAATGGTATAACCCCTACTAGACATATAACCCCATTAAGCATATAACCCCTACAAACCCCTGCCCATCTTCCTGACCGGAGTATCTGGCACGGACAGAAGAGCTTCTACGAAGGTATCACCCCCGCTAGGGACATAAACCCCTACTTAGTAGGGGTTATATCTCCTATTAGACGTATATCTCCTTCTACGAAGGAGTCTTCTTGTAGAACATTGTCCCCCTGAGGCTCGACAATTCGGACTCCCTGTGAAGCTCGGACTTCTGGAGGGGCATTGCCCGAACTCCCTTGCTCGAGTTGACTTTTCTTGCTCTTCTTGGACGGACGGTTTATTAGTAGGGGTTACATATCTAGTAGGAAAGGGTTACACGTCTAGTAGGAACCCCTACTATATATGTAACTCCTACTATGAACATAACCTTTATAATGGTCATAGTAGGGGTTTATGACTAGTAAGGAATATGTTCCTAGTAGGGGTTACATGTCTAGTAGGAACCCCTACTAGATATGTAACCCCTACTATGAACATAACCCCTACCATGGTCATAACTCCTTTTAGTAGGGTTTATGCCCCTATGTTATATATAGTAGGGGTTATTTTGCCACATCCCTAGTAAACATATAACCCCTACTAAGGGTATAACCCCTACTAAGGGTATAACCCCTACTAGAATATAACCCCATTAAGCATATAACCCATACTAACCCTTTTTTTTATTGCCAATATATTATTTTGTTGCAATTCAATCTTTTGAATTATGGTAGGGGTTATATTGGCACGTCCCTAGTAAATATATAACCCCTACTAAGGGTATAACCCCTACTAGACATATAACCCCATTAAGGATATAACCCCTACTAACCCCTTTTTTTATTGCCAATAAATCATTTTGTTGCAATTCAATCTTTTGAATTATTGTTGATATTAATATATTATTTTGTTGCAATTCAATCTTTTGAATTGTTGTTCATATTGAAATGAATCAATGTCCCTACCTACTAGACATGTAACCCCTACTAGGGACATAACCCCTACTATGTTATATATAGTAGGGGTTATATTGCCACGTCCCTAGTAAACATATAACCCCTAGTAGACATCTATGATATTGAATCCTTTAGGTTTTGGAACTAGATCCCACACATCATTTCTTGAGAATTGATTCAGTTTTTCTTGCATAGCTAGGATCCAATCGTTATCTTGCAGAGCTTCCTCTATTGAGGTTGGTTCAATCAGAGAGACAAAACCAAACAATGATTCTTCAATGTTTCTAAAAGAGGATCTTGTTCTGATGGGATCTTCTTTCTTTCCAATAATCACATTTTCTGGATGTGCTGATGTGACTATGGGGAATCTGTTCTGTGAGGTTTGTTCAGAAATTCTTAGATTGTCCAGAGCATTTTCAATAGGAGGTTCTTCTGAGTCGTTCTTTACTTCTGACTCTTCAGAGTTTGTAAGATGATCTTCTGTACCTGCAGGATTTTCATTCTGCTTTGGCTTTTGCTGGCCAAGCTTATAATCAAATCTGACTTTGATTGATTCTTCAACAATCAAAGTTTGTGTTGTATACCCTATAGCCTTTTGAGGTTTCAGAATATCCAAGCAGAAAGCACTTTTGTGCCTTAGAATCAAACTTGTTCAGATTATCTTTAGTATTCAGAATATAGCAAGTACATCCAAAGGGATGAAAATATGAAATGTTGGGTTTTTTGTTTTTCCACAATTCATAAGGAGTCTTTTCGAGAATAGGTCTTATAGAGACTCTATTTTGAATATAACATGTTGTGTTCACTACTTCTGCCCAGAAGTGTTTAGCCATATTAGTTTCATTAATCATGATTTTGGCCATTTCTTGCAAAGTTCTATTCTTCCGTTCTACAACTCCATTTTATTGGGGAGTTCTGGGACAAGAGAAATCATGAGAAATGCCATTTTCTTTAAAAAAACTTTTCAAAATAATGATTTTCAAATTCTCCTCCATGATCACTTCTAACTTTTATGATTCTAAACTCTTTTTCATTTTGCACTTGGTTGCAAAAGTCGAAGAACACAAAATGTGACTCATCCTTGTGTTTTAAAAACTTAACCCATATCCATCTGTTGTTGTCATCAACAATGACCAATCCATACTTCTTGCCTATGATAGATGCAGTTTTAACTGGTCCAAACAAATCAATGTGAAGAAGTTCCAACGGTCTAGAGGAAGAAACAACATTTTTAAACTTAAAATAAGATCTTGAAAATTTTCCTTTCTGACATGCTTCGCACAGAGCTTCTGAGTTGAACTTCAGATTTGGAAGTCCCTTGACCATATTGAGTTTGTTAATTTGAGATATTCTTCTCATGCTAACATGCTCCAATATTTTGTGCCAGACCCATTTCTCATCGCTAACAGACATAAGGAATTTTACATTCTGAGATTTAAGGTCAGAAAGATCATTTTTTATAGATGTTGTTCTTTCTCTTTCCAGTAAAAAGGATTGATCCATCTTTTTGACTAACAGCTCTACATGATTTTTGATTAAAGATTATGTCATAACCGTTGTCACTTAATTGACTTATGGACAACAAGTTATGCATTAATCCTTCTACCAACAGAACATTAGTTATAGAAGGAAGGTTACCGTTTCCAATGGTTCCAGAACCAATAATCTTTCCTTTCTGATTTCCTCCAAATTTGACATCTCCTCCAGATTTAAGTTCCAGACTTTAGAACATATACTTTCTTCCTGTCATATGTCGCGAGCATCCAGAGTCCAGGTACCATAACTGGTGTTTCAACTGAGCTGTTAAGGACATCTGCAACATAGATTATTTTCTCCTTAGGTACCCATTTCTTTTTGGGTCCTTTTTGGTTAGAGTTTCTAAAGTTTTGGTTGAACTTTGATTTTGCATAAGAATTTTCAGAGTGAGAAGTGTATTTGATATCATGTGTGTGCCCAAAACTAAATTGTTTGTGTAGTGGTTTATATGTGATAACCATTTCCTCAACAGGCTTAGGTTTATATGTTTCTTTCCATTTGGGAGTTTCATATCCAATACCTCTTCTGTTATTTCCACTAACACCATAGATCATTGAAGCCATTCTGCTTCTATCTATGCTTTTAGCAAGAAATGTTTGAAAAATAAAGTCATATTCATTAAGAATATCTCTTGAACTTGAAGCAGAATCTGAAATAGAAATCTTTTGAAATTTTTGAACTTCTTCTTTGAGTTTAAAAATGTTTTCTTTAAGTTCAGAGTTTTCAGTTTCAAGTTTCTCAAAATCAGATGCAAGATTCTTTTTGAATTTCTTGTATTTGATTTTGAGTTGACTGTAGTTTTCAAGAAGTTCGGATAAGCTTTCAGCAAGTTCAGTTCTAGAAAATTCAGAGAATACCTCTTTCGGTTCTGAATTAGAGTCTGATTCGTCGTTATCTGCTGTGGTAGCCATAAACGCTAGGTTAACATGTTCATCTTTTGAGTCAGATTCAGCTTCAGAAGATTCTGAATCATCCCAGGTGGTCGTCATGCCTTTCTTTCTTCCAAACCTTTTCTTTGGTCTTTCTCTTTGTACCTTAGGACAATCACTTATGTAGTTTCCTGGTTCTTTACATTCATAGCATACTATATCTCTCCTGCTTGACTTCTTATGTCTAGAAGATTCTGGTTTATCTTCTGACCTCTTGTAGTTTCTGAACTTCTTTGGTCTGTGCTTCCACATTTGGTTGGTCCTTCTGGAGAGCAGAGATAACTCATCTTCTTCTGATGCAGAATCTTCAGAGTTTCCTTCTTCTGCCTGAAAAGCGTTAGTTTCACATTTTTTAATAGATTTAAGGGCGACATACTTACCTTTCTTATGAGGCTCATGTTCATCAAGTTCTATCTCGTGACTTCTTAATGCACTGATAAGTTCTTCAAGGGATACATCATTCAAATCTTTTGACACTTTGAATGCAGTAACCATAGGTGCCCATCTTCTGGGTAAACTTCTGATAATTTTCTTAACATGGTCTGCCTTGGTGTATCCTTTGCTCAGAACTCTCAGGCCAGCAATCAGAGTTTGGAATCTTGAGAACATAGCTTCAATGGACTCATTTTCTTCCATTTTGAAGGCTTCATACTTCTGGATGAGAGCCAGAGCTTTTGTCTCTTTTACTTGAGCATTTCCTTCGTGAGTCATTTTGAGAGACTCAAACATGTCATGTGTTGTGTCTCTGTTTGTGATTTTCTCATATTCCATTTTAGAGATAGCATTCAGAAAGATGTTTTTGGTTCTATGGTGATTCTTAAAATCCAACTTCTGTTGTTTATCCATGTTCTTTCTGTCAATCTTGTTTCCATCTTTATCTTATGGATGTGTGTAACCATCTAGGACCATATCCCATAGATTAGCATCATGACCTAGAAAGAAACTTTCTAGTCTATCCTTCCAGTATTCAAAGTCTTCTCCATCAAACACAGGAGGTTTGGTGCAGTTGTTGTTGTTTTGTTCAGTTGCCATAGTGTTTTCCTTCTGGATCTTTTTCTGACATTATTAGGTGTTTGCACCCAGAACTAGAGCTCTGATGCCAATTGAAGGGTGAGAAAACACTTAGAAGGGGGGATTGAATAAGTTTTTCCTTTTTCTCGCGCAATACTAATGGAAGGACACAAATATTTTATCCTGGTTTGTTTGAAACTCAAACTACTCCAGTCCATCCGCCAAGGTGATTTCGCCTCTCTCAACGAGGACTTAATCCACTATAATTAAACTGATTACAAATGCACAACCAAACTGTTGTGACTAACAATATAATGCACAAGCCATCTGCAAGTGACTAACACCTCTAAGACTCAACTAGTCCTAGCCCTCTTGAAAAATCTGACCCAACTGGTCTCTCAAGGAACACTTACAAATATTATCTCTTAACAGTAGTGAATCAAAATGCTTCTAATAAGCTTTATCACAAACTGTGATATAAACTAAGACTATTGCCCAATACTTAAGATTTACCCACTATGCAGTATTAGTTTACAAGAATGAAAACAGTTAGCGTTAGTTTGTTTCACGTGGATCAGTAACCTTTCTTTGAAACAAATGATCTTCTATATATAGCTTCCAGTCTTGACCGTTACTGCCTTGAAGAGAGTGTATGCATTAATTATGCGTGTCGGCTTGGTCTTTATGTTTCCAATATTCTAGTGTGTAGTACCACTTGAGTGCATTAGCCGTCTTAACATTAAATGACCAACGGTACTGTCAGAACTTATCTCTGGAAGTTTAAGAGTTTGCTTGCAGCGTTGCCACTTTAGAGTTTGCTTTTATCTTTTCTTCTCTCAAAGTTTTCTTCAATTTATGTTCATCAGAGTTTGCTTCAGCTTGCATTATCAGATGTTGGTTTCAGCGTGCTTCTTTCAAATCTTTGCTTCAGCTAGCTTTATCAGAGGCTGCTTAGGATCAGAGTTTGCCTTAGAGTGCTTCCTTCAGAGTTTGCTTTAGACTTGCGTAGAATGATGTTTCTCTTTTGAAATGTATGAGTCAGAACATCATCTGAATTTAGAGAACATACACATCAGAGTATAAAATATATTTCACAAAATTTATTTCATTGTTATCATCAAAACTCTAAGATATGATTAGAACCAAAATTTGTTCTAACAGCCGGCGGTGCCGGTGTTGTCGAGGCTGACATTATTGTCGATGATGTTGTTGTTAACGTTGATGATATAAACGTTCATGTTTTTTGCAGTATGGTTAGCCATGACAGTCAGGGATTATTTAGCTTTGGTCTCGAGTAAATGGAAGACAGGGAAGCAAGTTTCCCATAAAAGACGCCATTGATCTTACCGAATCAGAATGGACCGTCACAACTAGCTCAGGCAGAAGTTGAATGAGATGGGGGGTACCTGCAAGACACTCCGATAGAAAAGTAAGTTGCGGAATGAGCAAGCAAGTGTAAGTTAGAAAGTGTTGAATACCTGACCCTCTTAGGAGATAGGGTATTTATAGCCCCCAGTGTTGGGCCAAGGTCCCTATTATTGGGCCACGCTGAGGCCCAATAACAGGAACTGCTAGGGCTTACGTGTGTATGGAGTCCAGCAAGTGGACTTCCCCCTGATTAACTACTCCACGAGAATAGAGTTGGACCCGTGATTCCCAGAGGAAAGTTTAAGATGACTGTCGTGGGATCGTGGGCCATGTCCTCCAACGGTCGTGTGGGGAGTTTCCCAACGGTCCCTAACTAAGGCTCTATTTTTGGGCTTCCCATTCGAAGGGCAAGTGTAGGTCCAATCCATATCAGGTTATGTTCCTTGGATGGCCACTCTCACATATGTGTATGCTCCTACTCTTCCTTCTACTAACACTTCTCTAGAGAGCTTACCTCCAACTGTGAAAGCATATCTGAATGTTTGTATTTATAGGATTTTGGTTGCCTCTTAGGCGAGAAAATAGTTTCTAATGACTCATCTTAAAGCTGATGTTAGTGAAGCAAAGGAAAAGGGGCTAGGAAAGAAGAGAATGCTAAGGAAAGGGAAGATATGTTAATGATTCGGATGGATACTCTCAAGGAATCTCTTTATGTTTAGAAGGATTCGAGTTTTTACTTTAACTTTAGAGATTTCACTGCTCCTGTTGATCCTTGCCCCTCAAACATGCCTTAGTCATTGATAGATTTTTAGCAAGCATATTAAGATTTATCGAAGTAATATAATAATTTCATATCCCTAAGGATTTGTTTTATTTCAACAAGATGATTCAAGTGCTATTGCAAGTAAAATTGGGGGCTTTCAAAGTTTGATTTGAAAGAACAACTTCGTAAATAAATTTTGTTAAAAAAATTAATCAAATTAAAGACGATTAGGCTTTACTTTGAATCCCATGCATGTCACTTTCGATGTTTGTTTTTATTAGCCCTATGTTGATTTCTCAGCAATTGTGACAGGTTAACTTAGTCGTTATACCCAATTTCTTGACGTATAACTCACTATTCTACACTACAGTTTCCTAATTTCTCAGGTCAACTGGATAGTTAAAACAAGAAATGTTCGGTACGTTAAACCTTGAGCTATAACTTCTGATTTTTTTATCCCTAATCAATTATTAAGTTAAACGGTTAATTTAGATCATACTCGTATAATTATGGTCAATAATTGATACGCGTCTAAGTTCAATATATGAATTTGTCAACACATAAAGAAATAAATATAAAATCAACTAAATAATGATATTGAGTAAATAAAAAATGTAAATAATACAAAACTCAAACATATGATCTAATAGATTCACAGAGGTTCGTCTAACAAACCCTAATCAATAAAAAATTAACTACTCATAATAATAGTAATCATAATCGAAAAAATTAAAAAACAATACATAAATCTCCAATTAAAGTTTAACTTTCAATAATAAAAACCTTCATTCTTTAGCTCTAAAACTTATCTTGTCATCGAGAATTTGTACCACAAATGTCTAAGATCTTTTCTCCTCATTTTTTCCTTTTTGAAATAAAAATGAGACAAAAAAGAGTTGCATCAAGCCGATGACTTTTTTTTTTTCCATTCATCATTACGTTTTTTTTCCATCTTCCTCTCAACTCTAGAAAAAATCATTCACGAATAAAAAACTAATTCATATTAATCATTATAATTGGAATATGATGAATAAGAGTGTCACCTACTCCATGTCCCACTCCAACCCCTCCAAAGGTCCTTCGCCTCCATACCCATTCTCTAATATGATAAGATTTCATTTCTCATGGGTCCCCATTATTCTTCCATATCATGAATTTTCGGAAACCATCATATGATTCATGACCTTATTTGATATAGTATAAAGTTTGTGAATCTAATTATTAAAGTATTTTCACCTTTTCACATCAATTATTCACTTTTTAATATTTAAAGCATGTAAATTTAATTATTAAACTAATAATGTAGTTCTCATTTTACCAAACTTTGTAGTCTTCACTCTTGATATAAAATAAAATAGAGGTCATATTAACATGTGTTTTTAGGATATATATAATTAAAAAAATTTAAATATAATTAAATATAATAAAATTATATTTAAAATTTTAAAATATTAAATACACGTATTTTAAAAATTATTTTTATAAATAATATATTAATTTGTACCTTCATGATATATGTTAGCTTTTTCTATAAAATAATTGGAGGAAATGATTAGGAAGTTGACAATGTAAATGAGCGTGGGGTGTATTTCTAAAATAATGCGGTGTGTGTATGGAGAACTGACTCTGATTCCATGGAAGCTTCATAAGCGCGGCCTATACCAGTTTGTAGTGCAACAACCATCATAACAACGTCATTCTTCACATGCTTCAAACGTAGGGTGGTGTCAACTTCTGAGTCAATGATTTTTTAAATTAATTATTTTATTCCATTGAAAATATGTTTTTTTAGTATAGTATCGTTATTATTCCAATTCAACGTCTAGCCATTAAATTTGAAATATAGAGCCACCAATATAGAGTGAGGCTAACCAGAATAATGAGGATGGATGCGACAAAACTGAGAATGTGAAGGCACGTTGAAATTTGAATGCTCTAAGATATTTGCCGAAACCAATCCGTATTATAAATTCATGGGTAAACGAGTGTCTTGGAAGGGATGTTCTTTTCACCATTTCATATTTTTGAAAATTCAAAAATTGCTCTTCATATATTTAGAGATATATTTTCAGACATATTTAAAATCACATCACAATACACTATTTTAATATCACTTCATTTTAAATGTAATATAGTCTAAAAATTCATCTCTATACATTATTTAGTATATAAATGTATCTTAGAAATGTCTCATGAATAATTTTAGGATATAGTCCTTGTTTCAACATTGTACTTTTTGAAGCATGTTAATGATTTGAAAGAAAGTTATTTTAAAGTAAACTCAAATGAAAGTTAAATAATCATACATTAATTAAAATGTAGGATCATATATAACATTTGTCTAAAAATATAAAAAAAAAAAATATCCACATATAATCTAATGGGTATGTTTAATTCCACGCGTTTTTCTCCGCCTGTACTTGACGATATTTCGTAACTCGACAATCATGTTCTCCATTAGAGACAACTGAAGACTGTCATCCTCAAAGAGTCATACTTCTATGTCTGCTTCACCCATCTTTATAAAACACTGACAGACCGCTGTCACATCCTTGATGTGGTCGTCATGAGCCTTAAGTACCTCCTGGTTAGATGACCTAGGTGGCTTCCAGAAGCGTTTGGTGTCATGATATGGTATGACACCTTATAAAACCGTGTCATGTAGCCCTCAACATAAGTCCATTGAAAAGGAGCTGGTACCTTACGATACTCATCTAGTATCAAGTGACTATCAAAATTATCCAATATTGCACCAAGATCTCTACGGCGGACGCCAGGAGGAGCAAACTCATATGGAGGTCTCGGAATAATATGCAAGTAAAAAAATGGGCGCATTGCTTGCTCGGGAGATAAGGATGCATAAGAGATGACACACATGCCAGTCATCCGAAGTATAAGAAAATAACGTCGAAATGATGTCAAACTGATGTGTGTGGCCCTGACCCTCGTACGGGCAGAAACAAACTTCATCTGGTATCATACGGTCAAGAGAGACTTTGAGTGGCTCGATCACACTATTCCCCCTGTACGAAATGAATGTGACTGCACGTTGTCAATCATCATCATATATAACGCAACTTCCCACCTGGTGATGCGAGGAATGTGGGAGATGATTCATCCTTGAAAATGGTTTGTATACAATATTAATAACAAGTGTGATAAATTAATTATAAAAATATTAGTAACAAGAAAATACTGTAAGTAGCGTGCATCTCCTTGTCATCTATTTTGTCTTCCAAAGATAACTCTCGCTCAGCTTCGAATATAGATAGACCAAATAGGCAGCCCCCAGTTGTGCTTGTGATCGAAGTCAGGTCGACGAAGTATTTAAGGTAGACCACATCGACTTTGGTTTCACTTTTGTCCACAAACATGGACGTGTCAACCATGAATAAGAGGTAACGCCTCAATGTGCAATGTTATCGGTGGTACTCAACCTGCATGCCATCATCTTCTGCGTCCGCAGCCAACTGCATATGTACTTTATAAAGCTTTTCAAAAAAACTAAACCTAGCATGAGCACATCTAGTGTCATGTGTCTCTTGTACAACCTTAACAGGGTCAGACCCCAAATAGATGATCATCATATCGATGACTTCCTCTCGCCCAATCCCCCAGTGGTTCAGTAATCTCCCCTTGATGGGAAGATGTAAAAGGCATGAGACGTCATCCAAGGTGATGGTCATCTCGCCTATAGGAAGGTGGAAAGATGACGTCTCTGAATGCCACCTCTCAGTAAATGTCGCCTACATGTCGTTGTTTATGATCATGTAAGCAACAAAATGTAAAGTTGCAAGACCAGAATAACGGATAACGTCAATGAACCAAGCAGTAGTGGATTATTCCAACTCCAATATCTTCCCGTCGTGGCTCACATTTTTCAAATATAGATGTTCCTATAAAAAAGATATCACAATCAATATCGATGTAAGTACTAGAAAACATATGAATTTGAAAAGAAAATAAATATACCTCTCTTTCGCATACACGCCTAATAGCATAGTCGACATATAGATGAAGTAATGAGGTCTCATATAGTCCTCCTAGTTAACTCTCTAAAGGAGCATCGACAACAGCTTCCTCCAACGCTTTAGAGGCTTTACGAACTTCAGGATCTGCCATATCATATGCCTGAGAGAGTCAGCTACGAAAACCAAACGGGTGGGAACCTCGGGGATGCGAAGTAGATGCATCATTAGACGAGTTATCAGCAACTTGTGGCCTCATGGTCCTCATCGCGGTCCTCTCACGTCATACCGACGTAGTTTGGGACACATGCCTAAGCCTAGTTCGTCTAGTGTTGTTTTCAGTCATTGCACCTGCATTAGAAATAGAGATAAATATAAACAGCATGTCAGGACAAATTCAAAAATTCCACATAATTGACCAAATTTTTGCATGAGTCTAGTCTGGAGATGTATCTTCAAAAACAATGCATAGCAAATTCGGAGATGCATCTTCGGACAAACCTGTGATTGTCTTCTATGGCAGAAATACCATTTATGTTCTAACAGTTCAAAAATACTTCAATGCATGTTCTTCTAGCCTACCAATTTCGTTTACACTATACTATCTAATGTACCTAAAACAATTAATGTAGCTTAAACAAACTACAAATCAAAACATAAAAAGAGAGAATTTTTAAAAATTTGCCAAATCAAATTGAATGTGTGAGTTATGAGATGCTGGAAAGGAGGAGTTAGAGCTTCAACGATAGAAGAAGCTTGTTATAAAGAAAAGCTTGAATGGAACAGAGTGCTCAAAAGTTTGAGAGGAGGAAGAGAATTTTTTTTTACAGAAAATGAACAAGAAGGAAGTTGAAAAGGCAGTCTGACGCAGTGATATGAAAAGAAACGAGTCTAGATATCCATCTCCGAACCACCCATAATTTGTTTGAATAAATGGTATTTCAGATGTATCTTCAGACGCACTTTTGTGCATACGGAAACACATCTCTGATTTAATTTTTAGCACAATATAAATGCCTCTTAAATTAGTCTGAGAAATAACTAAAATAGATGCGTCCAAAGATGCATCTTAAAATTCTAAAGACAATCTAAACTTTTCATAATTGTGTGGAATAACACACAAGGGTGAAAAGAGAAACTCCGTCTTAGAATAAGTAATCTATCCCATCAATATAGATATCTCATGAAATAGATAGTCCAAATCCATCCATTGCTAAATTAATTTTTAAAAAGTCAAAAAAGAATTATAATAAAAATTAGAGTAGATCCTAATTTACATTTACATTTCTTTATCTCTTATCTACTTTGATATCCGAATTTTTCATATTTTAAAAATATACTAATACTCCTAAAAAACACAAAGGGGGACACTGTATTGCCCAATTTTAGATGTTCAAATAAGATGTCTCTAAGATATACTAGTATGTTAATATTGAACATTTTCGAAGTTTTGTTTAAGAACTTATTTACTCAAGGAAAAAGAGCTTCATGCCCAGAACTTCCAAAATAAAATTAAAAAACCAAACATCTTCATACCCAGAAGAACCAAAAAAAAAAAAGAGCAGATAAAACAAGTGTTGAATGTAAGTTGTAACATGTACTCATTATTTAAGATATAAACCAGCAGAGGTTCATCCCAACAACAATAATGAAAATGAGGTTTTACTGGATTCTGCTTTTCAATTACTTGACAAAACAAAAGACCAATTTAATGGCTAAACTAGTCTGCAGAAGAATACTAATCGAAATGAGAGATCATCCCATAGACAGCCATAGCTGGCTGGAATTTCTCAAACCATATTTTACAGTTAAAACTTAAATAGTCCTGCTGCTGCTATCTATAATTTATTAATTTAAACCATGATGTACCACAAGTTTTTAAACACTATCACTATAAACCTGGAGAATATTGGCTACCCGATGTTTGCTAATAGGAATAGTTGGTAATTCAAGCTGATTTACTCGCTATTAAACCCATCTCTTATGTGCACCCGCAGTCTTAGCTCCTGTGAGAGATCGTCTTCTACTCTTTTTTAAGTCCTTACGAGGTGACAATTGCTTTTGGCTTGAAGAAGAAGAAGCTGCGTTGGATTTATGATAAATTGGAACTTCTTGAAGAGGACTGGCATATCGAGATTGTGAGCGAGGTTCAATGAGTGTCCCTGATGAATTTACAATTTTTGCCGGTGTAGATGTACGATCAATTGTAGAATCAGAGTTTTGGTTTGGTGCAAAAACATCAGCAGGAAGATTTTGTGTGTTGTTGACAGGAGAACTATCAGAATCCGAAGAAGATGAGGGGCTAGTAGTGCTGTCCATATCATAAATGAGGTTATCTCTCATTTGTGGCAGCTGAATTTCATTTAAAATATTTGCAGAGAAGGATGGTCGACGAAGCCTTGTAAGCTGCATAACCTGTGGTCAATTTTGAAAGAGACGTTAATATAGAAGCATTTCAAATTTATAGAGATAAGAAACCCTTCTTGTTTTGGTTGCTTTGAAAGCTAAAAAAGTAATGTGATATTGTAACATGCTTTCATAATAATCCAAATTTCGGGCATATTTTGATATCTACATGTATAGTACCTTTTGTTCTAGAACACCCATATCCTTCTTTAGTTTTGAAATTGTTGTGTTCTTTCTCTTTATAACATCTTCTAATTCAGCAACCCGCTGTTTTAAGTATCAGTAAAAATGGATTAGAAAAAGAGAAAAAGAAGTTGCCATTTACAACTTAAAAGGATATTACCTTGCTATTAGCAATCTCAGAAGAGTTCAGCTGAGTGGTTAGCTCATTTATTGTCGTCTCCTTCTCTTCACAGTCTCTCTTAAGATTATAAATATCTTGTTCTATAGCCAAGTTGTTTAACTGAGCATAACGGAAAGCATGTCAAAGATAATATTTAATAAGATGATAGAACTAATAAAAACACAAGGAAACCGTGAAAAAAGGAGCACGACCACAGATAAAATAAACAAACGTAAAAATATAATTCTGCAATTGCATTTTCGCTATTTTGAAGCAACAACACAATCAAGCAATTACAAGTCATTAACTTGGATGCAATTAAAGTCCACAGCGTGGAATACAAACAAGTTGCCAGAACAATTCATGAATGAGTTATGAGAAGATTGTTTAGTCAAGTTCTAACGAGAATTTTACATCAAACTGACAGATAATCTGGTTTTTAATGTACTTATAGTAGAGTAATCACTACCAAGATCAATCAACCAAAATTGAAAAAGCTCAAGCGCAAGAACAAACTAATTGCATAAAGATAACCAAGAAATTACTCTTTAGAGAGACGAGAAGCCTAAACTGCAAATATTTAAGTGAAATTTGGAAAATTACATATCATTTACAAGCAGATGTGGATGCTAAGTGCTCAGATGAAATGTCGGTCTCGTTTCCCACATAGGAAATGTCGTACCGTTTCTCACATAGGACCCTAACAAAGATGACCTGAAAAAAGTAATACCTGGATATCAGCAGCAGATGTAACACTTGAAGCCAAATCTGACCAGTCAGACATTCTTCTCTCCTCTTGTTCTTCATTAGAGAAGGGTGACTTATATTGGAGCACCTCATTTCCACTGGAAGCTTTTCTACTATTGGCATCCTGCTAACAAAGTCAATGAATGATCAAATTCAAAGCTAGGTTGCTCTAGTGTTGTCAATTGTGGATCGTGTAAAATAGCAGTTTGTTTAAATTTCACTTCACGGCAATGCTGAAGTGCTGGCTAGAGCCACTATTTGACAGTACTTAGCTCTAAATACCATACTGCAGGACATTAGTGATTTGTTCAAATTCCGCTACGCTATAACCGCAATTTAACAAAATTAAGTTTTTCAATGAACGCGATAGAAAGAAGTAGAGTTATAACATATAATTGTCCAGCGCCAAGTGAGAGAGAAGCTATACAATAAGCACAGAACAGTTATTATGAGTACGAGTTTCTTACCATCAATCCATTATACAAGGAAGAATGTTCTTCACAATGCCAACAACCACAATCAACAAACTTAATTCTCTGGGAGCCAAATGTTTCTTCCAATTGCAATTCTCCATCCTTATTGGATAACTCGTTGATGGCAACAACTGTGTTCTCTTTAGAACTGTTAAGCTGCTCGCATAGATCGTCAAGCTTCTCCTGCATGCTCGATAACACCTGGTCCTGTAATATAGTGATGAAATAAAACAGTATTACTACATACATTCAAAGTTGGGACAACCAAACAAGTCCAAAGGTTCATTTACCATGCAATTTCAGCGACTATTGCTCGCGACAACAAATGTTTAACAACAACAACAACTAAGCCTTATCCCACTAGTTAGGGTAGGCTATATGGATCAACTTTTGCACATCAACGGGACACACCGCCTAACCATCATGTTAGGAAGACTTTCGACAAAAGGAGTCGGTCCCTTAGTCACCTAAAAATCAAAAACTCACCCAAACAAGTGAGAGAGACACCACATATTCACCCAAAACCTTAAAGTGATAGGTCTATGGGTTCTCTCACTTATAAAGTGCTCAACCTTCACTTTTCTGAGCAATGTGGGACTTAGAACTCACACTTGTTTCATCACAACTCACACTTGTTTCTCATAATCTAAAACGGTAACTTAATCCCAATATATTACCAAATGACTATTAAACCCTAAAATCTAATATAACAAGAAACAATAAAGCAAATTACACCATTAGATTTGGATATTAATTTTGAAGCTGAATTGAAAGCTGCAGCAGAAATTGGCCCCACCAAAGATATTACAAGCATCAAATTAACAAATGAAAAAGTGAAAAGGAATAAATTCCAAGGGACCATAACCATACCCTAAGCTCAACGGACTTCTTAAGGTTCAATATCTCTTGATTTTTCTGCGACCTAGCAGTCGAAGCAGCGGCACCTATAACAGCAACAATGAGAAACCGATGAATGGGAGGGAAGAGATTCCAAGCGAATGCTAATTCATCCGTTAGGCCACCGCCAATGGTTCGAGCCGAGCTAGCTTCATCGCCATTGACAAGCCGTCCCTGAAGGGAAATCCAAGCCATAGGCCTCTCCGATGAGACTGGGCGGCTCCGCTCGACGAAAAGTGTTGAGGTTGAGAGGCGGCGGCGGTTGACGGAGAAGGGAGAGATGGAAACGGTACATGGTAATGGTGAAGTTGCGTTTCTGTTAGAACCGTTCATGGAGCCGTTGGTTCGGTTTTGAAAATGGAGCATTCAAATTTTTGAGTTTGAGAGGGAAAAAAGCGATTATACTCTAGTCAATACCATGGATGCAACCAAAGTTACGGCCACATCATTTTCTTTCACAGTTTCAAATTAGTCTCATTTTCTCCCCCATTTTTATTTTATTTGACTATTATTAAGATAATTAATTTTTATGAAAATCATCGTACAATTTTTTTATGAAATTTATATGAATGATTATCTTTTAAGATATTATAAAAAAATAACATTTTTTTATGAAATATAGGAAAAAAAAAATTTAGTAAATATTCTAATTAGAATATATTTTATGATATTATTTAAAAAAATAGTATTTTTATGAAATGTAAGAAAATACATTATGAAACTAATTTATTTAGTAAATTTTTTAATTAAAATATAAAATATGCAATTGTGTAACTAAAATTTTTAATTTTTTAAAATCTAAAAAAATTGGATTTGTTGATATATATAAAATCTAAAATCTAAAAAAATTAGATTTGAGGAGAGACCTTTAGTATGATAACCAACAACACCACTAAGATCTTGTTGTTAAAGTACAACTATTGCACCTCTATAAAAACGTCAAGTCACACAATTCTATTAAGTCTAAAGTAATTGATTGTACTTAATTAGAATGATCTTCGGTAGTCCGCATCAATTGACTTTTACGGTTGTTGAAGTGAATGAGGGTACCTGCAAGACGCTCTGATGTCAAAGTAAATTTCAGAGACAATACAAGTAGAGAGTGTAAGTGAGTAGTAAACAATGTACCTGGTCCTCTAGTGAAAAAGGGTTTTATGGTCCTCATCGTTGGGTCAACGTCTCCATTTGGGCTGGATGCCCAGACCCATAATGGAGACTGCCAGAATTCTATGTGGGTAGATAGGGCCAGTTCGTGGTCTCTATCCTGGTTCAACTGCTCCGCGATTCTCGGAGGTGAAGACCTGTTCTTCGGGAGCAGGATGACTCTGATATTTGGAGGATCCGTTAGCCATGTTCTCTTGGTGAGGACGTGGGGGAGAACTCCTCTACGCATACGTGGAGGCGGTGTCCTCGATGTGCCCATGGAGGAGAGATCCTCGACGTGCCCTTGGATGAGAGATCCTCGACAAGCCCTTGTAGAAGGTGTTCCTCGACGGTTATTGCCATTTGAGTTACTGAGGTGGACTTGCCTGACTGGGGGCAAGTGAAGGCATTGCCCCCAACAAGTTATTGGGCCTATAGAAGTATTAGGTCGGGCCTTGCCCGACAGTAGATTAAGCACATGCCTAGTCCAGAACACGAACCCCCCAAATCATTGCTCTTAAGTAGAGGAGCTATGACTTTTAGGTCAGCTTGTGCCTTCGACCCTCGGTCGGGGGATGGTCGACGGTGACGAGGGAATGAACTTCCGATCCAGCACATTTAAAGAAAGGAGATGGGGCTCTTAAGCTTAATAATCTTCCCCGCTGAACGGTTTCGCTCGAGAGTAGTTAATCGGCCAAGGAGGATGTAGCTAAGTATAATGGTCGAGAGTATAAAGTGTGCTCGTGGGGAGCTTTCCCCATGGCCCTCGCCACTGTGTTTTATGAGAATGCTCGACTTTCGGGGAGTTGAAGGGTCTGGTCATCACTTGCTTCATGTGCCACGTGCCATAGCTTTTAATGTGACATGATGACCTAGGCATAAGGGCCATCAAGACCTAGAGGTGTAGGCGGCTTTGTGTCAAGGCGTAGGCACGCCGCCCGAAGTGACGCTTTTCCTTTCGTGCAGGGTTTATATATAGGGTTTTAGGTACATTTTCACGTTTGCCTTTCCCTCGTGCCCGCTCTCCTCTCGCTCTTTGTTCATCGAGTTACATTCGGACATCGTCACCACCGCAGTCGCCGCCGTACTCTCCAGAATGAACCCTCAGCCAAGTAAGTGATTTCCCTTTCTCTATGTTCCATTTGATCTTTGCAACATGCATGTTTTAGATGAATTTCGTGTTTTGAGGAGGTTCTCCCTATGAAACTTGTAGATTTTACTTCTCTCCCCGTAATATTCATGTGAGATTCGTATTTTTGACCACGGGATTCATGTGTTCCCCGCGAAATGAAATGTTTCACCCGCAACATTCATGTTACTCCTTAGGTGATTCATGCGTTCCCCGGGAGATTCTTGATTTCGCCCAAAATATTCATGTTTCTCCTCGAGAGATTCATGTGTTCCCTGGGAGATTCATGAATCCCTCGCGTGATTTATTAGTCGAGAAGGATTTTTACGCATGCGAAGTTCTTGCCTTTGTGTTTCTGGCCGATACTGGTCGCACCCTTGGCCCTGGGGTTGGTTTTGATTTCCCTTTGAGATGTCGAGAAGGGGCTTGGTTAGGGATTGTATCCGCGTCCCATGGTGCGCCCTTTCACTTTACTTGTGGTGGAAGGGTGGATTTGATTTGACCATCAAATTCAGTGTGTCCCTCTGCTTTTCAGGTGAAACGGCTGAAGCCGCCAAAGACGTTCAAATGGTTGACTTGGTCGCTGACCTTCTCCTAAGCTGGGTTGCCCCTGAGCCTCGCAGCATAGCTTCTCGTTATGCGGCGTCTTTGGAAAACACGTTCGTGCATATCCCATAGGTTAAACATTGGAAAGTATGCAAGCCCTCCATGAGTAAACAGGTCTACTAGTTTTATAAGAACAATCGCATTCCAATGTATGAAATTGTTTTCAAAGAGTTAGGGCTTCAGTCGCCCTTCACTAACTTCCAGGTCGCGGTTTTCGGTCACCTCTCATTGGCGCCCTCCCATCTGCATCTGAATGCAATCAGATTATGTTGGAATTCAAGATAGTGTGCAGATATCTTGAGATCGGTGCCACGATCCCCCTTTTCTTCCGCTGCTTTCGTCTTCAGCGACAGACCGTGAAGGGGAAACATGGTTGGGTCTCTTTGAAGCAGACAAAGAAGAAGCTCTTTAAGATGTTCTTGGAGTCTGTCAGTGATTTTAAGGACATTTACTTCCTCGTCAAGCCAGTGTCGGGCGAAGCGTTTGACTCATCCCTGGAGGAGGCGGTATTGGTCGACAAAGAGGGCAGAATGCTTCTTCATGAAAACAGGGAGGTACAAACGGAGCTGGTTTCGAATTTCCCCCTCGACTGTACTTTGACTCACTTCGACCATCTCCCATGCTATTACGCTACCCCGGAGGGTCCTATAGGCAAGGAGGACAAGGTGTCATGTGCTAAACTTTGCAAGTTCATCGACAGCTTATATCCTGTCCAGTGAGTGACGAGGGAGGAAAATAATTTCCTCGACGAGAACGATGAGCCAGTATTTGAGGCTCGAGCAATAAACACTAAGGCAATCCTCGAGGGCCATACTGTCGAGGAATGCGTAACGCTCTTAGGTATTTTCCTGTGTGCTTATTCTCCTTGGTTTTTCATCCATTTTATCGTGGCCGCCTCTATTTTGCTAACGTACTAATCTTGGTTTGTTGCTCTTTGTGGGTAAAATTGCGGATCAACGCGAGCGTATACTCAAACTGGCATAGGATTATTCGAAGGCCAAGAAGATGCTGAAGGTTACTCGGTTTGCTCTGGGCCAAATCAAAGATGGCTCCAGCACTTCCTCCATGTCGCCGAACATCGAACATTCTCCATCCGCGCAACAACTTTCAGGCATAAAGAGGAATCATTCTGAGGGTGATGTTTTAGATTTGACGGAGAGCGATACTGACGCTCAGGCTTTCACATTGCCTCCTTGTTTTGCTCAGAAGGGATTTTTCAATGTGTATCCCTTGACTCTAACTGAGGCAAAATCTTCAGTCATTCCGAGCCTTGGCCCGACAAACAGGAAGAAATAGCTGGCCGACAACTCCGTTGGTCTGTTGAAAGTTTTGGAAATGGTGGTGGTCCTTTATGGCAAGGAGAATGGTTCGGTTGCTGTGTTGGACAAACTGCAGGCAGAGAAAGAGGCCCTAGAAGGCAAAGCAAAAAAGCTGCAAATTGCGCTTGATAATTCTAAGGAGAAACTTCGAGTCCAGGGCGTCTAGCTGAAGAAGAAGGAGCAGGCGGCGACGAGACTGTCTGCTGAGAAGGGTGCTTGGTTTCTCGAAAAGAAAACTCTCGAGGATGAAATTGCTAACTTAAAGTGTGTTGTTGTGCCTGCTGAGCATAAGTCTAATGAGATCAAAGTCTTGAAGACTCAGGCTGAATTTGTTACTTGGATCCAGGTCCTCGAGTCTGATTTTTTGGCGGAGACGACAATGGGTTTTGACACTGCAGTAACCTAGCTCGAGTTGTTGAACCCTGGGTTTAATATCGAAGGGATTGGTGTAACACCCTATTTCCCCGTCGGTAAATCAAGTAAAAATCAGAGTAATTTAATATTTTCCAATCAACATAAAAATAGGATGTTACATTTCATCATCTAAAAAATTTCTCAATCATTTAGTAAATAGATAGATAACACAACTATTTTGGATGAACCAACAACATTTCAACATAGTCTTCAAACTTCAACTTTATTAATGCAACGGAAAGAAATTCGTAAATTGTTTTCAACATCTTCAACTCATCGCAAAACAACATTTCTAGTCAAATAAAATAGAGTCTATAGTACTCCCACAATACTCCAAAATAAAAACATCAATTAAATAAACAAGCAAACTTTCATCCCCCCAGTGTTATGTATCAGAGAAATGACACCAACTAAAAATAAGAAGAGCAACCTCTCCTAGACTCCACGACTTCACACTACTTCTGGTTATCTGTATGTTACCCACATAGAGGCAACATTCAAATAGTAATGGTGAGATAATATGTCAATATAATAAGTCATATAATCATGAGTGAATAATAGGTATATCATGCAAGATTTCAAGTTCCACAATCACCATTTATAGTTCATAACGATTACACAAATACATACTTAATTATCATCACCCATCATACAACATAAATCAAATATACAAGTCAACTTCATTATCATCACCCATCATACAATGTAAATTGAACATACAACTCAATCACACCCAAAATCAAACCAATCACATCTTATTCATCAACAACATCATAATTATCCATACTTCATGCATTAACGCCAATACACGTCACAGTTTCAACAATCACATCCAATAATCAATTAAATCGCATCTTATTCATCAATAACATCATAAATATCCATACTTCATGCATTAACGCTAATACACGTCACAGTTTCAACAATCACATCCAACAATCAATTAAATCACATCTTATTCATCAACAACATCATAAATGCAATGAGACCAACTTCACTAATTATATACATGTGGTACCATAACAACATCTCTTTGCCATTTAGTCTACACCGTCACTTGCCATTAAGGCTACATCTTCACTTGCCATTAAGGCCACACCGTCACTTGCCATTAAGGTTACACTGTCACTTACCATTAAGGCTACATCGACACTTACTGACAGGCATGTAACACTAACATAGTATGACAACAAATGCAATGGCACAAAACACATCAATAAACCAAGCTAATACAACTCATTAATAATACATTGTTGTTCATACATCGTTGCAACATCACTACATCATGAAATCTCTTCATATTCATTGTCATATTCACAACCTCGCAATTACAACAAAATATCAGAATAAAACAAAATCTATAAAATCATCTCATATTGTGTTCAAATGATTTTTATTAAGTAGAAAATGTTTTTAGCTTTCTAACGGTCTAAACGGCACGTCAAACGGACACCCAAGTAAAAATTTATGGGGTTTTCAAGTTTTCAAAAATGCTGTCAAACAGTGAGCAATCAATTGCGCTAATAGAGCAATCGATTGCACCCTGTTCCAGAGGCCAAAAATCAAGTTTTTAAGAAGTGCAATAGATTTCTCTTCTGCTGAAATCAATTGCTTACTGAAACACAAGCAAAATCCCAATTTTTCAAGTAGTATAATCGATTGCTCTTCTGCTGCAACAGATTATACCCTGTGAAAAACAGTTTTATGAATTCTATAAAGTGCGGTATGAAAACCCTTTTGTCTCAATTACAAAAACATAAACTTTATAAAATAATACACAATCAATCATCCAATTATCATTGCTATCAACATTGATCCCATGCTAAATTTAAGGATTAGATATGCATGAGGTGTTAATTGACCTAATGGAGGGTATGCATATGAAATGGGAATGGAATGCATAATCCAGATGATTAGATAAAAGGGTGGGACAAATTTAGGGTATTAAAACTGCCCCTATTTAATCGTCTTAAACCTGAAAGTACAATTGGCGCATGCCTTTCGGAAGTTCTAGGTAGAAGATGATTAAATATTGTTGTACCCCAAAATTTTCCCTCTCATTTCATCAACATTTCTCATCACAAGACTCTTGGAATTCAAGATCAAGCTAGGGTTTGCTCTACTCAAGACACCTCCTTGCACTGTTGACCCAAATTAGGGTTTGAGTTTGCACAATGATGTTTTGACCTACAATGCCCAAATTGACTTTCATACTTCATGTTGGACTCACAAGTTTGTCCATGCCAAGTTTCAAGCCTTGATTCAGATTTTTGCCCAGTCAATTGGACAGTTGACCTAGAAATCAGCTGTATTGGGGAAAAAGTCAACTGTGGCCAATTGACAGTCAAACCTCATGAATTTTGACCCACATCAACATTATGAACTCATATGAACCATTTGATCAAGTTTGGATCACAATTCCACAAGAAATTTGATCAGATCACCAAAAGGGCAAAATGGTCATTTTTAGGGTTTTGACTGTACAAAGGCAATTTTTGACTGTTTGACCTAGCCAATGGCAAATCAAGCTCAACCATGGACTCAAGGACTCAATGACATTGTCTTGACCCATTCAACAAGTTCAAAAGATCTCAAATGCATAGGATTGACAGATGAATTTTTCAGTCAACTGATCAAAATTTGACTGTATTCTGAAAAGTCAAACTTTGACTTTTTGGTCAAAATCAAGTGCCAAGGGTCATTTTTCATCAAGACATGTCAAATTATGAAACTTGTTCATCAAGAAATCCAAAAATGCAAATTAGGGTTTAAAATGGAAAAATTTCATAACTTAGAATTTTTCTAAGTTATAAAATTTTCTTATTTTTTCCTAACTTTGTCCCATTTTTTCACAAATATGCAAATGGATTCAAACAAAACTTGCAACATCAAAGTTGTAGTACATTACAAAATATACAACTTTTATTCACAAAGTTTTCCCAAAAGAAGCTTGTATCTCAAGTTATGATTTTTGGAACAAGGGTACCTAAAACTTTTAACTTAGAAAATTTTTGCCCTAGTTTAGGCAGGATTTTGACCCATCTTCTTGGCCATTTTTCACATAGTTCCAATTGGAGTTTCAAGTTGCATTTCAAATATGGATTGTAGTACATGTTGCAAGATTTCCAAATTGTCCAAGAACTCCTCAAACACCTTTGCGGTTAGGGAGAATCGAATGCTTGAAGTTGGCAAAAACTCACTTTGATCCATGGCCAATACATGTTCATACAAGTTTCATTTTCAAACCAGCATGTTTGGTACTTGTTTGCAGGCCTCTAAACCATTTTACACTCCTTAATTGAATGAAAATCCACTGAGCTAATGCATTATCTTGGCCATTTGGACATTGCACACAAGTTTAATCCTTAATTAGAAAAGGCACATTGCCATTTTTGAAAAGAAATGCTTTATGTCAAACCATGATCTTTGAAGCATGGGGCCATATCTCTGAAGAAAAATCAAATCTACAAATTGAAAGTATCAAGGAGATTGTAAGTAGCATAATACATGACTAGGGCAGGCCTGTAATCACAAGTAGAGATTCTTGCTTCACAAAGAAGAAATTGTCAAAACACTTGCCAACTCAAAAACCATCCATAGTCAGCTTACACAAACATTGCAAACACATTTCACACAACCCTTTGAGTCATAAACACGAGCCCTTCACCACTCAAACCTCCTTGTACACAAGATCGCTGTTTTTCTGCAAAACAGGGCAAGCCCTGCAGAACCATCTCCATCTCCATTTTCCCTCGTGCGTTTTGCCTCAAATTTGTTCCAATACCTTCCAACCAACACACCTGAACTATTCCAGACCTCCATTGCTAGCTGTAACACCATTAACACACATTGCCATTTTTGTTTCAAAGATTTGCAGGTTGAGTTCTGTAGCACGATTCACGCTACTTCAAAACCAACTAAGCATTGGAAAAGCTTCATTGGACCTCAGGCAAGCTCAAAAGAACCTCAAGCACCCTTGGAAGTTGCTGCATTGTCCAGCTCGAAGTCAACTGAAACAGGTATTTCATGAACTTTTATCTCTCTATTTAGGAATAGTTATACTTAGGTTTGTGAATGAAAGATGTTGTATTCATAGCCCTGAAACCATACATGTGTTTAGTTTTCATTTATATTAATCGTGCTAGGAGAATTTCATCCATGAACTTTCTGAAAAAACTAGGTTAAGAATTAGGGCCATAGAAATTCTCTCTGGTCTTTGAGAGTTAGATTAAGTTTTTTATATGGTTGGATTCGTTGTTTGATGCTCTACAAGTTTCATGTTATGAGTTTTGTCAAAAAATCAAGGAATCAGGAGATAGCAGTTTGTACATAGAACGCGCGTTTTGGTGTTTGAACAGAGGAAGAAGATGAAGTCCTTGGGCTGGGCCTGGTCATTTTTGCTTATAACACCCCATTTTTCATTTTACACCCCCCTGGCCCATTTATTTGTATATTTGTCATTTTGATATTTTTATTTTTTATTCTGACTTTATTATTTTATGTCCAAATATAAAAAATGTCAAAAAATTATTTTTATCTTTTTTCATATATATTTGATATTTATTTTCATTTTACTAGTATAAATATGTAAATAATTTATATTCTTTTTATTAAAACTTAAAGAATAATGTAAAAAAATATGTTTATATTTATTTATTATTTTTATACACACTTAAAAACATTTTCTTGAAATATACATATTTTTTTGTAAATAATTAATTTTTTTTTACATTTAATATGTCTAATATATATTTATATACATATATACTATTTTATTAAATAATTAGAACAAAAAATACAAAAATAATACATTTTTATTTTTATTAATATTTTATACTAAAAATACTTTTTCTAATATATACTTTTATTTTTGTACAAATTAATACATTATTGTATATAAATAATAAATAATACAATTTATTTAAGAAATTAGGGTTTTTGCCCTAAAAAAACAAATAATTAAAATTGACTTTTTTATTATTATTTATACTTCACATTTAAAAATACTTTTTACATACATAAAAATCTTTTTTGCATAATACATTTTATTTGATATTTATTTAATTATATTTGTTTAAATATTGTATTATACATTGCCCATTCAATTTGGTTGTAATAATTTAGAACTTAATTTCTTGTCAAATAATCCCCAATTCAAATTTGTACCCCCCTCCCTATATCATGTTGTAATAGTGTAGAATTTAAATTCTCGCACCTTTATGCTTTCAATTATGCCATGGTTAAACCTAGGGTTTGTATGCAAAATCAAATTAACGAATAGCTTGACCTAATCCAAGATAACAATGCATGAAAACAAACACAATGCACACTTGCACCCCTAGGCTTACTATCCACTTGTTGCCTTCAAAAATGGGTCATGGTATGCATGTCAAGTACTTTGGCAAAACAAAAATAAAACAAAAGATCATAGTCCCTCGATGACGCTGTCCGAGTTGCCTAAACAAAATGATCAAGTCCCTCAAGAAAATTGCCAAAAATACTTGACACTATTGCTATCATGGTCTATACGATGACCCGCGCCTGTCTCGTTTAAACATCCTAACACAAGGTTGTTCACCAAATACAATGGTGAAACAACACTGTTAAAAGAGTTAAAAACATAAGAAAGATCTTTGAGTAAAATAGAGTTGACAAACTCTTAGTTACTTGATCAAGCTTGCAAAAAACATCCTTGCTATTTTTCAAAACACACCTCACAACACAATTTCAAAACCCTACTCTCAAACATTGAAAACTTTTCAAAAGACAAAAACACCTTTGTATACATTCAAACAAGAATCATTACAAAGGTTGCCACAACGATGGCCTCTTTTCAAAACATCTTTCAAAATCAAACACAAAGCACCATTTCAAACCATTGAAGAGCACCACTTCAAACAATTGAAAAGCAAAGCAAGTGATCTAAGCAAGTAACTAAGAGCCCATGGATAACCATGGATAGAAAGGGTGCTAATACCTTCCATTTCTATAATCTACTCCCCGAACCCAAGAAAACATCTCAATGGTCTTTCCTGTGCTTTTTGGCTTTTCCTTAGGATAAAATAAAAAGTCGGTGGCGACTCTTGCTAAACCGAAACATTTGCGAACACAAACACAAAATCCCAAGTCAGTTCTCCCACCGTATCACAGAACTGGCGACTCTGCTGGGGATTATTTGAAAAGTGGAGTAACCTTAGGGCTTAGATCACCCTTTGCATGATTATTGTTTGCTTTGATTGCTTTACATCTTGGTTCTCTTGTTTGGGCTTAAAATCCTCCACCCGGATTTGGGAAACATTCATAGGTAAATAGCAATACATTGTGGAAACTGTGTGGGGTATACCGACACGGTTGAAGCAATAGCTATATTAGTGCGAGATATTTGTGAGTACCGGTAGCCTTTGAGTCAATCAAAGAGAATACGGGGCCGCTGAGTGATGTCATAAAGCACTAATGAACTCTTAGAACCTTACTTGACCATCTTGGCCTTTTATTAGGGGTAATGAGATGACCGGCTTTGGTGCAGTCTGAAGTTGGTAGATACTCGATACTACACTCATTGAGGTTTGTTTTCTTGGAATATTTTGGTCGCTAGTTAAGTGGCTAAACCAAAACAATGAACATAGAAAACAATCCAGTGATATTGAGCTCCTTAGAACCCGGTTACTATTTATAGGACAGGTTTTGAGCCAACCAAACTCGAGAGGGTACTTACCTATGAAGCCTCATGCAAGCCTGAAACTAGGGTTTTGTGTGACTTGCTTGTACATATGTTTGTGCATACATCATGAACATCATAAAGCATCATATACATCCACTAACCATTTCAAGGGTTTGGATCTTCATCATTGTTCTTATTTTGTAGGTCATGGAATCTCTTCGCAGGAAAATAACTCAAGTCAACCTTGTGAGAATCCCTTCTCAACTCAAGGAGCTTACTTCAAGGATTCCAGAGAATTCTCTCTTCAGTGAAAGACATGGTAGACTCCCCAACTTGGTCAACACCAACGTTGAAGAAGACATGGTGAAAGTTCTCTTCCAGTTCTTTGACCCCCTACACCACTGTTTCACATTCCCTGATTACCAGTTGGTACCCACTTTGGAGGAATTTTCTCAACTCTTGAGAATTCCTATTCTTCATCAACTACCCTACAACGGTACGGAAAAAGAACCAAAGCCTGAAGATGTTGCTCAAGCATTACACTTGCAACCATATGACATCAAGGGGCATTGGGAAACCAGAAGTGGTGTCAAGGGCTTCTTGGTAAAGTTTCTGTTTGAGAAAGCACAAGACTGCTGGAATTCTCTTGATCTACAAGCCTTTGAAGAGATTGTGGCACTCCTCATCTATGGGTTGGTCTTGTTCCCAAACCCTGATCAGCTTATAGATGTGAATGTTGTCAAGATTTTCATATCCAGGAATCCTATACCTACATTGCTTGGGGACATCCTACACTCATTTTACACACGAACAATGAGGAAAAGAGGTGTTCTCATGTGCTGTACTCCTCTCCTAGCAAGGTGGTTTATTTCTCACCTTCCACAATCAGTTTTGAAGAATGAGCAGGGTTTAAGGTGGTCACAACGATTGATGACCCTCACACATTCTAATGTACATTGGTGTTCTCGGTCCAGAGAAAATGTCATCATCATTGATCGTTGTGGGGAATTTCCTAATGTCCCACTACTTGGCATTAGGGGATGCATCACCTACAATCCCTGTCTAGCTTTGAGACAGTTTGGATATGCTCGGAGGGATGGCCCTCATGACATGTTGATTCCTGACCTAGTTTTTGACTTCGACAACGATGCGCAAGGACTTTGACAAAGGTTCATCAGAGCTTGGAGGATGCCCAACAAGGTGGATAGTAAGACACTGGGGCACAAAAATTCCATCCCCCTTGAGCCTTACCTCAAGTGGGTACGAACCCGCTCCCAAAATCTTATGATGCCATACCCTCACATTCTCTCCTTGATCAAAGAGCCTGTTATGGAAGGAGAGGTTCCATACACCATCCTACATCCTGACATGCCAACATCATGGGAATAAATGCAAAAGAGTTGGATCCAACTCAAGGAAGAACAGGATACTTTTGAAGCTAACTTCTATGCCAGTGAGAAGAATGTTTTGGAGCTTACCCGCCGACTTCATGAGGAGGAAACTCTCAACACTTACATCGCACCAAAGAGGATGTGCAATGTCTTTTTACATTAAGAATTTTGTAATATTTTGCCCATAGGGCACTTATGTACTAACAAATTTCTTTTTAATATGACGTGCGTTCTTTTTGTTTGCAACAAATTTGAATTTCTGAATCCTTGAATGCATTACATGAATAACATACCATTCATCATATGCATAAACAGGTCTTCACACCAGGTTTCCTTATCTTTCTGCTGTTTATTTCAGCAAGATGGATTTGGAGCAGACGGTAAAGGATCTGCAGGCACAAAATTCACAGTTCCAGCAACTTCTCATAACCTTGGCAAAGGGTCAAGAGGACCTTAAAGCTTTGTTAGAGAAGAATAAATAGAAAAATAAAAAGAGACATGTGGTAGCCACTTTTGGAAGAAGGTTTGAGAGCAATGCTAGGAAGGTTCTTGAGTTCCCCTCAACGTCTGACGAAGGGATCAGTAAAGGGAAAGGGATTGCTGTACCTTCTGAATCTGAAGTTGAAGAGGAGGAAGAGGAAGAAGACAAAGACTACTCCGAACAACAGTATCCACCAGCGGATGATAAATATAAGAATCTTGAAGATAGACTGGCAGCTATGGAGTTGCAGAGGGTGCCCGGTTTGGATTTTGAAGAACTAGGGCTGGTAGCTGGGATTGTTATCCCTCCCAAGTTCAAGGTGCCAACATTTGCCAAGTATGACGGTCTGTCGTGCCCGAAGATGCACCTGAGATCGTATGTCAGAAAAATCCAACCCCACTCATCTGATAAAGACCTCTGGGTACACTTTTTTCAAGACAATTTGTCAGGAGCGCAGTTGGACTGGTTCTATCAACTCGAGAGATTAGAGGTTCACAATTGGGAAGACTTAGCAGCTGCTTTTTACCGTCAGTATCAATACAATGCTGATTTGGCAGCCACTCGTACTCAGTTACAAAGTATGGGGATGGCTTCCAATGAAGGGTTTAAAGAGTACGCCCAGAAGTGGCGTGATCTGGCTGGAAGGGTGCAGCCACCGTTGTCAGATAGGGAGTTAGTTGACATGTTTCTGGGGACCCTGTCTGGCCCTTTCTTCAACCATCTAATCGGGAGTTCTTCCGCGGGATTTACTGAACTTATTTTGACCGGCGAAAGGGTTGAGGCCAGTATTAAGAGTGGAAAGATTCAAAAGGATGCTTCCGCATCCACAGCTGTTAAGAAACCCTTCCCAGCTAAGAAGGAAGCATCTGCTGCATATTCTTAGAAGGGCCAGGGAAGAATCGAGCGCCGACCGACTATAGGGACTGTGATAATTCAAAACTCGTCAAATGATCAACCTCGTAACAATCAGTTGAGACCTAATCAACAACGGGTGGAAAGACCACAACGGCAGTTCACCCGCATCAACATGACGCCCGCTCAGGTACTTCCTCATTTGTTAAAGCTGAATCTTACCAGTTTAAAGGAAGCGCCAAAGAACCCTAACACCTCCTCTCCATACTACCACTCCAATGCCAAATACGCTTACCATTCTGACAGTGTTGGGCACGATACCAATAATTGTTGGGCGCTTAAGAAAAAAATCCAGGATCTGATTGATGCTAAGGAAGTAGAATTTGATGCTCCTGAGAAGCCCAATGTTATATTTGCTCCGATGCCCAAGCACGGTAATAATGTTCATGCTGTTATGGAGGACCTTCATGTTACTGATGTTGCAGATCTTTTGACTCCGTTGTTAGTGATTAAAGAAAATTTGTTGAGAGCCGGGATCTTTCATGGTTATGGTAAAGACTGCTATTTTTGTTTGAACATACGAGGTGATTGCCCAATGTTGAAGTCAGGTGTCCAACGCCTGATGGATACCCAAGAGATACTTTTCCAGAAAACCCATGTTGATACCTTCAATCCTGTTACTCCTGCTACTTTTTCTACTACAACCAACGATATTGCAATCATAACCATTTCCGACAATCCTCCCAAGGCTTGCAAAAGGCCTGTCAGGATTACACCCAACTCTGAATGTGTACCATTAAAGATCACCATGCCGGGACCTGTCCCGTACCAATCCAGCAAAACGATACCATGGAACTATGGGGGAGAAATCTTCTACCATGGTATCAAGCAAATTGAGGCAGTCCAAGAAAATTCTGAAGAAGAAAACCCTGATATAAGGAACATTGCAGGTACAAGCAAGATAACCCGCAGTGGTCGGATATTTTCTCCGGAGATTGCTCCCCCTCGAGCAGTTTTCGGACCCTTGAAAGCTTTTATACTTGTTGGACCATCTGTGAAAGGCCCAGTGATTGAAGAATTGGTTGCTCCTGAAGAAAGATCATATGCTGATACTACCGACAAGGGTAAGGGGATACTGGAAGTGCCTGTCAGGACGAAGGCTCATGCTGTGGTTATCCCCGAAACCACTCAGAAAGAAATGGATGAAATCTTGAAAATAATCAGAAAAAGTGACTACGACGTTGTGGAACAGTTAGGGCAGACCCCTTCTAAAATTTTAATGTTGGCTCTTCTGCTCTGTTCTGAGGCCCATGCTAAGGCCCTAATCAAATTCTTGAAGGCGGCACATGTACCCCAAGAGACTTTGGCTGACCAGTTTCAGGAATGTGTGGCCAGTCTTACTGCTGATAATGGCCTGGGCTTTTCCGATGCTGACTTGACCTCTAAAGGAAGGAAACATAACAATGCGCTACATGTTTTAGTTGAATGCAGGGGAACCACCCTCGCCCATGTCTTAGTTGATACTAGTTCTTCCTTGAATGTGCTGCCGAAGAAAGCCTTAGACCGTTTGGACTGCGAAGGATTGACCCTCAAACCTAGTAACATCGTTGTTAGGGCCTTTGATGGGTCCAAAAGAATGGTTCATGGAGAGGTTGATATTCCTATCAAAGTAGGCACAGAAGTTTTCAACTCCACCTTCTACGTGATGGACATCCGTCTGTCATATTCATGTTTGTTAGGAAGACTGTGGATCCATTATGTCGGGGTAGTTACCTCCTCTTTGCACCAAATGCTGAAATATCCTATTAAGGGTAAGATTATAACAGTGCACGGCAAGGAAGAGTACATGATAAGTCATCTCAATTCCTTCCGATATGTGGAGTTGGATGGCGAGTTCATCGAAACGCCTTTCCAACATTTTGAGGAAGTTTCTCCTGAGGTAGCAGTTGAGAAGACAATGGTTGAGGTACCTATCATTCCCAAGCATGTATCTAGGATGGCATCTCTCAAGGACGCAGAGGCTGTGATTAAAGAAGGGAAGAGTACAGTATGGGGGCAATTGCCTGATTTTCCCCATAAGACGGACAAGTTTGGGCTAGGGTTCACTGTTGCAGGACAAAAGGCTATGCGTCGCTCCAAGGCTGGAGGACCACCCGTCAAGATCTCTCACCATGGAATCAATGTTGTAGAAGATGAAGATGAAGAGGGTCACTTTGAAGATTGGATCTTTCCTACCGTCGAAGGGGGTTTAAGCAACTGGGAAGCAAATGATTATGTTCCCATCACCTTTATCAACCAGTAATTTTATCTTTGAACAATTTCCCATTTATGGTCTGTAATAACTAAACAATTTGCACACTATTTTCACCTCATGCCTTGCCTGGGGCATATAGGTCCATTTGTAAGGGCTTGATTTCCTTCATTATCATATGCCATGTTTTAATGAATCATTGGACGTTTTTCATCTATAAACTGCTGTGTTAATTTTCTTTCCTTTTGCATTTTTGTTTGTTTAAGGATGGCTATCCCTTACACACACCCATACTCACAAATGCAGGTACCCATCCACTCCGGATTCCATGGGTGACTATTCTACTTTAGCCTTCGATAACTCTGAAAATTTGGTCAATCATGCTGAGTACGAAGTTGACGAAGATTGTGAAGTGCCGGGAGAGTTAGCCAGACTTTTGCAACAAGAAGAGAGGGCTATTCTGCCTCATGAAGAGTTTCTAGAAACCATCAACTTGGGGACAGAGGAAGACAGGAAGGAAGTAAAAGTGGGTGCCAACCTGGAACCAAGTGTCAAAGAGCGCTTAGTGCAGTTGTTGAACGAATATGTTGAAATCTTCGTCTGGTCTTATGAAGACATGCCAGGGTTAGACACAGATATCGTGGTTCACCGTCTCCCTACAAGAGAAGACTATCCACTGATCAAGCAAAAGGTTCGCCGAATGAGGCCTGACATGTCTGAGAAGATCAAGGCTGAAGTAATGAAGCAATTCAACACTGGCTTTCTGGCTGTTACTTTCTATCCATAATGGGTTGCTAACATTGTGCCCGTGCCTAAGAAGGACGGCAAAGTCAGAATGTGTGTGGACTATCGGGATTTGAACAGGGCTAGCCCCAAGGATGATTTTCCGCTGCCACATATCGATATCTTGGTTGACAACACAGCTCAACACAAGGTTTTTTCCTTCATGGATGGATTCTCGGGATATAACCAGATCAAGATGGCCCCTGAGGACATGGAGAAAACTACTTTTGTCACGCAATGGGGTACCTTCTGCTACAAAGTGATGCCATTCAGACTGAAGAATGCAGGGGCAACCTATCAACACACCATGGTAGCTTTGTTTCATGATATGATACATCATGAGATCGAAGTTTACATAGACGACATGATAGCTCTATCACAGACAGGAGAAGAACACCTTAATCATTTGCAAAAGCTATTTTCCAGGTTGAAGGAGTATAAGCTCAGACTGAACCCAAGCAAATGCACTTTTGGGGTTAGGTCTGGTAAATTTTTGGTATTTATTGTCAGCAACAAAGGCATTGAGGTTGATCCAGCTAAAGTGAAGGCTATACAAGAAATGCCTGCCCCCCGTACTGAAAAGGAGGTTAGAGGATTCTTGGGACGCTTGAACTATATCGCCAGGTTCATCTCTCACCTGACGTCTACCTGTGAGCCAATTTTCAAACTGTTGAAGAAGGATCAGGTAGTTGAATGGAACAATGATTGTCAAGTTGCTTTTGATAAGATCAAGGAGTATTTACTAGAACCTCCTATTCTGATGCCACCCGTCGAAGGAAGGTCGTTAATCATGTATCTAACTGTTTTGGATAACTCAATGGGGTGCGTGTTGGGCCAACATGACAAGTCTGGCCGAAAAGAGCATGCCATTTATTACCTTAGCAAAAAGTTTACCGACTGTGAGACCCGCTACTCACTACTCAAGAAAACTTGTTGCGCTTTGGTATGGGCTGCTTGCCGATTAAGGCAGTATATGTTGACTCACACCACCTTGCTGATTTCCAAAATGGATCCGATCAAGTATATCTTCGAAAAGCCTGCTTTATCTGGAAGAATCGCTAGATGGAAAATGATCCTGACTGAGTATGATATCCAGTATACTACCCAAAAAGCTATAAAGGGGAGTGTACTAGTTGACCATCTAGCTCATCAAGCCGTCGAAGATTACCAATCTATGTGATTCGACTTCCCTGACGAGGACATCATGACATTGGACAACATCGAAGGTAACAGACCGTATGACGGACCTGAACAAAGATCCCGATGGACCCTATACTTTGATGGTGCTTCAAATGCACTGGGAAACGGTATCGGTGCGGTACTCATTTCTCCGGAAGGCTGCCATACACCCTTTACTGCCCGACTTTGTTTCAGCTGTACCAACAACATGGCTGAATATGAAGCTTGCATCTTTGGTCTCAAGGCTGCTATAGACTTGGGAATCAAATCTTTGGTCGTATTTGGAGACTCGGATTTGGTTATCAGTCAAATCAAAGGAGATTGGGACACCAAACATCCTAATCTTATCCCATACAAAGAACATGTCTTGACGTTGTTGCCTCATTTCGAGCAGATTACCTTCGAGCACTTCCCGCGAGAAGAAAATCAGCTAGCAGATGCTCTGGCTACAATGTCTTCCATGTTTAAACTCAACTGGGATAACGAGGCTCCCCAAATTACCATCGAGCGAATGGACGAACCTGCACACTGTCACGAGATTAATACCGAAGAAGTAGTGGAACAACACTGGTTTCATGAAATCAAAATGTATCTCCAGACTAGAGAATACCCCGAAGGAGCTTCCGTCAATGACAAAAAGTTCTTAAGGAGATTTGCTGCCAAGTTCTTCCTAAGCAATGGCATCCTTTATAAGCGCAACCATGATTGAGTTTTACTTCGTTGTGTGGACAAAGCTGAAGCATAATTGATCATGACCGAAATGCATAGTGGCACATTTGGCACCCACTTGGGCGGACATACGATGGCTAAGAAGATTCTAAGGGCAGGTTACTACTGGTCTACCATGGAAGCTGATTATCATCAACATTCCCGTACCTGTCACAAATGCTAAGTCTACGCCGACAAAGTACATATTCCTCCTGTTCCTCTCAACATTCTGACAGCTCCCTGGCCATTCGCAATGTGGGGCATTAACATGATTGGAGAGATCAAGCCCACGACATCCAATGGACATCGCTTCATCTTGGTCGCCATTGATTATTTTACCAAGTGGGTCGAAGCAGTTTCCTTCGCCTCCGTTACAAAGAATGTGGTTGCCCGCTTCATCAAGTAGAACCTCGTATGCCGGTACGCTGTCCCCGACAGGATCATCACAGACAACAGTACGAATTTGAACAACACTATGATCACCGCTCTATGCGAACAATTCAAGATTTATCATCACAATTCATCTCCCTATCGGCCGAAGATGAACGGTGTTGTTAAAGCCGCGAACAAAAATATCAAGAAGATCATTCAAAAAATGACAGTCACCTACAAGGACTGGCATGAGATGTTACCATTTGCTCTGCATGGATATCGTACCACAACACATACTTCAATAGGGGCAACCCCGTTTTCTCTGGTGTATGGCATGGAAGTTGTGCTACCCATGGAAGTTCAGATTCCTTCCTTAAGGATTATGAAGGATGCTGGTTTGAGTGAAGACGATTGGATTCAGACCCGGCTTGATCAACTTAATTTGATCAACGAGAAGCGACTTACTGCTGTTTGTCATGGTTAGACGTATCAAAAACGGATGATCAAGGCTTTCAACAAGAAATACATACGTCAGGTATATCAAGTCAGAGATCTTGTAATCAAGCGGATCATCTTACCGCAAAGTGATCCCAGGGGAAAATGGTCTCCTACTTACGAAGGACCATTTGTGATCAAGAGAATCTTTTCGGGTAGGGAAATGATTCTGACCACCATGGACGGCGACGGCTTGCCACACCCTGCGAACGCAGACATAGTCAAAAGATACTACGCATAAAACGACCCGACAAGTTGAAAACCTGAAAGGGCGACTTGGGCAAAAATGGGCATCCTGGTGAATCGAAAACCCGAAAGGGCAGCTCAGGCAAAAATTAGGGATAAAACAAAAAAAAATCCGTACACCCGGCAAGTTCAAAACCCGAAAGGGCGACTTGGGCAAAAAAGGGTTTCCTGGTGGATCGAAAACCCGAAAGGGAGGTCCAGGAAAAAGTTAGGGAATTAAAGCGTATGACTATGTCTCGTCGGATCACTTTAAAGAACAATCTCTTCACCAACAAGCTCCAAGCTTCTGATTAATCCAGTCATCGGCGGACGAAGCAGCGAATAGACAAGATATTCAGAGTTGTGAAGGCTATAACAAAATGGGAATCCCATGGAATTGTTACACATAGCCATCTTTCTTGTGTATAAAATTTTTCAATTTTACGACAACATTCTCTTACTAGGATGTCTGTCCCCTTTGTACAAAGATACTCACAAAAGTTAATACAAAGATACTTCAAAGTGCAGAAATTTATTTGCCTTTCTTTTCTTTTTTACACTTATGTTTTATTTGAAAACGTCCAATGTTTTGTTAAATAGGCATATGCATTTGAACATAATCATTGCTTACAAATAAAACAAATTTGAAAAAGGATAATTAATGATAGTTTGAAGGTGTAGGAAGATATCTTTGTGCCACTTCAGAAGAAATCCCCTACGATACACCATTCAGATCCTCAACAAAGCTAAGAGTATATTTCCCCAACGGAGTTAAGCTTCAAGATCCTCAGTGGAGCCAGTGCATTCAAAACGCAATTCCCCAGCTAAGTTATGTTTCAAAATTCCCATCAGAATTCAAACTCCCTATCCCCAGTGGAGCCAGAATAGTCTAAACCTTCTTCCCCAGCGGAGCCAGAATGGTGAACATTCCCCCCCACAGAGTTATCTTCCAGCAAGATTGAAGATTCTCGGTCTCATTTCTCCAAGCAGAAGCCTCCAAGGCTTCAATTCCCCAGTAGAGATCATCAGAGTTTTCCTCATTCCCTAGGAAAGTCATGAAGGATTCTCACATCCCCATAAGTTGTCGAGGACTTTCAATCTCCATCAGTGGTCCCAGGATTTCCCCTTCTCAGCAATCAGAGATCTTTAATCCCCAAGCAGTCAGCAAGGATTTCTCATCTTCAGTAATCAAATATTTTTTGGAATCCCCAGCATTGGTCAAGGATTTACTTTCCCCGACAACAATCAAAGATTTCATTATCTCCAGTTATCAAGGATTTATTTTCCTCAGCAAGACAGCTACTCAGCTTACATGCACGTCCATTACATTCATATATCATAAACATTGATGAAACACAGTTCATTGCATCATACATATCATGCAACATAACTTTGTGTTTTAGCTAACATTTTACCCTTTTCAGGATAAGATTAAAAGGCTATCGTTAACAATTATTCAGATACAGTATGGATGCACCCCAGGCACGACGGTCATTCTGTTACTCATTCAAAATTTCAATTCAGATACAGTATGGATACACCCCGGACACGGCGGTCATTCTGTCACTCATTCAGAATTTCAAGTCAAATACAGTACAGATACACCCCAGACACGGCAGTCGTTCTACTACTCATTTAGACTTCGGCAATCAGATACATACTAGATACGCTCTAGACACGGCGGCCATTCTATCTCTCATTCAGATTCAACTATCAACTACAAGTTCAGATACGCTCCAAACGCGGATGCCACTCTGGACCTTACACCAACAGTTTGATTCTCCCTAGTGCAATCGCCACGGAAGTCATTCTGTCACTTATTCAGATCCCAGTTATAGTCTCAGATATACTCCAGACACGGAAGTCATTCTTCCACTCATACAGATATCAACTTCAGATACTGTCCAGATACGCTCCAGACACGGTTTCCATTCTGTCACTCATTCGGAATTTATCCCTAGCCCAGAGATGCTCCATACACAGATGCTTCTCTGTTACCCATTCAGAATTCAAATACAATACAGATACACTCCAGACATGGCAGTCATTCTGATATTCATTCAAAGTACAAGTACAGTTACAACTCGAATACGCTCCAGACACGAACACAATTCTTTTGCTCATACAGACTCAGTCTCCAGATACAGTTCAAATGCATTCCAGACACGAATACCATTTGATGCTCATTCTTCTAACCTACAGCATTGCAATTCAACAAAGATTCTTGGATGGCATCTTTAATCCCATCTCCAGCAAGATTCTACCATCTCCAAATGGCATCTTTAAGCCCATTCCCGCATCTATGTTTTGACGAGTGCAAATTTACGGGCACTCTAGTGTCCAATCCTCTTTTACCTTCGAGTCGCAAAAGGCAAACTTGCCAATCTAATTCTTCAGGTTCAAGAAGATTGAACAGGGGAAACTGTTGTACCCCAAAATTTTCCCTCTTATTTCATCAACATTTCTCATCACAAGACTCTTGGAATTCAAGATCAAGCTAGGGTTTGCTCTGCTCAAGACATCTCCTTGCACCGTTGACCCAAATTAGGGTTTGAGTTTGCACAGTGATGTTTTGACCTACAATGCCCAAATTGACTTTCATACTTCATGTTGGACTCACAAGTTTGTGCATGCCAAGTTTCAAGCCTTGATTCAGATTTTTGCCCAGTCAATTGGACAGTTGACCTAGAAATCAGCTGTATTGGGGAAAAAGTCAATTGTGGCCAATTGACAGTCAAACCTCATGAATTTTGACCCAAATCAACATTATGAACTCATATGAACCATTTGATCAAGTTTGGATCATAATTCCACAAGAAATTTGATCAGATCACCAAAAGGGCAAAATGGTCATTTTTAGGGTTTTGACTGTATAAAGGCAATTTTTGACTGTTTGACCTAGCCAATGGCAAATCAAGCTCAACCATGGAATCAAGGACTCAATGACATTGTCTTGACCCATTCAACAAGTTCAAAAGATCTCAAATGCATAAGATTGACAGATGAATTTTTCAGTCAACTGATCAAAATTTGACTATATACTGAAAAGTCAAACTTTGACTTTTTGGTCAAAATCAAGTGCCAAGGGTCATTTTTCATCAAGACATGTCAAATTATGAAACTTGTTCATCAAGAAATCCAAAAATGCAAATTAGGGTTTAAAATTGAAAAATTTCATAACTTAGAATTTTTCTAAGTTATAAAATTTTCTTATTTTTTCCTAACTTTGTTCCATTTTTTCACCAAGATTCAAATGGATTCAAACAAAACTTGAAACATGAAAGTTGTAGTGAATTACAAAGTCTACAACTTTTATTCATAAAGTTTTCCCAAAAGAAGCTTGTATCTCAAGTTATGATTTTTGGAACAAGGGTACCTAAAACTTTTAACTTAGAAAAATTTTGCCCTAGTTTAGGCAGGATTTTGACCCATCTTCTTGGCCATTTTTCACAGAGTTCCACTTGGAGTTTCAAGTTGCATTTCAAAGATGTATTGTAGTACATGTTTGAAGCTTTCCAAATTCTCCGAGAACTCCTCAAACACCTTTGCGGTTAGGGATAATCGAATGCTTGAAGTTGGCAAAAACTCAGTTTGATCCATGGCCAATACATGTTCATACAAGTTTCATTTTCAAACCAGCATGCTTGGTACTTGTTTGCAGGCCTCTAAACTATTTTACACTCCTTAATTGAATGCAAATCCACTGAGCTAATGCATTATCTTGGCCATTTGGACATTGCACACAAGTTTAATCCTTAATTAGAAAAAGGTACATTGCCATTTTTGAAAAGAAATGCTTTATGTCAAACCATGATCTTTGAAGCATGGGGCCATATCTCTGAAGCAAAATCAAATCTATAAATTGCAAGTATCAAGGAGATTGTAAGCAGCATAATACATGACTAGGGCAGACCTGTAATCACAAGTAGAGATTCTTGCTTCATAAAGAAGAAATTGTCAAAACAGTTGCCAACTCAAAAACCATCCATAGTCAGCTTACACAAACATTGCAAACACATTTCAAACAAACCTTTGAGTCATAAACATGAGCCCTTCACCACTCAAACCTCCTTGTACACAAGATCACTGTTTTTCTGCAAAACAGGGCAAGCCCTGCAGAACCAACTCCATCTCCATTTTCCCTCGTACGTTTTGCCTCAAATTTGTTCCAATACCTTCCAACCAACACACCTGAACTATTCCAGACCTCCATTGCTAGCTGTAACACCATTAACACACATTGCCATTTTTGTTTCAAAGCTTTGCAGGTTGAGTTCTGTAGCACGATTCAGGATACTTCAAAACCAGCTAAGCATTGGAAAAGCTTCATTGGACCTCAGGCAAGCTCAAAAGAACCTCAAGCACCCTTGGAAGTTGCTGCATTGTCCAGCTCGAAGTCAACTAAAACAGGTATTTCATGAACTTCTATCTCTCTATTTAGGAATAGTTAGACTTAGGTTTGTGAATGAAAGATGTTGTATTCATAGCCCTGAAACCATACATGTGTTTAGTTTTCATTTATATTAATCGTGCTAGGAGAATTTCATCCGTGAACTTTCTGAAAAAACTAGGTTAAGAATTAGGGCCAGAGAAATTCTCTCTGGTCTTTGAGAGTTAGATTAAGTTTTTTATATGGTTGGATTCGTTGTTTGATGCTCTACAAGTTTCATGTTATGAGTTTTGTCAAAAAATCAAGGAATCAGGAGATAGCAGTTTGTACATAGAACGCGCGTTTTGGTGTTTGAACAGAAGAAGATGAAGTCCTTGGGCTGGGCCTGGTCATTTTTGCTTCTAACACCCCATTTTTCAGTTTACACCTCCCTGACCAATTTATTTGTATATTTGTCATTTTGATATTTTTATTTTTTATTCTGACTTTATTATTTTATGTCCAAATATAAAAAATGCCAAAAAATTATTTTTATATTTTTTCATATTTATTTGATATTTATTTTCATTTTACTAGTATAAATATGTAAATAATTTATATTCTTTTTATTAAAACTTAAAGAATAATGTAAAAAAAATATTTTTATATTTATTTATTATTTTTATACACACTTAAAAACATTTTCTTGAAATATACACATTTTTTTGTAAATAATTAATTTTTTTTATACATTTAATATGTCTAATATATATTTATATACATATATACTATTTTGTTAAATAATTAGAACAAAAAATACAAAAATAATACATTTTTATTTTTATTAACATTTTATACTAAAAATACTTTTTTTAATATATACTTTTATTTTTGTACAAATTAATACATTATTGTATATAAATAATAAATAATACAATTTATTTAAGAAATTAGGGTTTTTGCCCTAAAAAAACAAATAATTAAAATTGACTTTTTTATTATTATTCATACTTCACATTTAAAAATATTTTTTACATACATAAAAATCTTTTTTGCATAATACATTTTATTTGATATTTATTTAATTGTATTTGTTTAAATATTGTATTATACCTTGCCCATTCAATTTGATTGTAATAATTTAGAACTTAATTTCTTGTCAAATAATCCCCAATTCAAATTTGTACCCCCCTCCCTATATCATGTTGTAATAGTGTAGAATTTAAATTCTCGCACTTTTATGCTTTCAATTGTGCCATGGTTAGACCTAGGGTTTGTATGCAAAATCAAATTAACGAATAACTTGACCTAATCCAAGATAACAATGCATGAAAATAAACACAATGCACGCTTGCACCCCTAGGGTTACAATCCACTTGTTGCCTTCAAAAATGGGCCATGGTATGCATGTCAAGTACTTTGGCAAAACAAAAATAAAACAAAAGATCATAGTCCCTCGATGACGCTGTCCGAGTTGCCTAAACAAAATGATCAAGTCCCTCAAGAAAATTGCCAAAAATACTTGACACTATTGCTATCATGGTCTATACGATGACCCGCGCCTGTCCCGTTTAAACATCCTAACACAAGGTTTTTCACCAAATACAATGGTGAAACAACACTGTTAAAAGGGTTAAAAATATAAGAAAGATATTTGAGTAAAATAGAATAGACAAACTCTTAGTTACTTGATCAAGCTTGCAAAAAACATCCTTGCTATTTTTCAAAACACACCTCACAACACAATTTCAAAACCCTACTCTCAAACATTGAAAACTTTTCAAAAGACAAAAACACCTTTGTATACATTCAAACAAGAATCATTACAAAGGTTGCCACAACGATGGCCTCTTTTCAAAACATCTTTCAAAATCACACACAAAGCACCATTTCAAACCATTGAAGAGCACCATTTCAAACAATTGAAAAGCAAAGCAAGTGATCTAAGCAAGTAACTAAGAGCCCATGGATAACCATGGATAGAAAGGGTGCTAATACCTTCCCTTTCTATAATCTACTCCCCGAACCCAAGAAAACATCTTAAAGGTCTTTCCTGTGCTTTTTGGCCTTTCCTTAGGATAAAATAAAAAGTCGGTGGCGACTCTTGCTAAACTGAAACATTTGCGAACACAAACGCAAAATCCCAAGTCAGTTCTCCCACCGTATCACAAATACCAATGCCAAAAATTTGTTCTGAGAGAAAGTGTGAGTGTTTATTTATTTTTGTGATATCTACTGGGTGAAACAACCGGCTGAACAATCAACTGATAATGAAATCAATAAAGTCGCCATCGAATGTTTTTTATCCCATAAGAGAGGAAAGTTAAACATCGAGTAAACCTGAGAAAGGTGAAATCACGATCAAACGACTGAGAGATCAAGTAAGGGAGTCTGTTACGCGAGGGGAAGGTATTAGCATCCCACACGTCCATAGTACTCTACAGTATCCACTCTTATTATTCTAATCTTATGGGTGTGTTAGGATCTATATCTAGGCTTAAGGGCTAAAAGAAAAATTAAAAGAGGGAATGTATGCAAAAGAAAAAAGAAAATAATGTAGGGAAAAATAAAGTTGTGCTTGCTCGGGCCCTACCTCAATGCCTACGTATCCCTTTAAAGGAATCAGAGCAGCCGTAGTTTGGCTCAAAATTGTTTGTTGGTTTGTATTTTTTAATGAACAATATTAATTTCGCCTTTTGTCGCAACTTGACCTTTGGAGACTTACGCGTCAGCACATAAGTGAATTAACATGTTCTTTCTGAAAAGTTTGAAAGAAAAGCTCGAAGGCATAAAAAAGTTTATATTGATTGGTATTTTTTACCTTTAAGAAGGATTTGAAAGTTGTTATATGTTTTATGCTTTTTCAAGAAAAGAGATTTAGTTTTAATGCATGGATGCAAAAGAAATAAAAATCATCTAAGGGAGACTAACCCAGATCTATCCCTAATGTTATCATAGAATGATTGATCCTAAAGTTGAGTTTTAAAGGGAAATATCTACCCTAAGTTGACGTGCATGGATAACAATCCTAATGTCTATCTCAACTCATCATATATAGATGAATCAAGAAGTCCTAAAGGAGCATAGCAAGGGTCTATCACCTAAAACTATGTCTATCTCGAATCATCATCTATAGTTGAATCGAGAGCTCCTAAGGGAACATGTCGAGGGTATATCATCTCGAAACATGCACACAAAGATGAAATCAAACAAACAAGCCAATAAGCTCAAGAGAGCACACCTAGAGAGATCATATCTAGGTTAGCATGCCAAAGAAAGTCTAACAAAACTATCTTATGGGGAACATGCAATGAGAGCGAAGCCGTGATATCAATTTCTAAATTGAGTGACTCATCGATCAACAAGAAATAAAGGAAAGTGATAAAATCCTATAGGGAGCATGCACTGAGAGCGAAGTCGTGATCTCAATTTCTAAATTGAGTGACTCATCGATCAACAACCAAGGAAACAAACACAAGCACAACACATATAGCAAATGAAGTACAAAATGCCTGCTACAGGTCTTTAAACAGCGACTTCGAGCACACACTCTTTATTTCCTACTTCTCATGATATCTAGAAAGCAGTAAAGTGAAAAATGAGATAAACAAGAGAAAATACCAAACGGATATAAATCCGTAGCAAAGCGCATCAAAACAAAGAAACCCGACGATCTTCGCGAAAGCTTCACCGATCAAAGAAAAGAGTCAGAAGTCAAATGCACGGAACAAACGTCGAAGCATCACCGATGTGAAAATAAATCACAAGTCGAAGGTGCGCCAAGCATATCCGAATATCACACAATAAACCTATATAAGATTCAAATCTTAATAAGCAAAGGTGAATTGCTAATCTCAAATATAATTGGATAATCAGAATTTAATTTCCCAAAAACTAAAAAAAATCTACAAGTTTTCATATTTGATTTTATTATTCCTTATCATGTAAAAAACTCAAATAAAACAATTATAAAAAATATCTAAACAAAAATGCAAATAATATAAAAAAAGGATGCAATATGTACACAATGCTGCTACATAACAATTCAAATTCTGGTGCTGAGCCCAATCCATGAAGACTTTTTTTTGTTACAAGCAATAAGGCTTCAAAAACCTGTGTCTATAGGTTTTAGGAGTGTGTAAGTAGAAAAGAGGCGCTAGGCCCAAATACTGAGTCCGAAATATTGTGCTTTTTGTTCACGAGCTCTTAGGCCATCCAAATAAGTGATATTGGGCTTCAAACAAAGCAATCAGATGTCAACTCAGCATCAGGCCCATGAATTCCATCCCAACTATCATCACCATCAAATTTTTAGTAACATTTTCTAATAAAAAATAATAATAAAAGAATTGAAAGTTGAAAATAGGAGAATGAGAACGGTGTCATATGAACGTTGATAAGGTTTTCACTTTGTGACCCTTCAATTTGTTTCAAAACAAACTCCATTCCTACAACCTTCACCGCCGCTTCCCTCTCTTGCACCGTTCACGGATGTCCTCTCATCTTCTCTGATCAATTATCCGCCTTCGTGGATAGCACATTGACGTTGCTGGGAATACCTCCGCCAAACCTCCTTCATTCATCCCTCTTCTTCGTCCGATTCGACCTTCCTCAACTCCCAATTCGCTTGCGATTTCGTCTAAACACCTTCACTTGCCTCCAATTTCGTTTCGGTTTCAATTCGTGCTTCTCATCCTCAGTGTTTCATCCACTGCTTCTATTATCGCTCATAATTGTTAAGTTCTCGCTCGTCTTCAGATTCGCAAGGTTTCACTATGGCGTTAGGAAAGGCGAATGGAGATAGTGAAGTAAAGAGAAGATAGAAGCACCTACCTACCGGAGAACTCCAATGGCTCTTCAACGGCTCAAGTATGATATTTTTTCCTTGCTTCGAATAGTATTTTCTCGCTCGTCATTTTTCTACTTCTTCTTTCGGATTTTTGTGTGCCTCTGAGCGGTTATTCATGTCGTATTTGTGAGGGTGATAGAGGGAGATACGGATTCAGTGATTCTCCAATGATTGAAGGGCTGAAGCCACTGAAGATGAAAGTTGAAACATTGAGAGAATCAGAGAGAATGAAGATAGAACATACTGGTTGGAGAATATGCAGAAGCTGATAAAGGATCTTGTTGAAGAATCTTGCAGATTTAAGGTGGATGATGAATGTTGCTACAGAAGATGGTGAGAATTTGATGAAGATTGATGATTGCTGCTGCTTGAAGCAGGGGTTTCAGAGAGATGAAGATTGCAGCGTTGATGTGAAGATGATGAGAAGTTTCTCTGAGATGCGAAATTGAAATACAGAGAGCTTGTTACGTTGTAGTGGTGGCTGTGTTGATGAAGATGACGGAAAGTGAAAGAGTGAGAGAGAGAGAGAGAGAGAGAACGTGAGCTTCGTTGCCACTGCCATGAAAAAAAACGTTCTTGTTACATGAAAGCCAGAGAGAGAGAGCTGGTTACGGTATGAGGTTGTTATCGCGGAAAAGAGATAGAAAGCGAAATTCTTATCAAAAGAAACAGAGAGAGAGAGAGAAAATATAGTTGTTACGCATGGAGAGAGAGAATGAATTGATTATGTATGGCCAAAGAGAGTGAATAAAACTCGGTTGTATTCCTGCTCATGTATGCAACCCCAATTACTGCATGGACATGTCAGATGCTGATGAACATATTATTTGTATTAGATTTTCTGTTTACACCCATTCATACTCACAGTACTTGGAAGTTATGTTATTTTCTCTTTGTTGTATTGTAATATGAAGAGAAATAGCTACCGAGACGAGGCTAGAGGAAAGACACGCAGATACTGAGTTTTGGATTTATTATTCTTAATGGTTAATTTATATCCACATATTTTTCTACCTCTAAGATTTTATATTATGTTAAGTGTGAACAAAATATGAGATGAATAATATATTTGAATAAAAGTATTACTCCCTACATGATATAATACAGTAGCTTTCTTTTCTCAAAAATTCTGTTTAACACGCATGGCCATGCAACCTCCTTTGAGTTCGTATATCTCGAACTATAACACTCCTCGCGAGACAATCTTAGCATCACTGAAAATAGGACACATCATGGAGCATTTTTTATGTTGGTCTCACGTCAAAATAGCACTTCTAGCATGCCTTAAAATGACCCTAATGTCATGAAATCATAACTAAAATAAATACCGGTAAATTCTGTTATTACCGGCGATTATCCGTCAATGCTCTAACCTCCACTTTATGGATCAATAACTTGAAATATAGCATTCTTCAGGATGAGATCTCAACATTAAAGTTGAAGAGTGAATTTCTCTAAACAACTTTCCTGTTAGAAGTTTCTTGAAATAACGCTTGAAACACACTCAAAAAGGATCGCGAAGTCGTGATATCAAAACTAACCGCAGTGGCTGAAAACTCATCGTGCAGAAATCAAATCCATTATCATGATTTAAAAACCTCACAACTTTCCCAATAATGATCCAAATGCCGCAAACTTGATACTGTTGGAAAAAGGGAAAATGATAGAACAAGTTTATAGTTTGCCTCCAATCTGAATACGGCCTTAATCATAGAGAAAAATGTCATGAATATACACCTTGCAACTGCTCGAAAAAATGACAGGCCTGGCAGAGCAGGTTCTACGCGTGACACCATGCATCTTGTCCGCTTCAACCTTCCTACTTTGCGCTTCGATATCTCTCTCCATGATGCATAAAACGAATCGAAGTTTAAACCCAAAACGAAGAGTACGCAACCCACTCCAACTTTCATGTTTGACATTTTTGAAATGAGTATTAAATTCATGGGAAAAACCACTATGAACATGTGCATGCCACCTATTCGACAAAATGCTGGCCTGACTAAGCAAGTTTTGGCAGCATTTTGCCTTTCAAGCCCTCGAAACGTAAACGTCATAACTTTCTCTACAACCACCAAACGGGATAATTCTTGAATCAAAATTGGAGAGGAGATTCTGATCTTTAACTTTTATGTTCGGAGATTTTTCGTTGGAGTTTAAACGGGACCCTAAAAATAGCCATGAAGTTTGTCACATTTTGGAAAATCCTTTGAAAATTATTAAGTGCCCACATTACTTAAAATGCAAGAAACTTCAAATTCTGCCGATTCTTTCGATTTTTCTCAATAGCTTAACAAATTTTCTCATATTTCGACTTTTGTCAATGATCTTGACCAAAAATCTCATTTAGTCAACCTTTGACTTTTGTTGACTTTTATTCATACACACTTAAATCTCTTCTTATTCAATCGACCCCGATTCTTCTGATAAAAATATGGAGATCAGTAGACCATATGCAGATACTTTTAATGCAGATAGAAAACCATTAGACCATCTTAAGCTTTGAAAAATCAGTTAAATCATGCCATTGATCAAGAACACTGATTGCATTACAAAGATATGAGATGTTGACCATAACTCCAAACACTAATTCAACTAGAATATCTTGAAGAACTCTTGTATTCATATACCTCGTGACTTGAGATAATATTTAGGATGAAAAAACTTCAGACACGTGACCTTTGAAGATAGATATTCTTCTCTTGGGAAACATTCACTTATCCAGCCAAACCCTTGATCATATGTCATCGAGTTAACGCGATACAAATGATGAATATGATGGTGAAGCATAAGCCATTTTGCTTACAAGTAAGAGGGGAAATTTTGGGGTACAACAGCTGCCCCTATTTAGTCGCCTTCACCCTGAAGGTGAGATTGGCGCTAGCCTTTCAAACATTCAAGGTGGAAGAAGATTAAATACTTAAAAGAACCCGAAAATTTGCGCTCTGAAATCAGTCAGGTATTATTATATTTTTGGTTTTCTGTATTTTTATTTTTTGCTTTTTCGGATTACAGCAGTTATCTGGGTAAATATCTTGGATGTCGAGTCAAGATTAGACATACACAAGATATAGACCGAACAAAGAAGGCTCTTACGAAGTCGAAGGCGAACTTACCGGGGATACAACTATACATTGACTCTGAATTGAACATCGATCGAAGGATAACTTTACCAACAAAAAGGAGTACCAGGAGAAGGTAAACCTAAGACGGAAAGACACCGGGTAAAGGTGAACATATCGAAGAAAAGAGAACGTCAGGCGAAGACAGACCTTAACCAAAAAGAAGGGACACCGGGTGAAGGTGGACCTAAAATGGCAAGACATCGGGCGAAGGTGAACTTACCGGAAAAAAGAGAACATTGGGCGAAGATAAACCTTAACCGACAAAAAGGGACACCGGGAGAAGGTGGACCTAAGATGGAAAGACACCGGGAGAAGTTGAATTCCGAAGGAAAGAGAACGTCAGGCAAAGACGAAACTTAACCAACAAAAAGAGACATCGGGCGAAGGTTGACCTAAGATGGAAAGACACCGGGCGAAGGTGAATTCCAGACGAAAGAGAATGTCGGGCGAAGATGAACCTTAACCGATAAAAAGGGACACCGAGCGAAGATGGACCTAAGATGGAAAGACACCGGGCGAAGGTGAATTCTGGAGGAAAGAGAACGTCGGGCGAAGACGAACCTTAACCAACAAAAAGGGACACCGGGGGAAGGTGGACCTAAGATGGAAAGACACCGGGAGAAGGTGAATTCCGGAGGAAAGAGAACGTCGAGCAAAGACGAACCTTAACCAACAAAAAGGGACACCGAGCGAAGGTGGACCTAAGATGGAAAGACACTGGGCGAAGGTGAATTCTGGAGGAAAGAGAACGTCGGGCGAAGACGAACCTTAACCAATAAAAAGGGACACCGGGCAAAGGTGGACCTAAGATGGAAAGACACCGGGCGAAGGTGAATTCCGGAGGCAAGAGAACGTCGGGCGAAGGTGAATTTCGGAGGAAAGAGAACGTCGGGCGAAGACAAACCTTAACCAACAAAAAGGGACACCAAGCGAAGGTGAACCTAAGATGGAAAGACACCGGGTGAAGGTGAATTCCGAAGGAAAGATAACGTCGCGTGAAGACGAACCTTAACCAATAAAAAAGGACACCGGGTGAAGGTGAACCTAAGATGGAAAGACACCGGACGAAGGTGAACTTACCGAAGCAAAGAGAACGTCGGGCAAAGACAAACCTTAACCAACAAAAAGGGACACCGGGCGAAGGTGAACCTAAGATCGAAAGACACTAGGGGAAGGTGAATTCCATAGAAAAGGGAATGTCGGGCGAAGACGAACCTTAAAAGGAAGAAAGACAAACGGAAAGGGACTCTAAACAAGGATTGATAACATGCGTTGGGCTTTAAGAGTTTGCAAATATGCAAGAACTACAAAATCCCTCAGGCCAAATGTGGGGTGTAATTCTTCAAGAGTGGAAATTATATGAATTACCACAGACCAAGTATGGATACTCAAACACTTGAGAAGCAAGAAAGGCTATACACCAACTCTTACTCACACTCTAACGACAAAGCAAACACGGGTAAAATAACCAAAGGCTTGCAAGGGCAAGCGTAAACCATAAACTTACTGGGGATTCCATATGTATTGAACTCAAACAGAACGTCGGTCGAAGGCGGACTTGTGATTAGAAAAATAGACCAACTGTAGGAAATCTAAACAAAGATTGCCAACACGCGTTGGGCTTTAAGAGTTTGCAAATATGAAAGAACTACAAAATCCCTCAGGCCAAAGGTGGGGTGTAATTCTTCAAGAGTGGCAATTATCTGAATTACCACACACCAAGTATGGATACTCAAACACTTGAGAAGCAAGAAAGGCTATACACCGACTCTTACTCACAATCCGACGACAGAGCAAACACGGGTAAAATAACCAAAAGCTTGAAAGGGCAAGAGAAAACCATGACTTATTGTGGAAATGGAATATACCAAAGACCCGACTGGTTGTAAATCAAACAGTCTCTGTTGGGGAAACAAAAAGTAATCACCCTAGGCTTGTTGTGGAGATAATTCAAATCTGAGCACATAACAATTTGGTTACCACAGGTGAACATAATTGGCTTATAGTTATGCATGTTTGAATTTTTTTTAGCATAATGCTCCATACAATGGAAACGCTACGTGTTTTGGTAGATGCAATATAATGATGCATGTTTAGAAATGTACCGGGGAAATCACATCAATAACCGGCTGTTGAGAAAACAATGAACTTCTGAATGATTATTCTTGCACATCTGATCTTATGTAGAGAAAAGGAAATCTTGACTTCAATGGGGCATCGAGACTCAGAACCACCAACCTCTAAAGATTGATATCAATGAGGAAGTGACTTCCTGGAGAGGACACTGCAAAAATAAATTGTAGTTCAGTGAAAATCTTAAATTCTGATGAGACTTCCAACTTCCTGGGGAAAGAATTCTTTATCTTCTAGTTAGAAATAGGAGAGCTTCGTTGGGTATGGAAACTTTCTCGCATAGATTTTCTTGACGAAGATAGCTTCTACTGGGGAGTATGGAAATTCTTAAATAAAAAGAAGTCTACTCAGACCACACTGGGGATAACATCGACGGGGGGTAAAAAGTCTTCACTTGGGGAAGAAGAAAATATTTTGTGACAAAAACTCCACTGGGGACATCTCAACAAAAATATTTTATCCTCCGGGATGAAAGAGTTATGACCGAAATTCCCATATAAACCACACTGGGGAGACAAGACACCTGCTCCACCAGGGAAAGAAAACTCGCTCCACTGGGGAATAACAAATCAATTATTCTAGAAGGTCCTCAAAATCTGGCTTCGATTGGGGACAAAGACTACCTCTTACACTGGGGAGCCAAAAGACTTAGATGGTAACATTAATAATATTCATTGCACCGAGTGTAGCCATCTCTGCAAGATTCAAGCCGGCAAGAAGTTATGTACTGGGGAGCAGAAATCATTTCGTTGCGGATGATGGTCGTCCTTATGAGGATAACAAACTAGAATCTCCCGTAAGCAAACATGAGTCTCTTCAATAACTCTGATATTGGCTAGTCGCGTTGGAGAGAGAAGGAGTGAATCCCTCACTGAGGAGGAAAATATATACTTCATAGGGAGAACAAGTGCAGACCTCCCTAGGGAAGCCGTAGAATATCGACTTCAAGGGGAGTATATCAAGAATCTCCAGTTAGTGAGTAAAATTATTCTTCCTAGAAACCTGGAGAGAAACAAATTGCACTGAGAAGGAGGGATATTCGGGCGAGAGTATGCCTTCACAAGGGAAAATACTGCAAAAATAAATTGCAGTTCAGGGAAAATTTTGAACTCTGATCCAACTCCCAACTTCTTAGGGAAAAATCCAACATCTCTTTCCAAGGAAAAAGAGAATCTTGCTGGGAACTGGGACCTTCTGATGTAAATCCTCAATAAAAGTGACTTCGATTGGGGGATCACAGAAATTCTTGAATAAAAGAATTCTACCCAGGCCACACGTGGAATACCACCGCCGAGGGTAACAATCTTCACTTGAAGAAGAAAAAGGCACCTTTGAACCATAAGATTGAGGTTCATAACTCCACCGAGAAAATATTTCAGCACAACTCCATCACTGGGGATAAAAGAATTCTAAATGGCATTCTTCCATGCACATTGTCCTAGAAAAACCGGAGGCTTACTCTACTGGGCATAATAAGCATACCAATCAAAACATCTCTTCAAGAATACCTGATAGGGGGTGTGATACGGTGGCAGAACCGACTGTTTAATACTGGTTTGCGTTTTGCGTTTTTTGTTTGCAAAATGTCGCGGTAAGCAAGAGTCGCCGCCGAATTTTATTTCATCCAATCATGGAAAAGGGAAAAGAACAGAAAAACCTTTTTTCGAGATATTCTGAGTACGGGGGGTAGATTATAGAAAGGGAAGGTGTTAGCACCCTTTCTATCCGTAGTTATCTACGAGCTCTTAGGTACTTGCTCATTTTTCAAATTGCTTGTGTGTGATTGAATACAATACCCTCGATATCCTCTGAACTTCCATGGCACTCAGACGATCCTCCAACTGTTTGTATCTATCCTCAGCAGGAGGATATTGCTCATCGTTATAATCAGTATCATTATCAGAGACTGCAGGACTAGGTTCCATCTCCCCTTCTTGGTTCTCCCCTTCCTTGGATGAAGAAGCCAGATCAGTTTGTCGCTTCAACCACTCTCCAAACCTTCTGCCCATATTCAGAATACCGACAACCTTCTTCTTTTTCTTCTTCTCTTTCAGAATGAGGGCTTTCAGATCCTCTTGCCCTTTTGCCAGATTGATGAACATTTGTTGGAACTGGGCGTTCTGTGCTTGAAGGTCCTTGATGCTTTGTTCAAAAGACATTTTTGCTGAAATAAACAGCGAAGAAGATGAGAAACCTGTAATGATACCAATAATGATGTGCTATGGATGTGATGCGAATGCAATGATTTCAAATACTTCAAGAAATTTAAATTTGCAAACCACAATAAACAAAAACTTTATTAGCTGAATTTGAAGTTCAAATGCCTTTTAGGCATTACAATTTAAAAAAATAAATCTGAAATTATAAAAGACATTAAAATTCATATGGATGCTTCCTCTTTGTGTTGGGATAGTCATCGAGTCCTCTTTCTTCATGCAACTGCTTTGTAAGCTCTAAGACCTTCCTCTCCTGAGCATGGAATTGATCCTTGTAAGTATCCCGCTCCTTCATCAACTGAATCTAAGACCTTTGTAATTCTCCAAGATCAGTGGGCATATAGGGATAGAGAACTGTGTAAGGAATACCCTCCTCCGTAGTGGGTTCCACAACCACTGGAAAAACAGCCACGTAGGGCATCATAAGATGCTGGGCACGAACTCGAACCCATTGTAGGTAAGGTTCCATAGGAATGGAAGTCTTTGGTCCCAAAGCCTTGGCTCCAGATCTGTTTACCATGCCCCAGGCTCGTATGAATCTCCGGCAATACTCCTTGACATCATCCTTATAGTTGAATACAATACCCTCAATAAGTAACTCGTGGGGACTATCCCTTCGAGCATAACCAAATTGTCACAGGGCTAAACAAGGGTTGTAGGTTATACCCCCTCTGATGCCAAGTAGCGGGATATTAGGGTACTCTCCGCAGCGATGAATAATAGTAGTATTTTCCATATCTCGAGAACACCAAAGAATATATGTATGAGCGAGCGACATTATCCATTGCGACCAATACAAACCTTATTCATTCTTTATTACCGACTTAGGGAGGTTAGAAATAAACTACCTCGACAGCAGTGGCATACAGCATATAAGAATCCCTCTTCCCTTCATGTTACGAGTATGGAGAGCGTGAAAAATATCTCCGAGCAAAGTAAGCACCGGGTTGTGAGAGAGAAAGATATTGATAGCATTCACATCTACGAATGAGCCCGGATTAGGGAATAGGACTAACCCATAGATTAGAAGAGCCAAGACCTCCTCGAAAGCCTGAAAATCCGCATCATCCCAAAACAATTGGGCTTTGTTTATTAGAAACTTAGCTAGAAAACCCTTGACTCCACTTCTTGTTTCCCAATTGGCTACCACATCGGCCCATTTCAGGTGTAAAGTTGAGGCAATGACTCCTGGCTTAGGAGATTCTTCTAAACCTGTGAAGGGTAACTGCTCAAGAATGGGTATATCCAACAGCTGAGAGAATTCTTCCAAGGTAGGTACCAACTGATAGTCTGGAAAGGTGAAGCAGTGGTGCTTGGGATCAAAGAACTGAAAAGTACACTCATCATCTTTTCATCAAAGTTTGCAGTAACCAGGTCGAGAAGTCGACCATGTCTCTTGGTGAACGCAAAAGTTTCAGAAACCCTTGATACCAACTCTTTGAGTTGGGAAGGGATCTTCACAAAGCTGATTCGGATAGTGTTTCTACGTATAGAAGCCATGATCTGCAAAACAGGGCAAAGATAAATTCTCCCGGTCTTTGAAATGGTTAGTGAAATAAGAATGGATGCTATGTTATGATGCATGATGTCATGGTAAAGCATAGGTATAGCAAACGCAGGTATAGCAATCACAGTCAAATCACACAAAGTCCTTAGGTTTAAGGCTTGCATGAGGTCAAATGTAATACCCTCTTGAAGTTGGTTGGTTTCAAACCTGTCTTAGAAATAGTAACCGAGTTCTAGAGGATCTCAATATCACTGACCATCCTTTATCGGTATTGTCTCAGCTCACACAATCTGTTCTTGCAGCCGAAATATCCCGAAAGTCTGATCTCAATGAGTGTAGTATCGAGTATCAACCAGTTCTCAGCTCTACACTGAGGCCGGCTATCTCACTACTTTCTAATGGCCAAGTTGGGCAATTAAAGGTTCTAAGGTCAGTTGATACTTCATGACACCACGCGGCGGCCCTGTACTCTCCCTGATTGACTCAAGGGTTACCGGTACTGTTGTACCCCAAAATTTGCCCTCCCATATTCTTCAAGGTTTATCAAGAGTCATCTCCAAATGGTTCAAGATTTGCTCAAGGATTAGACAGTCAAACACCTCCTAAGCCAGCTGAAATTAGGGTTCTGGTTCTTTCAAAGAATTTGAGGTTTTCAATGGCTCAATCAAGTCCCATAGGCCTACATACATCCTCAAGCATCTACATGTCAAGTTTCAAGACTCACAATGCCAAATTCCACAGTCAAAAGCCCTATTTGATCCACAGTCAACTGCAGGGGCAAAATGGTCATTTTGCAGTCAAAAGTCAAATTTTTTGGTCAACATCTTATTTTGAGCTCACAATCATCATTTGATCAAGTCTTGATCATGATTTCACAAGCATGGCTCAAAAATCATCAAGATGCAAAAAGTTACTATTTTTGGACAGTAGAAAAGTCAACTGTATCTTGACCAAGGCATAACTTTTTCATGGTTCATTAGAAAAATCCCATCCAATTCTCATTTTGAAGGGGATGACATTTCCTACAAACCATCTTCACATTCCAAGTCCAAGAAATTCTCTCATAAAAAGTTATCAATTTCTACATTATAGGTCAAATTCAAAAGTCAACAAAAATGCACTTTAAGTCAAAGACCATAACTTGAGATTGGTAAATCCAAATGACACGGGACCAAAGGCATTGGTTAGAGGACTTCAAGACCTTTCCAAAATGTCCAAGAACATGTTCATAGGATCAAAATTGAGCAAGATGTTCATTGGAGAAGTTGGGAAATTTTTGTGAATTTGCAAAAGTCAACTTTGCTCAAAACACTTTGTTTTTGCTAATGGGCCTCAAATTCCTTCTTGAAACTTTGTCCATGACTTATGCACGACCCATCAAGCCTATTTGAATTTATTTTCTTATTTTTATTAATTAATTGGATTTTTAATTGATTTTAATTCATTTAATTAATTTAAATTGTAGGAAATTCAAAGATATGGTTTTTCAATCTTTTTTTGAAGCAAGAATGACCTAATCAAGCTGGAAATTTCGTGTATCAATCAAGGGGACAAGAATCTCCAAGTTTGGCAAGCTTTTCCAATCAAAAAGATTCAAAAATACATGATTGCAAATCAAATATTCAAGTCATAATTCCATGGATTTCTTGGCCAAGATTTAACCTAATTCTCTTCCTCTATAAATATACAAGTCAACCCTAATGCATTGGACGAGAATTTGCTGCAGAAGAGGCCATAACAACATTGAAAAAAAATCAAAGAAAAGTGAAAACTGATTTCCATATTCTAGCACGATTCAAAGCTTTTTCTTGTTTCTAATACATTGCAGGAACTCTCATGGACATATTGCAATCAAAATCACACGCCAAAGCTCAAGAATTCATCATTCACAGACCCACAGTTTGCTTGTCTTTTTCAGAATCGAAACTCATATTTTATGCATAATTAACATGTTCTAATCATTGTTTTGCATTGCTCGAACCTATACAAAGCTAACAGTATTGGTTAATTGGATTATAGGGTACAGAATCGTGAGCTGCCATTAACGAATTTTAGGGTTCTTGAGTTCTTGAATTAGGGCTTTACTATCCAGGCAAAATTGGGACCTCTAAGACCTATGGTTGAAATCGTTGCAACCAGACGAATTGAAAGCCATATTCGCGAAATATTTATATTGCTCACAGGCCTAGTCGCTATTTTTCGTCCTTGCAGGTTGTGGGGGTTAAAAACCCCCGCTATCTGTTTGTATTTTTTACAGGCAAACGAGGAAGACGATTGCGTGTTGATATGTGGTTGGCTGGTTTGAAAAAAGGCGTGTGTTTTGCTTTTGTGCAGCGTCTGAATTAATGACCTAATATAATAATTGCTTCATATATTATTAATGATTAAAATGTGCAGCTCAGATGGCCAAGGCGTTGGTGTATGATCATTGGGACCTGGGTTCGAATCCCAGGTCCTCCAAAATAATTGTTTCTTATTTTTCTTAACAAGATCCTATGCAGGCTTCCCAAGGATGAACATCATGTCCCTCACGCCTCAGTATGCCAAGTGGCCACAAGCACAGATCTGATGGCCATAGGATGAAGGACCATGGTATTCCCAGTCAATGCAGGTGTAGACGAGCTAGAAAGTCAACAAGGCTTGTGAAACAAATAGGCCACAAAGTTCCAGGATTTACCTCCTAATTGGGCCAGTACACCCCCCCTGGTTTCATTATTTTCTTATTTTCTTTCTCTTTTATATTTTCTTTTAATTAGTTTACTAACTATAATTATTATTATTATTTAATTAACATAATTAATATTTTTCATAATAAATTCAGACAACTAAAAATGTAAATATTTTTATCATTATTATTATTTATTAATTCCACTTTATTTTTTGTAAATAAATTCTAACAAATTAATTTAGTTTAATTAGGTTTAATTTTGACTTTTTCATAATAAATAAAATAAATTTAGAATTAGGGTTTTTACTAACTTTTGACTTTATTTTATTTTATTTTATTTTCAAAAAAACATAAAAAACTTAAAAAACATTTCTTTTATTTAATTAATTAGAATTAGATTTAATTTAATGCAAAAAGGACCAAAAACTCATTCTTTTCTCAAAAAGGGTCAAAACCCTAAGAACTTTTCCCGATTCAATTTATTTTCGCGCATATTAATTTTTGATCATTATTATGTAATTGCTCCGAGGATGTAATAGATAATTAGGGCCTTTTTATCGCTTTCTTTAATTTCTCGCATTTACTTTTCAAGGGTTATGTTTTTGGCGATGCAAATACCCGACGCCTTGTAATAGCGTAGATTTACTTTCCGCAATTTATTTTCCGCACAATTATTAACTGTTAATTATGCATGACAAGACTTGCCTGAAAATAAAATCAACCCGTAGCTCACCATAATACATGTGCAAAGATAATATAAACTGAAACCTGACACACGTGCACATGCCACTCTTAGGGTACGCCTCACTTGGTTGCCTCGACGTGTTCATTGAGTATAGGGTGTTTTAGAGTTTGCCCTCCTGTCTAAAGATCCAAGTTGCCTCGAAACGGTTGCCTCGGATAAAAAGGATCTAGGACATTAGGGTTACTGCTAAGGCGTCCTACCATTGCTTTGGTGACCACATATGTCCCTATAATCGAATTGACCCGAATAACTCCAACGACGGTGCTACCTACTTCTCAATAGTGGGACGGTACTGTCTAAAGGACATTTACACAGCTTAATTTCTTTTGAGTAGGTAGATTTCTCCTGGGTACTTGCTCTTTCAAAAAACAAAAACAACTTTTCGCACCTACACTTTCAAAAAGTTTTCAAACAACACTTCCTACACTCTTAAGGACTGATACAAGAGTTACCTAGAAGTTTTCAAACTAAACTTTTTTAAAACCCATAAACACAAGAAAAGCAAACATTTTTGAAAACATAGTGAGCAAGTACCTAAGAGCCCGTGGATAACCACAGATAGAAAGGGTGCTAACACCTTCCCTTTCTATAATCTACCTCCCGAACCCGAGAAACATCTCGAAAAGGAATTTTGCTGTGCTTTTGTCCTTTCCTTGTTGGATTAAATAAAAGACGGTGGCGACTCTTGCGTACCGCGACATTTTGCAAAACGCAAACGCGAACCAGCATTCCAAAACAGTCAGTTCTATTTCCACCGATCACAGAACTGGCGACTCTGCTGGGGAATATTAATATAAGTGGGGTGTACCTTAGGATTAGATCATTCTATGTTTTCAATTGTATGCCTTGTTTGCTTTAATATTTGTGGGCTTGCATCGGAGTTTCATAGATCCTAACCTGGATCTGGGGAATACCCTTTAGGTAGCTATAAACTGTGAGGGACCTGTCCGGCGTAGACCGACACGGGTGAAGCAGTGGCTACGTTGGTGTGACACCTTGGTCTGTACCGATATCCCTTGTGTTGGAACGAGGAGAATATGAGTCTTCTGAGGAGTCATTAAGCACCAACCGACCTTAGAACCCTAAATTAACCCAACTTGGCCATAGAACAGTAGCAGTATGCTACACTCATTGAGGCTAAACTCCCGCGATGGTTCTGGCTGCAAGAAAAGGTTACGAAGCTGGAGTTATGACCGGTTGAGGGTAATCAGTGATATTGAGATCCTCTAGAACCCGATTACTATTTTCTAGGACAAGTTATAACCAACTGAAACTGAAAGAGGGTAGTACCTAAACTTCATGCCGGCTTGAAATCTAAGGGCTCTTTTGTGTGACTTGTATGCTTTCAAACTTGAACTACTTGCATATTCTTGTTATTTAACAACATAGGTTCCGTGCAGGTTTTGTTTACAGTCCTTAATCTAGACTTATAACAGGGCTTACTTGCATCACTTCACGCATAGCATACACATCATAACATCATACCATAGCATTTCCTTAACCATTTCAAGGATCTCAAGGGCTTGTGATACAGGTCATGATGAACCAACTGTCTAGCAAGGGGCAAAGGGGATTTATTTTCCTCTAGCCAAGGTTGTTCGGAGATCAAAACATGATAACATGAGTCAGGAGCTATGACCCACTCGATATGGTGAGCTTTGACTCTTAAAGAAGGACTCTCAACAACATGAAGTTCCTTCAATCAAGCTACCAAATTCAAATTCTAACAATTTTCTTGTTTACCCCGCGAGATCCTTGAAAACATTGCATGCATATCATACATATCATTGCATTACAGGTACCCTTTTTACAGGTCACTTATCTTCTTCTCTGTTTATTTCAGCAGTCATCATGTCTACCGAACCTTACACCGAACAAGCTATCAAGGCCCTCCAGGCCCAGAATGCCCAGTTCCAAGAGTTGGTTATGAGCCTAGCCCAGGGTCAACAGGACTTGAAGACTCTGATTCTGAAAGAGAGGAAGAAGAAGAAGAAGATGACCGTCTTGTTCAACACTGGACGCAGATTTGGGAATGCACTGCAGAATGAGGTTGAGCTGACTACCCCATCTGTAAGGAAAGACATCCCACAAGAGAGAGGGGTTCCTAGTCCCGTGGTCTCCGACAATGAGACGGATTATAACGATGACCAGTACCCTCCTGCTGAGGACAGGTACAAACAGCTAGAGGACCGTCTAAGTGCTATGGAGATTCAACATGTGCCTGGGTTGGATTTTGGAGACCTAGGCTTATCTTCTGGGGTGGTGATCCCACATAAGTTCAAGGCACCTGTTTTTGCAAAGTACAACGGAGCTTCCTGTCCTAAGCTGCACCTCCGATCGTATGTAAGGAAGATCCAACCCTATACAACTAACAAGAATTTGTGGATCCATTTCTTCCAGGATAGTCTTTCAGGGACTCAACTCGAATGGTTCTATCAGCTGGATGGAGCCAGTATCTGCAACTGGGAAGACTTGGCTACTGCGTTCTATAAGCAGTATCAGTATAATTCCGACCTCGCTCCTACGCGTACCCAACTCCAGGGTATGTCACTAGGGACGGGTGAAGGATTTAAGGAGTATGCTCAAAAGTGGAGAGACCTGGCTGGCAGGGTGCAACCACCTTTGACTGACTGTGAACTCGTGGATATGTTCTTGGGGACCCTGTCTGGTCCGTTCTTCAACCATCTGATTGGAAATTCTTCTGCTGGGTTTACAGACCTTATCTTGACTGGTGAAAGAATTGAAGCTGGCATCAAAAGCGAGAAGATTCAAGAAGCTACACCTTCTGATACTCATAAAAAGCCTTACCATGGAAAAAAAGAGTCCAATGCTGTGCATGGTAAAAAGAGTCGTCATGATCAACATGTAGGGGCAACCCAGATCTCTAATCCTATGCCTGCTCAACAAGGACAGGGGCAGCAACGTAAGGAGGTCGCACCTAAAAGACAGTTCACTAAGATCAACATGTCACTGGCTCAAGCGTTACAGCAAATGTTGAAGGCAGGGCTGATTACATTAAGGGCTCCTCTTCGGAATCCAAACACTTCCGCTCCTAACTATCATCCAAATGAAAGGTGCGCATACCACTCTGATAGCCCGGGGCATACTACGGACAACTGTTGGGCTCTGAAGAACAAGGTCCAAGACATGATTGATGCCAAAGAAATCCAGTTCGAAGCACCAGAGACTCCAAACATAATCACTGCTCCTTTGCCAAATCATTGAAGGCTTTTGTTTTATTTGAATTTCCGAGTTGTATTTTTCCTTGCTTATTCAAACAACTATTGTCATAACAAACTCTTTTATTTCATTAATGCATCGCATATGTCTGTTCTGAATCAATATATTCGTATTCACTATATTCAAAATACTTTCATTTTTTGTGATGTTCAACGCTCGATTAATAATTCTAAGCCTCTTGAGGGAGGATGACGAAAACGATACCACGATCTTTACAGTATGCTTTTGAACAGACCCCGCTGATGAAGTACATGCATTGTTTCAAATCCTAAACAGTGGAGTTATAAGGAAGATAATCCCTCGTCAACCCCTTTGAGCCAAAGAAGTTGGAGTTTTTCTTTTCGCAAAAATTAAAACCCTTAATTAAAACCCGGGGCAGGGTAGTTTTCTCAGTTGATCCAGGTGCACAATGAATGGCATCAAAGGAGTCTTTCCGAAACAAAAGACAGTGATGGTTCCCTATAATCGTCAAGACAGGCAATCGTTATCTTTCAAAAACAAAAGCCCAATAAGTCAAAACCTATGAAGGAGACTTACAAAACTGGGGCATCCCGCTGACTGTAATCACAAAAGAAATAGCTCAGGCAAAAGACAGGGATAATAAATCAAAAAGGAAGAGGTACTACAAACCCTCAACAAAAAGAAATGACTGCCTGGTCAAAATAAATTATCAATATCCGAACCATCACCAGAATATCAGAGCAAAGACTCAAACACGATCTAATGCACGACTAACTGAGTTTAGGATTGAAGAACATCACGAAGAGCGGGTGGGTACAAATAAAATTTGAGCCTTTATCCTTTGTTTCTTAAACCGTGAACCAAGCCACGTTATAACCCTTAAAAAGTCCTAGCTGAAGCATGGGTTAGTTCGAAAGCATACTGTTACAAAAGGTATCCTGACTCCTTAAGGCTTGATGTAAAATACTGAGTTGACATCACATTTTTACAAAAATTCACTTGTTTTATTGAAAACTGCATTTTCAAAAATTTCAAGACAGACATAAGCTTTGCATTCTTAAAATAACATTGTTTGCATATGACTATTTGTTCAAACAGCAGAGAAATTTGCACGAAGAATATCTAGTGAACAAAAGTACTTCCAATCAAGGGGCAGACATGACCATTGTCCATCATCTGGGGTAGTTAAGTCAAGATTCAAGGAATCTCTCAAGGATGCCAAATAGTCAGGGGCAAATCTCCATCTGAGTCACTTGGGGCATTGGGCATGAATCCCAACGACAAATCTGGTACGATCAAACATCTTCTGGTAATATGATAACACAACACTACTGACAGTGACAACTCCCGACACTCTGAGAGCATGAACATAGTCGAAAAAATACTACGCATAATCAAAGACCCGCTAGGTCGACTGGCCTAGGCAAAAATAAGGGCTTCTCGGCGAACCAAAAGGGTTCGAGCAAAATGAGGGATGAAAATGAAAAATCTGTACACCCGACAAGTCGAAAACCTGAAGAGGCGGCTTGGGCAAAAATGGGTATCCCGATGGACTGAAAACCCGAAAGGGCGGTCCAGGCAAAAATTAGGGATTAAAGTGTACGACTATGTCCCGTCATCTCGTCACTTGCCTACCAGAAGAAGATTTGTCAATCGGCGGTTATCAAGCACCCCATAGGCCTTCTTCTCCCGCAGAAACTGGGGCAATAAGAATTGTCCGAACTGTACAAGCTGCTCTGTCCACCAGATACAAAGTAGATTCAGTTGAAGAATATGACCAAGATACTTTCACTCCCCCAAGAGTAAGACATCAAGTCAGCAATACCCTCTCCCGAAGCAGAGTTGGTCTACCATCAGTCCTAAAGAAGTTGGGTATACCCAGAAGATCTTAATATTCCCTAGCAGAGTATACAGATATTCCTCAGCAAGCGTCCCCGACAGTCTTAATATTCCTCAATGAAATATAAAGATTGTTCCCCGGCGGAATACACGATACACCCCAGCGGAGCCATTTCCCCAGTACAGTCCAAAAGTTTCCCCAGGAGAGTTGAACCATATCCCCAGTAGATCCTGGAAGCTTGTCCCCTGCAGAGTGCAAAGGTGTCTCCCCAGCCTTATTCCAAGGTTATTCCCCACCAGAGCCTATAAATGGGTTATCCTCAGCGAATTACAACGGTAAGATCGCCCTCAGCGAAGTTCTTCCTAATCCCCAGCGGAGTCTATCATCAAATTCCCCAACAAAGCATATCAACGGAATCCCCAGCGGAGTTATCATTAAAACCTCAGCGAAGTATCTCTTCCCACAGAGTAATTCCCCGCAGAGTAATCTCTCCATCAGGTTTATTCCCCAACGGAGTCATCTTCTCCTACCGGTTTATTCTTGCAATCATCATCCCCCAACGGAAGCAAAGGACTCTACTCTTCAATATCAGCCCAGGATTCAACAAACTTCCCGACATTCGTCAAGGATTTATTTTCCCCGACGAAGATACATTCTTATTGTCATACATCATGATACATGCATATACGCATCATATCATACAATCTCATTTATGTTGAGAACATCATTGCTTGATCCATATCATGCATTGCATATGACTGACCTTTACCTTTCAGGAAAGATGCAGTTAAATTCCAAATCCAGTCAAAGAAGACAAATCCAGTCAAAAGAGACAAATCCAGTCAAAAGAGACAAGCCCAGTCAAAAGAGACAATCCAGTCAATAGAGACAAATCCAGTCAAAAGAGACAAGTCCAGTCAAAGAAGACAAATCCAGTTAAATTAACTCCTGAAGATTTTTCTGACGCTAATCCAGTCAAAGAAGACAAATCCAGTTAAATCGATTCCTAGAGATTTTTCTGACACAAAACCTGTCAATAAAGACAATCTGTCAATGAAGACAACCCGTCGTTGAAGACAACCTGTCAATGAAGACAGCCCGTCAATAAAGACAACCCGTCGATAAAGACAACCCGTCAATAAAGACAACCTGTCAATGAAGACAACCCGTCGTTGAAGACAACTCGTCAATGAAGACAACTCGTCAATGAAGACAACCTGTCAATGAAGACAACTCGTCAATAAAGACAACCCGTCAATAAAGACAACCTGTCATTGAAGACAACCCGTCATTGAAGACAACCTGTCATTGAAGACAACCCGTCGTTGAAGACAACTTGTCAATAAAGACAACCTGTCAATAAAGACAACTCGTCAATAAAGACAATCTGTCAGTGAAGACAACTCGTCAATAAATACAATTTTTCAATGAAGACAAATGGTCAATGAAGACAATCTGTCAATGAAGACAACTCGTCAATGAAGACAAACGGTCCATGAAGACAATCTGTCAATGAAGGCAACCCGTCAACGAAGACAAAACTACCTATCAACAATCTCCAGGTGGCATCTATAAGCCCATCCTCCTATCCATCATCTCTCCAAATGGCATCTGAAAGCCCATTCCCGACATCACATTGCTGATACTCCACTATGCGAGTGCAAATTTCTGGGCACTCTAATGTTCAATCACCTTCCACCTTCGGATCACGAAAGACACGCAAGCCAATCTACATCCTCAGGTTTAAGAAGATTGAACAGGGGCAACTGTTGTACCCCAAAAGTTTCCCTCCCATATTCTTCAAGGTTTATCAAGAGTCATCTCCAAATGGTTCAAGATTTGCTCAAGGATTAGACAGTCAAACACCTCCTAAGCCAGCTGAAATTAGGGTTCTGGTTCTTTCAAAGAATTTGAGGTTTTCAATGGCTCAATCAAGTCCCATAGGCCTACATACATCCTCAAGCATCTACATGTCAAGTTTCAAGACTCACAGTGCCAAATTCCACAGTCAAAAGCCCTATTTGATCCACAGTCAACTGCAGGGGCAAAATGGTCATTTTGCAGTCAAAAGTCAAATTTTTTGGTCAACATCTTATTTTGAGCTCACAATCATCATTTGATCAAGTCTTGATCATGATTTCACAAGCATGACTCAAAAATCATCAAGATGCAAAAAGTTACTATTTTTGGACAGTAGAAAAGTCAACTGTATCTTGACCAAGGCATAACTTTTTCATGGTTCATCAGAAAAATCCCATCCAATTCTCATTTTGAAGGGGATGACATTTTCTACAAACCATCTTCACATTCCAAGTCCAAGAAATGCTCTCATAAAAAGTTATCAATTTCTACATTATAGGTCAAATTCAAAAGTCAACAAAAATGCACTTTAAGTCAAAGACCATAACTTGAGATTGGTAAATCCAAATGACATGGGACCAAAGGAATTGGTTAGAGGACTTCAAGACCTTTCCAAAATGTCCAAGAACATGTTCATAGGATCAAAATTGAGCAAGATGTGCATTGGAGAAGTTGGGAAATTTTTGTGAATTTGCAAAAGTCAACTTTGCTCAAAACACTTTGTTTTTGCTAATGGGCCTCAAATTCCTTCTTGAAACTTTGTCCATGACTTATGCACGACCCATCAAGCCTATTTGAATTTATTTTCTTATATTTATTAATTAATTGGATTTTTAATTGATTTTAATTCATTTAATTAATTTAAATTGTAGGAAATTCAAAGATATGGTTTTTCAATCTTTTTTTGAAGCAAGAATGACCTAATCAAGCTGGCAAATTCGTGTATCAATCAAGGGGACAAGAATCTCCAAGTTTGGCAAGCTTTTCCAATAAAAAAGATTCAAAAATACATGATTGCAAGTCAAATATTCAAGTCATAATTCCATGGATTTCTTGGCCAAGATTTAACCTAATTCTCTTCCTCTATAAATATACAAGTCAACCCTAATGCATTGGACGAGAATTTGCTGCAGAAGAGGCCATAACAACATTGAAAAAAAATCAAAGAAAAGTGAAAACTGATTTCCATATTCCAGCACGATTCAAAGCTTTTTCTTGTTTCTAATACATTGCAGGAACTCTCAGAGACATATTGCAATCAAAATCACACGCCAAAGCTCAAGAATTCATCATTCACAGACCCACGGTTTGCTTGTCTTTTTCAGAATCGAAACTCATATTTTATGCATAATTAACATGTTCTAATCATTGTTTTGCATTGCTTGAACCTATACAAAGCTAACAGTATTGGTTAATTAGATTATAGGGTACATAATCTTGAGCTGCCATTAACGAATTTTAGGGTTCTTGAGTTCTTGAATTAGGGCTTTACTATCCAGGCAAAATTGGGACCTCTAAGACCTATGGTTGAAATCGTTGCAACCAGAGGAATTGAAAGCCATATTCGCGAAATATTTATATTGCTCACAGGCCTAGTCGCTATTTTTCGTCCTTGCAGGTTGTGGGGGTTAAAAACCCCCGCTATCTGTTTGTATTTTTTACAGGCAAACGAGGAAGACGATTGCGTGTTGATATGTGGTTGGCTGGTTTGAAAAAAGGCGCGTGTTTTGCTTTTGTGCAGCGTCTGAATTAATGACCTAATATAATAATTGCTTCATATATTATTAATGATTAAAACGTGCAGCTCAGATGGCCAAGGCGTTGGTGTATGATCATTGGGACCTGGGTTTGAATCCCAGGTCCTCCAAAATAATTGTTTCTTATTTTTCTTAACAAGATCCTATGCAGGCTTCCCAAGGATGAACATCATGTCCCTCACGCCTCAGTATGCCAAGTGGCCACAAGCACATATCTGATGGCCATAGGATGAAGGACCATGGTATTCCCAGTCAATGCAGGTGTAGACGAGCTAGAAAGTCAACAAGGCTTGTGAAACAAATGGGCCACAAAGTTCCAGGATTTACCTCCTAATTGGGCCAGTACACCCCCCTGGTTTCATTATTTTCTTATTTTCTTTCTCTTTTATATTTTCTTTTAATTAGTTTACTAACTATAATTATTATTATTATTATTTAATTAACATAATTAATATTTTTCATAATAAATTCAGACAACTAAAAATGTAAATATTTTTATCATTATTATTATTTATTAATTCCACTTTATTTTTTGTAAATAAATTCTAACAAGTTAATTTAGTTTAATTAGGTTTAATTTTGACTTTTTCATAATAAATAAAATAAATTTAGAATTAGGGTTTTTACTAACTTTTGACTTTATTTTATTTTATTTTATTTTCAAAAAAACATAAAAAACTTAAAAAACATTTCTTTTATTTAATTAATTAGAATTAGATTTAATTTAATGCAAAAAGGACCAAAAACTCATTCTTTTCTCAAAAAGGGTCAAAACCCTAAGAACTTTTCCCGATTCAATTTATTTTCGTGCATATTAATTTTTGATCATTATTATGTAATTGCTCCGAGGATGTAATAGATAATTAGGGCCTTTTTATCGCTTTCTTTAATTTCTCGCATTTACTTTTCAAGGGTTATGTTTTTGGCGATGTAAATACCCGACGCCTTGTAATAGCGTAGATTTACTTTCCGCAATTTATTTTCCGCACAATTATTAACTGTTAATTATGCATGACAAGACTTGCCTGAAAAAAAATCAACCCGTAGCTCACCATAATACATGTGCAAAGATAATATAAACTGAAACCTGACACACGTGCACATGCCACTCTTAGGGTACGCCTCACTTGGTTGCCTCGACGTGTTCATTGAGTAAAAGGTGTTTTAGAGTTCGCCCTCCTGTCTAAAGATCCAAGTTGCCTCGAAACGGTTGCCTCGGATAAAAAGGATCTAGGACATTAGGGTTACCGCTAAGGCGTCCTACCATTGCTTTGGTGACCACATATGTCCCTATAATCGAATTGACCCAAATAACTCCAACGACGGTGCTACCTACTTCTCAATAGTGGGATGGTACTGTCTAAAGGACATTTACACAGCTTAATTTCTTTTGAGTAGGTAGATTTCTCCTGGGTACTTGCTCTTTAAAAAAAAAAACAACTTTTCGCACCTACACTTTCAAAAAGTTTTCAAACAACACTTCCTACACTCTTGAGGACTGATACAAGAGTTACCTAGAAGTTTTCAAACTAAACTTTTTTAAAACCCACAAACACAAGAAAAGCAAACATTTTTGAAAACATAGTGAGCAAGTACCTAAGAGCCCGTGGATAACCACGGATAGAAATGGTGCTAACACCTTCCCTTTCTATAATCTACCTCCCGAACCCGAGAAACATCTCGAAAAGGAATTTTGCTGTGCTTTTGTCCTTTCCTTGTTAGATTAAATAAAAGATGGTGGCGACTCTTGCTTACCGCGACATTTTGCAAAACACAAACGCGAACCAGCATTTCAAAACAGTCAGTTCTATTTCCACCGATCACAGGTACCAACCAAAGTGCCACATCAACGTAGCTACTACTTCAACCGTGTCGGTATACCCCAACATAGTTCCCTCACAGTTTATCGCTACTTACCTAAAAGGTGTTTCCCCGATCCGGGTGTAGGATCAAATAAACCAAACAGTTCCCATAAATATAAAGCAAGCAAGACAATCAAGAGAAAGCAATTAAACATTACCTAGATCCTAAGGTATACCCCACTTTCATATATTCCCCAACAGAGTCGCCAGTTCTGTGATACAGTGGCAGAACCGACTGTTTAATACTGGTTTGCATTTTGCGTTTTTTGTTTGCAAAATATCGTGGTAAGCAAGAGTCACCACCGACTTTTATTTCATCCAATCATGGAAAAGGGAAAAGAACAGAAAAAACCTTTTTTCGAGATATTCTGAGTACGGGGGGTAGATTATAGAAAGGGAAGGTGTTAGCACCCTTTCTATCCGTAGTTATCTACGGGCTCTTAGGTACTTGATCATTTTTCAAATTGCTTGTGTGTGATTGTTTTGAAAATGTTTTACTACGTGATAACCCTTGTATCAGTCCTCAAGGATGTGACGAAGTTTGTTTTGAAAATTGTTTTTGAAAGGTGTTTGTGTGAAAAAAAAGTTTTGTTTTGAGCAAGTACCTACTAGCATCTACCTACTCGAAAAAAGATTGTTTCAGTTATATTTCCTTTAGACAGCGCTAGCCCACTATTAAGGAGTAGGTAGCACCGTCGTTGGAGTTTGTAAGGGACATTCGAAAGGGACAAGTACAATCACTAAAGCAATAGTTAGGAAACCTTAGTAGTAACCCTAGAGTCTTAAGATCATTTCCGAGGCAACATTTCCGAGGCAACATTCGAATGGGACACTTTGATCTCTTTAGACTGGAGGGCAACCACTAACATCTCCTATGCTTAATGATTGTTTACCGAAGGCGACCGGAGTGAGGTAAACCCTAGGAGTGAACATGTGCGAGTGATTTTTTTTAGTTGTTTAGTCTTTGCACATTAGGGTTTTCTAACTGTTTTAAATTTTCATTCATTCTTGCCATACAATCATATTAACACATCTAACAGTTAATAATTCGCTGAAAGTAAAAGCGAAAATAAACCTAGCTATTACATGGCTTTGACAGTTACATAATTCGCCTTGACGGGAAATAAAAGTACGAAATTTAAAACCCTAATTAAAACTATTACAACCTTGAAACAATTACAATAATAATGGTAAAAATAATAACAAGCGCACGACAAATTAAATGCGAGAGAAATTAGGCTTTTGACCCTTGACTAAATCTAATATCAATTGATTAAAGAAAACATCATTTTTTTTGTCATTTTTTTGTTATTTAAGAAAATAAGCAATAATTGAAAAAAAAACCTAATTACTAATTAACTTTAATTAAGAATAATAATTAAATTAGCCTATTTTTTGTGTTTTTGTTTGACAAAAAGAAAATAATTACATCAAGAAATTAACCTAGTTTTCTAATTGACTTTTTAATTATAAAAATAAGTTAAAGTTACCCTAAATTAAATAAACTAATTAATTTTAAAAATTAAATTTGATAAAAAAAACTAATTCTAAATTTGTGAATTCTTGATTTTTGGATTTTTATGAAAATAAAATAAATAAATAAATTTAAAAGAATAAAGAAAACAAAATAATAAAAAAGAAAAAGATTGACAATTGGGCCTGATGAATAACAATGCTGGGGGGTGTTAATCTGAAATTCTTTGGCCCATTAAGCTCTAGGCCTGGTCAACGTTGGGATCTGGTGTAGCATTGACTTGGAGGAATACCATGAACCTTCATTGGAGGAGCGTGAGATCTAGCCAGCTGGGAATCCAGTGGATGAGCGTTGATGGTACATGATAGGCGTGGGATGATGTATTGCATTAGATTCGCCTGAAACAATCAAGAAAATAATAAAATGCACACGCCTGGGATCGAACCCAGGACGTGTGCTTCAAAGGCATTCCTTCCAACCATCTGCGCTAGATTGTTAACTTGTAAACATAATAAACAAATAAAACCAAAAGTCAAGTCAAATAATCTGCCAGCCAAAACACGCGAAATTTGAATGGACTAATCACGCTTTGACACGCATCATCTTCTTCCTTGGACTGTTGTCTTAGGTAAAACACTTTTACCTATGGACGTCGTTCATGGCTATAACCCTATCCATCTCAAAAATCATGTACACGCAATATAAATTCAATTGGTAACAATGAATCAACTGCGCTTGAAGCCCTAATCATCATGGTACCCAATATGAGAGCCAATTGTTCCTGCATTGAAAACCCCTAAAACAAACTCGTAAACCCTAGTAATGGCATACTGTGATTCCTGCATTGTAAATGCAATTAAATGATGCCAATAGCTTGCAAACAAGATGATGAACAAGAATGTATGATCAAAACATGCTAATGCTACCAAAATCAAGGAAATCAGAATCGAGTTTTTGAGCAAACCGTGGTTGATGGTGGGCACGATTCCTAGCGTTTTGAAGCCTGAGGATAGGTGGAATAACTTCCTGGGATGTCCTGGAATAGATTGAAATCTTTAAATCTCCGCGAGGATGGCTCTATAGTGGATTTTGATCTCACACTTTTCTTTGAAATTTTGCAGTTTTGTTCTGCTTCTTTTCATGACTCTCCCCCTTGTTCTTTCCTTGGATATGTTCAATATATATCATAGAGTGATTTAGGGTTGTAAAAATAGATCACATCTTTGAAAGTTTTGAAGATTTGATTTAATTTTCATGGCATATGTAAACTTGCTATATTGAGCCAAATTATGCCTTTCTTGTACCAATCAGCCTTGATTCAAATTGATCATGATATCCTTGCAGTATTTGATTGAAATCCTGTCCAAAAATCAGATCACAACATATTTTTTTCATTATTCACCAATTATTTGATTTAATTGAAATTTTAATTAACAAAAAATCAAAATAAATTGAAAAGTGAAGCAAATAACATGAGGTTGGATATTTGGGTCATGGATCATATTATAAGTGAGGTGCAAGCATAAAAAGTTAGGCCCATTTGGCAAAAAAAATTCAATTTTGAGCCCATTTGACTTTTGGCAATTTTGCAAAAAATGGTCAACTTTGACAAGGCATATCTCCTCCAATTTTAACCCTAGAGAGGTGTTCTTGGACTTTTTAGAAATCTTAGGATATCCCCTAAGCAACCCTTTTGGTCTCATCTCAATTGAGTCTTCCATGTTCATGTATGAAGCTTTGACCCAAAAGGTTTTTTGTTGACTTTTCAAAATGACCCATAATGTCAAAATTCATATCTTTTTATGAGTGCATATTTTGGACTTGTGAGATGAATATGAGTTGTAGGGAATTGAATCCTATTCAAAATGAGTTTTGGATGGAAATTTTTTGATAAAGTATGAAGAAGTTATGCTTGGTCAAAGTTGGGTTGACTTTTCCTACAAAACCCTAATTTAGCAACTTTTGGGTTTTGATGACTTTGGAGCATTACTTGGGGAATAATGATCAACCTTTGATAAAATGATGGATAACACTTCAAAATGATGATGTTGACCAAAAATCTTGAAGTTTGACTGTATGTGGGCCACAATTGACTTTTGACCTAATACAGTTGATTCTCAAGCATTTGAGCAGTTGGCTGAGCAACCTTCTTGTGCAAGGCATGAAACTTGACATGGATGATCTTGGGAACATATTAGGACCTTGGAAAGAATTTTAAACCTTTTTGGTTCACCTATCTTGATGAAAATAGAAACCCTAATTTTGAGGTGCACTGCCTTAGGAGAGAGTTTGTCTCGTCAACTCTTGGACTTCCTTGAGCAACTTGGGGACCTCAATTGACATTTGTTGAATAAAATGGGAGGGCAAATTTTGGGTACAACAGGGGGTAAACTTCCCTGGGGAGAAAAGATACAAACTTCATAGAGACGATGAACAACATCCTCACGAGGAGGATAAATTCCAGCCACAAAGTCAGAGTATCGACTTCAAGGGGATATAACAAAGGTATACAATCCAATGAAATGATCTTTCCCAGATTCTGAAAAACAAAGTAGACTGTGCTAAAGAAGAAAATTGTGCAAAACCATTTGAAATTCACTTCTTATAAGATAAGCCCTCTGGAAGGGACAAACTCTTAAACAAACTCTTATCAAGAGTGCTGACTTCAGTGGAGATTACACATGGGTATACTTCCACTGGAGATAAGGAATTATGTATGGGCGAGAGTACGCCTTTACTAGGGATGAATGATTCTATTTTGAGCAGAAGTGAGCTTTCACTGGGGAAATTGGATCCCAATCTACACAAATCTTCATGTTGGTCGTATATAGACCTTTTTTGATTCATTTGCTGGTATGCTTCTTGTCATAAAAGATCAACAATACTTGTAAAAAGAGAAACTGTGGCAACATGCCCATGTTTGGAGTGGCAACCTTTACTGAAGAACAAATAATTTGAACTACCAACCACTGGGTAAAAACTGTGATGCAAGATTATAACTTCATCATGCCAACTCCGAGGAGGAATGCCACTGAAAAGTGGACTTTAGAGAAGATGCTACAAAAATAAATTGCAGTCCACTAAAAAGGAATCATCTTGACTCCAAATGACTCCTACATTTTTGGGGTGAAGATCCATTCTCCTCCTGCAGAGAAATGAGGAATGCTTCGCTGGGGAATAAAAATCTCTGAAGAGAAACCCCTTAGTATACAAACTTTAGTCAAATAGCAGCGGATCTTTTACTGGGAAAAGAGCCCTTTTAGGAAACAACATTTCCAGCACAAACCTTGTATGGGTATTAACCTCAAATGATCTTTGTGTTACTGCTTGTATCCTACTGAGGATAACAATCCACACTTCAACTAGAGATAATGATCCTGACTTCTGATGAAGGAACATCAATAAATGGACTTAACTCTCTGATGAGCCGATGGTCTTGACTTTCCGACATGCTTTTCAAATTCATAAATAGTTTAGCCCGCGCATGGACTTGATCTGACAAACCCTTGAAGATGATAAAAAATTCCCCTGCATAATGCCTTGCCCCAGTCTGTAGGGCCTTTTGAAGAAAATTGCCTCGAGAGGACTTCATGAGATATGTACCATAAAGATAAACAACCCCAGTATTATGAACTTTGGAACACGACTCCTGGCTAACCAAAGCCAAAGATGGTTTCAACCATGCTTGGGCAAGTGCCCCTGATTACTCAGCACTTTGATAAATTCTTTGAACCTTGCTGTAACTGCCCCAAATTGAATGTACTTTGAGGGATCAAATCTCAACTTGAGTGCCCCAACTTGGCTGAACACTTACTTAACATAGTATTCAACATGCTCGCCCCAGCTCAACAGAGTCTCGACAAACCATTTCCTTTACCTCATGCTCACGGAGGGATAAGAAACTTGAGGATTTTCGAAGACAACACAACCTTAGGGTGGCTAGATTATGTCTTGAAAGTAGGCTACTTCACAACCATACTTCTCGACTTAAACTACTTCATTCTCGAGTAAATACTTGAAGAAAGCGGCCCCTCAAGATCAACTGAAAGTAATGCGTCATTGCTCGACATAGACTCTTGGAAATCAACTTTTGCAATCTACTTCAGATCATTTCTCAAGCTGGTATTCTTTTAATTAATGGAGTCAGTAGAATGTCTACCCCAGATTAATATCAGTCTCACAAATGATTTACCTTTCAATGGTATCCTGAAGCAATTATCCCTCGAGCTGATCAAACTTCCATCTGATACTCATTATGCAAGCTCACTTGATGTTTAAGCACTTGTTCATATGCAAAAAATGTTTATTCTAAGAATGATAATTCTAATGAAAAACTCATGTTTGTCTTGGAGTTTAAAAACCTTTATTTAAAATATTAAACAAACAAAATTTTTTGTACGGAAGAAATTAAAAAGATAGTGTGATACCAACTCAAAAGTTTTTGCAAGCCTCCTAGGAGTCAGATTACTGTATTCTCGTTATAGTATTTCTTTCGACTTAACCCTTGTTTCAGTTAGGACTTTTAAGGGTTGTAACGTGGCCTGGTTCACGGTTTTTAGAAAAAAGGATTTAAGGCTCAAAATATTTGGTGCCCACCCATTCTCTATGATATTCTCCAGTCATACATTCAGTTAACTCGATACGAGCACTCATCTCTCAAGAAGAGTTTACAATGATGGAGGAACCACTGAGGTTTCTTGGATATTGCAGTCACTCACCTCTTTCTTTCTTGGTGTTTGATCACACGACTTGGTTCCTTGTTGTGGATTTTTATTTGGTGATCCCCTTTAGCTTTTCGCACATTTTCGCTTTCCCTAAATTTTGCCTGGACAAAATCCTTTTGCTTTTGATTTTGAAGTCCAGCGGGATGCCCTGACTTTTGCCTAAGCGACTTGTTTTCCAAATTTCGACTTAGTAGGGGCTTTTTGTCTATTTCTTTTCTATTTTCAATCATTATTCTCTTTTGAACACATTGTGCAACTTTGCGTCATTTTCTATTTGTTGAAAGTGATTGTGACTGCCTCAATCTTTGATAGATGAGGGATAACCATTATTGTATCCTTAGATGCACACTGCTGATAGGTGAGAGTTAACCATTTCGGTTTTGACTTTCCTCAGCCTTTTAATGGATAACAATTATTGTATCCTTAGATGCGCACTCTTGATGAGTTTTGAACGCTCAATCAGATTAACTGAACACTACCCAACCCCGGGTTAAATGTGAGGTTTTTTTTTCTGAACAAAAAAGAAACTCCTACTTCAAGGCTCAAAAGGGGTTATCGAGGGTTTCACTCCATTATATCTCCGGTGTTTGGGAATTTGAAACAATGCGTGTACACCGTCAGCAGGATTTTTATTCAAAAGCACACGATTTAAAATTTTTGGTATATTACTCTTCATCCTACCTCCACAAGTATTTTGCTTTATTTAACAAGAGTTAAGTATCAAGAAGCAAATAAAAAAAATTAATGAGTGAATACGAATGGATTAATTCAAGACAAACATATTCAATGCATTATGATTAATATTCAAGAATAAACAAATTTTGCATACAAGAAAGTACTGAACCAAACAAGAAAGATTAAAAATGAGAATGCAAATGTAATTTGAATTTTCCATGTTGAGGAGACTAGTCTCCGTATGGACTTGTCGCTTCAGGAATTACGCTTGGTAATCTTGCACTTCATCTCTGAATGATTTACACTTTTGAGTTGCAGCAAGTACCCACCATGTTTTCAATAAGAATATCTTTAGGTCGCGAGTACAGGATTCTGTTCCGATAGGAAACTCATGTTGGTCGTGCCTGGGCCTTTAGCTCGTTTATTGGCATCCTTCTTGTTATCAGAGATCAACAATACCTGTAAAAGTGGAAATTACAACAACATGCCTCGAGTATGAGATGGTCACCTTAGCCATTACTTTGAACACATGATACCTTAAGTAATTTCAAATATTGACATCATGTGCCGTAAAGCTTTAATGTTTTAGATGCAACGTTTATCAAAAATGCTGAACGTCTTTTGTTATCAAAACGGAAAAATAAAAACAAATTGGCACAATTTGAAAAACACTTTTATTGAATGATTGGCCTGTAAATAGGCATTTACGTCAAACAAAAATTCTTGAAAAGAAACAATTGCACGCGAAGCTCATGGAGTGGACAACAAAAATGGCAATGTGAGTGCGGATTTGTTGAGTGCAACCCTGCCACAACTCTTATGACCTGTAAATTCTTCAATAACTTGCTTTCTAAATGACTGATTGGACTATTACTTTATACTGAGCCGATTAACCCGACGACCCTTTCACGTGAAGTATTTCTTCACTACGTCTGCGTTGACAGGGTGAGGGAAGTCCTCTCTATCCATAGTCGTGAGCATCATAGATCCTCCTGAAAATACTTTCTTCACAACAAAAGGTCCTTCATAATTGGGATCCCATTTACCTCTAGTGATTTTATTATTGGGAGGCAAGATCCTCTTTAGCACAAGATCACCAGCTTGAAAATTCCGCGGACGTACCTTCTTGTCAAAATCTTTCTTCATCCTCCTCTGGTATAGCTGTCCATGGCAAATAACTGTCAATCTCTTCTCGTCAATGAGATTCAGCTGGTCGAATCTATTCTGAACCCATTCAGCCTCATCCAATCGTACATCTGTCATTATCCTCAAAGAAGGGATTTCCACTTCCACTGGTAGGACTGCTTCCATGTCATAAACAAGCGAGAAGGGGGTTGCCCCAATCGAAGTGCGCATGGTAGTACGATAACCATGTAAAGTGAATTGAAGCATCTCATGCCAATCTTTATAGGTGATAGCCATTTTCTGCACAATCCTCTTAATGTTCTTGTTAGCTGCCTCAACCGCGCCATTCATCTTAGGACGGTAAGGAGAAGAATTATGATGTTTTATCTTAAAGTTTTTACACAGCTCTTTCATCATCTTGTTATTGAGGTTCGACCCATTATCGACAACAATATTCTCGGGGATCCCGTATCGACAAATGATATTATACTAAATGAAACGAGCTACCACCTGTTTAGTGACATTGGCATAAGATGCTGCTTTGACCCACTTAGTGAAGTAGTCAATGGCTACCAGAATAAAGCGGTCCCCGTTAGAAGCGATTGTCTCAATCCAGCCAATCATATCTATACCCCACATTGCGAAGGGCCAAGGTGAAGTCAAGATGTTCAGAGGATTGGGCGGCACATGCATCTTGTCAGCATAGATCTGACACTTGTAGCAGATCCTGGAATGATTGTAGCAATCATTTTCCATTGTTGACCAATAAAAACCTGCTCTTAAGATCTTTTTGGCCATGGTATTCCCAATAGCATGTGTTCCAAATGAACCTTCGCAAATTTCTTCTATGATCTTATTTGCTCCGTGTCTATCCACACATTTGAGCAAAACAGAATCATAATTTATCTTGTACAAAACATCCCCATCGAGGAAAAACTTGGCTGCATATTTTCACAGAGTTTTCTTATCAGTGACAGAAGCATCTTCCGGATACTCTTTCGTCTCGAGATACCTCTTAATATCGTAAAACCATGGCTTCTCATCAACAACATCTTCTTCTATTTCATAACAAAATGGTGGTTCATCCAACCTCAAAATAGTGATAGAGGGGGCTTCATTTTCCCATCTAACTTTAAACATGGATGATAGAGTAGCCAAGGCGTCTGCCAAGTTATTCTCTTCCCTTGGAATATGATTGAAAGTAATCTCATCAAAATAAGGGGTCAGCTTCAACACATGCTCACGATACGGAATCAAATTCGGGTGACAAGTCTCCTAATCTCCATTGATTTGTCTAATCACAAGAGCAAAATCCCCATATACTTCCAAGATCTTGATTCGCAAATCAGTGGAAGCTTCTAACCCAAAGATACAAGCTTCATACTTAACCATATTGTTCGTATAATCAAAGAAAATCCAGGCGATAAGAGGAGTATGAAAACCTCCAGGAGAAGTAATCACAACGCCGACACTGTTACCCAACGCATTGGAGGCACCATCGAACACCATCGTCCATCGCGATCCTGGTTCGGGTCCTTCTTCTGGGCCTGGGATGTTACAATCCCGTATATACATGATGTCTTCATCAGGAAATTCAAACTTCATCGGCTGATAGTCATCTTTTATGGGATGATGAGCAAGATGATCAGCCAATACACTACCTTTGATAGCCTTTTGGGTAGTATACTGGATGTCATACTCAGTCAAAATCATTTGCCAACGGGCTATTTGTTGGATTAAAATATCCAGCGTCAACCTTAGGGATTCGAAAGGCTTAACATCCCCCCATGGGCGCCTAGACAGGTGTGTTAGGTGGGCCAGGTAGGTCCCTTGTTAGATTCTCTATAAGGAAATAGAGTAGCACCTTGGCTACAAGCAATTGCTTTTAGCTCAGTGGTAAGCGCTTGATCCTTCAATTGGCATCAGAGCGCCTGGTTCTGAGCTTAAACACTTAATCGTGTCAGTACAAGATCTAAGCTTCAGAAAAACACTATGGTGGGACCAAGCCAAAACATAAGCAATGACTACCATGAAGATAAGGACAGATTCAGTGGAAAACCTCCAGTCTTTGATGGAGAAAACTTTGACTACTGGAAAGATAGAATTGAGAGTTTCTTTCTGGCCCATGATGCTGATATGTGGGACATGGTAACTGATGGATACACAGATCCAGTGGATGGAAGAGGTCAGAAGATAGACAGAAAAATGATGTATGACCAGCAGAAACGTGACTTCAGAAATCACCATAAGGCCAGAACAATACTCCTCATCGCTATCTCATACTCAGAATATGAGAAAATCTCAAACAGAGAGACTGCCAAGAACATGTTTGACTCTCTGAGAATGACGCATGAAGGCAACATTCAAGTCAAAGAAACCAAGGCCCTTGCGCTCATTCAGAAGTATGAGGCATTCAAGATGGAAGATAGTGAATCCACAGAAGTTATGTTTTCAAGATTCCAAATCCTTGTTGCTGGACTGAAGGTTCTTGACAAAAGGTATTCTACTGCTGATCACATTAAGAAGATCATCAAAAGCTTTCCCAAACAATAGAGGCCAATGGTCACAACACTTAAGCTAGCCAAAGATCTCAACAAAATATCTCTGGAGGAACTTGTCAGCTCCCTCAGAAGTCACGAGATAGAGCTAGAAGAAATGAGCCGCAAAAGCAAGGTAAGCCACTAGCTTTAAAAGCTAACAGAAAATCTGACTCTAAGGTTTTGTAGGCTGTGGAAGAAACTTCTGATGGATCCTCATCAGAAGAAGATGAATTGTCTCTCCTCTCCAGAAGGGTGAACCAATTGTGGAAGCAGAGACAAAGGAAATTCAGAAATTCTAGAAGATCAGAGAATCAGAATGAATCCTCCTCCAGATACAGAAAGTCAGAGTCTTCCTCTGGACACAAGATCTGAAGGTTCTTAAGGATACAAAAAGCCAAATAACAAGGACATCATCTGCTATAAGTGTAACGAGCAAGGGTACTGCAAAAGTGACTGCCTAAGGCTTCAGAAGGAGAAGCCCAAAAAGAAGTTCTTCAAGGAAAAGAAGAAAAGCCTCATGGCAACATGGGATGATTCAGACACCTCTGAAGCTGACTCAGAGTCAGATGATGAAAGAGAAAACATAGCTGTCATGGAAAACGTTTCAAAAGAAAGTGAAGCTTCTGGTTCAGACTCAGATACTGAAGAGGTATTCCCTGACTTTACCATTAATTTTACTAAGGCTGAACTTGCAGATAGTCTAAATGAAATTTTGGAAAGGTATCAACATATCAGAGTCAAATTCAAGAACCTGAAAAGGGATCTTGCCTCTGACTCTGAAAAGTCTGAGAGTCTCAGATTAGAGAATTCTGAGTTAAAAGAAAAATTTCAAAATTAGAAAATGATTTGAAAAATTCTCAGAAGGAAACAATCTTAGAGACTCCCAGTAATGCTGATGAGATCATCAAAGAGTATGATCACAACTTTCAGAAGTTTCTAGCTAGAAACATAGATAGAAGCAAGATGGCTTCAATGATCTATGGAGTTAGTAGAAATAGCAGAAAAGGGATAGGATATCAAGGTAAGGTATCCACACCTAAACAGGCCATGGACTTAGTCATAAAACGCACACCACTCAAATCACATTTTATATATAGGCACACACATGACATAAAATACACAAGTAGTGATTATTCTGTCAAACCAAAATTCAATCAGAATTTTGGTAAAACTAACAAACCAGGACCCAAGAAGATATGGGTACCTAAGGATAAAATTATATATGTAGCAAATATCTTTAGCAGCAAGGCTAAAACACCAGTCATGGTACCTGGACTCTGGCTGCTCTCGACACATGACGGGAAGAAGGCATATGTTCCAAAGCCTGGAACTTAAGCCTGGAGGCTACGTGGGATTTGGAGGCAACCAAAGAGGAAAGATCATTGGCTCTGGAACAGTAGGTAATGGAAATCTTCCCTTTATAAATAATGTATTATTAGTTGATGAATTAATGCATAACCTGTTATCCATAAGTCAATTAAGTGATAACGGTTATGATATAATCTTTAATCAAAATTCATGCAAAGCTTTTAGTCAGAAAGATGGGACTATCCTATTTAATGGAAAGAGGAAAAACAACATTTATAAAATAAAACTTTATGAACTAAAGAGTCAGAATGTAAAATGGCTACTTTCTGCTAACATTGAGCAATGGGTCTGGTACAGAAGATTGGGGCATGTTAGTATGAGAAGAATATCTCAGATTAACAAACTCAATCTGGTCAGAGGACTTCCAAACCTGAAGTTCAGCTCAGATGCTCTGTGTGAAGCATGTCAGAAAGGAAAATTTGCAAAACCTGCTTTCAAATCCAAAAATGTTGTTTCCACCTTTAAGCCATTAGAACTTCTGCACATTGACTTATTTGGACCAGTAAAAACTGCGTCTGTTAGTGGCAAGAAGTATGGGTTAGTAATCGTAGATGACTATAGCAGATGGACATGGGTAAAGTTCTTAAGACACAAGGACGAGTCACACTTTGTGTTTGTTACCTTCTGCAACCAAGTTCAGAATGAAAAGGATCTTAGAATTGTCAAAGTCAGAAGTGATCATGGTGGGGAATTTGAAAATAAAAATTTTGAATTATTTTTTAATGAAAAAGGCATCTTTCATGACTTCTCTTGTCCTAGAACTCCCCAACAAAATGGAGTTGTAGAACGAAAGAACAGAACATTGCAAGAAATGGCCATAACCATGATCAATGAGACTAACATTGCTAAGATCTTATGGGCAGAGGCAATTAACACAACATGTTACATTCAGAATAGAATCTCCATAAGACCTATTCTGGAAAAGACTCCATATGAATTGTGGAAGAACAGAAAGCCCAACATTTCTTATTTTCATCCATTTGGATGCACTTGCTTTATTTTAAATACAAAAAATTATCTGAACAAGTTTGACTCTAAAGCACAAAAGTGTATTATGTTAGGATACTCTGAACGCTCAAGAGGGTACAAAGTATACAATACAGAAACACAGATTGTTGAAGAGTCAATCAGTGTTAGGTTTGATGATAAGCTTGACTCTCAAAAGTCAAAGCAAAATGAATTCCTTGTAGGTATGGAAGTTGAACTCATAGGTACTGAAGACAACTCGTCAGAAGTTCTCAGCAGAGACGCTCCCATAACATCAGAAAGAGTTACCGCAAGCAATCCAACACCTTCAATTGATCAACTTCAGAAAAGGCTATCCAGAAGCAACATAGCTCACCCAGAAGATAAAATACTGGGAAAGAAGGATGATCCAATCAGAACAAGAACAACATTCAGAAACTCTGAAGAATCCCTCATGGGACTGGTCTCTCTGATTGAACCAACAACAATTGATGAAGCGCTTCTGGACAATGACTGGATTCTGGCAATGCAGGAGGAACTGAATCAATTCACCAGAAATGACGATGGGATCTGGTTCCCAAACCAAAAGGATTCAACGTCATTGGAACAAAGTGGGTGTTCAGAAACAAACTGAACAAGCAAGGAGAAGTCATCAGAAACAAAGCACGACTGGTAGCACAAGGTTATAGTCAGCAAGCGGGGATAGACTATACAGAAACCTTTGCTCTAGTCGCCAGGTTAGAATTTATCAGAATTTTAATATCATTTGCTATAAACAATGGCATCACTTTATATCAGATGGATGTCAAAAGTGCATTCTTAAATGGCTATATAGATGAAGAGGTATATGTGCACCAACCCCCTGGGTTTGAGAATTCCAAACACCCAGAATATGTTTTCAAACTAAAGAAGTCACTCTATGGCCTGAAACAAGCTCTCAGAGCTTGGTATGAAAGACTAAGTAACTTCCTATTACAAAAGGAATTCACCAGAGGGAAAGTGGACACAACCTTATTCTGTAAGACAATTAAGAATGCCATTTTAGTATGTCAGATTTATGTTGATGACATCATCTTTGGATCTACTAAACCCTCTCTGGGAAGAGAGTTTGCTAAATGCATGCAGGGAGAGTTTGAGATGAGCTTAATGGGGGAACTCAAATTCTTTATGGGAATTTAGATAAACCAAACTCCAGAAGGAACTTACATTCATAAGAGAAAACATGTCAGAGAACTTCTGAAGAAATTTGATCTCTCAGAATGTAAGCCCTCAAAGATTCCAATGCATCCCACGTGCATTCTGGAAAAGGAAGAGGTAAGTAAAAAGGTAGAACAGAAGGTCTACAGACGTATGATTGGTTCTCTCCTCTATCTGACGGCTTCAAGGCCTGACATTTTATTTAGTGTTTGCTTATGTGCTAGATTCCAATCAGATGCTAGAGAATCTCACTTAACAACAGTTAAGCGAATTTTCAAGTATCTGAAAGGTACTACTAATCTGGGTTTGTTTTATAGAAAATCAAATGATTACAGCTTAGTAGGATATTGTGACGCTGACTTTGATGGAGACAGAGTAGAACGTAAAAGCACTTCTAGAAGCTTCCAGTTTCTGGGAGAAAATCTGATCTCATGGACCAGCAAGAGACAGTCCATAATAGCACTATCAACAACAGAAGTTGAATACATAGCAGCTGCTGGATGTAGCACGCAAATGCTCTGGATGAAAAGTCAACTTGAAGACTTCAACATATTTGAGAGCAACATTCCTATCCTCTGTGACAACACTTCTGCTATATGTCTCAGTAAGAATCCCATTTTACATTCTAGGGCTAAGCATATAGAAATAAAACATCATTTTATTAGGGACTATATTTAGAAAGGAATTTTAACCTTAAAATTTATTGACACAGACCATCAATGGGTTGATGTCTTTACAAAACCTCTTTCTGAAGATAGGTTTAACTTCATTCTGAAACATCTCAGCATGAAGCTATGCCCAAAATAAAATGTTTTATTTACATATTTTAACCTTCAGAACTTTATTATTTTCTGTGAACAACTGATCAACCTGTCTTCAGAGTTTAGAAGTACAGATTGCATCAGAATCTATCCATGAAGATCTAAACGTTTCATTTCAAGGATAGAAGCATGCAATTTACATCATCAAACAGTTGTCATCCTCTCATCAGCTACTTTCTGAAGCTGAACACGCGTTCAATTTCTGAAAGATCAAGGCGCTAATTGGATGCATTGAGACACTTGTAAGCGGTAACCGTTCAGTATCTTTCTAAATCCCCTAATTTCAGGTGTCATTAATGCATATAATCATGACTAATTATTTCTTTTTCTTACTTCTTACATTTTCAAGAAACCTATTTAAACTAAAAATTTACTTTTTACATTCACTCCTTTTTTACTCTCATCAATATTTTCTATCATTTCAAGTTCCTGATTTCAAAAACCCCTTTCATCTTCCTCAAAATCCCGTGTGAACAATGGCTTCTTCAAGTCTCAAAAATGTCAGTGCTCATGAATCTGCTTCAATGGAACAATATGAAGAACCCCACAGAACGCTCCTCACACTATTGGTAATCTGGAAGTTCTCTCTGAACTAATTATTGACTTTGAGAGCTTGCAAGAAAATGGCTTCAACCTGTATGAAGATGTTACAGCACAAGGATGGAACAGGTACTTTGACCGTCTATTGGGGCCAACATTTCCCATTCTTGTCAAAGAATTCTGGATACATGCTTCTTCTTCAAATCACCAGGTTACTTCTTATGTCATGGGGAAGAAAATTGTGATTACAGAAGACCTTATTGCGAAGCTTCTTGGATACAACAGTGGTGGTGTCAGATGCATTGACATGGCTGAGAGATGCTCTGACCTAAGATCAATTGCAAAGAAATTTTTACTCATGTACTACCCTCCAGTAAAATTAGAGATTTGAAGGATCACCACAGAATTTGGGCCAGAATCATTCTGGGATGTATCAACCACAGAAAGCCCACAAGCTCTCCTGATTATATCAACATTGATCAGCAATTTATGATCTATTTCATTGCTAAGAGGACAAAGGTAAATCTTCCACACTTGCTGTTTAACCATCTCAGAACAAGTGTGAAGGAAACAAGAGAAGACAAAAGGACCAAGAGGGATTGGATTCCCTTAGGAAGGCTGATATCAAATATTCTAACAGAGAATAGGCTGATAGAACATCTGACGGAGGCTCAGGAAATTAGCACATTGGAAGAAACCGCTGGGAAGCCTCTGAACGCTAAAAATCTGAAGAAAAATGAAGATCATTGAGAATATCAAGAAGGAACCAACTATTACCCCTCAGGAGACCATTACTTCAAGAAGGATACCTCTGGAGGATTTTCCTTTATTTTTTGAGATAGACTCCAAACCAGAAATAATAGTCAGATACCTTGAAGCGTGCAAGGATGATGGAACTGCACCAGAAATTAACATTCAGGATTTGCACAAGGCTGCTCTAGAGGTTGTTCTGAAGAAATTAAAGAAGAGGAAAGCAGCAGGAGAAGGACCCTCTCAGAGGACACCAAAAGATGCCAAAAAGAAAGGTAATCCCTCCTCTGTTTCTGTTATAGAATCAATAAATGTATCAACATCTGAAGCCATGCCTTCACAACCAGAAAATTCATCACCCCAAACCTTTGAAGACTTTGACATAGGGTTTGATCCATCTGAAACTCTAGGTCATTTTCTGAATAAACCTCACTCCACCTCTCAAAATTCAAATCCTAAACATGACCAACCAGAACTTGCCAAAGTTCTGTCTGATATTGATTTATTTGATCAAGATTTTTCCTCTCCTTACCACAAAATCCAAACTCTCAACAACCACCAGAAATTCCGCAACCACACTCTCCACAAACAGAAATTCCTCAACCAGAAACTTCACAACTACAATCACCTCAACAAGAAATTCCTCAACCAGAAATACCACAACCAGAAGATCTGAACTCCAACTCACCACAACCAGAAACTCAACCATATGAAATTCCATCTTCTGATATTCTTGAATCAGAAACCCAACACACCTCCACAAACCAATCTGAAGACTCTCATTCAGACTCTGATACCATAATCCCAATACCTGGAATTACAAAACCTCTTGCAGTTCTCATGCCTCTCACCATTCACGACATTCCAGAAATCCCTTCATCCTTTGAATCCACACCTCCAAACACCCCTACCAGACCAATTATCATTCCTGACTCTCCCACTCCTTCACCCATTAATAGTCCAGCTGACAACGTAAGACTTGTCATTGATCCAATTGTGCTGGAAAGACTAGCTTCCATCTCACACAAAACTGCCATTCCCAAACCTAAACCAACTGCAACCACATCAGATATTGGTACACGTTTGTTGATTTTTGAAACAGGAATGCAGGAATGGATAAATTCTTTGAAGCATGCAAGTCAGGAGATGTCTAATCCTGCTGCTTCTGATTATATGTGGGCAAGATTCAGAAATTGGCTTAGCTCTGAAATGCTGAAGCTGAAGGAATTGTGTTATGACAAGGTTCAACAGAACTTTAGTGATAAGCTGAAGGCTTTTCAAGACCAAGTTCTGAGCCAACTGTTCAAGAAAGATATCCTCTTGCTGGATAATGCTCCCTGGAAAGAGCATCATCCTTCAGATGTAGCTGAACCAGAATTAGAAAGTCTCTCTCTGACTACTGCTCCAGAAAATATGATTACAACTAAAGAAATGCTTCACTCAGAAGAAGCTGCAGAATTCTATGAGCAATATCCAAATCCTAAAGAGACACCAGCTTCCTCCTTAGTCATGCAAACTCTGGAAGAGTTGAAGAAAGAAAATGCTTTAATCCATGCAAGGCTGGATAAGCAGGAGGATACGAACAAGGAGATTAAAAGTATTCTGGGTAAACAAGAAGACGCCACAAAGGAAATCAGAGGCATTTTGGGCAAGCAAGAAGAGTCAAATACTCAGATCAAGAGCTTGTTGGAAGCGCTGTTCACACGTCTTCCCCCTCCTTCTTAGATTTTCTTTTAAAAACTGTTTATCTGTAACTTTTAATTTTACCTCTTTGTTTCTGGAACTTGTCATTGCATTATGTTTTAAATATAATTCAAATATTTTGGCTCTGATTATATTGCCTTTTTGATACATGACAAAAAGGGGGAGAAAGTAAGATATTTTCAATAATGGTTTACCGAGACAAAAGTCTCAAACATTCTGAATTACTTAACCTCTACTTTCTGAAAAGTTTGAACAGGTACAAATTCTGATAGGAGATATAGCTAAAACTCTGATGAGAAGGAACTTAAGAGAAGTAATCAACTCAGGGGGAGTTTCTCTTAAACCTTTTTTTCTTTATTTTCATTGAAAATTCTAGTTTTTGTCATCATCAAAAAGGGGGAGATTGTTAGAACATAGTTTGATTCTACAACCCTTAGTTAGAGTTTTGATGATAACAAATACAAAGAACAAATATGCACCCTAAAAATTATGTTATTGTTCTGCAGAAGTTTTGACCAAAGCATCATCAAAAGTTAAGCCATAAGAGTTACACGCTGAAGCAATTAGAACATGCGCTGAAGATTGATGATCGAAACCTACGCTTAAGTGAAGTAAACTCTGATTCTGAACAAGAGCATATTAATCCAAGTCATCAATGTGCTGAAGCATCAACAACAAGCAAGGATGAAAGATTCTGAAGCGTTACTAATCATTCAATACAGCATCAATTACAACGGCTTCTTTCAGACAGGATCTTCTCCAAATAGAAACTGAGTTAATGTCATTTAACACGCTTGATGATCAACGTAAATCCATTGCCTATATAAACAAGCTCAGTGTTCAAATCGTTTACGATTTTCCAAGACTATTTACGAGAATTCAAAAAGCTGCAAGCATTATTCATCATCTTTCCAAGCTCTAATTTTGTGTAAATTATCACAGTTGTGATAATAGTTTTTGTAACGAAAAACAACAACACACATTCTTGTATCTTTGTTTTAAAACAATGTTCCTTGAGATTAACCGGATTGTGGTTATACTCAAGAAGACTTTAACAATTGTTAAAGTAGTGATTGTAATCCTTTTGTGATTAGTGAATTAAGACCTCGTTGGAGAGAGGCGAAATCACCTTAACGGGTGGACTGGAGTAGTTTGAGATCAAACGAATCAGGATAAAAATACTGTGTCATTGCGCTTTTGATTTCTAGTTTTCAATTCAACCCTCCCTTCTTGTGTTTTTCACTTCTTCAATTGGTATCAGAGCAAAGTCATGGGTTCGAATCCCCCCCGGCTGACACTGGGGGGAGATTGTTGGATTAAAATATCCAGCGTCAACCTTAGGGATTCGAAGGGCTTAACATCCCCCATGGGCTCCTACACAGGTGTGTTAGGTGGGCCAGGTAGGTCCCTTGTTAGATTCTCTATAAGGAAATAAAGTAGCACCTTGGCTACAAGCAATTGCTTTTAACTCAGTGGTAAGCGCTTGATCATACACTATTCTCCCCGTGAGAGCAGGCTTTTTCAAAGATGTACTTTATTGGGTCCATCTTAGAGATCAATAAGGTAGTATGAGTCAATATATACTGTCTTAGTTGGCGAGCAGCCCATGCCAAAGCGCAACAAGTTTTCTCGAGCAGTGAGTATCTTATTTCACAGTCGGTAAACTTTTTGCTAAGGTAGTATACTGCATACTCTTTTCGACCAGACTCGTCATGTTGCCCTAATACGCACCTCATTTAATTCTCTAACACTATTAGATACATTATTAGGGACCGGCCTTCCACCGGAGGTGAAAGAATTGGTGGTTCCAGCAAATATTATTTAATTCTGTCAAATGCCACTTGGCAATTGTTATTCCACCTGTCTGTTTGATCTTTTTTCAATAATTTTAAGATCGGATCGCAAGTGGCCGTAAGGTGAGAGATAAATCTAGCAATGCAATTCATCCTCCCGAGAAAACCACAGACCCCTTTCTCTGTTTTGGGCACGAGCATTTCTCGTATAGCTTTTATCTTTCTAGGGTCAACCTCGATTCCGTTTTCGCTCACGATGAACCCTAACAGTTTCCCCGATCTCACTTTGAAAGTGCATTTGTTTGGACTCAACCTCAGTCTGAACTTCCCTAATCTTTCAAATAATTTCAACAAATGAACAAGATGTTCGTCTTCTGTCTGGGACTTGGCAATCATATCATCGACATATACTTCAATCTCTTTATGCATCATGTCATGAAAGAGAGTGACCATTTCACATTGATAGGTTGCCCCTTCATTTTTCAAACCAAAGGGCATCACTTTGTAGCAAAATGTTCCCCAAGGTGTGATGAAAGTATTTTTCTCCATGTCTTCCGGTGCCATCTTGATCTGATTATAGCCAGAAAAACCATCCATGAAAGAAAACACTTTGGCTCGAGCACTATTGTCAACCAGAATGTCAATATGTGGTAACGGGAAGTCGTCTTTAGGACTCTCTCTGTTCAAGTCCCTATAATCCACACACATCCTGACCTTTCCATCCTTTTTAGGCACTGGTACAATATTCACGATCCATTGCGGATAAGAAGTTACTTTCAAAAAACCAGCATCAAATTGTTTCTGAACCTTTTCTTTGATCTTTTTAGACATCTTAGGATGAGTTCTTCGAAGCTTTTGTTTAATAGGAGGACAATCTTCTCTAAGAGGTAGCTTGTGCACCACAATGTCCGCATCTAACCCGGGTATGTCTTCATAAGACCAAGCAAATATATCTGCATACTCACGGAGCATTTCGACCCGTCTTTGTTTGATGTCGTCTTCTAGAGTGACCCCAATCTTGACTTCCCTTCGGACCTCTTTGGTACCAAAATTGATCAATTCAATAGTCTCTTGGTGCGGCTGAATGACCTTTTATTCCTGCCTCAACAATCTAGCCAACTCTTCTGGGAGATCACCAGACTCCTCAGCTTCTTCTTCAGCTTGATAAATTGGGTTTTCAAAGTCATGAAGAGTCATAGTAGAATCATTCTCGACATTTCTCGAGATTAGCGGGGGACATGATCTGCATGATTTTTTTTAATTTTATTTTAGTCTTAGAGAAAAAAGAAGATAAAAACTCACATTTGTAAAAAAAATGTTTTTTGAAAGAAAGACAGGGATCAAAATATTTGACTATAAAGACGTCCTTTATTGATGATAAACTGCAAAGAAAACATTGTGGCCTTATAGCGTATCCACTACGTCTTAGGCATGACGTATGGATTAATGCATGATAACAAGTAAAACAGGAAAATTACTCTTCATAATGGGTGACTTTAATGACGTCATCAGCAAACCAGTTAACAAGCTTTTCAGCCTGCACGGTAGGACGAACCCACTTATCCGTTTCACAATCACTGTCACCATCCTCACTCACAGCATGAACCTCTTCGTGGATAACCCCACCGCTGATAAATTGAATTGGTAGAGGAATACCTTGAACCTTGAGAGGAGTAGCAATTGACCTGCTTCGACCAGAAACGAAGCCTAAACCCTTCTTGTCTGTATGAGTAGGGAGATCCAACACTCTACCCCGACCTTCTGGATGACCAGACTTAACGATCATTTGTGCCTGAGGATAGGATGACATGGGGACCTCTGGCTTTCTATCCTCTTGACGAGGAGCTCTGACAACTTGTACAGTTTCAAAAGCCTAACATGAAGTCTCATGGATTTCTCCCCCCACTTCAACATAGAGGAAGGAACCTAGATGACTGACAATATAATCCTCTTCGCCGCAAACGGTAACCACCTTCCCATTCAATAGGAACTTCAGCTTTTGGTGCAGAGTGGATGTGACATCACCAACCCCATGGATCCACGGGCGGCCCAACAAACAAAAATAGGAAGGGTTAATGTCCATGATAAAGAAGGTAGCTTCGAACACTTGGGGCCCTATTTTGATTGGCAAGTCGAATTCCCCGAACACCATCCTCTTGGACCCATCGAAAGCCTTAACAATCAAATCACTTGGCCTTAACAAAAGCCCATCATAATCCAGCTTCAAGAGAGCAGAATTGGGTAATACGTTAAGAGAGGAACTCATATTAACCAGCACACGAGATAAGGTAGTTTTTGTAATCTCCATAGAGATGTGTAGTGCTTTGTTGTGCTTCCTCCCCTCAGGGGATAATTTGAAGTCTGTAAAACCCAGCCCATTACTCGCAGAAATGCTATTCATAATTCCCTCAAATTGATTCACATATATCTCTTGAGGAGCAAAAGAGGTCCCCGACAGCTTCATTAGTGCATTTCTATGGGATTTCGAGTCTCTAAGCAAAACAAGGATGGATATCTTTGAGGGTGTCTGACTTAACTGGTCAATGATTTTGTAGTCACTCTTCTTGATGTACCGCGTTAACTCGGCTATATCTTTAGAAATTTCATCATCAAAAACAGGAATAGGGGGTTTTTCCCCAGCTTATCGCCATTGGCCATAATATGCTTGCCTTTAGCCTTAGCTGCAGCCTCTGTGCTACCTTCATGTCGTTCTGGTGAGAGAAAACTCGACCACTACGGGTAATTCGGCTTTCGCTGACAATGTCAAGTACTGTAGGCTTCTCTTCTTCCGACTTGCCTTCCTCAGACATCTGAGTAGAAACCTTCTTCCCCCGATAGTAAAGTTCACCGCTGTAACTCCAAGGCACTGCCTTGTCACTAATGTACGACACTGGACCGGGTACAGTGATAAGTAGTGGAGATATCTTAGCAGGCACTAGAATCATCACAGGTACCCGGGTAGTTTTCGGCTTAACCAGAATGGTTATTACATCCACTTCACTATTATCAGTCTCGGGTTTGACGACCTTGCGATTGAACTGAAGAAACCCCTTGGTAATCAGGTCCTGTACCACAATTTTCAACAATCGGTAACCCTCTGGCTGTTTCAAACACGTGACACAGTCTATCCTACAGCCCAAAAACACACCTTTACTCGATAACTGTTCTTTTACAAATAAGAGGGGGTGTAGTCAACTGGTCAACATCCATAATCAGATCCAAACTTTCATCTTCAATGATGGCACTGACAATGGCACCTCCGTGAGGCGGCAGAGGTTGACTAGTAATGTTAGGCGCTGACCCAAAATTAATAGCCTGAGAGTCCAATACGTCTTGGAATTTATGCTTGAAAGCATAGAAATTCTCAATGGTGTGCCCCTGCCCACTGGAGTGGAAATCACATCGAGCATTAGCATCAAAGTTATAGGGTAACTTTTCTGGATCAACCTTCCAAGGGGGCAATTCAACTAGCTTCAACTCGAGAAGCTGAGGTAATAACTCAGCGTAAGACATAGGAAGTGCGTCAAGTTTCCTAGGAGGACGCCTTTGTCCTTGTTGGTTGCCCTGCCTAGGCACATAAGCTTGCCTCTAAGGCTTAGCAGCTGGTATTGTGACGACAACAACCTGATGGTTTGAATCTTGATATCTACCTCTCCCCCTTTGAGGGTAAACCGCACTAGATTCACCTTCCTTTTTCTTTTGATGACCACCAAAAGACTTCTTAGTATTAATAACATTATTTCCAACAACAACATCTTGGATTTTTCCCAACTTAATTTCGATTTCAATTTGCTCTCCATGTGTTACCATCTCAGCAAAAGTACCTGATGTACTGCAAGTTATGTAGTACTGGCCTTGCAATGTACTACTAAACATCTCCACCATCTCTCGCTCCAACATTGGCAGTTAAACCTTTGCAGCCATCTCTCGCCACCTCTGGGCATACTCTTTAAAAGATTCGTCCCGTTTCTGGGATAAATTTTGTAGTTGGGTTCTTGTAGGAGCCATGTCGGTGTTATATTGATAGTGCATGACAAAAGCCTCGACCAGTTCTCTTCATGTACGAAAACGACTACTCTCCAACTACATGTACCACTCGAGCGAGCCACCTGTCAAACTATCTTGAAAGAAGTGCATTAATAGCTTCTCATCATTAGAATATGCAGACATCTTCCAATCGAAAGACTTAACATGGGTATTTGGACAGGAAGTGCCTTTATATTTTATGAAATCAGGCACTTCGAATTTCGGGGGAATCCTCACCCCAGGCACTAAGCCTAAATCATACATGCAAAGCCTACTTCACCTTGACTTTCAAACTTGCGCTTCCGCTCTTCAAGCATATGCAACTTCTTGTTAGATTCTGTTGGTTCATCCATATGAGTCATCCAGTCTTCCCAATTATCTTCTTCCACCGGTCTAACAGGGATGTGAACATGCCTCAATAGTACAATAGGTTGTTCAATATTCTGATGCACAGGAGTAGGTGGAGGAGGATTCCCCACAACTTGAATCCCAGGGGTACCTCAGTTACTTATAGGATTACCGAGATTTACAGGCTGACCATTCTGAATATTCAGACCAACATTCAAATCCAGATTCATATTTCGAGTACCTCCTGGATTTTCCACCATATTATGAGCCCCCAGAATACTGTTAGGATTGTTGATGACAACCCCTGGCAGATTTGCATTCAAAATTTCACCACCATTATTCAAAGTTTCAGCAGGCCTCATAATCACGGCTCTCATTTCCTCTTGTTGACGAGCCATATTCTGAATGATCTCCATCAACTGGTCAACCCAAGTATCCATCCTAGCACCCATAGCCACAATATCTACTTGAATTTGTTCCGCCTGCTTCTTGGAAGTGCTTCGAGTATTATAAAGATGAAAATTTGTGGTAGCAATCTCTGTAAAGAAACCCGAATCAAAGATAAGAAAACTGCCATGACCACCTGTCATGATATGGTATGCATAGATGAATGGTTATGCATGAAGTGTTTTATCATTTCCAGGAGAATCCTGTGTTTTTTCATCACGCATCAATAAATAATAGTATAGACAACAAGATAAAACGAAACAAAGACAAAATATCTGAGTAGAAACTTCTCATATCATAGAGTCGAATAAACATCCATACAATAGTGATTTAGTACAAATAAAGTCAATTATTAAAGAGGCCCCGTCCAACAAGACTAGCGGTGACCTTATCAAACAAAACAAACATAGTGAGTGTAGTAAAAATTTCTCCTTAAGCTCAACTATTCGACTAATCATCCTCGGAAAAAGGGTCTCCAGTCACAAAGCCCCTCTTCTTCACCAGCGCCAACAAACAATGATATTTGAGTTCCCAATCCTTAGAACTTGTATTTCCCACCTCGGCTTCTTCTGCTGGAACCTTGTCTTTATTTGCTACCTGGGCTTTGATTATTGTCAACTCTTTCACAACTTGGGTCAAGAGAACATCTTTCTTTTACAGCTTTTTCTTTAAAATCTTAACCTCCTCATAATGTTTAGCTTCCAATTACTTTTTAGCCAACTGAAGCTTTTCTATCTCCTGATGACTAGCCTGTAACTCTTCAACTTGTCGACTATCCGTATTAGAACCCTTGACCCTAAACCTCTTCGACCGCTCAAGCAAACCATATTTTTCTAGCAACTGGTCCTTCAACTTAACCTCCTTCATAAGCTTCTTTTTGTCTTGTAGAGCAAACGAAAGGTCCACGTTCATTTCTTCTTGCTTAGCTTGGAGTTTGAGGTTTTCGGCCTTGACATTCTTAAAACACATCATAGGCACGAACTCTAATCCTCATGGGACAGGCTGCACAGAAGACGAATCAATATGGGATAAAGAACTATCCGCCCGAGCATTGATTAATGGGTCAAAATTAGGTTGAGGATATAGCAACCTCCCCTTTTTGTAAGGTAACCGTATCTCTCTCACACAATTCTAAATCTAGATCGTATAAGTATCGTAAGCTATACTTCCATTCTGGCTAAAAGAAAGTTTCCCTTTACGGCGAATATGTTCCCATTCTATCTTCACCTTTTCAAGCAACATTGTATCTTCCCCTTTACCGAAATAAATGATATCCATCACCTCCCTCTCAGCGGGTCTATCTAACATCGCGAATCCTAATTGACGGCGTGCTAGGATAGGATTATAATATATGTAGCCTCTTGTCCCCATAAGCGGGACATTAGGGAATTCTCCACACCCTATAATGATCTCTTTCAAGCCTATCACACTTTTCCAAACAATATCATATGAAGTGAGTCCCATGATAAACTTAGACCATAAAGACGAATCGACAGTATGAATAAAAGGCCCTTTCGTAGGCATATGCATCCCCAACCATTTGTAAAGCGAAATCGCGCAACACATGACTTCCCCTTTCTTCCCATGTCAGGAATGGATGGTGTAATAAGTGTCGGTAAGTAGAGTTGGTATCGGGTTACCGTTCATGAAGACATATAATGCGGATACATGCACCAGCTTTTCGGAAACCGGAAAGAGGACCAAACTATAAATAATAGCTGCTAGAAGTGCATTAAATACAGTCCAATTCATATCCCTTGCAAAACCCTTGGCCTTTGATATCAAGTAATTCAGAGGGAGACCGCTCGTGCCGCTTTTGTTAATCCAATTACTTTTAAATTCACCATGGGTCAAATAAAGAGCTCTGACGATTGCCATATAGTCCGAAGTCTCTAGTACTTGAACAAAAGGAATACTGTTGGTCAACTTAACATCCATAATGTGTGTGTATTCTTCAAGAGTTGGTGCCAATTGATAGTCCCGGAAAGTAAAGCAGCGCAACTGCGGATCATAGAACTGAAGAAGTATTCTCACGTTCCACTCCTCAGGATCATCATTCACCAATGGCAATAACTTTCCATATTGTCCTCTGAAAGCTTTTTCATTTGGTCCCTTCACAAAGCCCCCACCTCTCGCAATTGACCACCAAAGCATGGAAACTGATAAGAAACAATGTTTCTAAGAGACTCTGAGCTTGTCTCCATGTTGTTATCCATCTTTGATACAGATGAAAAAAACCTTAGAATAATCCTGGAAATGAAATGCAAATGCAGGTTAGGCATATATATATATATATATATATATATATATATATATATATATATATATATATATATATATATATATATATATATATATATATATATATATATATATATATATATATATATTTTGCGTTTCTTTCATAAGATAAATATTCCACGATGCAAGTGTAATAAACATAAGATCAAAGTTTCCATAATATTGATTAACCGTTGTGCCTTTTCTGATTATGTTGGGTGTATTAGGATCAAAAATCCAGAATCGTGAACCCGAATAAACCTCTCGATCGATGAATCAGAAACTCAGAAAATAAATATGAGAACCAAATAGAAAAACATCGTTGCTTATAGAACATAGCCACCATCGGAACATAGTCACCAACTGTACCTGTGATAATCAAGTCCCTCCCTGCTCACGGGTGAAAATGAGGTCAGGGTAAAGGTCTAACCCAGAATCGAGGGCACTCCTGAGAAACTATCACCATATCACCTACGTGAAAATGATAGCCCCTCATTCGTACCTCTTCTGAGTGTGGACAACATGGCGACAATAGTGAAAACTAAGTCAACTAGCCGTTCATGTTCCACTCTATTCCTAGGGTCCCTATGGTTGTCACTTGGCCTGGGTATTGGGCCTTTTACCTCTCGTAACACCCACCCAATCATGAAAACAAATCCAGCATAACAGATAACCAATATGGAAAGCAATAAAATGTGATGCAAACATATGCTCATATAAACATGTACAAAATGAATAAACTAAAAGCATAAAAATAAACACCCAAGGAAAAGAAAAGAAGAGCTAGGATCGACTTCGGGATGGACCAGTAATTGGTCAATCTGTCCCCAGTGAAGTCGCCAACTGAAACAACCGGCTGAACAATCAACTAATAATGAAATCAATGGAGTCGCCATCAAATGTTTTTTATTCCACAATAGAGGAAATGTAAACATAGAGTAAACATGAGAAGGGTGAAATCACGATCAAACGACCGAGAGATCAGATTAGGGAGTCTGTTACGCGAGGGGAAGGTATTAGCACCCCACACGTCCGTAGTACTCTACAGTATCCACTCTTGTTGTTCTAATCTTATGGGTGTGTTAGGATCTATATCTAGGATTAAGGGCTAAAAGAAAATGAAAAGAGGGAATGCATGCAAAAGAAAATAGAAAATAATGTAGGGAAAAATAAAGTTGTGCTCGCTCGGGCCCTACCCCAATGCCTATGTATCCCTTTAAAGGAATCAGAGCAGCCGTAGTTTGGCTCAAAAGTTTTTGTTAGTTTGTATTTTTTAATGAACAATATTAATTTTGCCTTTTTCCGCAACTCGACCTTTGGAGACTTACGCGTTAGCACATAAGTGAATTAACATGTTCTTTCTGAAAAGTTTGAAAGAAAAGCCCGAAAGAGCAAAAAAGTTTATATTGATTGGTATTTTTTACCTTAAAGAAGGATTTGAAAGTTGTTAGATGTTTTATGCTTTTTCAAGAAAATAGATTTAGTCTTAATGCATGGATGCAAAAGAAACAAAAATCACCTAAGGGAGACTAACCCAAATCTATACCTAATATTATCATACAATGATTGATCCTAAAGTTGAGTTTTGAAGGGAAATATCTACCCTAAGTTGACGTGCATGGATACCAATCCTAATGTCTATCTCAACTCATCATCTATAGATGAATCAAGAAGTTCTAAAGGAGCATAGCAATGGTCTATCACCTAAAACTATGTCTATCTCGAATCATCATCTATAGTTGAATCGAGAGCTCCTAAGGGAACATGTCGGGGGTATATCATCTCGAAACATGCACACAAAGATGAAATCAAACAAACAAGCCAATAAGCTCAAGAGAGCATACCTAGAGAGATGCTATCTAGGTTAGTATGCCAAAGAAAGTCTAACAAAACTATCCTATGGGGAACATGCAATGAGAGAGAAGTCGTGATCTCAATTTCTAAATTGAGTGACTCATCGATCAACAAGAAATAAAGGAAAGCGATAAAATCCTATAGGGAGCATGCACTGAGAGAGAAGTCGCGATCTCAATTTCTAAATTGAGTGACTCATCGATCAACAACCAAGGAAACAAACACAAGCACAACACATATAGCAAATGAAGTACGGAATTCCTGCTACAGGTCTTTAAACAGCGACTTCGAGCACACGTTCTTTATTTCCTACTTCTCATGATATCTAGAAAGCAGTAAAGTGCAAAATGAGATAAACAAGAGAAAATACCAAACAAATATCAATCCGTAGCAAAGCACATCAAAACAAAGAAACCCGACGATTTTCACGAAAGCTTCACCGATCAAAGAGTTAGAAATCAAATGCTCAGAACAAACGTCGAAGCATCACCGATGTGAAAATAAATCACAAGCAGAAGGTGCACCAAGCATATCTGAATATCACACAATAAACCTGTATAAGACTCAAATCTCAACAAGCAAAGGTGAATTGCTAATCTCAAATATAATCAGAATTTAATTTCCCAAAAACTAAAAAAAATCTACAAGTTTTCATATTTGATTTTATCATTTCTTATCATGTAAAAAACTCAAATAAAACAATTATCAAAAATATCTAAACAAAAATGCAAATAATAAAAAAAAGGATGCAATATGTACACAATGCTGCTACACAGCAATCCAAATTCTGGTGCTGAGCCCAATCCATGGAGCTTTTTTTTTGTTATAAGCAATAAGGCTTCAAAAACCTGTGTCTATAGGCTTTAGGAGTGTGCAAGTAGAAAAGAGGCGCTAGGCCCAAATATTGAGTCTGAAATATTGTGCTTTTTGTTCACGAGCTCTTAGGCCATCCAAATAAGTGATATTGGGTTTCAAACAAAGCAATTAGATGTTAACTCAGCATCAGGCCCATGAATTCCAACCCAACTATCATCACCATCAGATTTTTAGTAACATTTTCTAATAAAAAAAATAAAAGAATTGAAAGTTGAAAATAGGAGAAGGAGAACGGTTTCGTATGAATGTTGATAAGGTTTTCACTTTTTGACCCTTCAATTTGTTTGAAAACAAACTCCCTTCCTACAACCTTCACCGCCGCTTCCCTCTCTTGCACCATTCGCGGACGTCCTCTCATCTTCTCTGATCAATTCTTTGCCACCGTGGATAGCATATTGACGTTGCTGGGAATAGCTCTGCGAAACCTCCTTCGTTCAGCCCTCATCTTTGTCTGATTCGACCTTCCTCAGCTCCCAATTCGCTTGCGATTTCGTCTCAACACCCTCACTTGCCTCCAATTTCGTTTCGGTTTCAATTCGTGCTTCTCATCCTCAGCGTTTCATCCAATGCTTCTATTATCGCTCATCATTGTAAGTTCTCGCTCGTCTTCAGATTCGTGAGGTTTCACTATGGAGTAAGGAAAGGCGAATGAAAATAGTGAAGTAAAGAGAAGATAGAAGCACCTACCTACCGGAGAACTCCAGTGGCTCTTCAACGGCTCAGGTATGCGATTTTGTTCCTTGCTTGGAATAGTATTTTCTCGCTCGTCCTTTTTCTAATTCTTCTTTCGGATTTTTGTGTGCCTCTGAGCGGTTATTCATGTCGCGTTTGTGAGGGAGACAGAGGGAGATACAAATTCGGTGATTCTCCAATGATTGAAGGGTTGAAGCTACTGAAGATGAAGGTTGAATTGTTGAGAGAATCAGAGAGAATGAAGATGGAACATACTGGTTGGAGAATATGCAGAAGCTGGTGAAGGATCTTGTTGAAGAATCTTGCAGATTCAAGGTGGATGATGAATGTTGTTACAGAAGATGATGAGAATTCGATGAATATTAATGATTGATGTTGCTTGAAGCAGGGGTTTCAGAGAGATGAAGAATGCAACATTGATGTGAAGATGATGAGAAGTTGCTCTGAGATGAAAAATCGAAATACAGGAAGCTTATTACGTTGTAGTGGTGGCTGTGTTGATGAAGATGATGGAAAGTGAAAGAGAGAGAGAGAAAGAGAGAGAGCGCGAGCTTTGTTGCCACTGCCATGAAAAAAAACGTTCTTGTTACATGAAAGCCAGAGAGAGAGAGAGAGAGTTGGTTACAGTATGAGGTTGTTATCGCGGAAAAGAGATAGAAAGCAAAATTCTCATCAAAAGAAACAGAGAGAGAAAATAATTTTTTTACACAAGGAGAGAGAGAGAGAATGAATCGGTTATGTATGGCCAAAGAGAGTGAAAAATATTTTGTTGTACTCCTGTTCATGTATGCAACCCCAATTACTGCATGGACATGTCAGATGCTGATTAACATATTATTTGTATTAGATTTTCTGTTTACACCCATGCATACTCACAGTACTTGGAAGTTATGTTATTTTATCTTTGTTGTATTGTAATATGAATAAAAATAGCTACCGAAAAGAGGCTAGAGGAAAGACACGCAGATGTTGAGTTTTGGATTTATTATTCTTAACGGTTAATTTATATCCACATCTTTTTCTACCTTTAAGCTTTTATATTATGTTAAGTGCAAACAAAATATGAGATGAATAATATATTTGAATAAAAGTATTACTCCCTGCATGATATAATACAGTAGCTTCCTTTTCTCAAAAATTCCGTTTAACACGCTGTAGCGATATAAATGTTTAAGACTAAGCCATTGGATTGACTAGACTAATACAGATCGGAAAAAAACCGCCAATGCACTTTATTGTTTCCAAAGGAATGGGAAAAGAGTGAGTAACCCAAAAAAGAGGGGGAAAGATTCAAGGTAAGGGGGTTGGTTATGAAAAGAGAATGTATTAGCACCCTAAACATCTATGGTACTCCACAAGAACCTCTTTGAAAAATCTGTATATTTTGGCTATAAAATGTTGTATGAAATTGGATGGTGGAGGTGAGAAAAGAAATGTATTTTTTATGATATTTGCACCCGTCGTGGTTGCGAACCTTTAGTTCCTATGTACCACCTTTCATGCAATAGGGGATCAGGGTACACGTAGTTCACCTTTGAAAACTTTAAAACTCAAGTGTGTTGGTTAATTTTATGAGATAAGATATCATCATCATTGTCCGTGTGGAAAAATATACTTACTACCCACAATCATGAGAAAGGAGAATTTGCATCATCTCAAAGTAGAGGAATGGCTTGGATTTTAAAATCAACAATGCCTCACTCAACACCCAAGTGGAAAATATCTCTCTTTACTACATATTGTAGAAGTGTAGTTGTTTGCATCACTACAAGTATTGAGAAGAGTCTAATCTTTTGAAAAAGGTTTTAAAATAAAAAGCCAAAGTGGTAAAATGGTTTGAAATGAGATTGATTGACTTTTAGTCTTCTCACAAAAAATGTCAAGGTATTATTGATTTGATTGAAGTTTATTTATGAAAAGGTTTTGAAAATGCATGGACATAAGTCCAAGTTTATTATGAAAGTGGTTCAAACTTAAAAACAAGAAGAGTTATCAAAAGGAGATAGAGGATTTTTAAAATTAAAGAAGATGGGAGGAGAAGAAGAGGCTATCCTAAAGCATAAGATAAAAACTAGGGATAAGAACCATCTAACCAACAAGAAGCCAATACTTGACATTATGAGCCAAGATAGAATTCCCATTCTTTGGATTGAAACCAAGCAAGCAAAGATACTAAACCTCTTGTGAGAACCAAACTTTAAGCGTATTAAGTCTTCACAAAAAATTGGGCAGAGTAACGGCTGTATACGGGTGAATTCCAGATTACAATCAAAGTATGTAATCACAATAACCTACACACAAAACAAACAAACAACCCAATGTCTTGAGGTAAACCTCAAGAACTCTAGACAAAATATCCATCAAGGTCACAAGGTCTCTAACATAGGCCAGGATTTCTATTCCTAAGTCCAAGAAGTCCAATACTCCATAATGCCAAGGATAGTAACCAAATAGTCCAAGTATCATTAAAGGTTTTTATGGTTCATGTTGATTATTAAGTGTATTATAAGAGAAAAGAAAAGCTCAAGTGAGAAAAATAAAAATAACAAGAAAGTAAATGCTCAAGTGAGCAAAGTAAAAATGACATGAAATATAATGCTCAAAGTAAATGGTACATAAAGCATAAAAAATAAAAGTGCATAAAGTAAAAACAATTTAATAATTAGTGGTTAGTTGGATGACCATCTTAAAACTTGCATTTGGAACTCATTAGAGGATTGGTAGAACCAAAGCCTCCACACAACTAGTTGCATTTGCTTTTTGTCAAGTATATCATCCATTTGGAATCCTCAAAAGTACCATTTAATGATCAACGATATTTAAGTGATCCGTGTTGACCAAAAGTGTTGTAGATCCATTAGAGGATTGGTAGAACCAAAGCCTACACACAATGAATCTCAAGGTTATTGGATCAAAGAGATCAAATTAACATACTTGGGCTTACAAACATAGGTTTGGGCCACGAATGATCATTTATTTGAATCGAGACAAAATTTAGCGCTATGTTAAGCAATCGTAAGTGGACTTATGTAGAAGTCGCACTTATTTTGAGGCCGGTCAATAGCAATCTATGCACCATTTGTTTTGAGACATGATATAAAGATCATGCTTCCATAACACTTAGTGCAATAAGAAAGGGATAAGATGGAGGGGGGGGGGGGGTGAGAAAGAACATACAAACCACATTTGAATTAAATTTTAATTAAACTATTATTAAAATCATTCATCCATTCTTATGGAGTTAGACTCAACACCATGGATCCAATGATGTTAACAAAGTTCATAATCAAAAATTCAACCCAAGATCAGCCAGAAAATAATCACAAAATAATATTGCATTTAGTATATACATTAAAAAAAGTTTTAAAATGTTTTTAAAATAGAAATAAAAGAGAAAAATATCAACTATGTTCAAATTAATCAAGAAATAAAAAGTAAGACCATAGAAAAATCAGAAATGAACTAAAATAATTTTATAAAATTTTTGGTAATTTTTTAAAGTCAGAAACTATTTTTAAAATTAAAATAAATGAGTAAAATGAACTAAAAATGATAAAAAATACCAAAGTCAGAAAAAAAATGGATGAGGTCACCAATATTTGTCACAATACCATTGGATCATTCCATAATTTTTTCAAAATTAAAAAATGCATAAAAGTATTTTTAAACATTTAAAACAAATCAAATAAAGTGAAAATTTATAAAAAAATATCAAAATACAAAATAAAATTGTGAAAAAATAAAAATCAAAAAGAGAAAAATCAAAAATATTTTTCATAATTTTTTCAGATTTTTTGGACAAAAAATAAATTTTCTATGATTTTTTTGAAATTTAAAATAATTAAATATAAAAATCAGAAAAGAAAAATAAAGTCAAAAATATGTGGACCATTGGATGAGAGTCAAAATTCGTTAGTAATCAAATCCAAGGGATCTGGCGCACTGTGCATATCATGGTCATTAGTGAATAAAGCACTGAATCAAATGTAAATCAGAAATTCAAAAAAATACAACTGGCGTTGTTTCATTGGTTGAAGGATGACACATTGGTCATCTTCAACCTCCAGTCAGTCCCAAAACCAGGTTGCTTAATCTATAAAATTAGAGCATGAGACCTATGCCATTCGCTTCATCTCTTCAAGACGAAGACAAACACACCTTCGTGTGATAAATTTATATAAACTGTAGCTCAAGCAATTTGGAAGGAAAGTTTTGAAAAGGGATTTGAAATTTCATGGTCAAAACAATTTTCCACATAAAAGTAAGTGTTGCGACTAGAACCAGGCCAATGAGAGCATCACAATGATACCAAAGTTTTGAAGAATTGATGGAGAAATTTACCTATTGAAGTTGAGTTGCAGAGCTCTGAAATTGGACTTCTATGGAGTAATATAGGGCACGATTCTTGAAGGTGATTATATGGTTAGCTTCAGGGAAGATCAAGGAAGGTAAATTGATAGAAAAATTGGATTGAAAAAGGCTTGAAAAAAAATTTCGAAGTTGCAGAAATTTGAGTTATGGAATAAGTTTGGCAGGATGATTCTGGATATCCAAGCTTGAGGAAATGAATGGGGGATGACCATCTATTTATAGGATAATGAATGGGATCCTCAAGCATGTGAAATAATGAGGTTTGGAGGGAAATCGTAAGGGGTCTGCAGCATGAACAAAGTGTGACTAGTTTAGCATCAAAACTCAGTCAAATCGTGCGTTTCATGATGCTAAACACCTTTGGAAAGTTGCAACAAAGATTAGAAGCCAAAACAAAGATTTCAAAATCTGACTTGTGATGAAACTTCAGTTTTAAGCTACCAATTTAAAAACAATGACATTTTGAGCTCAAGGGGTCTTAGGGCATGATTCTTGATGCTTTAGAAAGATGATGTTACAAGATTTGCAATGGAAAAATAATGGAATCAAATGGATGCTTGAGCTGAAAGTTGCATTGAGTCAAAGTTGGAGAAAAGGGTTGACTTTCCATACTTAGAAATATTTCAAATTTTTCTTCAAAAGTGACCTATAATGTTTTGCATCCAAACATGGCCTTCCACTTGGAATTTGCTCTTGAGCAAAGAATATGACATGAAATAGACCTCTTAAATGACACTTTGAAACTTGAACCATTAAAAATCTCCAAAAATTGAGAGAATTATGAATTGTTGAAGTTGGCAAAAAATCATGAAATGACCTATAATCTTTTGTATCCTTAGGGCATCTTCCATCCATTTTATCACTTTTCACATAAAATAAGGGATAAAGTTCACATCCTAAATATAATTATGGAAAAAGAGTGGGCCCAAGGTGATAAAAATTGACCAAGTTATGATCATTTGAAGTCACACATGAGAAAATGAGGGTTCATCTAGAGGACTTGTAATCTTTCTTCATCATCAAGTTTCTTCCACATGAAAACTCCTTGAAACTTTTGAAGTGATTTGTTAATATCCATTTGAAGAGAAGGATGTCTTTTGAATCACTCAAAAATACCAAAATATGAGCAAGATATACTTCTTTGAAGTTCAAAACCCTAGCTCATAAATCAAGAAAATGCTCTGAGGAACCTTGACAATTTTGAACCACCTTCTTGTACCAACACTCTTGCTTTGTAAATAGAAGTCATTGAGGATGAAAATGAGAATTAATAGCCAACAAAACCACTTCCATATATTGATAATTGAGAGAAATATACACTTGTGACCAATAGGAACAAGACCTTGTCCAACCATGACAACTTCTTCAATCAACCCCTTGCACTTTTGAATCAATCTTGATGACTTGGAAATGTAGTGAACCAAAATAACCTTGCCATGACATCCCTTCCAAAATAACTTCAATGTTGAGGTTTGGACTTCTCAAGCTTTATTGACTAGGGCATGGAAATAAACTCATGAACCCAAGGAACAACTTGCTAAGCCTCATTGCCTTTACCTACATTATTAACAAGTAAGACAAACCAACATTGCATTTTATTAATTAAAAGAAGAATCAAGACAAAATATTCATGATAACAAAAGAAAACAAGTCAAGGTGCTTGGTGATTCCTCAAAGGGAAAAGCTAAAGATAGGGGGGGGGGGGGGGGGGGGGGGAGAGCCAAAAGCCCTAATGTGATCTTGTTGTGATTGAATCAACATGGTATGATGAGGGGATCTTAGGGGAAAAAATTAGGGTACAATAGCTGCCCTTATTTAAGTTTCTTCTATCCAGAGATATGAAGGTTAAAAATCTTCATGTCGACGCGATCAGAGATACTTAAATATAAAACAAACCCTATTTTTGGCCCTAAGACGCCATGTAATGCTTATGAGCATGAATGCGCATGAACAAAATCAAAGAGACGCAAAACACCACTGGGGATGTAACAAAGGAAATAAAGAAACAAAAGAGAAATCCAACCAAGAAAATAAATCACTGGTGGATCAAAAGACCTGACTTATAGAGGATGATAAAAAGTCTAAGGATACACCAAATCTTACTAAAAGAGAAACTACCAACATTCACTGAAGGTAGAAAGGGATAAGAAATAATAACACCGATGTTCACTAACGGTGAGCTACCAACGTTCATTGAAGGTAGAGAGAAAGAATCATCGACGTTCACTGACGATGAACTAACAACTTTCATTGAAGGTAGAAGGAAAAGAAATATCATAGCATCGCCGTTCACTGACGATGAACTACCAACGCTCACTGAGGGTAGCAAAAAGATAACAATCACTAAGTTTCACTGAAGGTAACCTACCAACTTTCACTGAAGGTAGAAAGATAATATATCATAGCATCTCCGTTCACTAATGATGAACTACCAACATTCACTGAAGGTAGAAAAAAGATAACAATCACCAACTTTCACTAATGGTGACCTACCAACTTTTACTGAAGGTAGAAAGAGAATATATTATATCATCACCGTTCACTGACGATGAACTACCAACATTCACTGAAGGTAGAAAAAAGATAACAATCACCAACTTTCACTGATGGTGACCTACCAACTTTCACTGAAGGTAGAAAGAGAATATATCATAGCATCGCCGTTCACTGACGATGAACTACCAACGTTCACTGAAGGTATCAAAAAGATAACAATCCCTAACTTTCACTGATGGTGACCTACCAACTTTCACTGAAGGTAGAAAGAGAATATATCATAGCATCACCGTTCACTAACGATGAACTACCAACATTCACTAAAGGTAGAAAAAAGATAACAATCACCAACTTTCACTGATGGTGACCTACAACCTTCACTGAAGGTAGAAAGAGAATATATCATAGCATCGCCGTTCACTAACTATGAACTACCAACATTCACTGAGGGTAGAAAAAAGATAACAAGCACCAACTTTCACTGATGGTGACCTACCAACTTTCACTGAAGGTAGAAAGAGAATATATCATAGCATCACCGTCCATTGACGATGAACTACCAACGTTCACTGAAGGTAGCAAAAAGATAATAAGCATTAACTTCCGCTTTAACCAAGGCATTCTGCCTGGAAAGGGTAATATACAAGCTGTTTCAAATAAAGAGACTATCACCTGCAAAGATTTCACAATGAACTGTCTCTGTGATATTGAAAGTCTTGCCATCCACTGGTGTAATTTGACAACAGACTGCAAACTATCCACTCATAGAGGAAATAGCAAAAAAAGAGTTACGTCAAATTTTACAGGGAAGCACAAGTTGCTCAAATAAAGAGACCTGCTACTTGTTGTCATGGAGAATTGTAACTCTCTGGGGAGAACAATATGGCTTCCTGGGGAAAGAAATACGACTTCCTGGGGAAATGTCAATATATTCCTACTGAGGAGATAAAGTCTTCTCGTGCAAAATAAATGCACATTCTCAAAACAAGGCTCAAATTCTGTAGATATCATAAGTAATAATATTGCCGAGGATCAATGATTCAAACCAGAAATAAACTGGAATGAGACAGTCTTCTAAAATACATCCTTTAAGAAATAAACTCAAGAGGGAAACCCAAATCATCCAGTCGAGGAGCTGTGCAGGAAGGCTAAAGCAAAAATCTTCCACGAGGGATAATTCAGTGGGGAAATTGAAAGAACATACACTTTTTTTCTTATGACTGACACTCTATTGGAGAGAGGACAACACAACTCTGCAAAACAGGGCAATACGTCCACACAAAAAAAAGAATGTCAATGAGCAATGATTTGCCAATTTTAACTATGCATGACGTATGTATGAATGTATGAGTGCTATCGTGCATATACTAACAAAATAGACATATAACACTGGGAGTAACCGGGCAAAACCAACTCGGGCACAAACAACACTCAGCTAAATCACATCTAAGATGAACATTCCAAGAAAAAGTAAGCACCAACTGAGGAAAGAAAATCCTAATGCATGGCTTAACTTTACCGGGGAGAAACGTAATCCAGAAGTAAACAAAACATAGCGATACAACAATACAGATACAGAGGCATAACATCCTTCTCCAGGCTTCACCAGGGAATAGCACTCAAACTTCAACTGGGAAACAAATATTTTCCAATGTAACGCTTCTACTGAGGATTGCAAAATCAATTTCAAGTAAAGCAGATGGACACCAAATCATCAAAACATTCACTGGGGAATTCAGGCCCATTTTGAAGGAGGAAAAACACACAAACTTTACTAAGGCATATAATGCCCCATCATGAAGACATTAACTGGGGATTTTGTGCTGACTTCATTGGGGAGGTTAACACCACATTATCAAAGGGAAAACCAATATACGTTCTTCACTGGAGAAACCAGAGACCCATGTTCTTCGAGAGTAAATATTGTACCAACTTATCTGGGAAGAAATAACTTCTATCAAACAAGAGAAACCTTCACTGGAGAAATCTTGGATTGAGTCTTCATATCATGCAAACTCAGAAAAGAAGAAAAAATGAACCAAGACTTGACTGGGGACACTGGAGTCACAAACCCAATACAGCAAAAACATCATGAGTAAACCTTCCCGGGGGAAACAAAAACTTCCCAAAACAACTGGAGTTCGTCCATTCCAGGGATCACCATTTTTGTTTTTTTTTTCTTGCATCACAAATTCTAAAGTATAAGCAAATTGTAAATTCTTTTTAAAAATCAATTTTGTTATTTAATCTTTTTGCTTTGAAAGTTATTATCAATAATAAATGGAGTCTTTGCAAGCTAAATAAAATAAGAAATACAAAGAATTGGGTAAAAGCTCAAATTTCATTAATAGAATGGTAGTCTGTGAATGGCAAGACTCCATGGATGATTACAAAGTTCGGAAAATGGTAATATATAATGGAACAAATACATTGAGATACAATGACCACTATCCCCTCTAACAACTTTTGAAATCCTGAGCAGCAACTTCTGTTGAAGTATGATAAGGATCCAAGAATATTGTTGCTTCAATGATCAAGTCTTGTCAGATCTAGTTACTTGCCAAGAAAGTCCCTAACTTTTGCCTAAGCTGCCCTTGCGGGTTTTCAACTTAGTAGGGAATTTATTCTGTTTATGTCTCTAATTTTTTCCTAGACCGCCATTTCGGATTTTGGGCCTACCGAGACACTCTTTTTTGCCTAAGCCTCCCTTTCGGGTTTTCAACTTAGCGAACTGTTCTTTTATTTCTTTAGGCGAAGTATTTCTTGACTGCATAAGCATTCATGGGACGTGGGAACTCCTCGCTATCCATAGTTTCAAGAATTAATGCACCGCCAGAGAAGGCTTTCTTGACAACATATGGGCCTCCAAAATTGGGAGTCCACTTGCCCATAGAATCAGCGTTAAAAGACATGATCTTCCTGAGCATGAGGTCGCGTTCTCTGAATTCACGAGTGTTGTACCCCAAAATTTTCCCTCCCATATTCTTCAAGATTTATCAAGGGTTGCACAGTCCAACTGCCTCCTAAGCCAGTCAAAATTAGGGTTTTGGTTCTGTCAAGGAATTTGAGGTTTTCAATGGCTCAATCAAGTCCCATAGGCCTATATGAATTGTCAAGCATTTACATGTCAAGTCTCAAGACTCACAATGTCAAATTGCACAGTCAAAAGCTCCATTTGCTTCACAATCAACTGCAGGGGTAAAATGGTCATTTTACAGTCAAAAGCCAAAATTTTTGGTCAACATCTTATTTTGAGCACACAATCATCATTTGATCAAGTCTTGATCATGATTCCATAAGCATGGCTCAAAAATCATCAGAGATGCCAAAGTTACTATTTTTGGACAGTAGAAAAGTCAACTGTATCTTGACCAAGGCATAACTTTTTCATGGTTCATCAGAAAAATCCCATCCAATGCTCATTTTGAAGGGGATGACATTTCCTACAACTCATCTTCACATTCCAAGTCCAAGAAATGCTCTCACAAAAAGTTATCAATTTCTACATTATAGGTCAATTTCAAAAGTCAACAAAAATGCACTTTAAGTCAAAGACCATAACTTGAGATTGGTAAATCCAAATGACATGGGACCAAAGGCATTGGTTAGAGGACTTCAAGACCTTTCCAAAATGTCAAATAACATGTTCATATGATCAAAATTGAGCAAGATATGCATTGGAGAAGTTGGGAAATTTTTGTGAATTTGCAAAAGTCAACTTTGCTCAAAACACATCATTTTTGCTAATGGGCCTCAAATTTCTTCTTGAAACTTTGTCCAAGGCTTATGCACGACCCATTGAGATTAAATGGAATTATTTTCTTATTTTTTATTAATTAATTGAATTTTTAATCAATATTAATTCATTTAATTCATTTAATTGTAGGAAAATATCAAGATATGGTTTTGCAATCTTTTCATGAAGCAAATATGACCTACATGTGCTGGAGATTTCGTGTACACATCAAGGGGACAAAAATATCCCAATTTGGCAAGGTTTTTCAATCAAAAAGATGCAAAAAGATATGATTGAAAATCAAATATACAAATCATAATTCCATGGATCTTTTGCCCAAGGATTTAACCTAATTCAGTCCTCTATATGTACATAACCTAACCCTATTCAGGTGGACGTGAGAATTGCTGCAGAAAGCCATAGTCAATATTGAAAAAATCAAGAAAAAAGCCAAAACTGTTTTCCAGGTTCTAGGCCCTTTCAAAGCAATTTGAGGATTCAAACACATTGCCAGAACTTCCAGAAACGTATTGGAATCAAAACCACACGCTAAAGCTTAAGAAATCGCCTCAAATAGTCGTACGGTTTGCATAATTTTCTCAGAATCGAAATCCATATTCCATGCATCATTAACACGATTTGTTGTTTGTTTTGTATTGTATGAATCCACAGGAAGCTTTTGGAATAGGTTAATTGCATTATAACACGCAGAATCGTGAATTGCCATTGAAGGAATTTAGGGTTCTTAAAGTCTCAAATTGGGGCTTTACAGCCCAAGAAAAATTAAGCCTGGTGAGATACATGGTTAGACTCGTGAGGACAAGACGAACGCGTTGGATGTGTCGCGAAACATTTATGTTAATCACACGCCTATTCGCCATTTTTTGTTGATGCAGGTTGTGGGGGTTAAAAACCCCCGCTATCTGTTTGTTATTTTGCAGGTTCAGTGAAAGAGATGAAGATGTGGTGCTATGCCATTGGACAATTCAAAAGGAGCGTGCGTTTTTGTGTTTTCAGCATATGTATTAATTACTTAATATAATATTTGTTCATTGTTATACTAACAAAGGCAAGCAAGTGGCTGAGTGGCTAGTGAGGTGGACGTTAACCATTGGGACCTGGGTTCGATTCCCAGGTCCACCCAATATTTGTTTCATATTTTTCCCAATGTGATTGTATGCAGGCTTTAAGCAGCTTTCCACCATGGACTCCCACATCCCAGGTGCCATGTGTCCTGAGGCAGCAATCCAATGGCCAGGAGATGAGGGACACCATGTTCCCTAATCAACCATGCGCTGGACAAGTCAGAGAGTCAAACGGGCTTGTGTGCTTCTTGGGCCAGAATTGCCAAACGAACCTCCTAAGGGCCCAACACCCCCCTGGTTAATTGTTTTCTTTTTATTTTCTTTTTTTTTTCTTTGACTAATTGTTTTTATTATTAATATTATTATTATTTAACTAACTCAAATTATTATTTTCCTAATAAATTTAGTAAACATTTATTTATTTTTATTATTATTAATTTCACCTCTTAATTATTTTTGTAAATAAATTCTAATTAATTAGTTTAGTTGTTTTAATTAGGTAATTTTGACTTTTTTTACAATAAATAAAACAAACATAGAATTAGGGTTTTTCTTTTGACTTTTAATTTTAATTTCTATTTTCATTAAAACATAAAAAACACAAAAATATTTTTTTCTTTTAATTAATTAATTAATTAGTAAATTAGGTTTAATTTTAATTAATTGCAAAAAGGACCAAATTCCATTCTTTTCTCAAAAAGGGTCAAAACCCTAAGGACGTCCCGATTCAATTATTTCGCGCCTATTTATTTTTAATTCATTATTTTGATTATATTTATGTAACTGTTTCCGAGAATGTAATAGATAATTAGGGCTTTATCGCTTTCTTTAATTTTCTCGCATTTATTTTTAAGGGTTATGTTTTTGGTGATGTAAATACCCGACGCCTTGTAATAGCGTAGATTCACTTTCCGCACTTTATTTTCTGCACAATTATTAACTGTTAATTATGCATGACAAGACTTGTATGAAAAATAAAATCAACCCGTAGCTCACAATGATGCATGCAAAGATAATTTAACATGAACTGGACACACCTGCACATGCCACTCCTAGGGTACGCCTCACTGGTTGCCTCGAGGTGGTCATTAAGTATAGGGTGTTTTAGAGGTCGCCCTCCTGTCTAAAGATCCAGTTGCCTCGGATAAAAAAGGATCTAGGACATTAGGGTTACCGCTAAGGCGTCCTACTATTGCTTTGGTGACCACACATTGTCCCTATAATCGAATTGACCCGAAAAACTCCAACGACGGTGCTACCTACTTCTCAATAGTGGGATAGTACTGTCTAAAGGACTCTTACACAACCTAATTCCTTAGAGTAGGTAGATTTCTCCTGGGTACTTGCTCTTTCAAAAACAAAAAACTAACTTTTCGCACCTACACTTTCAAAAGTTTTTTCAAACAAATACTTCATACACTCTTGAGGACTGATACAAGAGTTACCTAGAAGTTTTTCAAACTAAACTTTTTTCAAAACCCACAAACACAAGAAAAGCAAAATCTTTTGAAAACATAGTGAGCAAGTAACTAAGAGCCCGTGGATAACCACTAATAGAAAGGGTGCTAACACCTTCCCTTTCTATAAATCTACCTCCCGAACCGAGAAACATCTCGAAAAGGAATTTTGCTGTGCTTTTGTCCTTTCCATGTTGGAGAACATAAAAGACGGTGGCGACTCTTGCTTACCGCGACATTTCGCAAACCAGCTTAAAAAACATCCAGTTCTATTCCCACCAATCACAGAACTGGCGACTCTGTTGGGGAATCTTAAATAAGTGAGGTGTACCTTAGGATTAGACCACTCTTGTTTTCAATTGCTTGTTTTGTTTGCTTTAATATTGTGGGTTTGTTTTGGAGTTTCATAGATCCTAACCCAGATCTGGGGAATACCCTTTAGGTAGCATAAGCTGTGAGGGACCTGTCCGGCGTAGACCGACACGGGTGAAGCAGTGGCTACGTTGGTGTGACACCTTGGTCTGTACCGATATCCCTTGTGTTGGAACAAGGAGAATATGGGTCTTCTGAGGAGTCATTAAGCACCAACTGACCTTAAAACCTTAAATTGACCAACTTGGCCATAGAACAGTAGCAGTATGCTACACTCATTGAGACTAAACTCTCGCGATGGTTTCGGCCGCAAATAAAGGTTGCCAAACTGGAATTATGACCGATTGAGGGTAGTTAGTGATATTGAGATCCTCTAGAACCCATTTACTATTTTTAGGACAGGTCTTAACCAACTGAAACTGAAAGAGGGTAGTACCTAAACTCCATGCCAGCCTGATATCTAAGGGCTCTTATGTGTGACTTGTGTGCCTTTACCATGTTTTCCTTTTGTGAATACTTGTGGTGTGCCTTTACCATGACATCATAACATCATAACATCATAACATCATAACATTGCATACATCTTGCATAAGGACTAACCCATTTCAAGGATCTCAAGGGTTTGTGATGCAGGTCATGATGAACCAAATGTTTAGCAAGGGGCAAAGGGGATTTATTTTCCTCTAGCCAAGGTTGTTTGGAGATCAAAACACGATAACTTGAGTCAGGGGCTATGACCCACTCGATATGGTGAGCCTGACTCTTGAAGAAGGACTCTCAGCAACGTGAAGTTCCTTCAATCAAGCCGCAAAATTCAAATTCTAACAAGTTTCTTTGTTTACCCCACGAGATCCTTGAAAAAATTGCATACATATGTCATACATATCATTGCATTACAGGTACCTTGTACAAGTCACTTATCTTCTTCGCTGTTTATTTCAGCAATCATCATGTCTACTGAACCTTCCACTGAGCAAGCTATCAAAGCCCTCCAGGCCCAGAATGCCCAGTTCCAAGAGTTGGTTATGAGCCTAGCCCATGGTCAACAGGATTTGAAGACTATGATTCTGAAAGAGAGGAAGAAGAAGAAGAAGAGGACCGTCTTGTACAACACTGGACGCAGATTTGGGAATGGATTACAGAATGAGGTTGATCTGACCACTTCATCTGTAGGGAAAGACAATCCACAAGAGGAAAGGGTTCCTAGCCCCATAGTCTCCGACAACGAGACCGATTATGATGAAAAGCAGTACCCTCCTGCTGAGGATAGGTACAAACAGTTGGAGGACCGCTTGAGCGCCATGGAGATACAGAACGTGCCTGGGCTGGACTTCAGAGACCTAGGTTTATCCTCTGGGGTGGTGATTCCCCACAATTTTAAGGCACCTGTCTTTGCCAAATATGACGGAACCTCCTGCCCAAAGCTGCACCTCCGGTCATATGTAAGGAAGATCCAACCTTACACCGCTGACAAGAATTTGCGGATCCATTTCTTTCAGGACAGTCTTTTAGGGACTCAACTCGAGTGGTTCCATCAGCTGGATGGAGCCAGTATCCGCAGCTGGGAAGATTTGGCTACCGCGTTCTATAAGTAGTATCAATATAATTCCGACCTCGCTCCTACCGTACCCAACTCCAGGGTATGTCAATAAGGACGGGTGAAGGATTCAAATAATATGCTCAAAAATTGAGAGACCTTGCCGGAAGGGTGCAGCCACCTTTAACTGATCGTGAACTCGTCGATATGTTTCTGGGGACCCTGTCTGGTCCATTTTTTAATCACCTGATTGGAAACTCTTCAGCCGGGTTTACAGACCTTATCTTGACTGGGGAGAGAATTGAAGCTGGCATCAAAAGTGGGAAGATTCAAGAAGCTACACCTTCTGATGCTCATAAAAAGCCTTACAGTGGGAAGAAAGAGTCCAATGCTGTGTACCGTCAAAAGAGTCATCGTGACCAACACGTGGGGGCAGTCATGATCTCTGGTTCTGCGTCACATCGACAACAGCAAAAGGGAAATCAACAAAGGCCAGACGAGCCTAAAAGACAGTTCACCAACATCAACATGCCATTGTCACAAGCATTGCAGCACATGTTGAAGATGAATCTGATTACGGTGATAAACCCTCCTCTGAACCCTAAGACTTCCTCTCCAAACTACAACCCAGATGCAAGGTGCGCTTATCATTCCGGTAGCCCGGGGCACGATACTAACGATTGTTGGGCCCTGAAATACAAGATTCAAAATATGATTGACGCTAAGGAGATCGAATTTGAGCCTTCTGAGGCTCCCAATGTGATCACTGCTCCCTTGCCAAAGCATGGCTAGGATTGAAATACTTTTGCTCATTTGAATTCTGAAGTTGTACTTTTCTTTGCTTTTTCAAACAATTATCATGTCAAACTCTTTTATTTCATTAATGCATTACACGTGTCTGTTTTGAATTAATTGTTTTCACTATGCTTAAAATTGCTTCATATTTCCTTTTTGGGATGTTCAACTCTCGATTTAAAATTCTAAACCTTCTGAGGGAGGATGACGAAAACGATACCACGATCTTTACAGTATGCTTTTGAATAAACCCCGCTGATGAGGTACAGGCATTGTTTCAAATCCTAAACAGTGGAGTTATAAGGAAGATAATCCCTAGTCAACCCCTTTGAGCCAAAGAAGTTGGAGTTTTTTCTTTTCACAAATTAAAACCCTTAATCACAACCCGGGGCAGGGTAGTTTTCTCAGTTAATCCAGGCGCACAATGAATGGCATCAAAGAAGTCCTTCCGAGACAAAAAGACAGTGATGGTTCCCTATAATCGTAAGGACAGGAAGTCATTGCCTCTCAAAATAAAAGCCCAATAAGTCAAAACCTATGAAGGAGACTTACAAAAACTGGGGCATCCCGCTGACTGTAATCACAAAAGAAACAGTTCAGGCAAAAGATATGGATAATAAAATCAAAAAGAAAGAGGTCCTACAAACCCTTGACAAAAAAGAAATGACTGCCTGTTCAAAATAAATTGTCAATATCCGAACCATCACTGGAATATCAGAGCAAAAACTCAAACGAGATCTAATGCATGATTAGCTGAGTTTAGGATCGAAGAACATCACGAAGAGCGGGTGGGTACAAATAAAATTTGAGCCTTTATACTTTGTTTCTTAAACCGTGAACCAGGCCACGTTATAACCCTTAAAAGTCCTAGCTGAAGCATGGGTTAGTTCGAAAGCACACTGTTACAAAAGGTATCCTGACTCTTGTAGGGCTTGCTGTAAAATCCTGAGTTGACATCACATTTTACAAAAATTCACTTGTTTTACTGAAAATGCATTTTCAAAACTTTAAGACAGACATAAGCTTTGCATTCTTAAAATAACATTGTTTGCATATGACTATTTGTTCAACAACAGAGAAATTCGCACGACGAATATCTAGTGAACAAAAACCTTCTTAATAAAAAGGATCACATCAATTGGAAAAACACTTCCAATCAAGGGGCACGACATGAGCATTGTCCATCATCTGGGGCAGTCAAGTCAAGATTCAAGGAATTTCTCAAGATGCCAAATAGCCAGGGGCAAATCTCCGCCTGAGCCACTTGGGGCATGGGACATGAATTCCAGCGACGAATCTTGCATGATCAACGAAGATATTCTGGTAGTATGGCAACACAACACTACTGACAGTGACAACCTCCCTACATCCTGAGAGCATGGACATAGTAAAAAAAAAGTACTACGCATAATTAAAGACCCGCTAGGTTGACCGGCCTAGGCAAAAATAAGGGCTTCCCGGCGAACCAAAAGGGTTCGGGCAAAAATAAGGGATGAAAATGAAAAAATCCGTACACCCGGCAAGTCGAAAACCTAAAAAGGCGGCTTGGGCAAAAAAGGGTATCCCGATGGACTGAAAACCCGAAAGGGCGGTCCAGGAAAAAATTAGGGATCAAAGCGTACGACTATGTCCCGTCATCTCGTCACTTGCCTACCAGAAGAAGATTCGTCAATCATCAGTTATCAAGCGCCTCCACAGGTACCTTCTCCCGCAGAAACTGGGGCAATAAGAATTGTCTAAGCGATCTGGTTGCTCTGTCCATCGAGGTACCAAGGTAAGTTCAGATGAAGAACATGACCGGGATACCTTCACTCCCCGCAGAGTAAGACCAGAATCAACAATACTCTCTCCAAGCAGAGTTGGTCTCCTGTCAGCCCCGAAAAGGCACAATATCCCTAGCAAGTCAGCAACACTCTCCCCAAGCAGAGTTAGGCTACTGTCATCCCTAAGGAAGTTGGATATCCCTAGAAGATCTCAATATTCTCCAGCAGAGCATACATATATTCCTCGACGGAAATATAAGATTGTTCCCCGGCGGAATACCAGATACCCCAGTGGAGCCATTTCCTCAAAAGTTTCCCCAGGAGAGTTGAACCATCTCCCCAGTAGATTCTGGAAGCTTATCCCCAGTAGATTCTGGAAGCTTATCCCCAGTAGATTCTGGAAGCTTATCCCTTGCAGAGTACGAATACGTCTCCCCGGCCATATTCAGAAGGTTATTCCCCACCAGGGTCTAACTGGGTTATCCTCAGCCAATTTGCAACGGTAGGACCGTCCCCGGTGAAGTCCTTTCTATCCCCCAACAGAGCTCATCAACGGTATCCCCAGCAGAGTTATCGTTAAAATCTCAACGAAGTATCTCTTCCCACAGAGTAATTCCCCGCCAAGTAATCTCTCCATCAGGTTTATTCCCCAACGGAGTCATCTTCTCCTACAGGTTTATCCTTGCAATCATCTTTGTTCATCATCCCCAGCGGAAACAAAGAACTCTACTCTCCAACATCAGTCCAGGATTCAACGAACTTCCCGGCATTCGTCAAGGATTTATTTTCCTGGATGAAGATACATTCATAGACATCACATTGTCATACATCATGATACATGCATATACGCATCATATCACACGATCTCATTTATGTTGAGAACATCATTGCTTGATCCATATCATGCATTGCATACGACTGACCTTTACCTTTCAGGAAAGATGCAGTTAAACTCTAAATCCAGTCAAAGAAGACAAATCTAGTTAAATCCAGTTCCTAAAGATTTTTCTGATGCAAACCCGTCATTGAAGACAACCCGTCGTTGAAGACAACCCGTCGTTAAAGACAACCTGTTGTTAAAGACAACCCATCGTTGAAGACAACCTGTCGTTAAAGACAACTCGTCGTTGAAGACAACCCGTCGTTGAAGACAACCCGTCGTTGAAGACAACCTGTCGTTGAAGACAACCCGTCGTTAAAGACAACTCGTCGTTAAAGACAACCCGTCATTAAAGACAATCCGTCGTTGAAGACAACCCGTCATTAAAGACAATCCGTCGTTGAAGACAACCCGTCATTAAAGACAACTCGTCGTTGAAGACAACCCGTCGTTAAAGACAACTCATCGTTGAAGACAACCCGTCGTTAAAGACAACCCGTCGTTAAAGACAACTCGTTGTTGAAGACAACCCGTCATTGAAGACAACCCGTCATTTTAGACAACCCGTCAGTGAAGACAACCCGTCGTTGAAGACAACCCGTCATGGAAGACAACCCGTCATTAAAGACAACCCGTCATTAAAGACAACCTGTCCATGAAGAGACAACTCGTCAAAGAAGACAAAACTGGTTCGGTTAAATCGGTTCCTAAAGATTTTTCTGAGATAACCTGTCAGTAGAGACAACCCATCAACCTTTTAAAGTTCCAGATTCGATACCTTTATCTAGCCAGAGCATATCTATAGACGACTAATTCCAGATTCGATACCTGTATCTAACCAGGGCATATCTGTGAGCGATTGATTGTAGATTCGATACCTGTATCTAGCCAGGGCATATCTGCATGAAGAGTTTGAAGATCAACCCCTGTAACAGGCCAGGAAATTATCTTTCTTTCTCAGGTACGCAAGTTCTCGCTAAGGAATCTCTTACGCGATCGACACCCCCGAGTGGCATCTATAAGCCCATTCCCAACAAGATTCTGTCACGTCTCCAGATGGCATCTATAAGCCCATCCTCCTATCCATCACATCTCCAAATGGCATCTGTAAGCCCATTCCCGACATCACATTGCTGATATTCTACTATGCGAGTGCAAATTTTTGGGCACTTTAGTGTTCAATCATCTTCCACCTTCGGATCACGAAAGGCACGCCAGCCAATCTACATCCTCAGGTCTAAGAATATTGAACAGGGGCAACTGTTGTACCCCAAAATTTTCCCTCCCATATTCTTCAAGATTTATCAAGGGTTGCACAGTCCAACTGCCTCCTAAGCCAGTCAAAATTAGGGTTTTGGTTCTGTCAAGGAATTTGTGGTTTTCAATTGCTCAATCAAGTCCCATAGTCCTATATGCATTGTCAAGCATTTACATGTCAAGTCTCAAGACTCACAATGTCAAATTGCACAGTCAAAAGCTCCATTTGCTTCACAATCAACTGTAGGGGTAAAATGGTCATTTTACAGTCAAAAGTCAAAATTTTTGGTCAACATCTTATTTTGAGCACACAATCATCATTTGATCAAGTCTTGATCATGATTCCACAAGCATGGCTCAAAAATCATCAGAGATGCCAAAGTTACTATTTTTGGACAGTAGAAAAGTCAACTGTATCTTGACCAAGGCATAACTTTTTCATGGTTCATCAGAAAAATCCCATCAAATGCTCATTTTTAAGGGGATGACATTTCCTACAACTCATATTCACATTCCAAGTCCAAGAAATGCTCTCACAAAAAGTTATCAATTTCTACATTATAGGTCAATTTCAAAAGTCAACAAAAATGCACTTTAAGTCAAAGACCATAACTTGAGATTGGTAAATCCAAATTACATGGGACAAAAGGCATTGGTTAGAGGACTTCAAGACCTTTCCAAAATGTCCAAGAACATGTTCATATGATCAAAATTGAGCAAGATATGCATTGGAGAAGTTGGGAAATTTTTGTGAATTTGCAAAAGTCAACTTTGCTCAAAACACATCATTTTTGCTAATGGGCCTCAAATTTCTTCTTGAAACTTTGTCCAAGGCTTATGCACGACCCATTGAGATTAAATGGAATTATTTTCTTATTTTTTATTAATTAATTGAATTTTTAATCAATATTAATTCATTTAATTCATTTAATTGTAGGAAAATATCAAGATATGGTTTTTTAATCTTTTCATGAAGCAAATATGACCTACATGTGCTGGAGATTTCGTGTACACATCAAGGGGACAAAAATCTCCCAATTTGGCAAGGTTTTTCAATCAAAAAGATGAAAAAAGATATGATTGAAAATCAAATATACAAATCATAATTCCATGGATCTTTTGCCCAAGGATTTAACCTAATTCAGTCCTCTATATGTACATAACCTAACCCTATTCAGGTGGACGTGAGAATTGCTGCAGAAAGCCATAGCCAATATTGAAAAAATCAAGAAAAAAGCCAAAACTATTTTCCAGGTTCTAGGCCCTTTCAAAGCAATTTGAGGATTTAAACACATTGCCAGAACTTCCAGAAACGTATTGGAATCAAAACCACACGCTAAAGCTTAAGAAATCGCCTCAAACAGTCGTACGGTTTGCATAATTTTCTCAGAATTGAAATCCATATTCCATGCATCATTAACATGATTTGTTGTTTGTTTTGTATTGTATGAATCCACAGGAAGCTTTTGGAATAGGTTAATTGCATTATAACACGCAGAATCGTGAATTGCCATTGAAGGAATTTAGGGTTCTTAAGGTCTCAAATTGGGGCTTTACAGCCCAAGAAAAATTAAGCCTGGTGAGATACATGGTTAGACTCGTGAGGACAAGACGAACGCGTTGGATGTGTCGCGAAACATTTATGTTAATCACACGCCTATTCGCTATTTTTTGTTGATGCATGTTGTGGGGGTTAAAAACCCCCACTATCTGTTTGTTATTTTGCAGGTTCAGTGAAAGAGATGAAGACGTGGTGCTATGCCATTGGACAATTCAAAAGGAGCGCGTGTTTTTGTGTTTTCAGCATATGTATTAATTACTTAATATAATATTTGTTCATTGTTATACTAACAAAGGCAAGCAAGTGGCTGAGTGGCTAGTGAGGTGGACGTTAACCATTGGGACCTGGGTTCGATTCCCAGGTCCACCCAATATTTGTTTCATATTTTTCCCAACGTGATTGTATGCAGGCTTTAAGCAGCATTCCACCATGGACTCCCACATCCCAGGTGCCATGTGTCCTGAGGCAGCAATCCAATGGCCAGGAGATGAGGGACACCATGTTCCCTAATCAACCATGCGCTGGACAAGTCAAAGAGTCAAACGGGCTTGTGTGCTTCTTGGGCCAGAATTGCCAAACGAACCTCCTAAGGGCCCAACACCCCCTGGTTAATTGTTTTCTTTTTATTTTCTTTTTTTTTCTTTGACTAATTGTTTTTATTATTAATATTATTATTATTTAACTAACTCAAATTATTATTTTCCTAATAAATTCAGTAAACATTTATTTATTTTTATTATTATTAATCTCACCTCTTAATTATATTTGTAAATAAATTCTAATTAATTAGTTTAGTTGTTTTAATTAGGTAATTTTGACTTTTTTTTACAATAAATAAAACAAACTTAGAATTAGGGTTTTTCTTTTGACTTTTAATTTTAATTTCTATTTTCATTAAAACATAAAAAACACAAAAATATTTTTTTCTTTTAATTAATTAATTAATTAATTAGTAAATTAGGTTTAATTTTAATTAATTGCAAAAAGGACTAAATTCCATTCTTTTCTCAAAAAGGGTCAAAACCCTAAGGACGTCCCGATTCAATTATTTCGCGCCTATTTATTTTTAATTCATTATTTTGATTATATTTATGTAACTGTTTCCGAGAATGTAATAGATAATTAGGGCTTTATCGCTTTCTTTAATTTTCTCGCATTTATTTTTAAGGGTTATGTTTTTGGCGATGTAAATACCCGACGCCTTGTAATATCGTAGATTCACTTTCCGCACTTTATTTTACGCACAATTATTAACTGTTAATTATGCATGACAAGACTTGTATGAAAAATAAAATCAACCCGTAGCTTACAATGATGCATGCAAAGATAATTTAACATGAACTGGACACACCTGCACATGCCACTCCTAGGGTACGCTTCACTTGGTTGCCTCGAGGTGGTCATTAAGTATAGGGTGTTTTAGAGGTCGCCCTCATGTCTAAAGATCCAGTTGCCTCGAAACGGTCGCCTCGGATAAAAAAGGATCTAGGACATTAGGGTTACCGCTAAGGCGTCCTACTATTGCTTTGGGGACCACACATTGTCCCTATAATCGAATTGACCCAAAAACTCCAACGACGGTGCTACCTACTTCTCAATAGTGGGATAGTACTGTCTAAAGGACTCTTACACAACCTAATTCCTTAGAGTAGGTAGATTTCTCCTGGGTACTTGCTCTTTCAAAAACAAAAAAACAACTTTTCACACCTACACTTTCAAAAGTTTTTTCAAACAAATACTTCATACACTCTTGAGGACTGATACAAGAGTTACCTAGAAGTTTTTCAAACTAAACTTTTTTCAAAACCCACAAACACAAGAAAAGCAAAATCTTTTGAAAACATAGTGAGCAAGTACCTAAGAGCCTGTGGATAACCACGGATAGAAAGGGTGCTAACACCTTCCCTTTCTATAAATCTACCTCCCAAACCGAGAAACATCTTGAAAAGGAATTTTGCTGTGCTTTTGTCCTTTCCATGTTGGAGAACATAAAAGACGGTGGCGACTCTTGCTTACCGCGACATTTTGCGAACCAGCTTAAAAAACAGTCAGTTATATTCCCACCGATCACAACGAGGCTTGACCTTCTTATCAAAAGCTTTCTTCATTCTCTTCTGATATAACTATCCATGACACAAAGCTGTCATTCTCTTCTCTTCGATCAAATTCAATTGGTCAAACCGATTCTGGACCCATTCATCCTCTGACAACTTGGTTTCCATTATCACACGCAAAGAGGGAATCTCAACCTCAATTGGGAGTACCGATTCCATTCCATACACAAGGGAGAACAAGGTTGCTCCTGTTGAAGTGCGGACAGATGTTCGATATCCATGCAAAGCAAAAGGGAGCCTTTTATGCTAATCCTTATAAGTAACAACCATCTTCTGGATGATCTTCTTGATATTCTTATTAGCAACTTCAACAACCCCATTCATCTTTGGTCTGTACGGAGATGAATTGTAATGGACAATCTTGAATTCCTCACAAAGTTCTGTCATCATCTTGTTGTTCAAATTCGAGCCATTGTCAGTGATTATTCCGCTCGACACACCATACTGATATATGAGATTATTCTTAATGAAGCGCATAACCACCGGCTTAGTAACATTAGCATATGAAGCAGCTTTCACCCATTTGGTGAAGTAATCAATTGCTACCAAGATAAAACGGTGTCCATTCGAAGCTTTGGGTTCTATCATCCCAATCATGTCAATACCCCACATAGAGAAAGGCCATGGGAAAGAGATCACATTGAGAATTTTTGGAGACACATGAATCTTGTCCGCATAAATCGGGCATTTATGAAACTTCTTTGCAAATTTGTAACAATCAGATTCCATTGTCAGCCAATAGTAACCTGCCCTTAGCATCTTTTTAACCATCGAATGTCCATTGGCACGAATGTCGAATGAACCTTCATGAATCTCATGCATCAACATGTCTGCTTCGTGTCTATCCACGCATCTGAGCAAGATCATGTCATAATTTCCCTTGTGCAACACATTTTCACTAAGGAAGAAACTTCCAGCCAATCTTCTCAATGTATTTCTATCTTTATTCGAAGCACCAATCGGGTATTCCTAAGTCTGAAGAAAATGCTTGATATCATAATACCAAGGTTTTTCATCTGCTATCTCCTCTGATGTAAACACATGAGCGGGCCTATCCAGTCGCCGAACTATAATTCGAGGTATATCATTCCAAGTATTCACTTGATACATAGAAGCCAAAGTTGCCAGAGCATCCGCCATTTGATTTTCATTTCTAGGAATGTGATGGAATTCAACTCTATTAAAGAAGGGTAACAATCTTCTAGCATAATCTTTGTAAGGGATCAAGCCGGGGTGACGAGTATCCCACTCTCCTTTAATCGTATTTATTACCAAAGCTGAATCGCCATACACATCTAGAATTTTAATTCTAAGATCAATAGCTTCCTCGAGACCCATGATACAAGCCTCATATTCTTCCATATTATTAGTACAACCAAATATCAACCTTGAAGAAAAAAGGATGTGTGATCCATGTGGAGTGATGATCACAACACCAATTCCTTTACCATAAGCATTCACAACTCCATCAAATATCATATTCCATCGAGATTCAGGATCAGGACCTTCCTCAGGCAATGGTTCATCACAATCTTTCAATTTCAGAAACATCACATCCTTATCGGGAAAATCATACTTCACATAATGATAATCATCAACTGGTTGGTGAGCAAGATAATCTGCCAACACGCTGCTCTTAATAGCTTTTTGAGTGCGGTATTCGATATCATATTCAGATAACAGCATCTGCCAACAGGAAATTATCCCAGTAAGAGCAGGCTTTTCAAAAATGTACTTAATTGGATCCATTTTGGAGATCAACCAAGTAGTGTGATTCAACATATACTACCGCAAACATTTTTCCGCCTAGGCCAGAGCACAACATGTCTTTTCCAGCATGGAATACCGCGACTCACAATTAGTAAACTTTTTACTGAGGTAATAAATGGCATGCTCTTTCTTCTTCGTTTCATCTTGTTGTCCCAGAATACAACCCATGGAATTATCTAACACTGTCAGATACATAATCAATGGTCTTCCTTAAACAGGAGGGAGCAAGATAAGAGGTTCAAGCAGATATTCTTTAATACTTTCAAATGCCCTTTGGCAGTCATTCGTCCACACACAACTTTGATATTTCTTTAACAACTTAAAGATTGGTTCACACGTTGCAGTCATGTGAGAAAAGAATCTGGAAATATAATTCAAACGCCTGAGGAACCCTCTGACTTGCTTTTTAGTTCTTGGCGATGGCATCTCTTGAATTTCTTTGACTTTATCACGGTCAACTTTGATTCCTTTCTGGCTAACAATAAAACCCAATAATTTCCCTGATCGAACACCGAAGGTACATTTATTTAGATTCAAGAGGAGACGATACTTCCTCAAACGCTGAAACAACTTCAACAAATCTTCTACATGCCCTTTTTCAGTATGGGATTTAGAAATCATATCATTAACATATACCTCAGTTTACTTGTGCATCATATCATGGAATAGGGTTTTCATAGCCCTATGGTACGTTGCACCAGCGTTCTTCAACCCGAAGGGCATCACTCTGTAACAAAATGTTCCCTAGGCTGTGATAAACGTTGTTTTTTCCATGTCCTATGGAGCCATTCTTATTTGATTATATCCGGAAAATCCATCTATGAACGAGAAAACTTTGAATTTTGCTGTGCTATCCACTAACATATCAATGTGCGGTAATGGAAAATCATCTTTTGGACTAGCTTTATTTAGATCTCTGTAATCTACGCACATGCGGAATTTTCCGTCTTTCTTTGGTACTGGGACAATATAGGAAATCCACTGAGGGTACACTGATGTCACAAGAAAACCGACATTAATCTATTTTAGAACTTCTTCTTTGATCTTCACTACCATATCTGGTTGAGTTCTTCTCAACTTCTGTTTGATTGGCGGGCACTCTGGCTTCAACAACAAACAGTGCTCTATAATATCTGTATCTAGACCAGGCATATCTTGATAAGACCAAGCAAAAATATCCACATACTCTTTCATCAACTCAATCAACATGCTCTTTACATCAGGATACAATAACACTCCAATCTTGACTTCCTTCGGATCTTCTTCTAAACCCAAATTGATTACTTCCAATGGCTCTTTATATAGCTGAATGGCATTTTCCTCGCGCTCAAGCAACCGTGAGACCTCTTTTGGAATCTCATCATAGTCTTCTTCTTCGGCCCCATACACAGGACATTCAAAGTTGGGATAAGGTGCATGGTCATTTTATTCAATGAGTTTTTTAATTAATCTGCACATATGATTTATGATTATTTTTAGAAACTGACACATATAACAAGTGATCATGCAGATTGAATTTCAGTTATTGTTTATTTTGAAAGGTTTTTTCTGATTACCATTTTCCAAGAAAAAGCAGAAAATAAAGACACAATTTGGGAAAACAAAGACAACTTTTATTATTGATTTTAAAAGTCACAACAAACAGATAAGCCCATACAATATTAATACTTCCACCTTGGGCAGAGTGAAAGCTTTTCAAAAAGATTAACAAGACAAATTACTTTGAAACATGTATGCAAGAGGGAACGTCAATGGTGATCGAGTTCTGAACCCTAACTCCGTGCGTCACGTAATTTGGCAATTCCGGCTCTGCTTCATCCTCTACAATGGCATTAATCCTAGAAACAGTGGGATAAAGATAACCTCCGCTACAGAAGACGTCTTAATACTTGCCTGCAGCAGACTTCAGATCCATGCTCTTACCTTTGTTATTCTTCAAAGAGAACCCCAAGCCAGCTCTGTTCTTATTTACAGGTGGATCCACAATCTGTCCCCAAACTTTACTATGGCCATTACGCATAACCTGCTGCGCATCCTTAAGTGAAACTATGGAATTCTCATTTCCTCTTATGTTGTCAATGGATAAAGCTTGGAATTGGGTTCCAACAGCAGCTTCATCCGCCTCCACAATGCTGAAAGAGGACAAATGAGATATCAATAATGCCTATTCTCCATTTATGATTACCACTTTTCCTTCACGTACAAACTTTAGCTTTTGGTGTAAAGTCGAAGTGACAGCCCCTGCCTCATGCATCCACGGCCGTCCCAATAATCAGCTATAAGCGGGGTATAATATCCATGACATGGAAAGTAATCTGAAACAAATGTGGGCCTATATGAATAGGCAAGTCCACTTCACCAATAACAGATTTCCTTGATCCATCAAACGCTTTCACAATAATGCCACTTAGGCGCATGGGCGTCCCTTGGTATTTCAACTTCATAAGTGTTCTCCTTGGTATATTGTTCAAAGCGGATCCATTATCAATCAACACATTGGATAGTGAATCATTCTTGCAGTTCATAGAGATATGGATGGCCAGGTTGTGATTCCTTCCTTTATCTGGAAATTCATCATCGCAGAAACTCAGGTTATTACATGACGTAATATTCCCTACTACACTGCTGAATTGGTCTATATGCATGTCACTTTCCATGAAAGCTTGGTCCAATACCATCATCAAAGATTCTCTGTGGGCAGAGGAGTTCATCAATAAAGCCAAGATAAATATTTTTGAAGGAGTCTGTAGTAGCTGATATACAATTCTGTAGTCGCTCATCTTGATTATCTTTAACATATCATCCACCTATTTCTCTAACATAGTTCGACTAGATTCACCCGTAACCTTCTTGGGTTCAACATTCTCAGCAATTTCCTTTCCAACGCTAACATCTCCACGAACAACCAGTGGAAATACACTACCACTGCGGGTCACTCTGCTAGTCTCAGCAATATTTCCAACATCAGGCATTGGCTGGATGGGAACTTCCAAACCATTCTCTAAGATTGTAGCGTTATATTTATAGGGTATAACCTTATCTGACTTGTAGGGGACATGACCCGACAAACTAATCACCAATGGGGTAATAGCTGGCTTACTATGATACACAACTTCAAAATGGACGGGTGCACCAAAACAAGGCACAATGACGTTTACCCCTTCTTCAACATAATCAATCATTATGGAGTCATCTCTAGAAAACAAATCTTCATCCGAGGAAAAGAACTCATCTGCAGAGGCATACTCATCATCCGACTCTTCTTCAGCCAAACAAACCTGAATCATATCAACTTCATGGTAATCATACCTTTGATCTGTAACCTTGATAGTTCCATTACCCAATAACAACTGAATACCTTTCCTCACAATTGAACATCCTCGGGAGTCTTGGCAGCAAATTCGGCAAGATCCATACTGATGTTCCACCTGACCAAACATGTGGCGGAAAGTAGCATGCAATTGTACAAGATCCTCATTCATATACTCCACATCAAAAATTCTGAACTCTCCAGAACATCCAGAAACCATGTTCACTTCCTCTTCATACTCTTCCCTAGGCCTGATTATGTAGATGAGGCCCTCATCCATCATCTCCTACAAATCAGCCTTTATCTTGTCGCAACCATGTACGTCTGTACTGCAAATAGCACAACGGGAATGTTCATGCATATAGTAGCTAAATTCATAGAGGTCTGCATGCATTTTCACAAAATCTCCTCTAACCAGATTAATATAAAAAATCTGAAAGTCGCCTGGACAACCGGCCACCATATTCACAGCATTCGCTCCTCTGTGCTTAGGCAGAGGATTGTATTTCACATTAGGGCCCACATCCTTGAAAGATAGAATACCAGACTTCACCAATTTCCGCACCTCAGTCTTCAAAGGATAGTAATTCTCAACATTATGCCCTGGTGTTCCCTGATGAAAAGCACATGTTTGGTCTGCTTTGTAATACCAAGGCAATGGTGATGGTACAACGGGAGGTGGTCGGGTCTGAACCAACTTCTTCTGAATTAACACCGGGAGTAACTCTGTATAACTCATAGGGATAGGGTCATAACTCTCACTTCTCTGATTATACCCTTGATTCCCCTGCCGGGATGGTCTCTGATAAGCAACGGTGGTTGGAGCCACAATAACAACTAGAGTAACTGAGGCGACTTGCTGATGACGCTGATGATTTCTTCTAGGAGGATTAACTTTCCTCTCTTGATTAACAACATTTGTATCCCCTTCCTTCTTCTTGGTAAACCTATAGGATGGCTTCTTTTTATTTCTATAACCTTCACTCTTCGTTAAACGACCCTCTCTTACAGCCTTTTCTAAGCGGATACCCATGCCTACCATTTCAGTAAAGTCACTTGGCACACTTGCTACCATCCTCTCATAGTAGAAAGCACCCAGAGTTTTCAAGAAAATCTTAGTCATCTCCTTCTCTTCCATGTGAGGAATCACTTGGGCGTCTACCTCACGCCATCTCTATGCATATTCTTTGAATGATTCCCTATCTTTCTAAACCATGGCCCTGAGTTGATCACAGTCAGGCGGCATGTCCACATTGTATTTGTATTGTATGATAAATGCTTCTCCCAAGTCATTGAAAGTATGGATATTGACGCTATCCAAACTCATATACCACTTCAGCACAGCACCAGTCAAACTATCCTGAAAAAAGTGAATCAGTAGACGCTGATCATCAGTGTGAGTAGACATTCTTCTTATATACATCACCAGATGACCACGAGGGAATGTGTTGCCCTTGTACTTCTCGAACTCTAGGACTTTAAACTTTTGCAGGTATCTTAACATTCAGGACCAAGCATAATTCATTCACATTCTTCCCGAATAACTCTTTTCCCCTGAGGGCTTTCATCTCCCTCTGCATCTTGTCAAACTGTTCTTGAAAATCATCCATTCTGTCATAAAGACCCAAGTCTTCACTTGGTGAAGGAAAAGGACGACACACATCATCATTAACAAATGGAACCAAATTCACCGAAGAAGGTGCAGCAGGAACATGCACCACAGGAGGTGCAAGAGTAATAGTAGTCTTAACAACTGGAGCTTCTTGAGGACCAAGATTGAAACCTTCAGGTGCAAAATTCTCTGGAATTCCCCATGGATAACCTTGAGGCATGCGATTCTGAACAACAACTGGGGTAGCAGACACATGAATAGTCGAAGCTTCAGCAGTAGCCCTTGCTTGTTGAGATTGAACACTCGGTGGCTGATTTTGAGCATCCACCAGAGATTCCATCAGAGCAGTAAGATTGGCCATGCCGACCTTCAAAGCAGAAACCTCCTCGCGCAGCTCGCGATTCTCATGTCCTAAGTTGTCCATCTTCCTTCTAAAATTAGCCCGAGTGTTGTAGTGGTGAGTCAGCTAGCTGAACAAAGTAAAGAAGCTTGGTAAGACACCTGGATATGCATAACAAATGCAATAAATATGTGTAATATGATGCATGATATGTGGTGCACATGATTTATTTTTATTATTAATATTTCAAGGGACTTAAAGATTTATAGACACATTGCAAATATCAAAGTAATAACACATTTGAAATATTGAAAATTCTTATTATAATAACTTCAAAATAGGTTACAAGTCTCAACAATCCCAAGTACAAGATGAAAATAAAGTCTAAAACCCTGAGAAGTAAAGCTGCCAGAGATCACTCTATACGCTGGCGCTTCGCTGAAAGCCTGGAAATCTGAGCCTTCAACCTCTAGTTTTCTTCCGCATACCTGGTGGCAACCTCCTTCCAATCTCCTGAATTAGGAAGTGAGTAACTAGAATCTGACTGAGGATTAGGGGAAAATAAATCCCCTTGCCTCTCCATGGTTTCTACCTCTCGACTCTCAAGGATCTCAATCAAGTCGTCTTTCTCCTTCAATTTTGCTCTATAGGAAATCTCTAAAGTTTGGCACTTATTCTTCCAAGCATCCTTTTCCCGCTGCATCCCGACCAAAGCAAGTTATAGCTCTTCTATATCATCTAATAAGGGAGGAGTGGTCTTCACAAAAAAATCAGGCATAGGTGTTTCTCGGGAATACGTCATCTTCAACTGAATAGCTCTCGTTTGGACCCACTGAAGATATGGCTCCAAAGAAACAACTCCCTAGGTCCCAAATCTTTCCTACTATTCTTATGAATGTGACATCAGACCTTCGCAATCTGCTCCCTAGCTTCCTTATGGTCTTCTCCCTCCTTCAGAAATAAACTACTCAAATGAATACTATTTGGTTTATCCCTCATCGGATAACCAAGCTGTCATCGTGCAAGAACAGGGTTATAGTTAATTCCTCCCTTTGTACCAAGAAGAGGTACATTCGGGAAACTACCACAACTGTCAACAATCTCTATATCCTGGTAAGCTCGATGATACCAATCAATATCCGAGTGAGTAAGTGCCATGATCTTAGGAGTCCATCGGGGTTCCTTCCTGACATCCCAAAAAGCATCAGATTGAGGCATATGAGAGATAAACCACCGGTACAATAAAGGCGTGCAAAAAATAATAATCCCCCCATGATAAGAATTCCAAAGATGAATAGAGTAATAAGCATCACCCAACAATGTAGGAACTTGGTTTCCAATCATGAAGATCCTGATAGCATTAACGTCAACAAACTTATCCATATTAGGAAATAAAAACAACCTGTAAGCAAGTAGAGCAAAGATGGCCTCGAAAGTGACTGTACTCTTCATCATGGAAAAGTAACGAGCTTTCTCCAATAAGAACTGGGCTGGTAATCCTCTAATCCCTCCTTTAGTAGTCATATGGGCTTCCACCTCAGACTTCCCCAAATGGATCAAAGCAGCAATCTCATATGGTTTTGGCTCACCCTCCAAACCAATAAAAGGAACACGATTGGTAACAGGTAAATCCAGCAGATAAGAATACTCCTCTAGTGTAGGCATCAACTGATAATCGGGGAAAGTAAAGCAATGATATATCGAATCATAGAACTGGACCAAGGTCGAGAGAAGGCCCTCCTTCATCCTAAGCTTCATAATAGGAATGATGGATCCATACTTCTTCCGAAAATCTACAGGACACTCAATCTCAGGAATTAGACTGATCAACTCATCTATCTTGGGATCCTTGAAACTGTATTTTCTAGTCTTTCTTTTTCTAGAATCCATGGTAAAAAATACCAGAGATATTCACAAATGGTCAACTTTTAAGTCCCTCGAAATAAAATTTCTTCAAAAGATGATTATGAGTGCATGGATGCATGATGCAACAATTACACACAAGATCACACATATAGGGTTCATAGGTTGAACGTCACGAGCATGAGGTCGAAGGTACTACCCATCAGGTGTTGGTCTAAAAGTTATCACCCGCCGAACAAGGTTCTAGAGGTTCCCAGAGTCTACATCCTTCCTTTGGATATTACCAACTTCCCGACTAACTCGGTAATTAGTAATATTCTCAAGAAAAACTCGTCCGAGCGTAGTATCGCGTGACAACTATTTCCAGATTACTCCGTCATAGCTTCCACACTACACCTAAAAGGCCAAGATGGGTTAGGTATTATACGGTCCTCAGCTTGAGCAGACTCCCAGGTCGAAAGCAGTACGTCTTCCCGATTACTCGGTAAACGACACTACAGTCAAAGGGGCCTCCACTGAATGAGGGATCTCATGCCTCCTTTTTTGGGATTACTCCCTCAAAGTTAACATGACTATACCTCCCGTCCTATCTTAAAGTTTGCCCAAGTCCGGGTATATGACTTATAATTAATCACCAAGCACCCTGAAAACTAAGAAAATTCAGATAAACATATATACAACATATAACACATAAACAACAATAGCACATATACAAATATAAAAAAGATAGGCTCAACCAACTTAGGGATGGAACAACAAGAGGTCAATCTTTCCTCAGTGAAGTCGCCATTTTTTCTGTTGCGATAGAAATGTTTAAGACTAAGCCATTGGATTCACTAGACTTATATAGATCGAAATAAAAATCACCACCGCGCTTTATTGTTTCCAAAGGAATGGGAAAAGAGCGAGTAACCCAAAAAAGAGGGGGAAATATTCAAGGTAAGGGGGTTTGTTATGCAAAGTGAAGGTATTAGCACGCTAAACATCTACGGTACTCTACAGGAACCTCTTTGAAAAATCTGTATATTTTGGCTATAAAATGTTATATGAAAATGGATGGTGGAGGTGAGAAAAGAAATCTATTTTTTATAATTTTTGAACCCGCCGCGGTTGCAAACCTTTAGTGTCTACGTACCACCTTTCATGCAATAGGGGATCAGGGTACCCGTAGTTCACCTTTGAAAACTTTAAAACACAAGTGTGTTGGTTAATTTTATGAGATAAGACATCATCGTCATTGTCCGTGTGGAAAAACATACTTACTACCCACAGTCATGAGAAAGGAGAATTTGCATCATCTCAAAGTGGAGGGCATGACTTGGATTTTAAAATCAACAATGCCTCACTCAACACCCAAGTGGAAAACATCTCTCTTTACTACATATTGTAGAAGTATAGCTATTTGCATCACTACAAGGATTGACAAGAGTCTAATCTCTTGAGAAAGGTTTTAAAGTAAAAAGCCAAAGTGGCAAAATGGTTTGAAATGAGATTAATTGACTTTTAGTCTTCTCACAAAAAATGTCAAGGTATTATTAAGTTGATTGAAGTTTATTATGAAAAGGTTTTGAAAATGCATGGACATAAGTCCAAGTTTATTATGAAAGTGGTTCAAAATTAAAAACAAGAAGAGTTTTCAAAAGGAGATAGAGGATTTTTGAAATTAAAGAAGATGGGAGGAGAAGAAGAGGCTATCCTAAAGCATAAGGTAAAAGCTAGGGATAAGAAACATCTAACCAGCAAGAAGCCAATACTTGACATTATGAGCCAAGATAGAATTCTCATTCTTTGGATTGAAACCAAGCAAGCAAATATACTAAACCTCTTGTAAGAACCAAACTTCAAATGTAATAAGTCTTCACAAAAAATTGGGCAGAGTAACAACTTTATACGGGTGAATTCTAGATTACAATCAAAGTATGTAATCACAATAACCTACACACAAAACAAACAAACAACCCAATGTCTTGAGGTAAACCTCAAGAACTCTAGACAAAATATCCATCAAGGTCACAAGGTCTCCAACATAGGCCAAGGTTTCTATTCCTAAGTCCAAGAAGTCCAATACTCCATAATGCCAAGGATAGTAACCAAATAGTCCAAGTATCATTAAAGGTTTTTTATGGTTCATGTTGATTATTAAGTGTCTTATAATAGAAAAGAAAAGCTCAAGTGAGAAAAATAAAAATAACAAGAAAGTAAATACTCAAGTGAGCAAAATAAAAATGACATGAAATGTAATGCTCAAAGTAAATGGTACATAAAGCATAAAAAATAAAGGGCATAAAGTAAAAACAATTTAATAATTAGTGGTTAGTTGTATGAACATCTTGAAACTTACATTTGGAACTCATTAGAGGATTGGTAGAACCAAAGCCTCCACACAACAAGTTGCATTTGCTTTTTGTCAAGTATATCATCCATTTGGAATCCTCAAAAGTACCATTTAATGATCAACGATGATTAAGTGATCCACGTTGACCAAAAGTGTTGTAGATCCATTAGAGGATTGGTAGAACCAAAGCCTCCACACAATGAATCTCAAGGTTATTGGATTAAAGAGATCAAATTAACATACTTGGGCTTGCAAACATAGGTTTGGGCCACAAATGATCATTTATTCGAATCGGGACAAAATTTAGCGCTATGTTAAGCAATCGTTAAATGGACTTATGTAGAAGTCACACCTATTTTTAGGCCGGTCAATAGCAATCTATGCACCATTTATTTTGAGACATGATATAGAGATCATGCTCCAATAACACTTAGTGCAATAAGAAAGAGATAAGATGAAGAGGGGTGGGAAAGAACATACAAACCACATTTGAATTAAATTTTAATTAAACTATTATTAAAATCATTCATCCATTTTTATGGAGTTAGACTCAACACCATGGATCCAATGATGTTAACAAAGTTCATAATAAAAAATTCAATCCAAGATCAGCCAGAAAATAATCACAAAATAATATTGCATTTAGTATATATATTAAAAAAAGTTTTAAAATGTTTTTAAAATAGAAATAAAAGAAAAAATATCAATTATGTTCAAATTAATCAAGAAATAAAAAGTAAGACCATAAAAAAAAAAATCAAAAATGAACTAAAATAATTTTATAATTTTTTTGGTAAAATGAGTAAAATGAACCAAAAATGATAAAAAAAATACAAATGTCAGAAAATAAAAATGGATGAGGTCACCAATATTTGTCACAATACCATTGGATCATTCCATAATTTTTTCAGAATTAAAAAATCCATAAAAGTATTTTTAAACATTTAAAGCAAATCAAATAAAGTGAAAATTTATAAAAAATAACAAAACACAAAATAAAATTGTGAAAAAATAAAAATCAGAAAGAAAAAAATCAAAAATATTTTTCATAATTTTTTCAGATTTTTTGGACTAAAAATGAATTTTCTATGATTTTTTTTTGAAATTTAAAATAATTAAATATAAAAATCAGAAAAGAAAAATAAAATAAAAAATATGTGGACCATTGGATGAGAGTCAAAACGCGTTAGTAATCAAATCCAAGGGATCTGGCACGCTGTGCATATCATGATCATTAATGAATAAAGCACTGAATCAAATATAAATCAGAAATTCAAAAAAATACAAATGGCGTTTGTGATACGGTGAGAGAACTGACTTGGGTGTTTTGCGTTTTATCACAAATGTTGAAGTTAGCAAGAGTCGCCACTGAATTTTCTTTTATCCAAAAGGAAAGGTGAAAAAGCACAGGAAAGACCTTTGAGATTATTTCTTGAGTTCGGGGGGTAGATTATGAAAAGGGAAGGTATTAGCACCCTTTTCATCCATGGTTTTCCATGAGCTCTTAGTTACTTGCTAGATCACTTGATTTTGTTTGAAATTGTGCTTTGTGTGGTTTTTGAAAGTATTTTGTAAAGAGGCTATTGTTTAGGCAATCTTTGTAATGATTCTTGTTTGTAAGAATGTATACAAAGATGTTGATCTTTTGAAAATGTTTTCAATTTTGTAAGATGATTTGAAAGTGTATGTGATTGTTTTGAAAATAGAAAGGATGTTTATTTTGAAATGGAGCAAGTAATTAAGAGAAATCTACCTACTCAAATGTCTTTCTTGTTCATTTCCTTTTCCTTTGACATTGTTGTCTTACCATTGATTTGGTAAGCAACCCTATCTTTGGATGTAAACGGGACGAACGTGGGTCATCGTATAGCCATAATTAGTAATGTTGCAAGGTATCTTAACATTCTTTTTGAGGGACTAAGATCATTTTTAAGGAAACTTTGAATAGCGTCATTGAGGGACTATGATCTTGTATTTGTTTGTTTGTTTTGCTAAGATACCTTACATGCGTAATATGGCCATTTTTGTAAGGCAACCAAGTGGGATAACCCTAGGGGTGCTTGTGTGCAAAGGGTGTCATTTTCATGCTTGTTTTTGTCTAGGATTAGGGTTTTCTATTTTATTGTTTTTATCTTGCCATACAAACCCTAATTACTAGCATGTTATGTAAAAGCGATAAATTGCGAAATTTAAAGTTACTATGCTATTACAACATTTGTGGGAGGGGGTATACAATTTATGAATGGGGATTGCAATAATATAAACCTAATTAATCTATTACAACCAAATTGAATTTGTACAAGAATTAGAATAAATAATATACAAGATGAAATAAATATGCAAGAATTGTAAATGCAAAGAAAAAGATTTTTGTTTGGTTTCTTAATGTGAAGGAGGTTTTGACCTAAAAAAAAGTAATTAAATTAAATTAAACTTAAGTTAAATAAAGAAATTATTTAAGCAAAGATTTTAATTAAGAAAAGATTTTTTGGATGAAACCCTAAATCTATTTTAGTTGATTAAAAGAAAATAAGTTTAAAGAAAAAGTATTTATATTTTTTTATATATTTTGTCTTGAAAATAATATGTGGTGTCATGAAATATTTTGATCTTTTTTTATATTAAAAATAAGTGTATTTAAATAAATAATAACCTAGTTTTATTTTAATATTTACAAGGAAATTAATAAAAGTACATAAAGTGTGATAAATAAAATAATTTTTATGTAGAAAAATATTTAAATTATGTCAAAATATAAATCTATTATTTTTATACATTTTATGATTTTTTTGGTATTTTAGAAAATATACTTAAAAGAAAAAGAAATAAATAAATGAATAAAAATAAAAATGGGCCAGGGAGGTGTCACAAGCAAACAGGGTGTATGTCAGCAAAATAAAAAAAATGCTAGGCCCAAAGGGCCCAGCGCCTGCAAACAAACAATCAAAAAAATGTCAAAAATTGAAAAAAAAAACCAAAATGGTCTCGCTGGGGCTTGACCCCAGGACCATAGGGTGAACAGACGCGCGCTTTGCCACTGGGGTGGCTATACATCCGTTTATATAGGAAAACCATAAATATAAAGTAAACCCAGTCCTGATGACTTCATCTTCAACCTCCAGCCAGTATACCTGTAACTTCTTCATTTCTCAACAAAAATGGAAAGTGACAAAATGAAAGTTGTTGCATTCTTCCTCACGATTCTAACCATGTAAATAACTAAGGCTGAAAGTCAAAGATAATTTAGAATTTCTCTGGCCCTAATTTAAACCCTAAAAATTTCAGAAACTTCAACTCTAAAATTCTCTAAGCTCAAGCTATATAAATGTAAACTATGGATATGTACAGCTTCGTGGCAATGAGGTCTACATTTTACCTTCACAAATGTAAGCTTAACAATGACTAAGTAATGAGATAGAAGTTCAAGAAAAATACCTCAAAACTGGAAATCGTGAAATGCAAATGAGCTTGTTTCAGTCAATGTTGATGATCAGGTTAGCTTCCTTGGACCTCTAGGAAGCTAGTGCAATGGCTGGCTTGAGTTGAGGATGGATGGAATGGCCTGGAGAAGTCCAACTGTAATGCTCTGTTTTTGGTTACGGAAGGTAGGGAAAATGGTGTTACAGAAATGAAACAGGTACAAGGATGAGTTGGTCTTGATGCAAGGAAGCTTTATAAACTAAAAGGCCAAGAAACGCACGAGGGAAATGTGAGTTTGGTATGAAAAGTCAGAACTTGCACAACAATGGTATTTTGGGACAATTTCTGGATAGAGGGAGTTTGAGTGAGTTTCAGGGGCTTCTTGCTCGTGTGTCAACTTGCAAATAGTGTGTATACTTATAAGCAAGAGGTTTGGAGACTTGTAACAACTCAGAATTTGAATTTGCATTCTTAAGCCAAACATGTGATTTTTGAGAAAACAAGTTTCAATGCTTGTGTACTTGCTAAGGTAGAGTAATTCATGCTTTAAACAACTTTGTTTATGACTTTGTGGATGGAATGTGATCAGAGGGAACACGTTATAGGCTCAAGAATGACTTTATGCAAAAAGCTTGCTTTACAAGAATAGAAGTGTTCACTTTGTGCCATTAATGGAAATGCAACTTGGATAATAGCTCATTTGCTTGGATAAAAGCCTTAACAGCTGTGTAAGCATTTAATTAAGGAGTGACAAACAAGTTTGAGGCCTGCAAAGCAAATATTATGTAGCCTAGCATGGATTTGCATTTGTGTTCATCATGAAAATGACCTAAATTCAAGTGACAAAACCCTAATTTCATCTCTTCGACTCTCCTTGCTCAAGAATGATCTCAAGGAGTTCTTGGACATTTTGGAAAGCTTGCGATATTCTCTACAACTCATCTTTGAATTGATTTTGAATATTACCCTTGTAACTATGTGAAAAATTTCCATGAAGTTAGGTAAAAAATCTGCCTAACTAGGGCAAAATTTCACAAAGTTATTTTTAGTTCATGAGCATGTATTCACAAAATTATAACTTGAGATCCAAGCATTTTTATGAGAATTTGTGTGAAGAAAAGTTGTAGATTTTATGGATATCTACAACTTTCTTGTTGGAAGTTTCTCTTGAATCACTTTGCATCATGGTGAAAATTTGGCTCAAAGTTGGGAAAAATAAGAAATTTTCTATACTTAGAAAAATTCTGAGTTAAGAAATTTCAACTTTTCAAAATAAAATCTTGAATTATTGATTTCTTGGTGAACAATTTCATGTTTTGACATTTTTTATGAATTATAACCTTTGGCACTTGAATTTGACCCAAAAGTCAAAGTTTGACTTTTCAGTATATAGTTGACTTTTGATTAGTTGACTGAAAAATTGATCTGTCAATCCAATGGACTTGTAGTGTTTTGAACCATGTAATTAGGTCAAAGTGATACAATTGGAATCTTGATATCATGTCTTAACCCAATTGATCATTTGCTAGGTCAAAAACCAGAAATTGCCCTTTCCCAGTCAAAACCCAAATTTTTACTATTTTGCCCTTTTGATGATTTGATCAAATTTCTTGAGGAGTTGTGGTCCAAACTTGATCAAATGACACATATGGGTTTAAAATGTTGTTGTGGATCAAAAATTATGAAGTTTGACGGTAAATTGGCCATGGTTGACTTTTTCCCCAATACAACTGATTTTTAGGTCAACTGTTCAATTGACTGATCAAAAATGTGATCCAAAGCTTGAAACTTGACATGAGTAATCTTGGGGGTCCATAATGATACATGAAAGTCATATGGGGCATTGGAAGTTCAAAAACCCTTGTGCAATCTCAAACCCTAATTTCCAGTCATCAGTGCTTGAGGAGGTGTCTTAAACTGATCAACCCAAATGCAGTCTTGATCCAATAGGAGATCTTGTGAAAATCCTTGATAAATGAGAGGGAAAATTTTGGGGTACAACAGCTGCCCCTGTTCAATCTTCTAAAGCCTGAAGAGTTAGATTGGCGAGTTTTGCCATTCGTGACTCGAAGGTGGAAGATGATTGGACACTTGAGTGCCCATAAATTTGCACTCGAAGATGAATTATGAATGGGCTTATAGATGCCATTTGGAGGAATGGTGAAGATTTTCTAGAGATGGGATTGTAGATGCCATCTGAAAGTGATTGTTGAATTGTAATTTGTAAGTTGAAAGAATGAGTACTAGAATGGCGTACGTGTCTGGAGCGTATCTGTACTGTATCTGGAGTCTGAATCTGAATGAGTATCAGAATGGAATTCGTGTCTGGAGAATATGTGTACCATATCTGGAAGAGGCTTTGATTGAGTATCAGAATGGCATCCGCGTTTGGAGCGTATCTGTACTGTATCTGAGAGTCGAATCCGAATGAGTATGAAAGTGGCATCCGTGTCTGGAGCGTATCTGAACTGTATATGAAATATGAATCTGAATGAGTATCAGGATGGCATCCGTGTCTGGAGCGTATCAGTATCGTATCTGGAAGAGGATTTGATTGAGTATCAGAATGGCATCCGCTTCTGGAGCGTATATGTACTGTATCTGAGAGTCGAATCTGAATGAGTATCATAATGGCATCCGTGTCTGGAGCGTATCTGAACTGTATCTGAAAACCTTGAATATTGTTAATGGTAGCTGTTAACCTTATCCTTAAAAGGGTAAAATGTTAGCTAAAATGCAACGTATATGTTATATGAAATGCATAGTTTAGTGCATTCGTTTTATCAATGATTATGATATATGGATGCAATGTATGCGTATGTGAGTTAGTTTGCTGTGCTGCTGTTGGGCTGGGGAAAATAAATCCCTGACGGCTGTTGAGGATATGTAAGTCTTCATGTTTTGAAGTCAAAATGTTGATGAATTTCTGTTTAGAGGAATAAACTCTGTGGTAAGGGAAATGCCGTATACTGCTTGTGAAATTCTATTGGGGAATCCTGAGAAATTTGAAGACTTCAACCGGGGAGTGATAACTGGGAGTTTTGTTCCGCTGGGGATTTAAACGATGTACTGTAGGGATTTCTTAGGTAATAGCCGAGAGGAATTTCCTTATCCATTCAACCCATCAGTAATTTTCTTTTTTCATTTTGTTCATTTGTAAACAGTAATTATATTCAAATGCATATGTTCAACAATGAATCATTGGACGTTTTTGTAGACAAAACACAAGTGTAAAGAAAAACAGATAGTTTTTGCACTTTCAAAGAGATATCTTTGTATTGACTTTGAGTAAGTATTTTTGTACAAGGAGACAAACATTCTAGTAAGAGAATGTTGTCGTAAAAAAAATTTGATACAAAGAAAAGATAGCTATGTGTAAATATCCCACGGGGTTTCCATTATGCTATAGCCTTCGTATCTCCGAGCGTATTGTCTATTTGTTGCCTTGTCCGAAGCTGATTGAATGGATCAGAACCGCTTAATTTGTTAATTAAAGCCAAAGGCTGTCCGTAAGGTGTCCCAATGGGACATAGTCATACGCTTTAATTCCCTAACTTTTTCCTGGACCGCCCTTTCGGGTTTTTAGTCCACCGGGAAACCCTTATTTGCCCAAGTCACCTTTTCGGGTTTTCAACTTGCCGGGTGTACAATTTTTTTTTGTTTTATCCCTAATTTTTGCCCGAATCTTTTTGGTTCGCGGGGATGCCCTTGTTTTGCCTAGGTATGTTAACTGAGCGGGTCTCTTATGCGTAGTATCTTTTGACTATGTTCGCGTTTGCAGGATACAACAAGTCGTCACCATCCATGGTGGTCAAGATTATTGCCCCACCAGAGAAAATGTTTTTGATTACAAATGGTCCTTCATAGGTAGGAGTCCACTTGCCGTTAGGATCACCTTGTGGCACTATGATGCGTTTGATCACTAGATCCCCAACTTGATACACTTGGCGCCTGACCTTTTTGTTGAAAGCCTTGATCATCCATTTTTGATACATTTGACCATGTCAAACAGCAGTAAGTCTCTTCTCATCAATCAAGTTCAGTTGATCAAGTCGAGTCCGGATCCAGTCGTCTTCGTTCAACCCTGTATCCTTCATAATCCTCAGAGAGGGGATTTTAACCTCGATAGGCAAGACAACTTCCATGCCGTAAACCAGAGAATATGGTGTTGCCCCGATTGATGTGAGAGTCGTGGTGCGATACCCGTGGAGAGCAAATGGTAACATCTCATGCCAGTCTTTGTATGTGACTGTCATTTTCTGTATGATCTTTTTAATGTTATTATTTGCAGCTTCGATAACACCATTCATCTTCGGCCGATAAGGGGAAGAATTATGATGTTGGATCTTGAATTGCTCGCACAAGGAGATGATCATAGTGTTGTTGAGATTTGTACCATTGTCAGTGATGATCCTTTCCGAGATACCGTACCGGCAAATGAGATTTTTCTTGATGAAGCGGGCCACAACATTTTTGGTAACGAAAGCGAATGAAGCTGCCTCCACCCATTTTGTAAAATAGTCAATGGCCACTAGGATGAAACGGTGTCCATTGGAGGCCGTCAGCTTTATTTCCCCAATCATATTAATCCCCCACATAGCAAAGGGCCAAGGAGCCATCAAGACATTCAGAGGAACCATAGGTACACGAACCTTGTCAGCATAAATCTGACACTTATGGCAGGTTCGAGATTGTTGATAGCAATCTGCTTCCATGGTAGACCAGTAATAGCCTTCCCGTAGGATTTTCTTTGCCATTGTATGCCCACTGGAATGGGTTCCAAAAGTGCCTTCACGTAATTCAGCCATGATCCTTTAAGCTTCAGCCTTATCTATGCACCGAAGTAACACAGAGTCATAATTGCATTTGTACAGAATGCCATTACTAAGGAAGAATTCAGCATAGAATCTCCTTAAGAACTTATTGTCATTGATTGAAGCTCCTTCTGGATATTCTTGAGTCTCGAGATACTTCTTGACTTCGTGAAACCAAGGCTGGTCCATTACTTCTTTAGTATTGATCTCGTGACAGTGCGCTGGTTCCTCCATTCGTTCAATGGTGATCTGGGGAGCCTCGTTATCCCAATTAAGTTTAAACATAGATGACATTGTGTCTAGAGCGTCTGATAGCTAATTTTCTTCTCGCGGGAAATGCTCGAAGGTAATTGTTATACCCCAAAATTTGCCCTCTCATATTATCAAGATTTTCCTCACAATACTTCTTAGACTCCAGACAGGATTAGGGTTTGCTCAGCTCAAGACCTCATCTTGAACTGATGACCTGAAATTAGGGTTTGAGTTTGCACAAGGATTTTTGGACCATCAATGCTTCATGTGACTTTCATACACCATCTTGGACCCCTAAGATTTCCCATATCAAGTTTCAAGCCTTGAATCACATTTTTGACCAGTCAATTGGACAATTGACCTAAAAATCAGCTGTATTGGGGAAAAAGTCAACCATGGCCAATTTACATTCAAACTTCATAATTTTTGATCCACAACAACATTTTAGGCTCCTATGTACCATTTGATCAAGTTTGGATCACAACTCCTCAATAAATTTGATCAGATCATCAAAAGGGCAAAATGGTCAAAATTAGGGTTTTGACTGAGAAAGGGCAATTTCTGATTTTTAACCTAGCCAATGACCAATTGGGTTCAAGCATTATTCCAAGCACTCAATGGCATCATCTTGACCTAATCACATAGTTCAAAAGATCTCAAATGCATAGGATTGACAGATGAATTTTGCAGTCAACTGATCAAAAATCAACTGTACACTGAAAAGTCAAACTTTGACTTTTTGGTTAAAATCAAGTGCCAAGGGTCATAATTCATCAAGATATGTCAAAATGTGAAACTTTTTGATCAAGAAACATAAAATTGCAAATTAGGGTTTTAGTTTGAAATTTTTTCATAACTTAGAAAATTTCTAAGTATGGAAATTTTCTTATTTTTTCCCAAATTTCCACAACTTTTTCACCATGATGCAATTGGATTCAAAGAAAACTTCCAACATGAAAGTTGTATTCCTCCATGAAATCTACAACTTTTATTCACAAAGTTTTCCCAAAAGATGCTTGGATATCAAGTTATGATTTTGTGAATAGGGGTCCAGAAACTTTTTAACTTAGTGAAATTTTGCCCTAGTTTAGGCAGGATTTTGACCTAACTTCATGGACATTTTTCACCTAGTTCCAAGAGGTATCTCAAGTTTAATTTCAAATATGGATTTTAGAGCATGTTACAAGCTTTCCAAAATTTCTAAGAACTCTCCAAGATCATTTATGGTTAGGGAGAATCGAAGAAAGGAAAATGGAAATTTATCACTTTTGTTCAAGGCATTTTCACAATGGTTCAAGTTGCAAATCTGTCCTAACATGCTTGTACCTTACATTACAGGTCCTAATCCTTTCTACACTCCATAATTAAATTCAAATTCAATGGATATTGGATTTATTCTGACCTATGGAGCATTGTACAAGAGTTTAATCCAAAAATGGCATAAAGTTCATAATACTACTTTGATAAAGCTTGATTTTACAACTTTGCATTTCTTGAGCCATGGACCTGATATTTTGTTGCAAACAAGATCCACAGTTAACAGGCAAAGTACACCAACCTTATGCAGCTAGCAAGCAAGCCTGTACAGGCCTTTGGCATTGGTCATGTCAACTTTCTTCAAAAGTAGGCAAACTTGCAAAAGTCAAGACAACTTGTGTATCTGTTAAAGGGAAGCCTTAGCATCATTTGAAACAACTTCAGAACTTTGTAACAAGCCAATACACGACTTGCCAACATTCCAAACACTCTCAAACACCAAAATCACATTTTTCTGCCCAAACAGGGCATCTTCTGCAGAACCTTTGCCAAATCAATATTGGCTCGTGCGTTTTGCTTTGAAAAACTTCAAACACTTTACATACATCCTATCTAAACTCTCCAGGCCCTTGTCTTGCAACTGTGTGCCCTGTTTCAAGCTTCACCATTTTCATTTTGAAGGTTTGCAGGTTGACTTCTACAAGGAGATTCAAGCATCTACAAAGCAAGTTGAGCATTGGAAAAGGATGAGGGAACTTCAAGGAAGCTCACACGATCTTCAGGCCTCACTCAAGGTCCCCATATTGCCATATCCAAACTCAACTGAACAAGGTATTTTTCAAAGTTCTATCTCCTTATTTAGGCATCCTTAAGCTTAGATTTGTGAAGCAAAAATGTAGTCCTTAACTTGCTTAAGCTGTACATATGCATAGTTTCCATTTATATTAACTAAGCTAAGAGTATTTGGTTGTTGAACATGCTGAAAAAACTAGGTCAGAAATTAGGGCCATTAAAATTCTCCTTGGTCTTTTAGAGTTAGGTCATGTTTTTTATATCATTGGAATCGTGAGATCATGAGCTACATGTTTTGTGTTATGGGTTTTTACTTTTGTGCACGTATGTGAGAGTTACAGATTCAAGCTCAGAAGCGCGTTCGAAGCCAAGGACAGGGATGCAGTTGGTGTTCTGGGCCTGGCGCCTTGGGCCTGCTACTATTCACACCCCTCAGTTTACTTTTGCACCCCCCTGATTCATATTTTGTTATTTTTCATATTTTCTTGTTATTTTTATGATTATTGACTTTAATATTTTTTTCTGAACATTAAAAATCAAAAAAATAATTTTCTTTATTTTTTGCATTTTTATTTTATTTTAATTTTATTTTTTGCATAGTAAAATAGTTTACTAGAATAAATAGAAATTCATTTTCTTAAAAAATAGTAAAAACATTTAAAAATACCATGCATTTTTATTTTATTATTTTTCATACATAAAATATTATTTTCATACATATTTTATTTTTTCTAATACTTGTAAATATTTTTATTTATTATTTATTGTAAAAAATGGATAAAAATAAATAATTAGAAAACCATATTTTCTTTTAAAACAAAATTAGGGTTTCCCCTTTCAAAAATAATAATATTATTTTTTCTTATTTTTAGGACTTAGATAATTTTATTTTCTCATACATAAAACAATTACAAAACATTTGTTGCATATTTACATTTTATTGCATATTTAAATAATTGTTTATTTATTTATTATACAATAAATTCAATTGGGTTGTAATAGTGAATTAAGGTTTTATTTTGTGCAAATATCCCCATTCAAAACTTGTATCCCCCTCCCATAATATTGTTGTAATAGCTTAGATTTACTTTATGCAATTTATCGCATTATATACATGTTTAGTAAATTAGGGTTTGTATGATAAGACAAAATCAAACAAATAGAATGACCTAATACAAGACAAATAAAATGCATGAAAAATTACAACACTTCTCACACAAGCACCCCTAGGGTTTCACCCACTTGGTTGCCTTAAAACATGGCCATGGTATGCATGCTAGGTATCTTGGAAAAACAAAACAAAAACAAAAGATCATAGTCCCTCGATGACGCTAGACAAGTTGCCTAAAAACAAATGATCTTAGTCCCTCAAACAAGCTAAGAAACTTGGCACCATTGCTATCATGGTCATACGATGACCCACGCCCGTCCCGTTTAACATCCAAAGATAGGGTTGTCTACCAAAACGATGGTAGGTCAACAACATTAAAGGAATAAAAATGTACAAGAAAGACTTTTGAGTAGGTAGATAGCTTCTAGTTACTTGATCAATTTGCAAACAATCCTTGCTATTTTCAAAAACACACACACATTTCAAAACATCTCCAAACAACTTTCAAAACATTGAAACACTTTTCAAAAGACAAACATCTTTATATACATTCTTACGAACGAGAATCATTACAAAGATTGCCTAAACCAAGGCCTCTTTTCAAAATACTTTCAAAACCACACAAAGCACCATTTCAAACAATTGTCAAAGCAAAGCAAGTGATCTAAAACAAGTAACTAAGAGCCCATGGAAAACCATGGATGAAAAGGGTGCTAGCACCTTCCCTTTTCATAATCTACCCCCCGAACCCAAAAACAATCTCAAAGGTCTTTCCTGTGCTTTTTTACCTTTCCTTTTGGATAAAAGAAAAGTCGGTGGCGACTCTTGCTAAACCGCAACATTTGCGAATACAAACGCAAAACCTCAAGTCAGTTCTCCCACCGCATCATAGAACTGGCGACTCTGCTGTGGAATTATATAAAAAGTGCGGTTACCTTAGGGTTTTAGATCACCTTTACATGCTTATCTTTCTTGACTTGTATGCTTTACACTTTGGTCCTATTGTTTGGGTTTGAATCCTCTACCCGGATTTGGGAAACATTCATAGGTAAATAGAAATACATTGTGGAAACTGTGCAGGGTATACCGACATGGTCTAAGAAATATCTATATTAGTGCGACATATTTGTGGGTACCAGTAGCTTTTGAGTCAATCAAAGAGAATACGGGGCCGCTGAGTGATATCATGAAGCACTAATGGACTTTTAGAACCTGTACTTGACCAACTTGGCCTTTTAGGATGTAGTGAGATGACCGGCTTTGGTGCAGTCCGAAGTTGGTAGATACTCGATAATACACTCATTGAGGGTTGGTTCCTTGGAATATTTCGGTCGCCAGTAAAGAGGCTGAATTGAAACAATGAACAAGGAAACGATCCAGTGATATTGAGCTCCTTAGAACCCAGTTACTATTTCTAGGACAGGTTGAGCCAACTAAACTTCAAGAGGGTACTTACCTATGAAACCCCATGCAAGCCTAAACTAGGAACTTGTGTGATTTGTTTGTACATATATACTTGTGCATAACATCATGGACATCATGAGCATCATATGCATCCACTAACCATTTCAAGGATTTTGGATTTTCATCTTTGTTCCTGTTTTGTAGGTTATGGATTCACTTCGCAGGAAAACAATCCAAGTCAACCTTGTAAGAATTCCTCCGCAACTCAAGGAGCTAGCTTCAAGGATTCCTGAGAATTCTCCATTTACCGAGAGACATGGTCGTCTTCTCAACTTAGTCACTGCCAACACTGAGGAGGATATGCTGAAAGTTCTCTTCCAGTTCTTTGACCCTTTGCATCATTGCTTTACATTTCCAGACTACCAACTTGTGCCCACTTTGGAGGAATTTTCTCAACTCTTGAGGATTCCTATTCTCAATCAACTACCCTTCAACGGTACGGAAAGAGATCCAAAGCCAGAAGAGATTGCTCAAGTCTTACACTTGCACTCCTCTGATGTCACAACACATTGGGAAACTAGAAGTGGTGTCAAAGGCTTCTTGTCAAAGTTTCTATTTGAGAAGGCCCAAAGTTGTTGGAATTCTCTAGACTTGTAGGAGATTGTAGCTCTTCTCATCTATAGGATGGTCTTGTTCCCTAACCCTGATCAACTTATAGATGTGAGTGCTGTCAAAATCTTCATGACTCGCAACCCAGTGCCTACATTGCTTGGGGATATCCTCCATTCTTTTCACACTCGTACAATGAGGAAAAGAGGTGTTCTCATGTGTTGCACTCCTCTACTGGCAAGATGGTTTATTTCTCATCTTCCCCAATCAGTCTTGAAGAATGAGCAAGGTTTGAGGTGGTCACAATGATTGATGACCCTTACACATTCAGATATTCATTGGTGTTCTCGATCAAAAGATAATGTCATCATCATTGACCGTTGTGGGGAATTCCCTAATGTCCCTCTACTAGGCATTAGGGGAGGCATAACCTACAACCCTTGCTTATCCCTGAGACAGTTTGGGTATGCCCGAAGGGATGACCCACATGACATGCTGATTCAAAGTTTGGTTTTCGACTTCGACAACGACAACCAAGGACTCCGACAAAGGTTCATCCGAGCTTGGAGGATGCCCAACAAGGTGGACAGTAAGACCTTGGGATACAAGAATTCCATCCCTCTTGAGGCTTACCTCAAGTGGGTATGAACCCACGCCCAAAGTATTATGATGCCTTACCCCTACATTCTCCCAGTGATTATAGAGCCTGTTATGGAAGGAGAGGTTCCATACACCCTCCTACATCCTGACATGCCAACATCACTCGAAGATTTAAAAAGGAGTTGGATACAACTCAAGGGAGAGCGTGATACTTTCGAAGCCCAATTCTACGCAAGCGAGAAGAAGGTTTTGGAACTCACTCGTCTACTTCACGAAGAGCAGACTCTCAACACCTACATTGCACCAAAGAGGATGCGCAACGTCTTTTTACCTTAGAATTTTGTATTATTTTGCCCATGGGGCATTGATGTACTAACAAATTCTATCTTATTAATATGACGTGTGTTCCTTTTTTGTTTAAAACAAATTTGAATTTCTGAATCCTTGAAAGCATTACATGAATACATATCATTCATCATATGCATAAGCAGGTCTTCACACCAAGTTTCCTCATCTCTCTGCTGTTTATTTCAGCAAGATGGATATTGAACAAACGGTCAAAGACTTACAAGCTCAGAATTCATAATTTCAACAGCTACTCTTGACCTTGGCCTAGGGGCAGGAGGAGATCAAGACTCTGCTAGAGAAGGAAAAAGAGAAAAAGAAGAAGAAGAGAGCTGGTGTGGCTATCTTAGGCAGAAGGTTTGAAGGACAAGCCAGACGGACTTTGGAATTCCCATCAACATCTGAAGAGGGGGAAGGAAAAGGAAAGGGAACTGCAGTTCCATCTGATTCTGAAGCAGAGGAAGAGGAGGATGAAGACTACTATGAACAACAGTATCCTCCGGCCGATGACAAATACAAGAACCTAGAAGAACGTCTAGCTGCTATGGAAGTGCAGAGAGTACCTGGGCTGGATTTTGAGGAGTTAGGGTTGGTTTCTGGAATTGTAATCCCTCCTAAGTTTAAAGTGCCGTTGTTTGCTAAGTACGATGGGGTTTCTTGTCCTAAGATGCACCTACGATCTTATGTCAGGAAATTCAACCACATTCTTCTGACAAAGATCTGTGGGTCCACTTTTTCCAGGACAGTTTATCGGGGACGCAGCTGGATTGGTTCTACCAGTTGGAGAGGTCTTATGTGCATAATTCGGAAGATTTGGCAGCCGCCTTCTATAAACAGTATCAATACAACGCCGACTTGGCGCCGACTTGTACTCAGCTATAGAGTATGGCTACGTCTACCAACGAGAGTTTCAAAGACTACGCCCAAAAATGGAGGGATTTGGCCGGAAGGGTGCAGCCACCTTTATCTGAAAGAGAGCTAGTGGACATGTTCTTGGGGACTCTGTCAGGTCCTTTCTTTAATCACCTGATTGGAAGCTCTTCTTCATGTTTCACTGAGTTGATTCTAACTGGCGAAAAGGTGGAAGCCGGTATTAGAAGTGGGAAAATTCAGAAAGATGCATCTACCTCTGCTGCTGTAAAAAAGCCTTTCACGGGAAAGAAGGAAGTGTCTGTTGTCTATGCCCAGAGAAATCAGGGAAGAACCGAACGACGACCAACTGTGGGGCCGTTATGATTCAAAAGTCTGCGTCAGACCAACCGAGAAACAATCAGCCGGTAAATGATCAGCCGAGGAATAACTAACAAAGGGTGGAAAGGCCTGTAAGGAAATTCACCAAGATAAACATGACTCCTGCTCAAGTCTTACCACATCTCTTGAAGTTGAACCTGGCCATGCTAAAGGAGGTCCCTAAAGATCCTAACACTGCTTCTCCACACTACCATCCTAATGCCAGATGCGCGTACCGCTCAGAAAGTCCAGGGAACGACACCAACAACTGTTAGGCCTTGAAGAACAAGATTTAGGATCTAATTGATGCAAAGGAAGTTGAATTTGAAGCTCCCGAAAAGCCGAATGTTATCTCCGCACCGATGCCTAGGCATGGGCACAATGCCAATGCTGTGGAAGAAGATCTGTTTGTTTCTACTGTGGATGAACTGTTAACTCCTCTCCTAACCATCAAGTTGAATTTGTTGAAGGCTGGGGTGTTCCTAGGTTGTGACCAAGATTGCAATGCTTGCCTGTCCTCCCCATTTGACTGTCCTCTATTGAAGAATAGAATCCAACAATTGATTGATAACAAGGAAATTTTGTTTGAGAAAGCTCCTGTCTCACCCATTCCAATTCTAGAAGTTTCGATAATAACCATATACGCCAATTCTTCCAGGGTTCCTAAAAAACCCGTTAGGATTACATCTGCTCCTATGACTACTCCTTTGAAGATAACAATTCCCGGGCCAACCCCATACAAAACCGATAAAATGGTACCATGGAACTATGGTGGAGAAATCTACTACCATGGTGTCAAACAAATTGAATAGACCATTGAAGAAGAAAGATCTGAGGAAGATAATCCCGACATCAGTAACATTGTCGAAACAAGCAAAATTACTCGTAGTGGGAGAATCTTTTCTCCAGAGGTTGCTCCTCCAACAGCCGTCTTTGGACCTGCGGCCATCTCGAAGATTACCCCTGTGATTGTACCTACAAGTGTACCCACCAACAATGACAATAGAATTCCCATCCCTGTTTCCGATGCTGAGAAAAAAGGAAAGAATGTTCAAGAGGAGCCTGTCTTGACGAAGGCCCAGTCACTAGTCATTCCTGATACATCCCAGAAAGAGATGGAAGAAATTCTGAGGATCATTAAGAAAAGTGATTACAATGTTGTTGAACAACTGGGGAAGACCCCCTCCAAAATATCTATGTTAGCCCTGTTTCTGTGCTCTGAGGCACATGCTAAAGCTTTGGTCAAGTTTTTAAAGACGGCCCACGTGCCACAAGAAACCTCCCCTGATCAATTCCAGGAATGTGTGGCCAGCTTAACAGCTGACAATGGCCTGGGATTCTCCGATGCAGACTTGACCTCCAAAGGTAGAAAACATAATGATGTGCTACATGTCTCGGTGGAGTGTAGGGGAACCACCCTAGCTCATGTTTTGGTTGATATTAGGTCGTCTTTAAATGTCTTTCCGAAGAAAGCCTTGGATAGACTGGATTGTGAAGGCTTAACCCTGAAACCCAGCAACATCATTGCAAGAGCCTTTGATGGTTCTAAGAGGATGGTCCATGGAGAGTTGGACATCCCGATCAAGGTGGGTACCCAGATGTTCAATTCAACATTCTACGTGATGGACATCCGTCCTTCCTATTCTTGCTCGTTGGGAAGACCTTGGATCCACCATGTTGTAGATGTCACTTCTACTCTACATCAAATGCTCAAGTACCCTGTCCAGGGGAAAATTATAACTGTTCATGGCGAAGAGGAATACATGATCAGTCATCTTAATTCTTTCCGTTATGTGGAATTAGATGGCGAATTCATAGAAACCCCTTTCCAACACTTTGAGGAAGTTTCTCAGGAAATAGCAGCGACTAAAGCAGTGTCCTCAACTCATGTGATTACAAGACCACCACCTCGAATGTCGTCTCTCAAGGATGCTAGGGCAGTTGTGGAAGAAGGCGGATCCACAATCTGGGGGCAGCTTCCCGACTTTCCTTTCAAATCAGACAAATTCGGCTTGGGATTTACTTTGACTGGTCAGAAGGCCGTGCGTCGCTCCCGTGCCGGAGGGCCACCTGTGAAGATCAGCCACCAAGGGGTTAATGCACTAGAGGACAGTGAAGAAGGGGGAAACTTAGAAGACTGGATTTTCCCTACTGTTGGCGGAGGACTGTGCAACTGGGAAGCAAAAGACTTTGTTCCGATTACTTTCATACCGCAATAATTTATCTTTTCCATTTATGTTGGATCTGTAATAATTCACAAACAATTCGTACTTTTTCAACCGTGTGTCTTACCCGAGGCACATAGGTCCATTTGTAAGGGTTCTTATTTCATTTTCATATGTTATTTTAATGAATCATGGACGCATTTCATATTTAAACCTTTTTGCTCATTGTCTTTCTTTTACATTTTGTTGTTTTAAGATGGCTATGCCCTTACACACATCCACACTCACAAATGCAGGTACCCTTTCATTCCGGAACCCATGGGTAACAATACTGCTATAGCCTTCAGTGACTCTGAAGATCTGATCAACCAAGCTGAATACGAAGGTGAGGAAGATTGTGAGGTGCCAGGGGAATTGGCCAGATTACTACAGCAAGAGGAAAGAGCAACTCAGCTTCATGAAGAGAAGTTGGATACAATCAACTTGGGTACTGAGGATGACAAAAAGGAAATCAAGATAGGTGCCAACCTAGAGCCGAGTGTCAAGGAGCGCCTAATTCAGCTACTGCATAATTATGTTGAAATCTTCGCCTGGTCATACGAAGACATGCCGGGACTCGATACAGACATTGTGGTACACCATCTTCCCACAAGGGAAGATTGTCCACCAGTGAAACAAAAGGTCCTCCGCATGAGACCTGACATGTCCGAGAAGATTAAAGCAGAAGTTATGAAGCAGTTCAATGCTGGATTTCTAGCTGTTACTTCCTATCCATAATGGGTTGCTAACATTGTGCCAGTGCCTAAGAAGGACGACAAAGTGAGAATGTGCGTGGATTATAGAGATTTAAACAGGGCCAGTCCTAAAGATGACTTTCCACTTCCGCACATCGACATCCTGGTCGATAACACAGCTCAACACAAAGTATTTTCTTTCATGGACGGATTCTCAGGCTACAACCAGATCAAAATGGCACCTGAGGACATGGAGAAAACTACTTTTGTTACATAGTGGGGTACGTTCTGCTACAAAGTGATGCCATTCGAACTGAAGAATGCCGAGGCAACCTATCAACGCGCCATGGTAGCTTTGTTTCATGATATGATACATCATGAGATAGAGGTCTACGTAGATGACATGATAGCCCGATCACAAACTGAAGAAGAACACCTTGATCACTTGCAAAAGCTGTTTGTCAGGTTGAAGGAGTACAAGCTCAGACTAAACCCAAACCAGTGTACATTCGGAGTCCGGTCTGGTAAGCTCTTAGGTTTCATTGTCAGCAACAAAGGTATCGAGGTTGATCCTACCAAAGTCAAAGCTATACAAGAAATGCCTGCTCCTCGCACTGAGAAGGAGGTCAGAGGTTTCTTGGGACGCCTAAACTACATCGCAAGGTTCATTTCTCACCTAACATCTACCTGTGAACCAATCTTCAAGCTGTTGAAGAAAGATCAGGTAGTTAAATGGAATGATGACTGTCAAATTGCTTTCGATAAAATCAAGGAGTATTTGCTAGAACCTCCTATCCTGATGCCACCCGTCGAAGGAAGACCGCTAATCATGTATCTGACCGTCCTAGAGAATTCAATGGGGTGAGTACTGGGCCAACATGATGAGTCTGGCCGAAAAGAGCATTCCATTTATTACCTTAGCAAAAAGTTTACCGACTGTGAGACCCGATACTCACTGCTCGAGAAAACTTGCTGCGCTTTGGTATGGGCTGCTCGCCGGCTAAGGCAGTATATGTTGACTCATACCACTTTGCTGATATCTAAGATGGATCCGATCAAGTACATCTTTGAGAAGCCTGCTCTATCTGGAAGAATAGTTAGATGGAAGATGATCCTAACGAAATACGATATACAGTACACGACCCAAAAAGCTATAAAGGGGGGTGTGCTAGCTGATCATCTAGCCCATCAAGCTGTCGAAGATTACCAATCCATGAAGTTCGACTTCCCTGACGAAGACATCATGACATTGGACAACATTGAAGATATTAGACCATATGACGGACCTGAACAAGGATCCCGATAGACCCTGTACTTTGATGGGGCCTCCAATGCGCTTGGAAATGGTATCGGTGTTGTACTCATCTCCCCAGAAGGATGCCATACTCCTTTCACAGCAAGACTTTGCTTCAACTGTACGAACAACATGGCAGAGTATGAAGCATGCATCTTTAGACTCAAGGCTGCCATAGACTTGGGAATCAAATCCTTAGATGTGTTTGGGGACTCAGCTTTGGTCATCAGTCAGATCAAAGGAGAGTGGGATACTAAACATCCAAATCTCATCCCTTACAAAGAACATGTCTTGACATTGTTACCACATTTTGAGCAGATTACCTTCGAGCACTTCCCGCGAGAAGAAAATCAACTAGCAGATGCTCTAGCTACAATGTCATCCATGTTTAAACTTGATTGGGACAATGAGGCTCCCTAAATCTCTATTGAACGGATGGTCGAACCTGCACATTGTCACGAGATTAATACCGAGGAAGTAGTGGACCGGCCGTGGTTTCATGAAGTCAAAAGGTATCTTGAGGCTCAAGAATACCCTGAAGGAGCTTCGGTCAATGACAAAAAGTTCTTAAGGAGATTCTCAGCTAAGTTCTTCTTGAGTAATGGCATCCTATACAAGTGCAATCATGATTCTATTCTGCTCCGTTGTGTGGACAAAGCTGAAGCTGAAAGAATTATGGCTGAATTGCATGAAGGTACCTTCGACACTCACTCTAGCGGGCATACAATGGTTAAGAAGATTCTACAGGCAGGCTATTACTGGTCTACCATGGAAGCTGACTGTTATCAACACTCCCGCACTTGTCATAAATGTTAAATCTATGCAGACAAGGTGCACGTGCCTCCTGTTCCTCTAAATGTCTTAACAGCTCCTTGGCCGTTCGCTATGTGGGGAATCGACATGATTGGAGAGATCAAGCCTACAACATCCAATGGACACCGCTTCATTCTGGTGGCTATTGACTACTTCACCAAGTGGGTCGAAGCAGCTTCCTTCGCATCCATTACAAAGAATGTTGTTGCCCGCTTCATTAAGCAGAACCTTATTTTCCGGTATGGTATCTCCGAAAGGATCACCACTGATAACGGTACAAACCTTAACAATACTATGATCACTGCTTTGTGCGAGCAGTTCAAGATTCAACATCACAATTCATCTCCCTACCGGCCAAAGATGAATGGTGCAGTTGAAGCTGCTAACAAAAATATCAAGAAGATCATACAAAAAATGACTGTCACCTACAAGGATTGGCATGAAATGCTACCGTTTGCTCTTCACGAGTATTGTACCATGACACGCACATCAACTGGGGCAACACCCCATTCCTTGGTATATGGCATGGAGGTTGTTTTACCTATCGAGGTTCAGATTCCCTCTTTGAGAATCATGAAGGATGCTGCTTTGAGTGAAGACGATTGGATTCAAACCGACTTGATCAACTTAACTTGATTGATGAAAAGAGACTTATTGCTGTTTGCTACGGTCAGACGTATCAAAAACGGATGATCAAGGCTTTCAACAAGAAAGTCATACGCCAGGTATATCAAGTCGGGGATTTGGTAATCAAGCGCATCATTTTGCCGCAAAGTGATCCCAGGGGAAAATGGACTCCTACCTACGAAGGACCATTTGTGATCAAGAACATCTTTTCTGGTGGGGCAATGATCTTAACCACCATGGACGGCGACGACCTGCCGCACCCTGCGAACGCAGACATAGTCAAAATATACTACGCATAAATGACCCGCTAGGTTGACACACCTAGGCAAAAAAAGGGAATCCCGGTGAATCGAAAACCCGAAAGGGCGGTTCAGGAAAAAAATAGGGATAAATAAAAAAAATCTGTACACCCGACAAGTTGAAAACCCGAAAGGGCGACTTGGGCAAAAAAGGGTTTCCCGGTGGACTGAAAACCCGAAAGGGCGGTCCAGGAAAAAGTTAGGGAATTAAAGCGTATGACTATGTCTTATTGGATCACTTTAAGGACAATCTCTTCACTGACAAACCTGGGACTTCTGATCAATCCAATCATCTTCGGACAAAGCAACCGATGGACAAGATATTCGGAGTTACGGAGGCTATAGCGGAATGGGTACCCCATGAGATTTTCACACACATAGCTATCTTTCTTTGTATAAAATTTTCTTACTTTTATGACACCATCCTCTTACTAGGATGACTGTCTCCTTTGTATAAAACACTTATTCAAAGTAAATACAAAGATATCTCTTTCAAAGTACATAAAACTATTTGCCTTTTTGTTTTACACTTGTGTTTTTATTTGCAAAAACGTCCAATGATTCATTGATGAACATATGCATTTGAACATAATTACTGTTTACAAATAAACAGGATGGAAAAGAACAATTACTGACAGTTTGAAAGGATAGGAAAACGTATTTAGACTATTCCAGAAGCAATCCCCTACAGTACATCATTTAGATCCCCAGCGAAGCTAAAACCTTGAAATACATATCCCCAACGGAGTTATAATTTCAAACCTTTAATCCCCATCAGAGTTAAAACTTCAAACTCCCAATCCCCAGCGGAGCCAAAGCTTTGAGTTACAGATCCCCAGCGGAGCTGAAACCTTATTCCCCAGTCGAGTCAAGACTTCTAATCCCCAGCGGAAACCATCCAATTTTCCCAGCAAGTTATCTTGAAGCCTGGAAATCAACCCGGATAACAATTAACCTTTGTCTCTCCCAACCCTAGGGAACTCCCCAGTAGAGTGGCAGACGACCAAAACTCGCGAACTTACTCCTCAGCAGTAAACCTTCTTCCCCACAGAGTCTTCATTACTCCCCAACATGAAGTCGCCAAAGTTTTCATGGCTCCCCAACAGAATGAAGATTCTCATTTTCCCCAGTGAAGTCACCAAAGTGTCATTACTCCTCAACATAATGAAGATTCTCATTCCCCGCAGAAGTCATTAGAGTTTTCCCTATTCCCCATCCGAGTAAGGATTCCCATTGTGTAACCACAGTAGAAGTCATCAAGTTCTCTGGATTTCCAAGCAAATTTCTCAAGCAGTTTGGAATTACTCTCACAACAGATTTTGTCAATACTCCAACTTCAAGACATAAAGGATCCTCACATCCCCACAGAAGTTGTCAAGAATTTTTATTCTCCAACAGTCGCCCAGGATTTTCTTATCCTTAGCAATCAAGGATTTATTCTCCCCGGCAGCAGTCAAGGGTTTCATTATCCCCAGCCGTCAAGGATTTATTTTCCTCTGCAAGACAGCTAATCAACTTACATGCGCATACGTTACATCTATATGTCATAAACATTGATAAAACACATATATTGCATCATGCATTTCATGCAACATAACTTTGTGTTTCAGCTAACATTTTACCCTTTTCAGGATAAGATTAACAAGCTACCATTAACAGTATATAATCAGATACATATTGGATACGCTCCAGACACAGAAGCCATTCTATTTCTCATTCAGATTCAACTATCAATTTCAAGTTCAGATACACTCCAGACACGGAAGTCATTCTGATACTTATTCAATTTCAAGTCTAGATACACTCCAGACACAGAGGTCATTCTGTCACTTATTCAGGTCCCAGATACAGTTCAAATACACTCCAGACACGGAAGTCATTCTGATACTCATTTTAGACCTCAACATTCAGATACAGTACAAATATGCTCTAGACACGGTTGCTATTCTGTCACTTATTCTGATTTTCCCCAGCTCAGAGACGCTCCAGACACGGATGCCATTCTGTCGCTTATTCAGATTTCAGATTCAGATACAATATGGATACACTCCAAACACGGAAGTCATTCTGTTATTCATTCAGATTCAAATACAGATACAACTCGGATACGCTCCAGACATGGACGCCATTCTATTGCTCATTCAGATTTAGTCTCCAGATACAGTTCAAATGCGTTCCAGACGCGGATACCATTTTGATACTTATTCTTGTGACTTACAACTTACAACTCAGCAAACATTCTTGGATGGCATCTTTAAGCCCATCTCCAACAATATTCTATCACATCTCCAAATGGCATCTTTAAGCCCATTCCCTCAACTATACTTTGACGAGTGCAAATTTACGGGCACTCTAGTGTCCAATCATCTTTTACCTTCGAGTCACGAACGACAAACTCGCCAATCTAACTCTTCAGGTTCAAGAAGATTGAACAGGGGAAGCTGTTGTACCCCAAAATTTGCCCTCTCATATTATCAAGATTTTCCTCACAAGACTTCTTGGACTCCAGACAGGATTAGGGTTTGCTCAGCTCAAGACCTCATCTTGCACTGATGACCTGAAATTAGGGTTTGAGTTTGCACAAGGATTTTTGGACCATCAATGCTTCATGTGACTTTCATACACCATCTTGGACTCCTAAGATTTCCCATATCAAGTTTCAAGCGTTGAATCACATTTTTGACCAGTCAATTGGACAATTGACCTAAAAATCAACTGTATTGGGGAAAAAGTCAACCATGGCCAATTTACAGTCAAACTTCATAATTTTTGATCCACAACAACATTTTAGGCTCCTATGTACCATTTGATCAAGTTTAGATCACAACTCCTCAATAAATTTGATCAGATCATCAAAAGGGCAAAATGGTCAAAATTAGGGTTTTGACTGAGAAAGGGCAATTTCTGATTTTTAACCTAGCCAATGACCAATTGGGTTAAAGCATGATCCCAAGGACTCAATGGAATCATCTTGACCTAATCACATAGTTCAAAAGATCTCAAATGCATAGGATTGACAGATGAATTTTGCAGTCAACTGATCAAAAATCAACTGTACACTGAAAAGTCAAACTTTGACTTTTTGGTCAAAATCAAGTGCCAAGGGTCATAATTCATCAAGATATGTAAAAATGTGAATCTTGTTGATCAAGAAACATAAAATTGCAAATTAGGGTTTTAGTTTGAAATTTTTTCATAACTTAGAAAATTTCTAAGTATGGAAATTTTCTTATTTTTTCCCAACTTTCCACAACTTTTCACCATGATGCAATTGGATTCAAAGAAAACTTCTAACATGAAAGTTGTATTCCTCCATGAAATCTACAACTTTTATTCACAAAGTTTTCCGAAAAGATGCTTGGATCTCAATTTATTATTTTGTGAATAGGGGTCCATAAACTTTTTAACTTAGTGTAATTTTGCCCTAGTTTAGGCATGATTTTGACCTAACTTCATGGACATTTTTCACCTAGTTCCAAGAGGTATCTCAAGTTTCATTTCAAATATGGATTTTAGAGCATTTTACAAGCTTTCCAAAATATCCAAGAACTCTCCAAGATCATTTATGGTTAGGGAGAATCGAAGAAGGGAAAATGGCAATTTATCACTTTTGTTCAAGGCATTTTCACAATGGTTCAAGTTGCAAATCTGTCCTAGCATGCTTGTACCTTACATTACAGGTCCTAATCCTTTCTAAAATCCATAGTTAAATGCAAATTCAATGCATATTGGCTTTATTCTAACCTATGGAGCATTGTACAAGAGTTTAATCCAAAAATGGCATAAAGTTCATAATACTACTTTGATAAAGCTTGCTTTTACAACTTTGCATTTCTTGAGCCATGGACCTGATATTTTGTTGCAAACAAGATCCGCAGTTATCAGGCAAAGTACACCAACCTTATGCAGCTAGCAAGCAAGCCTGTACAGGACTTTGGCATTGGTCATGTCAACTTTCTTCAAAAGTAAGCAAACTTGCAAAAGTCAAGACAACTTGTGTATCTGTTAAAGGGAAGCCTTAGCATCATTTGAAACAACTTCAGAACTTTGTAACAAGCCAATACACGAATTGCTAACATTCCAAACACTCTCAAACACCAAAATCACATTTTTCTGCCCAAACAGGGCATCTTCTGCAGAACCTTTGCCAAATCAATATTGGATCGTGCGTTTTGCTTTGAAAGACTTCAAACACTTTACATACATCCTATCTAAACTCTCCAGGCCCTTGTCTTGCAACTGTGTACCCTGTTTCAAACTTCACCATTTTCATTTTGAAGGTTTGCAGGTTGACTTCTACAGGGAGATTCAAGCATATACAAAGCAAGTTGAGCATTGGAAAAGGTTGAGGGAACTTCAAGGAAGCTCACACGATCTTCAGGCCTTACTCAAGGTCCCCATATTGCCATATCCAAACTCAACTGAACAAGGTATTTTTCAAAGTTCTATCTCCTTATTTAGGCATCCTTAAGCTTAGATTTGTGAAGCAAAAATGTAGTCCTTAACTTGCTTAAGCTGTACATATGCATAGTTTCCATATATATTAACTAAGCTAAGAGTATTTGGTTGTTGAACATGCTGAAAAAACTAGGTCAGAAATTAGGGCCATTAAAATTCTCCTTGGTCTTTTAGAGTTAGGTCATGTTTTTTATATCATTGGAATCGTGAGATCATGAGCTACATGTTTTGTGTTATGGGTTTTTGCTTTTGTGCACGTATGTGAGAGTTACAGATTCAAGCTCAGAAGCGCCAGCGAAGCCAAGGACAGGGATGAAGTTGGTGTTCTGGGCCTGGCGCCTTGGGCCTGCTACTATTCACACCCCTCAGTTTACTTTTGCACCCCCCGTGATTCATATTTTGTTATTTTTCATATTTTCTTGTTATTATTATGATTATTGACTTTAATATTTTTTTCTGAACATTAAAAATCACAAAAAAAAAATTTCTTTATTTTTTTCATTTTTATTTTATTTTTATTTTATTTTTTGCATAGTAAAATAGTTTACTAGAATAAATAGAAATTCATTTTCTTAAAAAATAGTAAAAACATTTAAAAATACCATGCATTTTTATTTTATTATTTTTTATACATAAAATATTATTTTCATACATATTTTATTTTTTCTAATACTTGTAAATATTTTTATTTATTATTTCTTGTAAAAAATGGATAAAAATAAATAATTAGAAAACCATATTTTCTTTTAAAACAAAATTAGGGTTTCCCCTTTCAAAAATAATAATACTATTTTTTCTTATTTTTAGGACTTAGATAGTTTTATTTTCTCATACATAAAACAATTACAAAACATTTTTTGCATATTTACATTTTATTGCATATTTAAATAATTGTTTATTTATTTATTGTACAATAAATTCAATTGGGTTGTAATAGTGAATTAGGGTTTTATTTTGTGCAAATATCCCCATTCAAAACTTGTATCACCCTCCCATAATATTGTTGTAATAGCTTAGATTTACTTTACGCAATTTATCGCATTATATACATGTTTAGTAAATTAGGGTTTGTATGATAAGACAAAATCAAACAAATAGAATGACCTAATACAAGACAAACAAAATGCATGAAAAATGACAACACTTCTCACACAAGCACCCCTAGGGTTTCACCCACTTGGTTGACTTAAAACATGGCCATGGTATGCATGCTAGGTATCTTAGCAAAACAAAACAAAAACAAAAGATCATAGTCCCTCGATGACGCTAGACAAGTTGCCTAAAAACAAATGATCTTAGTCCCTCAAACAAGCTAAGATACTTGGCACCATTCCTATCATGGTCATACGATGACCCACGCCCGTCCCGTTTAACATCCAAAGATAGGGTTGTCTACCAAAACGATGGTAGGTCAACAACATCAAAGGAATAAAAATGTACAAGAAAGACTTTTGAGTAGGTAGATAGCTTCTAGTTACTTGATCAATTTGCAAACAATCCTTGCTATTTTCAAAAACACACACACATTTCAAAACATTTCCAAACAACTTTCAAAACATTGAAACACTTTTTAAAAGACAAACATATTTGTATACATTCTTACGAACGAGAATCATTACAAAGATTGCCTAAACCAAGGCCTCTTTTCAAAATACTTTCAAAACCACACAAAGCACCATTTCAAACAATTGTCAAAGCAAAGCAAGTGATCTAAAACAAGTAACTAAGATCCCATAGAAAACCATGGATGAAAAGGGTGCTAGCACCTTCCCTTTTCATAATCTACCCCCCGAACCCAAAAACAATCTCAAAGGTGTTTCCTGTGCTTTTTTACCTTTCCTTTTGGATAAAAGATAAGTCGGTGGCGACTCTTGCTAAACCGCAACATTTACGAATACAAACGCAAAACCTCAAGTCAGTTATCTCACCGCATCACAGTAATCTTCTCAAAATGTGGTAGCAATGTCAAAACATGTTCTTTGTAAGGGATAAGGTTTGGGTGTTTGGTGTCCCATTACCCTTTGATCTGGCTGATAACCAAAGCTGAGTCTCCGAATACATCCAAGGATTTGATTCCCAAGTCTATGGCAGCTTTGAGACCGAAGATGCATGCTTCATATTCCGCCATGTTATTTGTACAATTGAAGCAAAGTCTGGCAGTAAAAGGAGTGTGACACCCTTCCAGAGATATGAGTACAACACCAATACCATTGCCGAGTGCATTTGAGGCTCCATCAAAGAACATGGTCCATCGGGATCCTTGTTCAGGTCCGTCATATGGCCTGAATTCTTCATAATTGTCTAATGTCATAATGTCTTCATCTGAAAATTCGAATTTCAAGGACTGGTAGTCTTCTACAGCTTGGTGAGCAAGGTGATCAGCTAGTACACTGCCCTTTATTTCTTTCCGGGTAGTATACTGTATGTCATATTCTGTCAGGATCATCTGCCATCTTGCTATTCTCCCAGAAAGAGCAGGCTTCTCGAAGATGTATTTTATCGGATCCATTTTAGATATCAGCAAGGTAGTATGAGTCAGCATATATTATCTTAGCCGGCGAGCAGCCCATGCCAGAGCGCAACAAGTTTTCTCGAGCAGTGAATATCTGATTTCACAGTCGGTAAACTTTTTGCTCAGGTAGTAAATAGCATGCTCTTTTCGGCCAGACTAGTCATGCTTCCCCAATACACACCCTATTGAGTTTTCTAAAACAGTCAGATACATAATCAACGGTCTTCCCTCGAACGGTGGCATCAACACAGGAGGCTCTTGTAAATATTCTTTGATTTTGTCAAAAGAAACTTGGCATTCATCATTCCATTTGACTACCTGATCTTTCTTCAACAATTTGAATATTGGTTCACAAGTAGCTGTCAGGTGAGAGATGAATCTGGAAATATCATTCAAACGTCCCAAGAATCCTCTGACTTCCTTCTCGGTACGAGGAGCAGGCATCTCTTGTATTGCTTTAACTTTGGCAGGATCGACCTCGATACCTTTGTTGTTGACAATAAAGCCCAGGAGTTTACCAGACCGTACGCCAAATGTGCATTTTTTTGGATTCAACCTCAGCTTGTACTTCTTTAGTCTCTCAAACAGTTTTTGTAAGTGATCAAGATGCTCTTCCTCTGTTTGATACCTGATTATCATATCGTCCACGTAGACCTCTATTTCGTGATGTATCATGTCGTGAAATAGAGCTACCATGGAACACTGATAGGTTGCCCCAGCGTTCTTTAGTCTGAATGGCATTACCTTATAGTAGAAAGTGCCCCACTGCGTGACAGAGGTTGTTTTCTCCATGTCCTCAGGCGCCATTTTGATTTGGTTGTAACTTGAGAATCCGTCCATGAAGAAAAACACTTTGTGTTGTGCTGTATTGTCAACTAGGATATCAATGTGGGGGAGTGGAAAATCATCCTTAGGGCTTGCCCTATTCAAATCTCTGTAGTCCACACACATTCGCACTTTGTCGTCCTTTTTGGGCACTGGGACAACATTGGCAACCCATTGAGGATAAGAGGTGACATCCAAGAATCCAACATTGAATTGCTTCATGACATCTGCTTTAATCTTTTCTGACATATCCGACCTTATTCGACGAACCTTTTGCTTTACTGGCGGACAATGCTCTCTTGTAGGCAGACGATGTACCACAATATCTTCATCAAGTCCTGGCATGTCTTCATATGACCAGGCAAAGACTTTAACATAATCGTGTAACAACTGAATCGTATGCTTCTTGATTTTGGGTTCCAGATTGGAACCCACCTTGATCTCTTTTTTGTCTTCTTCGGTACCTAGATTGATTGTATCCACGGGTTCCTCGTGAGGCTGAATGGTTCTCTCTTCTTGTTGCAGTAGTCTGGCAAGTTCCCATGGTACTTCATAATCTTCTTCACCTTCGTCTTCGGCTTGGTAGATTAGATTTTCAGAGTCACAAAAGGCCATAGAAGTATCATTACCCATGGGATCCCGGATGGATGTAGACCTGCATGTGAGTGTGGGTGTGTGTAAGAGTATAACTATCTTTGAAAGAAAGTAAAAATGTAAAAGAAAAAACAATGAGCACAAAAGTTTGTATGCGAAAACGTCCATAATTCATTGATGTCATATGAAAAATGAGATAATAACCCTTACAAATGGACCATTATGCCTCGGGTAAGACACAAGGTTTTAAGAGTGCAAATTGTTTTGAATATTACAGATCCAACAAAATGCAAAGACAAATTACTGAGGGATAAAAGTGAATGGGACGAAGTCTCTAGCCTCCTAATTGCTGAGCCCTCCATTGACAATCGGGAAGATCCATTCCTCCAGGTTGCAACCATCTTCAACATCTTCTACTGCGTTGACTTCACGGTTGCTGATCTTCAAGGGTGGCCCTCCAGCACAGGCATGACGTACAACCTTTTGAGCATTTGAAGTGAAACCTAGGCCAAACCTGTCAGACTTATATGGGATATCCGAGTGTTGTCCCCAGATAGTGCATCCACCTTCTTCTACCACTGCTTTGGCATCCTTCAGTGATGACATCCGGAGTGGAGGAATTGTAATCTTGGGAACAACCTTGGTCACTTCCACATCTTGAGGGACCTTCTCAAAGTATTGAAAAGGAGTTTCAATAAATTCGTCTAATTCCACATATCTGAAGGAATTGAGATGGATGATCATGTATTCTTCCTCTCCATGAACGGTGATAATCTTCCCTTGAACTGGGTACTTCAACATTTAGTGCAACGTAGAAGTAACAACGCCATCATTGTGGATCCATGGTCGGCCTAGCAGGAAGGAGTATGAAGGGAGGATGTCCATCACATAAAAAGTTGAATTGAAGGTTTGGGTTCCAACCTTTATGGGAATGTCTGCCTCCCCATGTACCATCCTTTTCGAGCCGTCAAAAGCCCTTACTACTATGTTGCTTGGCTTTAAAGTCAACCCCTCACAGTCGAGTCTATCGAGAGCCTTTTTGGGCAATACATTCAGAGATGAGCCAGTGTCCACCAGAACATGATCCAGAGTTGTGTCCCTACATTCCACTGAGACATGTAATACCTCATTATGCTTCCTTCCTCTCGGCGTCAGATTAGCATCTGAAAAACCTAAACCATTTTCCGCAGTTAGGCTGGCTACGCAGTCTTGAAACTAATCGGCAGATGTCTCTTGAGGTACATGGGCGGTTTTTAAGAACTTCACCAAGGCTTTTGCATGTGCCTCGAAGTATAGTAGTAATTCCAGCATGGAGATCTTAGAGGGAGTTTTCCCCAGTTGTTCAACTACATCGTAGTCGCTTCTCTTTATAATTTTTAGGATCTCCTCCATTTCTTTCTTGGAGGTCTCAGGGATAGTTAATGACCGAGCCTTCGTCCGGACAGGCTCAATCATTACACCTTTTCCTTGAGTCTCGGTTAATTCGGCAGCAGGAGTGGCAGTCAGAATGATTACAGGGGTTGTAACAACTTTGTCAATTGGAGTATTTGTAGAGATGATTATGGGTGTGGGAGTAACCTTTGCAGCAGCCACAGGGATGATTACGGGTCCAGAAACTGCTTTTGGGGGAGCAATTTCTGGAGAAAAGATCCTACCACTTCGGGTAATGTTGCTAGTTCCTGTAATGTTACTGATGTCAGAGTTGACTTTCTTAGAGCTTGAATCTTCGGCGGCTGGCCAGTCCTGCTTGATACCATGGTAATATACATCCCCTCCATAATCCCATGGTATGGTTTTGTCTGATGAGTATGGGACTGGTCTAGGCATTTTGATTATTAAAGGAGTTGCTTTCGGAACTGATGTAATTCTAACGGGTCTTTTGGTGGAGACCTTGGAAGAATTGGCGGAAATGGTAATGATAGAAACATCTTCAAAAGGAACAGGTGGAACAGACATCTTCTCGAATAAAATTTCCTTGTTATCTATTAGGCACTGAATGCCTATTTTCAACAAAGGACAACCAGTTGAGGAGGACAAATAGAGATGGAAAACTTCACCACAGCCTGGGAACACACCGACATTCAACAAATTCATTTTAATAGTCAGAAGTGGGGTCATGAGTTCATCAATTGAAGTAACAAACAATCCTTCTTCAACGACTTTGGTATTGTGGCCATGTCTGGGCATATGGGCAGAAATGACATTTAGCTTTTCGGGCGCATCGAACTCAATTTCTTTTGCTTCAATGAAGTCTTGTATTTTGTTCTTTAGAGCCCAACAGTTATTAGTATCGTGACCAGGACTTTCAGAGTGATAGCGCAACGAGAATTGGGATGATAATGAGGAGATGTTGTATTGGGGTTTTTCGGAGCTTCTTTCAAGGTTACCAAGTTGGATCTTAGTAGATGAGGTAATACTTGAGACAGGGTCATGTTGATTCTGGTGAACTGCCTGACTGGCCTTTCCATCCTTGGTTGATTATTTCTTTGTTGATCAGACGCAGGCTTTGGGATCATAACGGCCCCCACCATTGGTCGGCGCTCGGTCCTATCTTGGTTTCTCTACGGGTATACGACTGCCACCTCTTTCTTCCCGATGAAAGGCTTCCTTATAGCTGTGGAAGAAGATGTATCTTTCTGAATCTTTCCATTCTTTATACCGGCTTTTATCCTCTCTCTGGTCAGTAGTAGCTCAGTAAAGCCTGCAGATGAACTTCCGATTAAATGATTGAAGAAGGGACCATACAAGGTGCCCAAGAACATGTCTACTAATTCTCTCTTAGATAGAGGGGGTTGAACTCTTCCAGCCAAATCTCTCCATTTTTGCGCATAGTCTTTGAAACCTTCATTAGAAACCATGGCCATACTCTGGAGTTGAGTACGTGTAGGCGCCAGATCAACATTGTACTGATACTGCTTGTAGAAAGTTGCAGCAAGATCTTCCCAATTGTGAATGTTGGCTCTTTCTATTTGGTAAAACCAGTCAAGTTGAGTCCCAGACAAACTGTCTTGGAAGAAGTGCACCCATAAGTCTTTATCAACGGTATGGGGTTAGATTTTCCTCACATATGACCAGAGATGCATTTTAGGGCATGAAACTCCGTCGTATTTGGCGAATATAGGTGCTTTGAATTTCGGAGGAATCACAATTCTCGACACTAAACCCAATTCCTCAAAATCCAGGCCAGGTACCTTTTGGATTTCCATCGTGCTCAATCGCTCTTCAAGATGTTTGTACTTGTCATCAGCTGGAGGGTATTGTTCTTCAGAGTAGTCCTCTTCTTCCTCTTCCTCTTCTGATTCTGACGGGACAACTGTTTCCTTACCTTTACCATCTTGGTCGTCTCTTTCAACGGATGTTGTTGCAAAGTCCAAAGTCCTTCTTGTCTGCCCATGAAATCTTCTTCCCATGTTTAAGACTCCGGTTACCTTCTTGGTTTTCTTTTTCCTCTCTTCAGCCAGCAAAGTATTCAATTCTTCTTATCCCTTGGATAGGGTCAATAGCAACTGTTGAAACTGTGTATTCTGAGCTTGGAGATCCTTCACTATTTACTCAAGATCCATCTTACTGAAATAAACAGTAGAGAGATGAGGAGACTTATTGCAAAAGACCCCTTATGTTATGATGAATGGTATATGAATATGCAATGTTTTCAAGGATTTCAAAGACTCAAATTTGTTTTATACAAAAAGGAAACACACGTTATATTAATAAGATAAAGTTTAAATACATCAATGCCCCTTGGGCAAAATAATACAAAAATCTAAGATAAAAGGGTAGTGCGCATCCTCTTTGGTGCAATGTAGGCATTGAGAGTCTGCTCCTCATGAAGTAGCCTAGTGAGCTCCAAAACCTTCTTCTCGCTTGCGTAGAATTGGGCTTCGAAAGTATCTCGCTCTCCTTTGAGTTGTATCCAATCCCTTTGTAAGTCTTCAAGAGATGTGGGCATGTCAGGATGTAGGATAGTGTATGGAACGTCTCCCTCCGTGACAGGATTAATGATTATCGGGAGAATGGAGGGGTATGGCATCATAAGACTCTGAGCACGACTTCGTACAAATTTGAGGTAAGACTCAAGAGGGATGGAATTCTTGCTCCCCAAAGTCTTGCTATCCACCTTGTTCAACATCCTCCAAGCTCGGAAAAATCTCCGGCGAAGACCTTGATCATCGTTGTCGTAGTCAAATGCCAAACCTTGAATCAGCATCTTGTACGGGTCATCCCTTCGGGCATAACTAAACTGTCTTAAGGCCAGACAAGGGTTTTAGGTGATACCTCCCCTAATTCCAAGTAAAGGGACATTAGGAAAATCTCCACAACAGTCGACAATGATAACATTCTCTTTGGATCGGGAGCACCAATGAATGTCTGAATGTTTGAGCATCATCAACCTTTGTGACCACCTTGAACCTTGCTAATTCTTTAATACAGATTGAGGAAGATTTGAAATAAACCATCTTGCCAAGAGAGGAGTGCAACACATAAGGACACCTCTTTTCCTTATTGTGCGAGTGTAAAAAGAGTCTAGGATATCTCCTAGCAATGTAGGCACTGGGTTGCGGGATATGAAGATTTTGACGGCGTTGATATCTATGAGTTGGTCAAGATTTGGAAACAAAACCATCCTATAGATGAGGAGAGCCACAATTTCCTCAAAGGCTTGCAAGTCTAAGGAATTCCAACAACTTTGGGCTTTCTCAAACAGGAACTTTGCTATGAAACTTTTGACACCACTTCTTGTTCCCTAATGAGTTGTGATATTAGATGAGTGCAAGTGTAGAGCTTGAGAAATCTCTTATGGATTTGGGTATCTTTCCGTACTGTTGAAAGGTAGTTGATTGAGAATGGGAATCCTCAAGAGTTCAGAGAATTCTTCCAAAGTAGGCATAAGTTGATAGTCGGGAAATGTGAAGGAATGGTGTAAAGGATCAAAGAACTGAAAGAGCACCTTCATCATGTCCTCATCTGTGTTAGAGGTGACCAAGTTGAGTAGGCGACCATGTCTCTCGGTAAATTTAGAGTTTTCAGGGATCCTTGAAACTAGCTCCTTAGGTTATGGAGGGATTCTCACAAGATTGACTTGAATAGTTTTCATGCGAAGTGAATCCATATCCTACAAACAAGAACAAAGATGAATCCAAAAATCCTTGAAATGGTTAGTGGATGTATATGATGTTCATGATGTTATGTACACGTAGCGGAAGTCATTGCGGAGAGACTCTTCTTTTCCGAGATTGCCGTTACCTTTGGTTGCCATTCCCTAGTCAATGATCTAAGGATTTTCAAGTTGAGTTCATCATTTGTCAAGGTTTTACCAAGAGCATTTAAGTGATTTGTCAAATGCACAAATCTCTTTTGTAAGTCAAGAATGGATTCTCCGGGCTGCATTCGAAATAGTTCATATTCTTGACTCAAGGTATTTAGCCTTGATCTTTTTACTTCAGCCGTTCCTTCATGAGTTTGAACCAGGGTATCCCATATTTCTTTTGCTGTTTTGCAGTTCGAGACACGGAAAAATTCGTCCATACTGAGTGCACCTTGAAGAAGGTTTATTGCCTTTTTGTCATAGAGAACTTTCTTTTTATCATCGTCGTCCCATGCAGTTTTGGGCTTTGCAGAACCAATGCCATTGATTACTGATATCAGAATAAATGGACCATTTTCAACAGCATCCCATACTTCCTCTCCTTGCACTTCTAAATGCGCCTTCATGCGTATTTTCCAGAAGTCAAAATATTCACCACAGAATAGAGGAGGCTTGTTGTTACTACCACCATCTCTGAAAACTGGTTGATGATTTGCGGAAGCCATTCTGGATCTTTAGGAACAAGTTACCTATAACTTGCTCTAATGCCAATTGTAAGTCTCAGAGTGCCTAAGAGGGGGGGTGAATTAGGTCTTATAAAAATTTATTCGGTTTTATGAGAATGCTTGGTAGTAATTTTTGGTTAAGTGTTTGAAGGTTTTGATTATATCTTTATCTTTTCCTGATTATGGTGATGAAAGCGATAAATGTGGAAAAGTAAAGAACACGGTGATATATCCTGGTTCCCCTCACAATCCGAGAGTACTCCAGTCCCCTTTCCAACACAAAAGAGATTTCACTATAGTTAGAATGATTGTACATCCTATGCTTACTATCTAACCTATAGGGTGATCAAAGGTTCTTAACACCTTTAAGACCAAACAAACACTAATGTGAATGAAGAACAATCCTCTTCAAATCACAACACTTACTTCCAACAATCCTGGATAGTAAGGGAATAATTTCTTTAAGTAATACAATGATTTATTTGAAGTAGATGGATAGCACTATCAATCTTCAATGATATTCTTCTTCAAGATAAAAACAATTCTCAAACAATGTATATAAATGTTCACAATATATGTATGAAACTTGTAATGATTTAATGAAAGTGTATATGGCAAGTTTCACAAAATTATGAACACATGAAAGTTTGAATTCAAATGTGAATGAATGAGGAAATTGTTTATTGAAGAAGTATATTTGTTGTATAAAAATGTTATTGTGTTCTAGTTTTAAAATCTGAAAATCTGCATTTTATAAAGTCATAAGAACCTCTTCATTCATGCCAATTCATATGAAAAGTTGCAATGCATTCATGAAAAGATACTACTTGAAAAATGTTTAAAAACCAAAAGAAAAGCTGCACTGGTTCGCTAGGAACCGGTTCCGACACTGACAGAACCCGGTTCTTAGTGAACGTTATAAGTCAGATTTCAAAAATATCACGCAGGAACCGGTTCCCCTATTGGTACAACCCGGTTCCTGGTACAAATTCCAGGGACATGTTTTTGAACAAGGTTTGGAACCCGGTTCCCTGTTAGGGAGGAACCGGTTCCTGAAAGTTAATTTTCAAAAATTCTTTTTGAAAAAGATTTTAAACAAAGTTTTTCTTAAATGAAAACATGTTGGATATGTATATGATTATGAATGCAATTGTGAACATCTATATTCAAGATTTTAAGAATTATTTATACCATTTGACATTTGATGATTCTTCAATAATTCTTCAATAATCTTCAAGACTTTTATATGATGTTGATAAGCTTTTTGCATATCCTTTGAATGTTGATGTCCATGTTGTCTTCATCAAAACACATGCTTTAAATATGACTTGAGAAGCTTGCAATTACATTCTCCCCCTTTTTGATGATGACAACCATGTCTTGAAAACAATTCTTGAAATTTTTATGTTGTTTTGAGTTGTAAACATGTTGAGCAAATGCAAGGCTCCCCCTAAATTGTATGCTCCCCCTAAGTCCATGATTCTTTAAATTTTGGAGTGAGTTTGATATTTATTTGGGCCTGCAATTTCTTTGAAACAAAACAACACATATGCATATTCTTCTCCCCCTTTGTTAACATAAAAAAGGATTGGGAAAAAGAGTGAAATAAATACATATAAAATAATTAAGACGTGCATCTTAAGAGAAACATTAGATATCACCTTCATCCAAAATACCAAGTTCTCTTCGGATTTTGAAGAAAGGTTCTCGAGCAAGCGGTTTTGTGAAGATATCTGCGAGTTGGTTATGAGTATCCACAAAAGTGACTTCGACATCTCCTTTAAGAACATGATCACGGAGAAAATGATGTCGAATATCTATATGTTTGGTTCTTGAATGCATGACCAGATTCTTTGTAATATTGATAGCACTTGTATTGTCGCATCGAAGAGGAATGCATCCGAGATCAAGTCCGTAATCACAGAGTTGTTGCTTGAGCCAAAGAATTTGTGCACAACAACTACCCGCTGCTATGTATTCTGCTTCAGCCGTGCTAAGAGCAACACATGCTTGCTTTTTACAAGCCCATGATACTAATGCATTTCCAATAATGTGACAAGTACCACTTGTGCTTTTACGATCAGTTTTACAACCTGCATAATCCGCGTCAGAATAACCAATTAAAGTGCAAATACTACCTTTAGGATACCATAAGCCGACATTGGTTGATCCTTTTAGATACTTCATGATCCTTTTAACTGCCATGAGGTGTGATTCCTTTGGATTTGCTTGAAAGCGAGCGCAAAGACAAACACTAAACATGATGTCAGGACGGCTTGCCGTCAAATACAATAAAGAACCAATCATACCTCTGTACTTTGTAATATCAATTGGAGTACCAGATTCATCTTGATCAACATATGTACCGGAGCCCATTGGAGTATTCATTGCTTTACAATTGTCCATATCAAACTTTTTCAATAATTCTTTGCAATACTTAGATTGGTTGATGAAGATTCCATCTTCTAGTTGCTTGATTTGTAGTCCAAGAAAGTAGTTCATCTTTCCCATCATAGACATCTCGAATTCTCCTTGCATCATCAATGAGAATTCCTCACACATTTCTTTGTTAGTCGATCCAAAAATGATATCATCAACATAGACTTGAACCAATAAAGTGTTACTTTGGATTTTCTTAATGAACAAGGTTTTATCAACCTTACCCTTTTCGAAACCTTTTTCACACAAAAAATTGCTAAGTCTATCATACCATGCTCTTGGTGCTTGCTTTAAGCCATAAAGAGCCTTTCTCAACTTAAAGACATGTGTAGGATGTTTGAAGTCTTCAAATCCCGGGGGTTGTTTGACATAGACTTCTTCATTGATGTATCCATTCAAGAATGCGCTTTTGACATCCATTTGAAAAAGCTGAAAATTTAATGAACAAGCATAAGCAAGTAAAAGACGTATAACTTCTAACCTTGCAACCGGAGCAAATGTTTCTTCAAAGTCGATTCCTTCCTCTTGATTGTAGCCTTGGGCAACTAACCTTGCTTTGTTTCGAACAATTAGACCATTCTCATCAAGTTTGTTCTTAAACACCCATCGGGTACCTATGATGTGTTTACCACTTGGTCTAGGAACAAGTTCCCAAACTTGATTTCTCTCGAATTGATTTAATTCTTCTTGCATAGCAATAATCCATTGATCATCTCCTAAGGCTTCATCAACTTTGGTAGGTTCAATTTGAGAAACAAACGCCATGTTTAAGCAAGCATCTTTTAGATTCAATCTTGTTGATACTCCTTGGCTAATGTCAACAATAATTTTGTCAATAGGATGGTCTCTATGAGTTCTCCATTCTTTTGGTAGATCATTGATGTTTGAATCTTGTTGAACAATGTTTTCTGAATTTTCCGGTGATTTCTTAATTTGATCAATTGAAAGATCTTCCAGGGATAAATCTATAGGATCATCATCATCACAAACAACTACTTCCTCCTTGGAGGGGTTAGTTTTATCAAAAGATACATGCATAGATTCTTCAATAGTTAAAGTTCTTTTATTATAAATTCTATATGCTTTACTAGAAAGCGAATAACCAAGAAATATACCTTCGTCGGATTTCTCGTCAAACTTACCGAGATTGTCTTTGTCATTATTAAGAACAAAGCACTTGCATCCAAAAATGTGAAAGTGAGCAATATTTGGTTTTCTTCCTTTGAAGAGTTCATATGGAGTCTTCTTTATTATAGGTCTAATGATAACTCGATTTCCAACATAACATGCCGTACTAACCGCATCCGCCGAAAAATATTTAGGAAGATTTGCATCACTAAGCATTGTTCTTGCAAGTTCCACTAGAAACCTATTCTTTCTTTCAACTACTCCATTTTGTTGTGGAGTTCTAGGTGCTGAAAAATTATGAGAGATACCATGTTCTTCACAAAATTCATCAAATTGTGCATTTTGGAATTCTCCACCATGATCACTTCTTATGGATACAATCTTTAGTGATTTTTCATTTTGGATTTGCTTAGCATACTTCTTAAAAGCTTTAAAAGCATCACTTTTCTGCACAAGAAACAAAGTCCAAGAATATCTAGAAAAATCATCAATAATGACCAAAGCATATACATTACCTCCGAAGCTTTTTGTTCTTGATGGACCAAAGAGATCCATGTGTAACAATTGTAGTGGCCTTGTAGTAGACACCACATTATTAGATTTGAAAGTTATTTTGGTCTGTTTGCCCTTTTGGCAAGCGCTACATAATCTGTTTTTGATGAACTTCATCTTTGGTAGACCAATAACTAAGTCATGCTTAACCAATTTGTTCAAGTGCTCCATGTGAATGTGAGCAATCCTCTTGTTCCATAACCAAGCGTCATTGTTGTTTACCATAAGACATTGTACCTTCAGAGACAAATCATCTAAAGTAATCATAAAAATATTTTTAGATCTTATACCTTTGAGTTTTACCTCATTGGTTGCCTCATCCATAATAAGACATTCTTCTTTGTTGAATTTAATCTTGAACCCTCTATCACAAAGTTGACTTATGCTAAGAAGGTTGTGCTTTAATCCTTCAACATAGAGAACATCCTCAATTTGAATGGATGGAGGTGTGCCAACTATTCCAACGCCAAGAATCTTTCCTTTGGTGTTGTCTCCATAGGTGACATACCCTTTGGCTTTATGTACTAGATATGAAAATTGGTGTACATCTCCTGTCATATGCTTTGAACATCCACTATCAAGATACTAAACATTTGATGTGGATTTCAAGCATACCTACACAAACAAATTATTCTTTGTTAGGTACCCAAGTTTCCTTGGGTCCTTCATAGTTAGTTCCCTTTTTCACCCACACATAATGCCCACTTGCTATACTAAAGTTTCTAACATAGCAAGCATTAGGTGTATGGCCTTTAATACCACAATAAAAACAAGTAGGTTCAAAGTTGCTTCTATATCTAGAAGGATAAGATTTCTTCTTAGGAAATGTTTTCTTTTTCGATACATTAGCCTTTTTCTTTTGATGATTTTGAACAACTTGCTTCTTTTCTACTTTCTTGGGATTGGAACTATTACTAGCCTTTACAAAAACAGTGGGATTGTTACTTGGTTTCTTAGAATTCACATAACCAAGACCCCTTTTATCATTTGGATAACGTTGTTGGCTTAGTAATCCTTCCAATCCTATTTGTCCTTTTTCATATCGTTCAATGACTCTTTTCAATTGAACAATTTGAAAGACATTTGATTCACACTTGGAGCATGCAAAGTTTTCTTTTTCTTTAATAAAATTCTGTTTTTGAAGATCAAAATCTTTAGTCATGGTGTCAATTTTTTCTAAACAAATTAGAAGTTCTTTTTCTTGATTTGACACCTTTTTGTATAAACTTTTGCATTCTTTCAAGAGTTCATCAATAGCATCTTGAACATCATCATCAAAAAGATTAAATTCATTACTAACCTCTTCTTCATTGTCGGAGTGATGTGAAGCCATTAATGCTAGATTTGCACATTCGTCGCTTTCCGAATCGGATGAAGAACTTATCTCATTATCTTCCCATGCAACATAAGCCTTTTTGTTCTTGAACTCCTTTTTGCCTTTGAATCCATTTTTCTTGGAGAGTTTTGGATAATCCGGCTTTATGTGACCTTGCTTTCCACATTCATAACATGTGACATCTTGTGTTGATGTGGAGGCTTCTTTATCTTTATGATTATAAAGTTTCTTCCTTTTGACAAAGTTAGCATTATGAAGATTATTTTTATGACCAAAATATTTTCCTAACCTTTTTACAAGAAGCAAGAAGTTTTCATCTTCCTCCGATGCATCTTTATCTTGACTTTCTTTTGAATCAACTTTCAAAGTAATGCCTTTGGATTTCTTCTCTAAATTTTCATGTTTTTCAAGTCTACCGAGTTCCGTTTCGTATTCTTGAAGTTTGCCAAATAATGTAGCGGAAGTCATTGCGGAGAGACTCTTCTTTTCCGAGATTGCCGTTACCTTTGGTTGCCATTCCCTAGTCAATGATCTAAGGATTTTCAAGTTGAGTTCATCATTTGTCAAGGTTTTACCAAGAGCATTTAAGTGATTTGTCAAATGCACAAATCTCTTTTGTAAGTCAAGAATGGATTCTCCGGGCTGCATTCGAAATAGTTCATATTCTCGACTCAAGGTATTTAGCCTTGATCTTTTTACTTCAGCCGTTCCTTCATGAGTTTGAACCAGGGTATCCCATATTTCTTTTGCTGTTTTGCAGCTCGAGACACGGAAAAAATCGTCCATACTGAGTGCACCTTGAAGAAGGTTTATTGCCTTTTTGTCATAGAGAACTTTCTTTTTATCATCGTCGTCCCATGCAGTTTTGGGCTTTGCAGAACCAATGCCATTGATTACTGATATCGGAATAAATGGACCATTTTCAACAGCATCCCATACTTCCTCTCCTTGCGCTTCTAAATGCGCCTTCATGCGTATTTTCCAGAAGTCAAAATATTCACCACATAATAGAGGAGGCTTGTTGTTACTACCACCATCTCTGAAAACTGGTTGATGATTTGCGGAAGCCATTCTGGATCTTTAGGAACAAGTTACCTATAACTTGCTCTGATGCCAATTGTAAGTCTCAGAGTGCCTAAGAGGGGGGGGGGGGGGGGTGAATTAGGTCTTATAAAAATTTATTCGGTTTTATGAGAATGCTTGGTAGTAATTTTTGGTTAAGTGTTTGAAGGTTTTGATTATATCTTTATCTTTTCCTGATTATGGTGATGAAAGCGATAAATGCCGAAAAGTAAAGAACACGGTGATATATCCTGGTTCCCCTTACAATCCGAGAGTACTCCAGTCCCCTTTCCAACACGAAAGAGATTTCACTATAGTTAGAATGATTGTACAGCCTATGCTTACTATCTAACCTATAGGGTGATCAAAGGTTCTTAACACCTTTAAGACCAAACAAACACTAATGTGAATGAAGAACAATCCTCTTCAAATCACAACACTTACTTCCAACAATCCTGGATAGTAAGGGAATAATTTCTTTAAGTAATACAATCATTTAGTTGAAGTAGATGGATAGCAATATCAATCTTCAATGATCTTCTTCTTCAAGATAAAAACAATTCTCAAACAATGTATATAAATGTTCACAATGTATGTATGAAACTTGTAATGATTTAATGAAAGTGTATATGGAAAGTTTCACAAAATTATGAACACATGATAGTTTGAATTCAAATGTGAATGAATGAGAAAATTGTTTATTGAAGAAGTATATTTGTTGTATAAAAATGTTATTGTGTTCTAGTTTTAAAATCTGAAAATATGCATTTTATAAAGTCATAAGAACCTCTTCATTCATGCCAATTCATATGAAAAGTTGCAATGCATTCATGAAAAGATACTACTTGAAAAATGTTTAAAAACCAAAAGAAAAGATGCACTGGTTCGCTAGGAACCAGTTCCGACACTGACAGAACCCGGTTCTTAGTGAACGTTATAAGTCAGATTTCAAAAATATCACGCAGGAACCAGTTCCCCTTTTGGTACAACCCGGTTCCTGGTACAAATTCCAGGGACATGTTTTTGAACAAGGTTTGGAAACCGGTTCCCTGTTAGGGAGGAACCGGTTCCTGAAAGTTAATTTTCAAAAATTCTTTTTGAAAAAGATTTTAAACAAAGTTTTTCTTAAATGAAAACATGTTGGATATGTATATGATTATGAATGCAATTGTGAACATCTATATTCAAGATTTTATGAATTATTTATACCATTTGACATTTGATGATTCTTCAATAATTCTTCAATAATCTTCAAGACTTTTATATGATGTTGATAAGCTTTTTGCACATCCTTTGAATGTTGATGTCCATGTTGTCTTCATCAAAACACATGCTTTAAATATGCCTTGAGAAGCTTGCAATTACAAATTTCTCTGGCCCTAATTTAAACCCTAAAATTTTCAGAAACTTCAACTCTAAAATTCTCTAAGCTCAAGCTATATAAATGCAAACTATGGATATGTACAGCTTCGTGGCAATGAGGTATACATTTTATCTTCACAAATGTAAGCTTAACAATGCCTAAGTAATGAGATAGAAGTTCAAGAAAAATACCTCAAAACTGGAAATTGTGAAATGCAAATGAGCTTGTTTCAGTCAGTGTTGATGATCAAGTTAGCTTCCTTGGACCTCTAGAAAGCTAGTGCAATGGCTGGCTTGAGTTGAGGATGGCTGGAATTGTCTGGAGAAGTCCAACTGTAATACTCTATTTTTGGTTATGGAAGGTAGGGAAAATGGTTTTACAGAAATGAAACAGGTACAAGGATGAGTTGGTCTTGATGCAAGGAAGCTTTAGAAACTAAAAGGCCAAGAAACGCACGAGGGAAATGTGAGTTTGGTATGAAAAGTTAGAACTTGCACAACAATGATGTTTTGGGATAATTTCTGGCTAGAGGGAGTTTGAGTGAGTTTCAGGGGCTTCTTGCTCGTGTGTCAACTTGCAAATAATGTGTATACTTATAAGCAAGAGGTTTGGAGACTTGTAACAACTCAGAATTTCAATTTGCATTCTTAAGCCAAACATGTAATTTTTGAGAAAAACAAGTTTCAATGCTTGTGTACTTGCTAAGGTAGAGTAGTTCATGCTTTAAACAAGTTTGTTTCTGACTTTGTGGATGGAGTGTGATCAGAGGGAACAAGTTAGAGGCTCAAGAATGACTTTATGCAAAAAGCTTGCTTTACAAGAATGGAAGTGTTCACTTTGTGCCATTAATAGAAATACAACTTGGATAGTAGCTCATTTGCTTGGATCAAAGCCTTAAAAGATGTGTAAGCATTTAATTTAGGAGTGAAAAACAAGTTTGAGGCCTTCGAAGCAAAGATTATGCAGCCTAGCATGGATTTGCATTTGTGTTCATCATGAAAATGACCTAAATTCAAGTGACAAAACCCTAATTTCATCTCTTCGATTCTCCTTGCTCAAGAATGATCTCAAGGAGTTCTTGGACATTTTGGAAAGCTTGCAATGTTATCTACAACTCATCTTTGAATTTATTTTAAAGGTTCCCCTTGGAACTATGTGAAAAATTTCCATGAAGTTAGGTAAAAAATCTGCCCAACTAGGGCAAAATTTCACTAAGTTATTTTTAGTTCATGAGCATGTATTCACAAAATTATAAATTGAGATCTAAGAATTTTGAGAAGTTGTGTGAAGAAAAGTTTTAGATTTTATGGAGGTCTACAACTTTCTTGTTGGAAGTTTCTCTTGAATCACTTTGCATCATGGTGAAAATTTGGCTCAAAGTTGTGAAAAATAAGAAATTTTCTATACTTAGAAAAATTTCTAAGTTAAGAAATTTCAACTTTTCAAAATAAAATCTTGAATTTTTGATTTCTTGATGAACAAGTTTCATGTTTTGACATGTTTTGATGAATTATAACCTTTGGGAACTTGAATTTGACCCAAAAGTCAAAGTTTGACTTTTCAGTATACAATTGACTTTTGATCAGTTGACTGAAAAATTCATCTGTCAATCCAATGGACTTGTAGTGTTTTGAACCATGTAATTAGGTAAAAGTGATACAATTGGACTATTGAGATCATGTCTTAACCATATTGATCATTTTCTAGGTAAAAAACCAGAAATTGCCCTTTCCCAGTCAAAACCCTAATTTTGAGTATTTTGCCCTTTTGATAATTTGATCAAATTTCTTGAGGAGTTGTGGTCCAAACTTGATCAAATGACACATATGGGTTTAAAATGTTGGTGTGGATAAAAAATTATGAAGTTTTACTGTAAATTTTCCATGGTTGACTTTTTCCCCAATACAATTGATTTTTAGGTCAACTGTTCAATTGATTGATAAAAAATGTGATCCAAAGCTTGAAACTTGACATGAGTAATATTGGGGTCCATAATGATCCTTGAAAGTCATATGGGGCATTGGAAGTTCAAAAATCCTTGTGCAATCTCAAACCCTAATTTTCAGTCATCAGTGCTTGAGGAGGTGTCTTGAACTGATCAACCCAAATGCAGTCTTGATCCAATAGGAGATCTTGTGAAAGTCCTTGATAAGTGAGAGGGCAAAACCCTAGCTCCTAGATCAAGAAAATTCTTTAAGGAACCTTGACAATTTTGAACCACCTTCTTGTACAAACACTCTTGCTTTATAAATAGAAGTCATTGAGGATGGAAATGAGAATTCATAGCCACCAAAACCACTTCCATATCTTGAGAACTGAGAGAAATATGCACTTGTAACTAATAGGAACAAGACCTTGTCCAACCATGACAACTTCTTCAACCAACCCCTTGCACTTTTGAATCAATCTTGATGACTTGGAAATGTAGTGAACCAAAATAACCTTTCCATGCCATCCCTTACAAAACAACTTTAATGGTGAGTTTTGGAATTCTCAAGCCTTATTGACTAGGGCATGGAAATAAGCTCATGAACCCAAGGAGAAACTTGCTAAGCCTCATTGCCTTTACCTACATTATTAACAAGTAAGCCAAAACAACATTGCATTTTATTAATTAAAATAAGAATCAAGACAAAATATTCATGATCACAAAAGATAACAAGTTAAGGTGCTTGGTGATTCCTCAAAGGGAAAAGCTAAAGATAGGAGGGGAGGGGAACCAAAAGCCCTAATGTGATCTTGTTGTGATTGAATCAACATGGTATGATGAGGGGATCTTAGGGGAAAAAATTGGGGTACAACACACGCATGACCATGCAATCTCCTTTGAGCTCGTATATCTCGATTTATAACACTCCTCGCGATACAATCTTAGCATCACTGGCAAGAGGACTCATCAAGGAGCATTTTTTATGTTGGCCTCGCATCGAAATAACACTCGTAGCATGCCTTAAAATGACCCTAAAGTCATGAAATCATAACTAAAATAAATACCAGTAAATTCTTTTATTACCAGCGATTATCCGTCAATGCTATAACCTCCACTTTATGGCTCAATAACTTGAAATATATCATTCTTCAGGATGAGATCTCAACATTAAAGTTGAAGAGTGAATTTCTCTAAACAACTTTCCTGTTAGAAGTTTCTTGAAATAACGTTCGGAACATACTCAAAAATGATTGCAAAGTCGTGATATCAAAACTAACCGCAGTGGCTAAAAACTCATTGTGCAGAAATCAAATCCATTATCATGATTTCAAAACCTCACAACTTTCCCAATAATGATCCAAATGTTGCAAACTTGATACCGTTGGAAAAAGGGAAAATGATAGAATAAGTTTATAGTTCGCCTCCAATCCGAATACGACCTTAATCATAGAGAAAAATGTCACGAATATACACCTTGCAACTGCACGAAAAAATGATAGGCTTGGCAGGGCAGGTTCTACGCGTGACACCATGCATCTTGTCCGCTTCAACCTTCCTACTTCGCGCTTCGATATCTCTCTCCATGATGCATAAAATGAATCGAAGTTTAAACCCAAAACGAAGAGTACGCAACCCACTCCAACTTTCATGTTAGACATTTCTGAAATGAGTATTAAATTCATGGGGAAAACTACTATGAACATGTGCATTCCACCTATTTGACAAAATACTCGCCTGGCTAAGCAAGTTTTGGCAGCATTTTTCCTTTCAAGCGCTCGAAACGTAAACGTCATAACTTTCTTTACAAGCCACCAAACAGGATAATTCTTGAACCAAAATTGGGGAGGAGATTCTGATCTTCAACTTTTATGTTCAAATATTTTTCATTGGAGTTTAAACGGGAGCCTAAAAATTGCAATGAAGTTTGCCACATTTTGGAAAATCCTTTGAAAATTATTAAGTGTCCACATTACTTAAAATGAAAGAAACTTCAAATTCGGCCGATTCTTTTGATTTTTCTCAACAACTTAACAAAATTTATCATATTTCGAATTTTGTCAATAATATTGACCAAAAATATCATTTAGTCAACCTTTGACTTTTGTTGACTTTTATTCATACACACTTAAATCTCTTCTTATTCAATCGACCCCGATTCTTCTGAAAAAAATATGGAGATCAGTAGACCACGTGCATATACTTTTAATGCAGATAGAAAACCACGAGACCATCTTAAGCTTTGAAAAATCTGTTAAATCATGCCATCGATCAAGAACACTGATTGCATTACAAAGATATGAGATGTTGTCTGAACCCACTCCGCCTCATCAAGCTTGGTTTCCATCAGAACCCTCAACGAAGGGATCTCTACTTAGACCAGAAGCACTGCGTCCGTACCATAGACAAGAGATAATGGAGTTGCCCCCATTGAAGTACGCACAAACTTTTTGTAGCCATGCAGAGAAAAAGGCAACATTTTATGCCAATCTTTGTATATTCTGGCCATCTTCTGGATGACCTTATTTATATTCTTGTTAGCAGCTTTAACTGCACCGTTCATCTTTGGTAGATACGAAGATGAATTGTGATGTTCAATTTTGAACTCTTCGCACAACTCCTTCATCATGTTGTTGTTAAGATTAGAACTATTGTTAGTGATGATTCTATGAGGAATAACGACATATGATTTCCTTACTGATGAAGTTGGTAATGACCTGTTTGGTTACATTCTTATAAGAAGCTGCTTCCACCCATTTGGTGAAATAATCAATAGCCACTAGAATGAACCTATGACCATTCGAAGCACTTGGCTCAATCCTTCCAATCACGTCAATCCCCCACATTTGCGAACGACCATGGAAAAGTCATAATATTCAAAGGATTTGGAGGAACATGAATTCTGTCTGCATACACTTGGCATTTGTGGCACAACTTTGCATATACACAACAATCACTCTCCATCATCATCCAGAAATACCCCACACGTAGAATTTTCTTTGCCATAGAATGCCCGCTCTAACGAGTCCTAAAATAACCCTCATGGATTTCCTTTATGATTGACTCTGCTTCGTGTCTATCCATGCATCTGAGCAGAACCAAGTCATAATTTCTCTTATATAGGATGTCTCTTGATAATAGGAACTTAGATGCTAACCTTCTAAGCATACACTTATCACAAATTGTAGCATTTTCAGGATACTCTTGCTTCTCGGGGTACCGCTTGATGTCGTAATACCACAGCTTTTCATCAGACATGTCCTCGGTTGAGAGAAAATGAGCAGGAAAGACATGTGTTAACTCTTTGTAGCGGAGGATACGTATGTTAGGCACCTGATTTGGAAATCTCACCGAGAACATTGATGCTAAAGTAGCTAAAGCATCGGCCAACCGGTTTTCATCCCTAGGAATATGTTCAAAGGTGATTTCATCAAAAGCTGGTATCAGCTGCAGGATGTAGTCTCTGTATAGAATCAAATTGGGGTGCTTTGTTTCCCAATCACCTCGTACTTGATGTATGACCAAAGCAGAGTCTCCAAACACTTTAAGGATTTTAACTTTGAGGTCGATAGCTGCCTCTAGACCCATCACACAGGCTTCATATTCTGCCATATTGTTTGTACAATCGAAACATAACCGGGCCGTAAACAGTGTATGAGTATTACATAGAGAAGTCAGTATTGCCCCAATGCCATGACCTACATCGTTCGAGGCACCATCAAATGTAAGAGTCCATCGCTCTTTCGGATCGACCCCATAATAATCATCAAGCTTTATAACATCTTCGTCAGGAAAGTCTAATTTTATTAATTGGTACTCTTCCAGCGACTTATGAGCAAGATGATCTGCAATAGCTTTGTAACCTTTGAACATTTCCCACGAGAGGTGAACCAGTTAGAGGACGCGTTAGCTACCATGTCTTCTATGTTCAATGTTAGGTGGGACAATGAAGCTCCCCAAATCACCATTGAGAGGTTGGATGAACTAGCACACTGCTGTGAGATCGATACCGAAGAAGTGGCAGGAAAACCCTGGTTTCACGAAGTCAAAAGGTATCTCGAAGTTCAGGAGTATCCCGAAGGGGCATCTGTCAATGATAAGAAGTTTCTGAGAAGGTTCGCTGCAAAGTTCTTCCTCAGCAATGGAATCCTCTATAAACGCAACCCTGACTCCACACTACTATGGTGTGTAGACAAGAGTGAAGCAGAGAGGATCATGACAGATCTACATGAAGGCACCTTCGCAACCCAATCTAGTGGACATACGATGGCTAAGAAGATCCTACGGGCAGGATATTACTGGTCCACTATGGAAGCCGATTGCTATCACCACTCCTGAACCTTTCATAAATGCCAACTCTATGCTGATAAGGTGCATGTGCCTCCGGTCCCCTTAAATGTCCTCACAACTCCTTGGCCCTTTGCTATGTGAGGCATCGACATGATCGGCGAGATCAGACCTACTGCGTCTAACGGGCATCGTTTCATTCTGGTGGCTATTGATTACCTCACGAAGTGGGTTGAGGTAACCTCTTTTGCTACAGTAACCAAGAATGTCATGGCACGATTTATCCGACATAAACTGATCTGTCGATATGGTGTACCAGAGAGGACTATCACTGACAATGGTACGAATCTCAACAACACAATAATCACCGAGCTCTGTAAATAGTTCACGATACAACATCATAACTCTTCTCCCTACCAATCGGAGTTGAATGGCGCTATTGAAGCAGCTAACAAGAACATCAAGAAGATTGTGCAGAAGATGACGGTGACGTATAAAGATTGGCATGAGATGTTACCATTCGCTCTTCAAGGGTACCGTACCTCAGCACGAACATCGACAGGGGAAACACCCTACTCTTTGGTATATGGAATGGAGGCAGTCCTACCCATCGATGTCCAGATACCCTCTCTCAGGATTATGAAGGATGCATGTCTGAGCGAAGACGACTGGATCCAAACCCGACTTGATCAGCTGAACCTAATCGATGAAAAGAGACTTACTGCTATCTGCCACTGTCAGACGTACCAAAAGCGAATGATCAAGGCTTTTAACAAGAAAGCTAGATGCCAAGAATATCAAGTCGGAGATCTAGTAATCAAACGCATCATACTCCCGCAAGATGATCCCAGAGGCAAATGGACCCCCACGTATGAAGGGCCATTTGTGTTTAAGAATATTTTCTCAGGAGGAGCTATGATTCTAACCATCATGTATGGTGACGACCTTCCTCACCCTGTCAATGCAGACATAGTGAAAATATACTACGCCTAATCAAGGAACTGCTAGGTTGACTGGCCTAGTCAAAAATAAGGGCTTCCCAGCGAACCAAAAGGGTTCGGGCAAAAGTGAGGGATGAAAATGAAAACATTTGTACACCCGGCAAATCGAAAAACCGAAAGGGAGGCTTAGGCAAAAAAGGGTATCCCGGTGGACTGAAAACCCAAAAGGGCAGTCCAGGCAAAAGTTAGGGATTGAAGCGTATCACTATGTCTCATTGGATCACCTTGCGACCAGACTTCGGTATCGACTATTAAGCTCGAACGACACCAACCAATCTGATCAACCTTCGGCCAAGTAGCAAAGTGATAAGACGCTTGAAGATATAAAGGCAATAGCAGAGTTGGAACCCAATGGGGTTGTTTCACATAGCTGTTTTTCTTTCTTTTACACAAATTGTATAATTTCTATCTTTCGGAGGCATTCTCTTACTAGAACGTCAGCCTCTTTGTACAAAACGCCTATTACAGGCCGAATTCAAAATCAATACAAATCATTTTCACAAGAAACTTCAATTTGTTTTACTTTTTCTGTTTTGTTTTGCAAGAACGTCCAATTACTTATTTTTGATATATGCATTCAAAAATGATTGCTGCTCATAAATACTTACATAAGAAACAAAAGACGATTACTCGTAATTCCAGAAACAGGGAAAAACAAGAAGTTCCAAACCCTACAGTTACTTTGCCTAGTAGGTACCAGGATAGAGCCAACTTGGGAACATTATTATTGGTATATACACTCCCCCACAGAGTAAAAGTATCCAAAGGCATCGATGTCAGCTTCCCCAAAACATGACATAACTATCCCCATCCGAGGTTCATAATCGCGGGCGAGTCAGTAAATTTCATCCCCCAAGCGGAGTTTATTTCTCCAACAGAGCTCGCCATCTCTAGTAACGGAATTTCATCCCCAACAGATTTTATTCCTCCAGATCAGCAGGTCTACCAATAAAGTATCTCTTCCCCCTAAGTTTGGTCCCCGCAGAGTTATTCTCCAGAATATTTACAAATCTCCAGCAACCGTCAGGGATTTATTTTCTCAAGACGCGAGCATACCCCAATATCATTTCGTGAACATACATCATGACATATGCATACATATCATATACAACATAATCTCATTTATTTTGAGAACATCACCTCACCCTGCATTTCATGCATCGCATATAACTAACCCTGATATCTTTTCAGGAAAAGAGGATTAGCTTCAACAAATTTAGCATTTATACAAGTTACATATACAAATGGAAAATCAATTCCCGAAATTGAACGGGTCAACTAATCTACACTACCACTTTGGAGTAAGCCTACGACCCAGGTTCCTTCTTACAACCCTACCATCCAGGTTCCTTCTTGTGATACGGTGGGAGAACTGACTTGGTTTGTTTTTCGTTTTGATCGCATTTGTGTGGATAACAAGAGTCGCCACTGACTTTTCTTTTATCCAAAAGGAAAGGTAAAAAAGCACAGGAAAGACCTTTCGAGATTATTTCTCGGGTTCGGGGGGTAGATTATGAAAAGGGAAGGTGTTAGCACCCTTTTCATCCATGGTTTTACATGGGCTCTTAGTTACTCGTTTAGATCACTTTCTTTTGTTTGACAGTGTGCTTGTGGTGTGGGCTTTGAAAGTGTTTTGAAAAATCTCTTTGTAATGGATCTCGTTTCTATAAGAACGCGTACAAAGTTTTGTTTCGAAAGATAGTTCAAAGATGTGTCTGTGGATTGTGTTTTGGAAAGTGATATTTAAAAAGATGTTTTACAATCCCATCTCTATAAGAACGTATACAAAAGGTCTTGTCTTTTGAAAATGTTTTGAGATGAAAGTATTAGTGTAAAAATGTTTTTTTTTGTCTTGAGCAAGCGAGTAACTAGGAGCGAATCTACCTACTCGAAAGGTCTCAAATGTTCTTTTCTTCTTCCTTTAGATGTTGCTATCTTACCATTGATTTGGTAAGAAGCCCCATCGTTGGATGTGAAGGGACAGGCACGAGTCAACTTTACAATCATCGAAAGAAACTTGTGAGACGCTTTAGCAATTTTTGTAAGGGACTAGATCGTTTTACCGGAGGCAACATTGAGGGTCATCGAGGGACTACGATCTTTTTTATTGAAGGGTCATTGCTAAAGCGTCCCATATTCGAGGGACATGACTGTTTTTCTGAGGCATTGAGCGAGATTACCCTAGAGGTGCGCGTGCGAAAAAGTGTGTTTGATTCAAGTTATTTTGTCTTTGAAACTAGGTTATCTAGCGATTAATTTTAAATCTTGCCATACACGCCTAATTACTATACAGTAATAAGTAAAAACAGTAAAATGCGGAAATTGAAATTCTACGCTATTACAAAGCTTCGGGAATGGGGGTACAAATTAATTAATGGGGATGTGTCGAACGCGATCACCAAGTTCTAATAGCAAACAATACAACCACATCGAACTTTAACAACTTAACTAGAATTATAACAGTCTATAAAAAATTAATTGCCAAAGCATAAAAAATTTAGGTTTTTTGTTTATGAGAAAATAAATTGATTTTTAAACCCCTTTTTTTTTGAATTAAGGATTAACAAAATTAAATTTAAATTACAAAAGTCATTTAAAGTAATCTAAAAAACTAATTTAAAATTCTAAATAGAATTATCCTAAAACAAACTAATTAAATAAAACTAATTCTAAAATTTATTGACTAAATCTAAATTAAGTTAAATACAACTAAATAAAAATTATCCTAACACAAGCTAATTAAAAAAAGTTAAACCTAAAATGTATTAAGCCTAAATTAATATTAACTAACTAAATAAAATGACACTAAAATAAATTAATTAAAAAAAAACAAAAGAACTAAACCTAAGTTTTATTAATTAAATCTAGGTTATGTTAAGTTAATATGTAAACTAAAAGAGGAAAACAAAATCCCTCAGTCTTCTCTCTCTCGTCGTTCTCTTCTTCGCTCCAATGGTTTTCCTCTATCTTACCCTAAACTTAATTAAATGCCTCTCGTCTCTCAAACGCCTCTCGTTTCTCTCTCATAGATTATCATCTTCATCTCTTCCGATACCAAACCGTGCACCATTCTTCTTGAGCTTCTTGTTACTATGAGACTCATATGTTGTGAGGCGATGTTTCTTCTTCCCCATCATTACAAACGGACAGAGTTAGAGTTGGGAGGGTTTGGAGATGAGAAGCGAGATCAGAAGTGGTGGTTCTGTTTGGAGAGAAGAAGGACTAGAGGGAGGTTGTAAGGGAAAGGCGAGGGGATGAGGGAGGTTACAGAAGAAGGAGGTCCGATTAGGAGCGATTGCGACAATGGTAGGTTGGTGTTATAGTTGTTGTGATTCTTTGAAGAGGACGAAATGGGAATGGGTATGGTGGAGGATGAATACTAGATAGAGGATGAAGGGAGAGTGTGTGGATGAGAGGGGAGTACGTTTTTTTTAGTTTACTGCATATTTTTTCTGATTTTTTTTATTAATTATAACACAAAAGAAAAATAATGCATGCAGATAACAAATTCAACATTTATGATGAATGCAGAGGAATAATGGAACTTTACCGATCTGGATTTGCTTCTGAAAATATTGTGCCTGATTTTGTTGTTGGTGACTTCACAATTTTTCACTTAACAGGGAAGTTAATTTCTGTCTTTCTTTTGTATTTCTTCTCTTTAACTTCTGAAGGGTTGGAAGGGGAAAATTATGAGGATTTCTAGGGTTTTGTATGCATTGTTGTGTATATTCTTGCTGCTGTTCCTTTTTTTTTTAATAACAAGGTTGCTCTGGTTTCTTGGCTTTTTGCTATTTTTTTGGTTTGTTTGAGACAAAGGGTTTGTTGAAATTTTGACTGAGTTATTGTGATCTTTTGTTGGTTTTCAGTTGGTTTGAGACAAAGGGTTTGTTGAAATTTTTGGCCTTGAGTTCTTGTGATTTTTGCTGGGTTTCAGTTGGTTTGAGACAAAGGGTTTGTTGAAATTTTTTGACTGAGTTTTTGTGATTTTTTTGCTGGTTTTGTGATGTTTGAGTTGGTTTGAGACAAAGGGTTTTGCTGAATTTTGGTTCTGGATTTTTGTGATTTGTTGGTTCTATGATGTTTTAGTTTTTGAGACAAAGGGTTTTGCTGAACTTTTGGTTCTGGATTTTTGTGATTTGTTGGTTCTGGGATGTTTTTGTTTTTTGCTGGTATTTTTTGTGTATCAACCTCTCTCTGATGTTAATGCAGAGCCTTTCTTTTATATTCAATGAGAGTGGATTTTAGGGGGAAGTATTGGCGAGTTTAAATGGATTTGATATGCTAATTTGTGGCTTTTTAGTACAAGTTGATATTTTTTCCATTTTAGTGCAAGTTTGGGCAGGTCTTGGACTGTAATGGGGGCTGGTTTGCTGGTTGTTTTGGGTTACTTTACAGGGCTTCCAGTTTGTTTGTATGTGCACAACAACTTTGCACAATTTTGGGATTGGTTCTATGGCCTATGTGATATCCTCCCAACTCTATTTTTCCTCTTTCATTTTTCTGTGAAATAAAGCACTTTTGCTTTTGCTATATTTTATGAAAGGTTTGCTTGACTTTAGGAAAGTGATGACATGTGAACAAGCTAGCTTGTTACTGCTATGCTTATGATGAATTTGTTCTGCTTTGTGCAGCCTTGGGCTGTTGTTCTTGCTGCACTCGTTGTTGCTTGTTGCGGATTTGTTGTTCTGGTTATGTTTGTTGCTTGTAGCCTGTTATTTGGCAGCTTTGGGCTGCTGCATTGGCTTGTTGTTTTATGCATTTGCTGCAGGCTTATGCTGCTGTGGCCTTTGCATTTTGTTGATGTGTGCAGCCTTGGGCTGTTGTGCTTGCGAATTTCTCCTTTTCCCTTTTTGTGAACCAAGAAGGGCAACTTTCTTGTGATTTGAAATTGGGGGAAATGGATTGTGATGAAATAAACAAACAATCTGATTCCAAGTCGCAAACCCTAATGATGAACTTACAATACTTTTTTTGTTGTAAATTTTATGCTCATGTTTATGTTGCTAACAAAGTCTTTTTCCTTTTGTTTCATGTGATGAGAAAATCGATGGGAAATAAGGAAAATTGATGAGGAGCAACTTGAAGTGTTTGATGAAGACTTGAAGAAAACTTCTTTATAGTTTACTTTTTAGAACAAACTTGTATCCATTAAGAAATTTTGTTATATTGTAATTTTTCCAATTTGTACTTTGAACAAACAATCCCTAATGATACCAAAAGTATGCAAAGTCTCTTATAATTGAAATTCAAATTTGAATTCTCCAACATCCCATGAATGAGTTCCACAATACCTTGTGCCATGAAAATGAAATTGGATTGGAATTATTGAAAAAACACTTTCCAAATCACTACTTGAATTCCTGATTTCTTTTTGGAGTTCCTGAGTGAACTAGTTGAGAATTGAATGAAATTTCCACTTGAATTTGAAATTAATCTCATGCTTTGCATGATCTTGAATGATTTAAATCTTGAACGATCCTTTTTTGGTAACTTTCATCTAGTTAGAACTTGAATTCACATGATGAAAACTTAAATGAATCCTTCTTCCAAAACAATCTTGAATTCAATCACGTCACTTAAACATAATTCACCTCGCATCATGTAAATACAAGAAATCGAACCAAACCGAAAAGGTTTTGAATGATCACTAGAAAAGGGATTTGAGGCTAAAGGTTATCTATTTGAGAAATTGGCACCATGAATTTTATTAGAAGTCAAGAAACCTTTAAGTCAAGAAAAATGACATATAACGTTTCACTAAATTTCAACACCTTCTAAACACAATTTGACCTTACAGTTATCTGGGCCATGGATTGGGCAAACCTTTGAGAAGTGCAAAACCCTAATTGCTGACTGGTTGCCTAGGAAGAGAATATGTTTGACCAACTTTTGAGCCAAATTGAGTATTTAAGAAACCCTGGGATAGCATGTTGAGTGGAAAATGGGAGGGAAATTTTGGGGTACAACATCTGCCCCTGTTCAAACTTCTTAAACTTAATAAGTGAGATCGACGTGTTTGTCGTTCGTGTCTTGAAAGTGGAAGATGATTGAACACTAGAGTGCCCAGAAATTTGCACTTGATGATGCGCTGGTTGATTGTGTAGGAAATGGGCTTAAAGATGCCATCCAAAGGTGATTGTTGACAGAAGTGGACGAAGTCTGAACTTTGCTTTTAACAGAAAACAAATTAGAATAAACCTTTGGTCGATTTAAACTGGAGCTAGAAGAAGTGTTGAATATTTGTTGGAAAGAATCAGAATATCTCTTGGAGCGATTTAAATTGAACCAAAAGATATCTTGGATTAATCTTGACTGGAAAGCATCAGAATAAATCTTGGTGCAATTTATCTGAACCAGAGAAAATTGTCGGTGGGGAAGAATCAGAATAAACCGTTGAGAGGTTTAAACTGAAACAACAGAAATTCAGAGAAGAAATTAGAACAAATCGTTGAAAGATTTATCTGAACAAGCAAAAATCTGGATAAGAATCAGAATAAATCGTTGAGAGATTTATCTGAACCAACAAAAATCTGGAAACGAATCTGAATAAATCGTTGAGAGATTTAAACTGAACCAGTGAAAATCTGGAAATGAATCAGAACACCGTTGAGAGATTTATATGAACCAGTGAAAATCTGGAAATGAATCAGAATAAACTGTTGAGAGATTTATCTGAACCAGTAAAAATCTGGAAGCGAATCAGAATAAACCGTTGAGAGATTCATCTGAACCAGTGAGAATCTAGAAATCAATTAGAATAAACCGTTGAGAGATTTATCTGAACCAGTAAGAATCTGGAAGCGAATCAGAATAAACCGTTGAGAGATTTATCTTAACCAGTGAGAATCTGGAAACGAATCAGAACAAACTATTGTGAGATTTATCTGAACCAGTAAAAATCTGGAAACAAATCAGAATAAACCGTTGAGAGCTTTATCTGAACCAGTGAAAATTTGAAAATGAATCAGAATAAACCGTTGAGAGATTTATCTGAACCAGTAAGAATCTGGAAGCGAATCAGAATAGAACGTTGAGAGATTTATCTAAACCAGTGAGAATCTGGAAATGAATCAGAACAAACCGTTGTGAGATTTATCTGAACCAGTAAAAATTTGGAAACGAATCAGAATAAACCGTTGAGAGATTTATCTGAACCAATGAAAATCTGGAAATGAATCAGAATAAACCGTTGAGAGATTTATCTGAACCAGTAAGAATCTGGAAGTGAATCAGAATAAACCGTTGAGAGATTTATCTGAACCAGTGAGAATCTGGAAGCGAATCAGAATAAACCGTTGAGAGATTTATCTGAACCAGTAAGAATATGGAAGAGAATCAGAATAAACCGTTGAGAGATTTATCTGAACCAGTAAGAAACAACCTTTTCTCGGGGACAAATTTGTATTTGACTTGTTGAAAATATTTGCCTGTCGGAAATTTGTTGATGATAATTTCCTGTTGATTGATTCTTTCCTGAAAAGGTGAAGAGTTAATTGTATGCAATGCTATGATGTATGCAATGCATGGTATGATGTTGTTTTCTCAAAATAAATGAGATTACATTGTATGTACTTGTGTTGTCAACGCTATGACGTATGGATGCAAATGTATGGAATTAAATATTGTTCGTGCCGTAGCGTTGCTGGAAGAGGGGAAAATAAATCTCTTCTGAAGCACTGATGGGTGAATCCCCAAATATAAACTCTGTTGTAGAAGGGAAATACCGGACATTGCTTGTAGACTTCGTGAAATCCTGTTGGGGAAATCTGAGAAGTTAGGCAACTTACTGGGGAACCTCTGGAGCGGTAGTTTGGAAGTTTTACTCTGTCAGGGGTATAAGAACGCTTGATACCAACAGGATGTATACTGGAGATTCGTTAATGATTCTATAGTAGGATGTAATTGCTTTCGCTCTTGCTGGAGAAGGTACCTGCGGGAATTTTATGGAATGGCCTACAGATACCATCCTATTTCTTAAAGTCATTAGTAATTGTCTTTCTGTTTTCTGTTTATTTGTAACAGTAATCATGCTCAAATGCATATGTTCAAAAATAAATCATTGGACGTTTTTGTAAACTAAACAGAGAAACAAAAAGAAAAAAAACAAATGGTTTTGCACTTTCAAAAGGGATATCTTTGTATTAACTTAAATAAATATTTTTTGTACAATAAGACGAGCATTCTAGCGAGAGAATATCGTCGTAAAAAATGAAAATTGATACAAAGAAAAGATAGCTATGTGAAATAATCCCATGGGGCTCCCATTCTGCTATAAGCTTCATGTCTCTGAATGTCTTGTCCACTTATCGCCTCAGCGAAGTCGATTGGATTGATTTAGAGCCGTTTGAGTTGATTGGTCGATGCTGAAGATTGTCTGCAAGATGATCTAATGGGACATAGTCATACACTTCAATCCCTTACTTTTGCCTGGACCGCCATCTCGGGTTTTCAGTCCACCAGGATACCCTTTTTTTCCCAAGCCTCCCTTTCCGATTTTCGACTTGCCGGGTGTACAAATTTTTTTAATTTTCATCCCTTATTTTTGCCCGAACCCTTTTGGTTCGTCGGGAAGCCCTTATTTTTGCCTAGGCCAGTCAACCTAGCGGGTCTTTGATCATGCGTAGTATCTTTTAACTATGTCCGTATTTACAGGGTGCGGGAGGTCGTCGCCATCCATAGTGGTCAAGATCATTGCTCCACCAGAGAATATGCTTTTGATTACAAACGGCCCTTCATACGTAGGAGTCCATTTTCCCCTGGGATCACCTTGTGGCAAGATGATACACTTGATTACCAAGTCACCGACCCGATATACCTGACGTTTGACCTTTTTATTAAAAGCTTTAATCATGCATTTTTGGTATATCTGACCATGATAGATAGCTGCCAGCCTCTTATCATCAATCAAGTTCAACTGGTCAAATCGAGTTTGGATCGAATCTTCTTCGTTCAAACCATCATCCTTCATGATCCTCAGAGAGGGGATCTGGACCTCAATAGGTAAGACAACCTCCATGCTGTATACCAGAGAATAGGGTGTTGCCCCAGTTGATGTGCGAGCTATGGTACGATACCCATGGAGAGCAAACGGTAGCATCTCATGCCAGTCTTTGTATGTGACTGTCATTTTCTGTATGATCCTCTTAATGTTTTTGTTAGCAGCTTCTACAGCGCCATTCATCTTTGGCCGGTAAGGGGAAGAATTGTGATGCTGGATCTTGAATTGCTCGCACAAGGCGGTGATCATAGTGTTGTTTAGATTCATACCATTATTAGTGAGGATTCTCTCTAGGATTCTATACCGACATATGAGATTCTGTTTGATGAACTGGACGACAACATTCTTGGTAACGGAAGCGAAAGAAGCTGCCTCAACCCACTTTGTAAAGTAGTCGATGGCCACCAAGATGAAGCGGTGTCCATTGGAGGCTGTTGGATTGATTTCCCCAATCATATCGATTCCCCACATAGCAAAGGGCCAAGGAGCCGTCAAAACATTCAGAGGAACCAGAGGGACATGCACTTTATCAGCATAAATCTGACACTTATGGCAAGTCCGAGAGTGTTGATAACAATCTGCCTCCATGGTAGACCAATAATAGCCTGCCCGTAGGATTTTCTTTGCCATCGTATGTGTTGTACCCCAAAATTTTCCCTCCCATATTCTTCAAAATTTGTCAAGATCAATCTTCAAATGGATCAAGGATTGCACAATTCAAAGGCCTCCTAAGCCAGTCAAAATTAGGGTTTTGGTTCCTTCAAGGAAGTTGAGGTTTTCAAGGGTCCAATCAAGTCCCATATGCCTATATACATTGTCAAGCATCTACATGCCAAGTTTCAAGGCTCACAAGGTCAAGTTGCACAGTCAAAAGCCCTAGTTGCTCCACAACCAACTGCAGGGGTAAAATGGTCATTTGGAAGTCAAAAGTCAAAATTTTTGGTCAAAATCTTATTTTGAAGCCACAATCATCATTTGATCAAGTCTTGATCATGATTCCACAAGAATGGCTCAAAAATCATCAAGATGCAAAAGTTTCCATTTTTGGACAGCTGAAAAGTCAACTATAACTTGACCAAGGCATAACTTTTTCATGGATCATCAGAAAAATCCCATCCAATACTCATTTTTAAGGGGATGACATTTCCTACAACTCATCTTCACATTCCAAGTCCAAGAAATGCTCTCACAAAAAGTTATCAATTTCAACATTATAGGTCATTTTCAAAAGTCAACAAAAAGGCACTTTAGGTCAAAGACCATAACTTGATATTGGTAAATCAAAATGAAATGGGACAAAAGGCATTGGTTATAGGACTTCAAGACCTTTCCAAAATGTCCAAGAACATGTTCATATGATCAAAATTGAGCAAGATATGCATTGGAGAAGTTGGGAAATTTTTGTGAAATGGCAAAAGTCAACTATCCTTGAAACTTCAATTTTTGACAAAAGGGCCCACTTTCTTCCACTTGATTCAGCCTTGTCATGCCACCCACGTGTCCCATGATTAATTTCAAGACCAAACATTTATTTTTTCATTTTTATTTAATTTTTATGGATTTAATTCATTTTAATCCATAATAATTCAAATAAAATCAAAAAATTAATTAAATGGCATCTTTGTGGTTTGAATGGCTTTCATACAGCATATGCCAACTACCAAATTCGTGCTAAGGCTATTTTGAGCATAAAATTCAAGTTTTGCTTCAAAGATGGAAAGTCCTTTAATGGTGTTAAAGCAAAATCCAAAAACTTAATTGCAATGGATCCCAAGCTCATAATGTGACATAATTTCATTCACATGTACATATGCAAGCCTTCCCAACCTCATTCACGACCTGAACCTTGCACAAAACGGCCAAACCAATTCCAAAAAAACTCAAGAAAATTCAAAACTGAAATCCACCTTCCAACGTAATTCCAAGCCTTTTTTCATTTCTAACACTTTGCTGGAACTCTCAGGAGTCTTTTGGAATCAAAGTCAAGGGCTGAAGCTTGAGAAATCACGCCAAACAAAATCACGGTTTGTCAATATTTTTCAAAATCGAAACTCCCAATTCATGAACATTTGGTGTGATTTAAAGCTTGTTTTATATTGTTTGCAACCATACAAAGCTATTCATATCAATTAATTGGATTATCATGTACATGATTGTGATTTGCCATTAACAACTTTTAGGGTTTTTGAGTTTGTGAATTAGGGCTTTGCTGCCCAGACAAAATTGGACTATCTCACGCACATGGTTGAACTCAGGAAATCAAGACGAACCAATCCCAACCCTCGCACCCAATTTATATAGAGCATAGCTCTATTCGTTATTTTTTGTCATTTCATTTTGTGGGGGTTAAAAACCCCCGCTAATTGTTTTGTTTTACAGGGAAAAAGGATGAAGACGAAGGACGTGTCAGCTGGCTAATGGAGAATTCAAATGGCGTGCGCTTTTTGGTTGTTTTGCAATACACGCGTTGTCATTTACATAATAATTTCATTGTTTATTGTATTAACAATTACAGGCACATGGCTCAGTGGTGAATGCGTTGTCTATCAACCATTGGGACCTGGGTTCGTTTCCCAGGTCCCCCAAACGTTGTTTCATATTTTTCCAAACATATTCCTATGCAGGCTAGTCAATGTACTCCACCATAAACCTCACAAATCCAGGCGCCAAGTGGCCAGTCCCACAGATCTGAAGGCCAAGGAATGAAGGAACACCATGCTCCCTGGTCAACGCGCCTCTGGACGATTCAAGAAAGTCAACAAAGCTTGAGATAATGGGCCTCAGATTTCCAGAATTCACCCCTATTCTGGGCCCAAACCCCCATTGGTTTCTATTTCTTTTTCTATTTTCCTTTTCTTTTTATTTTCTTTAGTAATTATTATTAGTATTATTTAATTAATCAATTAATTAACATTTTCACAATAAAAATCCTAACTAAAAAAAACCAAATATTTTATTCACTTAGTTTAATTATTTTTGTAAATAAATTCTAACATTAATTAACTTAGTTGTCTAATTAGGTTTAATTTTAATCTTTTCACAATAAAATTAATTTAGAATTAGGTTTTTCTTTTGACAACTTTTAATTCCTTTTATTTTATTTTCATTAAAAATATAAAAAACACAAAAAACATTTTTTCTTTTATTAAATAATTAATTAGTTAATTAGGTTTAATGTTTAATTTAATTCTAAAAAGGGTCAAAACCCTTAGGACGTTCCCGATTAAATTTCTATTCGCGCGTATTTATTTATTTTGATTATATTTATGTATCTGTACAGAGTATGTAATAGTTAATTAGGATTTTATCGCCTTATTTAAATTCTCGCACTTTATTTTTTCAAAACGGGTTTTTGTTTTTGGCGATGTATAGACCCGCGCCTTGTAATAGCTAGATTTACATTTTCGCAATTTATTTTCCGCACTCCTAACTGTTAACAATGCATGAAAGAATGTATGAATAATAAAATCAATCCGTAGCTCACAAATAACATGCAAAGACAAACATTAACTGAAAAATAACACACATGCACATGCCACCCCTAGGGTACGCCTCACTGGTTGCCTCGAACGTGGTCGTCAAGTATAGGGTGTTTTAGAGGTCGCCCTCCTGTCTAAAGATCAAGTTGCCTCGAAACGGTTGCCTCGGATAAAAGGATCTAGGACATTAGGGTTACTTCTAAGGTGTCCTACTATTGCTTTGGTGACCACACTGTCCCTAATAATCGAATTGACCCGAATACCTCCAACAACGGTGCTACCTACCTCTCAATGGTGGGATAGCACTATCTAAAGGACTCTTCCACAGCCTAATACCTTAGAGTAGGTAGATCTCATGGGTGCTTGCTCTTTTCAAAACAAACAAAAACAACTTTTCGCACCTACACTTTCAAAAGTTTTCAAACAAATTTTTCATACACTCTTGAGGACAGATACAAGAGTTACTTAGAAACTTTTTAAACGAAACTTTTTTTTCAAAACCCACACACACTTGAAAAGCAAACAATCTTTTTGAAAACATAAGAGCAAGTACCTAAGAGCCCGTGGATAACCACGGATAGAAAGGGTGTTAACACCTTCCCTTTCTATAAATCTACCTCCCGAACCAAGAGACATCTCGAATAAGGAATTTTGTTGTGCTTTTGTCCTTTCCATGTTGGAGAACATAAAAGACGGTGGCGACTCTTGCTTACCGCGACATTTCGCGAACCAGCTTAAAAACAGTCAGTTCTATTTCCACCGATCACAGAACTGGCGACTCTGCTGGGGATACTTTAAGTGAGGTGTACCTTAGGAATTAGACCACTTATGTTTTCAATTACTTGTTTGTTTGCTTTAATATTGTGGGCCTGTTTTGGGAGTTTTATAGGTCCTAACCCGGATCTGGGGGATACCTCTTAGAAAGTAGCAACAAACTGTGAGGGAACTGTGCGGGGTATACCGACACTGTTGAAGCAGTTTGCTACGTTGATGTGGCACTTTGGTGAGTACCGGTAACCCTTGAGTCAAGTCAAGGAGAGTAAGGGGCCGCCGCGTGGTGTCGTGAAGCATCAACTGACCTTAGGAACCTTACTTGACCATCCTGGCCTCTTTAGGGGTAGTGAGATGACTGACTTTGGTGCAGTCCGAAGTTGGTTGATACTCGATACTACACTCATTGAGGGTTGTTTTCTTGGGATATTTTGATCGCCAGTTCAGTGGCTAAATCAAAACAATGAACACAAAAAACAACCCAATGATATTGAGCTCCTTAGATCCCGGTTACTTTTGATAGGACAGGTTTTTGAGCCCACCAACTTCAAGAGGGTAGTACCCCAAACTTCATGCTGGCCTAAACTCTAAGGGCTGTGGTGTGACTTGTGTGCCTTATCATGGTTGCCTTTTGTGAATACTTGTGGTGTGTTTTTATCATAACATCATAGCATCATACAACATCATATGCATTTACTAACCACTTCAAGGGTTCAAATCTTCATCTTTGTTCTTGTTTTGTAGGACATGGAATCTATCCGCAGAAAGACAATTCAGGTCAACCTTGTAAGGGTCCCTCCTCAGCTTAAAGAGCTTACATCCAGGATTCCCGAGAACTCTTCCTTCAGTGAAAGGCATGGTAGACTCATCAGCTTGGTCAATACCAACATTGAAGAGGACATGGTGAAAGTGTTATTCCAGTTCTTTGACCCTTTGCACCACTGTTTTACTTTCCCGGATTATCAATTAGTGCCCACCTTGGAAGAGTTTTCCCAGCTTCTAAAGATTCCCATTCTCAGTCAACTACCCTACAACGTTACGAAAAAGGAACCAAAACTTGAAGAGGTTGCTAAATCACTATGCCTACAACCATCTGACATCAAGGGACATTGGGAAATCAGAAGTGGTATCAAAGGATTCTTGGCAAAGTTTCTGTTTGAGAAGGCCCAAGAATGTTGGAATTCCCTTGACCTACAAGCCTTTGAAGAAGTTGTGGCACTCCTTGTCTATGGGTTGGTGTTGTTCCCGAACCCAGATCAGCTTATAGATATCAATGCTGTCAAGATCTTCATGTCCAAGAATCCTATACCTACGTTGCTTGGGGACATCCTCCACTCATGTTACACTCGAACCATGAGAAAAAGAGGTGTTCTCATGTGCTGCACTCCTCTCCTGGCTAGGTGGTTTATTTCGCACCTTCCACAATCAGTTTTGAAGAACGAGCGGGGCTTGAGATGGTCACAACGATTGATGACTCTTACACATGCTGATATACATTGGTGTTCTCGGTCCAGAGAGAATGTCACTATCATTGATCGTTGCAGAGAGTTTCCTAATGTTCCTTTACTTGGAATTAGAGGGGGCATTACTTACAACCCATGTCTGGCTTTGAGACAGTTTGGTTATGCTCGGAGGGATGGCCCTCATGACATGTTGATTCCTGACATAGTTTTTGACTTCGACAACGATGCATAAGGACTTCGCCAGAGATTCGTCAGATCTTGGAGGATGCCCAACAGGGTAGATAGTAAGACATTGGGGCACAAGAACTCTATCCCCCTGGAGCCTTATCTCAAGTGGGTACGAGCCCGCTCCCAGAAGCTAGTGATGCCATATCCTTATGTTCTCCCTGTGATCAAAGAGCCAGTTTTGGAGGGAGAGGTGTCCTACACCATTCAACATCCTGACATGCCAACATCTTGGGAAGAAATGCAGAAAAGCTGGATCCAACTCAAGAAAGAACGGAATTCTCTTGAAACCAGTCTACATGCCAGTGAGAAGAAGGTCTTGGAGCTCACCCGCCTACTTCAAAAGGAAAAGACCCTCAACACCTACATTGCTCCAAAGAGGATGCACAATGTCTTTTGGGATTAATTATTTTGTAATGTTTTGCCCATGAGGCCCTGATGTACTGAACAAATTATTTCTTAATAACAATGTGTGTTCCTTTTTTGTCTGCAACGAATTTGAACTTTCGAACCCTTGAATGCATTGCATAAAAAGCATATCATGCATCATGTGCATAACAGGTACCCTTTTTCTACAGGTTGCTTAATCTTCTTCGCTGTTTATTTCAGCACTCAAACATCATGAATCCTGAACCTACTACTGAACAAGCTATCAAGGCCCTTCAGGCCCAGAACGCCCAGTTTCAAGAGCTGGTCATGAGCTTAGCCCAGGGACAACAGGAGTTGAAGGCTTTGCTCCTGAAGAAGAAGAAGAAGAAGAGGACTGTGCTGTTCAACACTGGACGCAGACTCGGGAATACACTGCAGAATGAAGATGAGCGGACTACTCCATCTGTTGGGGAAGGCAGTCACCAAGAGGGAAGGGTTCCTAGTCCCGTGGTCTCTGACACCGAGACAGATTTCAATGATGAGCAGTACCCTCCTGCTGAGGACAAGTACAAACAGCTGGAGGACCGGTTAAATGCTATGGAGATTCAACGTGTGCCTGGCTTGGACTTTGGAGACCTAGGTTTATCTTCTGGGGTGGTGATCCCTCACAAGTTCAAGGCACCTGCATTTGTGAAGTACGAAGGGGCTTCCTGTCCTAAGTTGCACCTCAGATCCTATGTAAGGAAGATCCAGCCTTACACTGCAGACAAGAACTTATGGATCCATTTCTTCCAGGAGAGTCTTTCAGGGACTCAACTCGAATGGTTCTATCAGCTGGATGGAACCAATATTCGTAATTGGGAGGACTTGGCTACTGTTTTTTATAAGCAGTATCAGTACAATTCCGACCTCGCTCCCATGCGTAGCCAACTCCAGGGTATGTCACTTGGGACGGGTGAAGGTTTTAAGGAGTACGCGCAGAAGTGGAGAGACCTGGCTGGCAGGGTGCAGCCACCGTTGACTGACCGTGAACTCGTGGACATGTTCTTGGGGACCCTGTCTAGTCCATATTTTAACCACCTGATTGGTAATTCCTCTGCTGGGTTTACAGACCTGATCCTGACTGGTGAGAGGATAGAAGCTGGTATTAAATCAGGGAAGATACAGAAAGGTGCCTCCTCAATTACTGAAAAGAAGCCCTTCAAGAAGGAAGCCAGTGCTATTTATGGTCCCAGAAGACAGAACAAACCGGAACGCCGCCAAGCTGTCAATGCGTTGGTAATTTCAAAGCCTGCTGCTGCTCCTCAGCAATACAACCAGCCAAGGGGTGAGAGACCCAAAAGGCAGTACACTCGGCTCAGTATGACCCTCTCTCAGATATTGCCGCAGCTGCTGTCAACCAATCTGGTAACTGTCAAGGAAGCTCCGAAGGTAGTGAACACCACATCTCCGAAGTACAATCCCAACGCCCATTGTGCTTATCACTCTGACAGCCCGGGGCATTCTACTGATGATTGTTGGGCCCTAAGGAATAAGGTTCAGGACCTTATTGATGCTAAGGAAATAAAGTTCGAGGCGCACGAAAGGCCCAATGTTGTGACTGCTCCCATGCCCCAGCATGGAGTGAATGCTGTTGAGGAGGACCTGTATGCAGCCTCTGTGGATGAAATTGTTACTCCGTTGTTGACCGTCAAGAGGAACCTGTTGCTGGCCGGTTTATTTCTGGGGTGTAGTAAAGGTTGCCATCTATGTGCTGTTTCACCTGCTGGTTGTCCTTTGCTGAAGTCAGGCGTCCAAAACCTGATGGATAGCAAAGAGATCTTGTTCAAGAAGATTGTTGTTCCTGCTGCCCGTACCGAAGAAGTTTCTGTTGTCACTATTTTCAACAACCCTCCTAAGGCTCCCTCAAAGAAGCCTGTCAAAATCATGCCTGTTCAGAAGATTGCTCCTATCATCATCACTGTTCCGGGGCCCATCCCCTATAAATCTGACAAAGCTGTCCCGTGGCACTATGGGGCATATGTTTATGTTCTAGGAGTAAAACAAGAGTTTGATACTAGTACCGGTGTCAGCAACATCACCGGGCCTGCCAAAGTCACTTGAAGTGGTAGGCTCTTTTCACCAGACATTGCGCCACCAGCTATTCAGAGACCTCTTGTCATTACACCTGCCAGTATGCCTGCTTCCCTTCCTGACCAAGTTCCTGTTTCTACCCCTGATGCCGAGTCATCTGACACTCGGGGCAAAGGGATTGCTACGGATGTGCCTGCCCGGACGGAGGCACCAAAGACAACCACTATTGAGGCTTCCAAGCAAGAGATGGAAGAGATCCTCAAAATTTTCAAGAAGAGTGATTTCAACGTAGTTGAGCAGCTGGGGCACACCCCATCAAAAATTTCTATGTTATCACTGTTGTTGTGTTCAGAGGCCCATGCCAAGGCCCTGATTGCCTTCCTAAAGACGGCCCATGTGCCACAAGAAACGTCTGCTGATCAATTTACCGATTGTCTGGCCAACTTGATTGCTGATAATGGGTTGGGTTTCTCTGACGCCGATCTGACTGCCAAGGGGAAGAACCACAACAATGCCCTGCATGTCTCCATTGAATGCAGGGGCACTACTCTTGCCCATGTGTTGGTAGACACCGGTTCTTCGTTGAACGTATTACCCAAGAAGGCCCTAGACAGGTTAGATTGTGAGGGTTTAGAGCTCAAGCCTAGTAACATTGTTGTCCGGGCCTTTGACGGGTCGAAGAGGACGGTACATGGTGAAGTTGACATTCCAATCAGGGTTGGTTCTCAAGTATTTGATTCTACTTTCTATGTGATGGACATCCGACCATCTTATTCTTGTTTGCTGGGTCGTCCATGGATCCACAAGGCTGGAGCTGTGACCTCCACATTGCATCAGAAGCTTAAGTACCCGGTCAGAGGGAAGATCGTAACAGTTCAAGGGGAAGAAGAATACATGGTCAGCCACCTCAACTCGTTCCGGTACATAGAGATGGACAGGGAGTTCATTGAGACCCCCTTTCAACACTTTGAAGAGGTGCCTCAGACACTGGCATTAGCAGAGACTATGACTGAAGAAGTCTCTCCTTTGAAGATGGCTTCCTTGAAGGATGCACGGGCTGTGATCGAGAAGGGTGAGTGTGCAAACTGGGGCCGACTTCCTGATTTCACTCCAAAGACTGACAAATTTGGCTTGGGTTTCACTGCAGAAGCTCAGAGGGCTGTTCGCAAGGCAAGGATTGGAAGACCTCATGTGTTCATCACCAACCCGGGAGTAAATGCTATTGAAGGCGACGTAGAGGAATCCGAATTTGACAGCTGGATCTACCCGACGAATAACGGTGGACCAAGCAACTGGACGGCGAAAGATTTCATACTTATTACTTTTGTCACTCAGTAATGAACTCCTTTGTTTTGAATTTGTAACGAACAATAATTTGAAACTTTATGGCCCGGTGCCTTACCCGGGGCACCGTGGCTTCATTTATGAGGGCTTATTGTTTGTCACCTTCATATATCATGAATAAAAGCATTGGACGTTTTTCGCATTTCAAATCTTGCGCTCCCTTTCTTTCTTTATATATTGCAAAATAGCTATATTTACACACACTCACCTATACAGGTTCCAATCCACTCTGGATCTCACTGGTAACGACTCTGCTACCGCCAGATATGACTTCGAAAATCCGATCAACTTAGCCGAAGACGAAGGTGAAGATGATTGCGAAGTGCCTGGTGAGCTTGCAAGACTGCTACTCCAGGAAGAGAGGGCCATTCAGCCACATGAAGAGCCAGTGGAAACGGTAAATCTGGGTACTGAGACAGACAGAAAGGAAGTCAAGATTGGTGCCAATCTAGAGCTTAGTGTGAAACAACGGTTGATTCAGATGTTGCATGATTATGTGGAAATCTTTGCCTGGTCTTACGAAGACATGCCTGGGTTGGATACCGACATTGTGGTTCATCACCTGCCTACCAAGGAAGAATGCCCTCCGGTAAAACAACAGGTCCGCCGTATGCGCCCAGAGATGTCCGAGAAAATCAAAGCTGAGGTTATGAAACAATTTGATGCCGGGTTTCTAGCAGTGACTTCTTACCCTCAGTGAGTTGCCAACGTGGTTCCAGTGCCGAAGAAGGATGGTAAGGTCCGAATGTGTGTTGATTACAGGGATTTGAACAGGGCGAGCCCCAAGGATGATTTCCCTCTACCTCACATCGACGTTCTGGTTGACAATACTGCTCAGCACAAGGTATTCTCCTTCATGGACGATTTCTCCGGATATAATCAAATCAAGATGGCTCCTGAAGACATGGAGAAGACCACCTTTGTTACTCAGTAGGGCACCTTTTGCTACAAAGTCATGCCTTTTGGGGCGAAAAATGCTGGGGCACCTTACCAACGTGCCATGGTTGCTTTATTTCATGACATGATCCACCATGAGATTGAAGTATATGTCGATGATATGATTGCAAGGTCCCAAACTCAGGAGGAACACCTTGACCATCTACAAAAGCTGTTTGACCGTCTAAAGTTGTACAAGCTGAGGTTGAACCCGAACAAATGCACCTTCGGGGTAAGATCTGGAAAACTACTAGGTTTCGTCGTGAGCGACAAAGGTATTCAAGTGGACCCTGCCAAGGTGAAAGCCATACAAGAGATGTCAGCTCCCAAGACAGAAAAAGAAGTCAGAGGCTTCCTAGGACGGCTGAATTATATTGCCCGATTCATCTCACATTTAACGGCTACCTGTGAACCAATCTTCAAGCTGCTGAAGAAAGATCAAGTAGTATGTTGGAACGATGAATGTCAGGCCGCTTTCGACAGAATCAAAGAGTATCTCCAAGAACCACCCATTCTTATGCCACCGGTTAAAGGGAGACCTCTAATCTTATACTTGACAGTACTGGACAACTCAATGGGGTGTGTGCTGGGGCAGCATGATGAGTCTGGCCGAAAAGAGCACGCCATTTATTACCTTAGCAAAAAGTTTACCAACTGTGAGACCCGATACTCACTGCTCGAGAAAACTTGCTGCGCTTTGGTATGGGCTGCTCGCCGACTGAGACAGTATATGTTGAATCACACTACTCTGTTAATTTCAAAAATGGATCTGATCAAGTACATATTCGAAAAGCCTGCCTTGTCCGGAAGAATAGCAAGATGGTATATGATCTTGACAGAATACGACATCCAGTACACGACTCAGAAAGCAATCAAGGGAAGTGTGTTGGCAGACCATTTGGCACACCAGGCAGTGGACGATTACCAGTCGATGAACTTTGAATTTCCAAACAAGAATATCATGGTGGTGACTGATTGTGAAGTACCTGGACCGGATGAAGGACCTGAGGAAGGATCCCGATGGTCTATGCACTTTGACGGAGCCTCAAACGCTTTGGGTAACGGTATTGGCGTTGTGATCATATCCCCTAAAGGCACTCATACTCCACTTACCGCCCGACTATGTTTCAACTGCACCAACAACATGGCGGAGTATGAGGCATGCATCATGGGTCTTCAAGCTGCAATTGACTTAAGGATCAAGTTTCTGAGTGTCTTCGGAGATTCCGCTCTCGTGATCAATCAGATCAAAGGCGAGTGGGATACGAAACACCCAAATCTTATTCCTTACAAGGAGTATGTGTTGACATTGATCCCCCATTTCGAAGAGATAACTTTTGAACACTTCCCAAGAGAGGAGAATCAGTTGGCGGACGCGTTAGCTACGATGTCTTCTATGTTCAAAGTCAAATGGGATAACGAGGCTCCCCGAATCATTATCTGGAAGTTGGATGAACCTGCACATTGCTGCGATCTTGAGGCTGAAGAGGTAACTGAAAAACCTTGGTATCATGAAGTAAAGAGGAACCTGGAAGCTCAAGAATACCCCGAGGGTGCATCTGTCAACGACAAGAAGTTTCTGAGAAGGTTCGCGGCAAAGTTCTTCCTCAGCAACGACATTCTATACAAGCGAAACCATGATTCAACCATACTGCGTTGTGTGGATAAGACTGAAGCAGAAAAGATCATGGCAGAACTACATGAAGGTACCTTCGGAACGCATTCCAGTGGACATACCATGGCAAAGAAAATCCTTCGGGCAGGATATTTCTGGTTCACAATGGAAGCTGACTGTTACCAACATTCTCGGACGTGTCACAAATGCCAGATTTATGCTGATAAGGTGCACGTTCCTCCAGTTCCTCTAAACGTCTTGACAGCACGTTGGCCTTTTACAATGCTGGGCATTGATATGATCGGCGAGATCAAACCTACGGCATCCAACGGGCATCGCTTCATCCTGGTAGCGATTGATTACTTCACAAAGTGGGTTGAAGCATCTTCCTACGCTACGGTAACCAAGAACGTCGTGGCACGGTTCATTCGGCATAACCTGATCTGTCAATACGGTGTACCTGAGAGGATCATTACGGACAATTGTACCAATCTCAACAACAAGATGATCACTGAGCTCTGCGAGCAATTCAAGATACAGCACCACAACTCTTCTCCATACCGGCCGAAGATGAATGGGGCTGTCGAAGAAGCAAATAAGAATATCAAGAAGATTGTGCAGAAGATGACAGTGACCTACAAAGATTAGCACGAGATGTTACCGTTTGCTCTTCACGGGTACCGTACCTCAGCACGGACGTCAACAGGGGCAACACCCTTTTCCTTGGTCTATGGCATGGAGGCAGTCTTGCCTATTGAAGTCCAGATACCCTATCTCCGGATAATGAAGGATGAAGGTTTGAACGAAGATGACTGGATCCAGACTCGACTTGATCAATTAAATCTAATCGATGAAAAGAGACTCACTGCTATTTGTCATGGTCAAACGTACCAAAAACGGATGATCAGGGCATTTAACAAGAAAGTCAGACGACAAGAGTATCAAGTCAGAGACCTGGTAATCAAGCACATCATTCTTCCTCAAAGTGATCCCAAGGGCAAATGGACCCCTACGTACGAAGGGCCATTTGTGGTTAAACATATCTTCTCAGGAGGAGCTATGATTCTAACCACCATGGATGGTGACGACCTTCCTCACCCCGCCAATGCAGACATAGTAAAAAGATACTACGCATGAATTAAAGACCCGCTAGGTTGACACACCTAGGCAAAAATAAGGGCTTCCCGGCGAACCAAAAGGGTTCGGGCAAAATTAAGGGATGAAATGAAAAAAATCTGTACACCCGACAAGTCGAAAACCTGAAAAGGCGGTTTGGGCAAAAATGGGTATCCCGGTGGACTGAAAACCCGAAAGGGCGGTCCAGGCAAAAGTTAGGGATAAGCGTAATACTATGTCTCATTGGATCGCCTTGCATCCAGAATTCGGTATCAACTATCAGGTTCAGACGGCATCAATCAATCAGCTTCATCTTCAACTAAGCAGCAAAGTGATGAGACGCTTGAAGACATAAAGGCGATAGCAGAGTTGGAACCCATTGGGATTTTTCACATAGCTGTTTTGTTTTCCTTTTCAAAGTTGTATAAACCATATCTTGTTCGGCGGCGTTCTCTTACTAGGACGTCAGCCTCTTGTACATAAACGCCTATTTACAGGCAAATTCAAAAATCAATACAAATTCACTTTTCCAGACAAATTGCCAACTGTTTTCCCTTTTTCTGTTTTGTCTTGCGAAGAACGTCCAATGTTCATTTTTGATATATGCATTTGACATTAATTGCCAATCATAAATATTTGCATACGAAACAAAGGATTAATTACAGGAGACGTCAGAAACAGGGGCAATAATGAGTTGTCCAAGCGATCTAGTTGCTCTGTCCACCAAGGTACCAAGGTAAGTTCGGCTGAAGAATGTAACCAAGATACCTTCACTCCCCGCAGGGTAAGACCAAAATCAACAATTCTCCCCGAGCAGAGTTGGTCTCCCGTCAGTCCTAACAAGGCACAATATTCTCTAGCAAGTCAGCAATACTCTCCCCAAGCAGAGTTAGTCTACTGTCAGCCTTAAGGAAGTTGGATATCCCCAGAAAATCTCAAGATTCCCCAGCGGAGTATACAGATATTCCTAAACAAGCATCCCCGACAATCTTAATATAAGATTGTTCCCCGGCGGAATACCAGACACCCCAGTGGAGCCATTTCCCAGTACAATCCAAGAGTTTCCCCAGGAGAGTTGATCAATCTCCCCAGTAGATTCTGGAAGCTTATCCCCAGTAGATTCTGGAAGCTTATCCCCGCAGAGCACAAACGTGCCTCCCCGGCTTTATTCAAAGGTTATTCCCCACCAGAGCTTATAACTGGGTTATCCTCAGCTAATTACCACAGAAAGATCGTCCTCGGCGAAGTTCTTCTTATCCCCAACGGAGTTCATCAAATTCCCCAACAAAACATATCAACGGTATCCCCAACGGAGTTATCATCAATTTCAAAACCTCAGTGAAGTATCTCTTCCCACAGATTAATTCCCCACAGAGTAATCTCTTCGCCAAGTTTATTCCCCAACGGAGTCATCTTCTTCTACCGGTTTATTCTTGCAACCATCATCCCCAGCGGAAATGAAGAACTCTACTCTTCAATATTATCCCAGGATTCAACTTCCCGACACTCGTCAAGGATTTATTTGCCTAGACGAAAATACATTCATAAACATTTCACATTTTATACATCCTGCTTACCTACATACTACACTATCTCATTTGTCTTTGAACATCATGACACCATGCATTTCATACATCATGACATTGCATACTACTGATGTTTTACCTTTTCAGGAAAAAGGTCAATCCAAAGATGATTACTATCAACTGTCGCAATTCCAGGTTCGATTCCTGTATCCAGCCAGGGAATATCTGCATGAAGAGTTTAGAGATTCGATTCCTGTATCCAGCCAGGGCATATCTGTAGACGACAAATTCCAGATTCGATTCCTGTATCCAGCCAGGGCATATCTGTGAGTAGATTCGATTCCTGTATCCAGCCAGGGCATATCTGCATGAAGAGTTTAGAGATTCGATTCCTGTATCCAGCCAGGGAATATCTGTAGACGACAAATTCCAGATTTAATTCCTGTATCCAGCCATGGCATATCTGTGAGTAGATTCGATTCCTGTATCCAGCCAGGGCATATCTGCATGAAGAGTTTAGAGATTCGATTCCTGTACCCAGCCAGGGCATATCTGTAGACGACAAATTCCAGATTCGATTCCTGTATCCAGCCAGGGCATATCTGTGAGTAGATTCGATTCCTGTATCCAGCCAGGGAATATCTGCATGAAGAGTTTAGAGATTCGATTCTTGTATCCAGCCAGGGCATATTTGTAGACGACAAATTCCAGATTCGATTCCTGTATCCAGCTAGGGCATATCTGTAGACGACAAATTCCAGATTCGATTCTTGTATCCAGCCAGGGCATATATGTGAGTAGATTTGATACTTGTATCCAGCCAGGGCATGTCTGCATGAAGAGTTTAGAGATTCGACACCTGTATCCAGCTAGGGCATATCTGTAGACGACTAATTCCAGATTCGACACCTGTATCTAGCCAGGGCATATGTGTGAGTGATTGATTCCAGATTCGATACTTGTATCCAGCCAGGGCATATCTGCATGAAGAGTTTGAAGATCAACACCTGTAACAGGCCAGGTAATTATCTTTCTTTCTCAGGTACGCAAGTTCTCGCTAAGGAATCTCTTACGCGATCGACACCCCGATGGCATCTTTAAGCCCATCTCCACAACTATCCATTACAATTCCAAATGGCATCTATAAGCCCATTCCCGTCAAGGTTCTGTCACATCTCTAGATGGAATCTATAAGCCCATCCTCCTATCCACCATCTCTCCAAATGGCATCTGTAAGCCCATTCCCGCTATCACACTGCTGATACTCCACTATGTGAGTGCAAATTTCTGGGCACTCTAGTGTTCAATCATCTTCCACCCTCGGATCACGAAAGGCATACAAGCCAATCTACATCCTCAGGTCTAAGAAGATTGAACAGGGGCAACTGTTGTACCCCAAAATTTTCCCTCCCATATTCTTCAAAATTTGTCAAGATCAATCTTCAAATGGATCAAGGATTGCACAATTCAAAGGCCTCCTAAGCCAGTCAACATTAGGGTTTTGGTTCCTTCAAGGAAGTTGAGGTTTTCAAGGGTCCAATGAAGTCCCATATGCCTATATACATTGTCAAGCATCTACATGCCAAGTTTCAAGGCTCACAAGGTCAAGTTGCACAGTCAAAAGCCCTAGTTGCTCCACAACCAACTGCAGGGGTAAAATGGTCATTTGGCAGTCAAAAGTCAAAATTTTTGGCCAACATATTATTTTGAAGCCACAATCATCATTTGATCAAGTCTTGATCATGATTCCACAAGAATGGCTCAAAAATCATCAAGATGCAAAAGTTTCCATTTTTGGACAGCTGAAAAGTCAACTGTAACTTGACCAAGGCATAACTTTTTCATGGATCATCAGAAAATACCCATCCAATGCTCATTTTGAAGGGGATGACATTTACTACAACTTATCTTCACATTCCAAGTCCAAGAAATGCTCTCACAAAAAGTTATCAATTTCAACATTATAGGTCATTTTCAAAAGTCAACAAAAAGGCACTTTAAGTCAAAGACCATAACTTGAGATTGGTAAATCAAAATGAAATGGGACCAAAGGCATTGGTTAGAGGACTTCAAGACCTTTCCAAAATATCCAAGAACATGTTCATATGATCAAAATTGAGCAAGATATGCATTGGAGAAGTTGGGAAATTTTTGTGAAATGGCAAAAGTCAACTATCCTTGAAACTTCAATTTTTGACAAAAGGGCCCACTTTCTTCCACTTGATTCAGCCTTGTCATGCCACCCACATGTCCCATGATTAATTTCAAGACCAAACATTTATTTTTTTCATTTTTATTTAATTTTTATGGATTTAATTCATTTTAATCCATAATAATTCAAATAAAATCAAAAAATTAATTAAATGGCATCTTTGTGGTTTGAATGGCTTTCATACAGCATATGCCAACTACCAAATTCGTGCTAAGGCTATTTTGAGCATAAAATTCAAGTTTTGCTTCAAAGATGGAAAGTCCTTTAATGGTGTTAAAGCAAAATCCAAAAACTTAATTGCAATGGATCCCAAGCTCATAATGTGACATAATTTCATTCACATGTACACATGCAAGCCTTCCCAACCTCATTCACGACCTGAACCTTGCACAAAACGGCCAAACCAATTCCAAAAAAACTCAAGAAAGTTCAAAACTGAAATCCACCTTCCAACGTAATTCCAAGCCTTTTTTCATTTCTAACACTTTGCTGGAACTCTCAGGAGTCTTTTGGAATCAAAGTCAAGGGCTGAAGCTTGAGAAATCACGCCAAACAAAATCACGGTTTGTCCATATTTTTCAAAATCGAAACTCCCAATTCATGAACATTTGGTGTGATTTAAAGCTTGTTTTATATTGTTTGCAACCATACAAAGCTATTCATATCAATTAATTGGATTATCATGTACATGATTGTGATTTGCCATTAACAACTTTTAGGGTTTTTGAGTTTGTGAATTAGGGCTTTGCTGCCCAGACAAAATTGGACTATCTCACGCACATGGTTGAACTCAGGAAATCAAGACGAACCAATCCCAACCCTCGCGCCCAATTTATATAGAGCATAGCTCTATTCGTTATTTTTTGTCATTTCATTTTGTGGGGGTTAAAAACCCCCGCTAATTGTTTTGTTTTACAGGGAAAAAGGATGAAGACGAAGGACGTGTCAGCTGGCTAATGGAGAATTCAAATGGCGCGCGCTTTTTGGTTGTTTTGCAATACACGCGTTGTCATTTACATAATAATTTCATTGTTTATTGTATTAACAATTACAGGCACATGGCTCAGTGGTGAATGCGTTGTCTATCAACCATTGGGACCTGGGTTCGATTCCCAGGTCCCCCAAACCTTGTTTCATATTTTTCCAAACATATTCCTATGCAGGCTAGTCAATGTACTCCATCATAAACCTCACAAATCCACGCGCCAAGTGGTTAGTCCCACAGATCTGAAGGCCAAGGAATGAAGGAACACCATGCTCCCTGGTCAACGCGCCTCTGGACGATTCAAGAAAGTCAACAAAGCTTGAGATAATGGGCCTCAGATTTTCAGAATTAACCCCTATTCTGGGCCCAAACCCCCATTGGTTTCTATTTCTTTTTCTATTTTCCTTTTCTTTTTATTTTCTTTAGTAATTATTATTAGTATTATTTAATTAATCAATTAATTAACATTTTCACAATAAAAATCCAAACTAAAAAAAACCAAATATTTTATTCACTTAGTTTAATTATTTTTGTAAATAAATTCTAACATTAATTAACTTATTTGTTTAATTAGGTTTAATTTTAATCTTTTCACAATAAAATTAATTTAGAATTAGGTTTTTCTTTTGACAACTTTTAATTCCTTTTATTTTATTTTCATTAAAAATATAAACAACACAAAAAACATTTTTTTTCTTTTATTAAATAATTAATTAGTTAATTAGGTTTAATGTTTAATTTAATTCTAAAAAGGGTCAAAACCCTTAGGACGTTCCCGATTAAATTTCTATTCAGGCGTATTTATTTATTTTGATTATATTTATGTATCTGTACAGAGTATGTAATAGTTAATTAGGATTTTATCGCCTTATTTAAATTCTCGCACTTTATTTTTTCAAAACGGGTTTTTGTTTTTGGCGATGTATAGACCCGTGCCTTGTAATAGCTAGATTTACATTTTTGCAATTTATTTTCCGCACTCCTTACTGTTAACAATGCATGAAAGAATGTATGAATAATAAAATCAATCCGTAGCTCACAAATAACATGCAAAGACAAACATTAACTGAAAAATAACACACATGCACATGCCACCCCTAGGGTACGCCTCACTGGTTGCCCCGAACGTGGTCGTCAAGTATAGGGTGTTTTAGAGGTCGCCCTCCTGTCTAAAGATCCAGTTGCCTCGAAACGGTTGCCTCGGATAAAAGGATCTAGGACATTAGGGTTACTTCTAAGGTGTCCTACTATTGCTTTGGTGACCACACTGTCCCTAATAATCGAATTGACCCGAATACCTCCAACGACGGTGCTACCTACCTCTCAATGGTGGGATAGCACTATCTAAAGGACTCTTCCACAGCCTAATTCCTTAGAGTAGGTAGATCTCATGGGTGCTTGCTCTTTTCAAAACAAACAAAAATAACTTTTCGCACCTACACTTTCAAAAGTTTTCAAACAAATTTTTCATGCACTCTTGAGGACAGATACAAGAGTTACTTAGAAACTTTTTAAACGAAACTTTTTTTTCAAAACCCACACACACTTGAAAAGCAAACAATCTTTTTGAAAACATAAGAGCAAGTACCTAAGAGCCCGTGGATAACCACGGATAGAAAGGGTGCTAACAACTTCCCTTTCTATAAATCTACCTCCCGAACCAAGAGACATCTCGAATAAGGAATTTTGCTGTGCTTTTGTCCTTTCCATGTTGGAGAACATAAAAGACAGTGGCGACTCTTGCTTACCGCGACATTTCGCGAACCAGCTTAAAAACAGTCAGTTCTATTTCCACCGATCACAGAACTGGCGACTCTGCTGGGGATACTTTAAGTGAGGTGTACCTTAGGAATTAGACCACTTATGTTTTCAATTGCTTGTTTGTTTGCTTTAATATTGTGGGCCTGTTTTGGGAGTTTTATAGGTCCTAACCCGGATCTGGGGGATACCTCTTAGAAAGTAGCAACAAACTGTGAGGGAACTGTGTGGGGTATACCGACACTGTTGAAGCAGTTTGCTACGTTGATGTGGCACTTTGGTGAGTACCCGTAACCCTTTAGTCAAGTCAAGGAGAGTAAAGGGCCGCCGCATGGTGTCGTGAAGCATCAACTGACCTTAGGAACCTTACTTGACCATCCTGGCCTCTTTAGGGGTAGTGAGATGACTGACTTTGGTGCAGTCCGAAGTTGGTTGATACTCGATACTACACTCATTGAGGGTTGTTTTCTTGGGATATTTTGATTTCCAGTTCAGTGGCTAAATCAAAACAATGAACACAGAAAACAACCCAATGATATTGAGCTCCTTAGAACCCGGTTACTTTTGATAGGACAGGTTTTTGAGCCCACCAACTTCAAGAGGGTAGTACCCCAAACTTCATGCTGGCCTAAACTCTAAGGGTTGTGGTGTGACTTGTGTGCCTTATCATGGTTGCCTTTTGTGAATACTTGTGGTGTGTTTTTATCATAACATCATAGCATCATACAGCATCATATGCATTTACTAACCACTTCAAGGGTTCGAATCTTCATCTTTGTTCTTGTTTTGTAGGACATGGAATCTATCCGCAGAAAGACAATTCAGGTCAACCTTGTAAGGGTCCCTCCTCAGCTTAAAGAGCTTACATCCAGGATTCCCGAGAACTCTTCCTTCAGTGAAAGGCATGGTAGACTCATCAGCTTGGTCAATACCAACATTGAAGAGGACATGGTGAAAGTGTTATTCTAGTTCTTTGACCCTTTGCACCACTGTTTTACTTTCCCGGATTATCAATTGGTGCCCACCTTGGAAGAGTTTTCCCAGCTTCTAAAGATTCCCATTCTCAGTCAACTACCCTACAACGTTACGAAAAAGGAACCAAAACTTGAAGAGGTTGCTAAATCACTATGCCTACAACCATCTGACATCAAGGGACATTGGGAAATCAGAAGTGGTATCAAAGGATTCTTGGCAAAGTTTCTGTTTGAGAAGGCCCAAGAATGTTGGAATTCCCTTGACCTACAAGCCTTTGAAGAAGTTGTGGCACTCCTTGTCTATGGGTTGGTGTTGTTCCCGAACCCAGATCAGCTTATAGATATCAATGCTGTCAAGATCTTCATGTCCAAGAATCCTATACCTACGTTGCTTGGGGACATCCTCCACTCATGTTACACTCGAACCATGAGAAAAAGAGGTGTTCTCATGTGCTGCACTCCTCTCCTGGCTAGGTGGTTTATTTCGCACCTTCCACAATCAGTTTTGAAGAACGAGCGGGGCTTGAGATGGTCACAACGATTGATGACTCTTACACATGCTGATATACATTGGTGTTCTCGGTCCAGAGAGAATGTCACTATCATTGATCGTTGCAGAGAGTTTCCTAATGTTCCTTTACTTGGAATTAGAGGGGGCATTACTTACAACCCATGTCTGGCTTTGAGACAGTTTGGTTATGCTCGGAGGGATGGCCCTCATGACATGTTGATTCCTGACATAGTTTTTGACTTCGACAACGATGCACAAGGACTTCGCCAGAGATTCGTCAGATCTTGTAGGATGCCCAACAGGGTAGATAGTAAGACATTGGGGCACAAGAACTCTATCCCCCTGGAGCCTTATCTCAAGTGGGTACGAGCCCGCTCCCAGAAGCTAGTGATGCCATATCCTTATGTTCTCCCTGTGATCAAAGAGCCAGTTTTGGAGGGAGAGGTGTCCTACACCATTCAACATCCTGACATGCCAACATCTTGGGAAGAAATGCAGAAAAGCTGGATCCAACTCAAGAAAGAACGGAATTCTCTTGAAACCAGTCTACATGCCAGTGAGAAGAAGGTCTTGGAGCTCACCCGCCTACTTCACGAGGAAAAGACCCTCAACACCTACATTGCTCCAAAGAGGATGCGCAGTGTCTTTTGGGATTAATTATTTTGTAATGTTTTGCCCATGAGGCCCTGATGTACTGAACAAATTATTTCTTAATAACAATGTGTGTTCCTTTTTTTTCTGCAACGAATTTGAACTTTCGAACCCTTGAATGCATTGCATAAAAAGCATATCATGCATCATGTGCATAACAGGTACCCTTTTTCTACAGGTTGCTTAATCTTCTTCGTTGTTTATTTCAGCACTCAAACATCATGAATCCTGAACCTACTACTGAACAAGCTATCAAGGCCCTCCAGGCCCAGAACGCCCAGTTTCAAGAGCTGGTCATGAGCTTAGCCCAGGGACAACAGGAGTTGAAGGCTTTGCTCCTGAAGAAGAAGAAGAAGAAGAGGACTGTGCTGTTCAACACTGGACGCAGACTCGGGAATACACTGCAGAATGAAGCTGAGCGGACTACTCCATCTGTTGGGGAAGGCAGTCACCAAGAGGGAAGGGTTCCTAGTCCCGTGGTCTCTGACACCGAGACAGATTTCAATGATGAGCAGTACCCTCCTGCTGAGGACAGGTACAAACAGCTGGAGGACCGGTTAAATGCTATGGAGATTCAACGTGTGCCTGGGTTGGACTTTGGAGACCTAGGTTTATCTTCTGGGGTGGTGATCCCTCACAAGTTCAAGGCACCTGCCTTTGTGAAGTACGACGGGGCTTCCTGTCCTAAGCTGCACCTCAAATCCTATGTAAGGAAGATCCAGCCTTACACTGCAGACAAGAACTTATGGATCCATTTCTTCCAGGAGAGTCTTTCAGGGACTCAACTCGAATGGTTCTATCAGCTGGATGGAACCAATATTCGTAACTGGGAGGACTTGGCTACTGCTTTTTATAAGCAGTATCAGTACAATTCCGACCTCGCTCCCATGCGTAGCCAACTCCAGGGTATGTCACTTGGGACGGGTGAAGGTTTTAAGGAGTACGGGCAGAAGTGGAGTGACCTGGCTGGCAGGGTGCAGCCACCGTTGACTGACCGTGAACTCGTGGACATGTTCTCGGGGACCCTATCTAGTCCATATTTTAACCACCTGATTGGTAATTCCTCTGCTGGGTTTACAGACCTGATCCTGACTGGTGAGAGGATAGAAGCTGGTATTAAATCGGGGAAGATACAGAAAGGTGCCTCCTCAATTACTGAAAAGAAGCCCTTCAAGAAGGAAGCCAGTGCTATTTATGGTCCCAGAAGACAGAACAAACCGGAACGCCGCCAAGCTGTCAATGCGGTGGTAATTTCAAAGCCTGCTGCTGCTCCTCAGCAATACAACCAGCCAAGGGGTGAGAGACCCAAAAGGCAGTACACTCGGCTCAGTATGACCCTCTCTCAGATATTGCCGCAGCTGCTGTCAACCAATCTGGTAACTGTCAAGGAAGCTCCGAAGGTAGTGAACACCATATCTCCGAAGTACAATCCCAACGCCCGCTGTGCTTATCACTCTGACAGCCCGGGGAATTCTACTGATGATTGTTGGGCCCTAAGGAATAAGGTTCAGGACCTTATTGATGCTAAGGAAATAAAGTTCGAGGCGCCCGAAAGGCCCAATGTTGTGACTGCTCCCATGCCCCAGCATGGAGTGAATGCTGTTGAGGAGGACCTGTATGCAGCCTCTGTGGATGATATTGTTACTCCGTTGTTGACCGTCAAGAGGAACCTGTTGCTGGCCGGTTTATTTCCGGGGTGTAGTAAAGGTTGCCATCTATGTGCTGTTTCACCTGCTGGTTGTCCTTTGCTGAAGTCAGGCGTCCAAAACCTGATGGATAGCAAAGAGATCTTGTTCAAGAAGATTGTTGTTCCTGCTGTCCGTACCGAAGAAGTTTCTATTATCACTATTTTCAACAACCCTCCTAAGGCTCCCTCAAAGAAGCCTGTCAAAATCATGACTGTTCAGAAGATTGCTCCTATCATCATCACTGTTCCGGGGCCCATCCCCTATAAATCTGACAAAGCTGTCCCGTGGCACTATGGGGCAGATGTTTATGTTCTGGGAGTAAAACAAGAGTTTGATACTAGTACCGGTGTCAGCAACATCATCGGGCCTGCCAAAGTCACTCGAAGTGGTAGGCTCTTTTCACCAGACATTGCGCCACCAGCTATTCAGAGACCTCTTGTCATTACACCTGCCAGTATGCCTGCTTCCCTTCCTGACCAAGTTCCTGTTTCTACCCCTACTGCCGAGTCATCTGACACTCGGGGCAAAGGGATTGCTACGGATGTGCCTTCCCGGACGGAGGCACCAAAGACAACCACTGTTGAGGCTTCCAAGCAAGAGATGGAAGAAATCCTCAAAATTATCAAGAAGAGTGATTTCAACGTAGTTGAGCAGCTGGGGCACACCCCATCAAAAATTTCTATGTTATCACTGTTGTTGTGTTCAGAGGCCCATTCCAAGGCCCTGATTGCCTTCCTAAAGACGGCCCATGTGCCACAAGAAACGTCTGCTGATCAATTTACCGATTGTGTGGCCAACTTGACTACTGATAATGGGTTGGGTTTCTCTGACGCCGATCTGACTGCCAAGGGGAAGAACCACAATGATGCCCTTCATGTCTCCATTGAATGCAGGGGCACTACTCTTGCCCATGTGTTGGTAGACACCGGTTCTTCGTTGAACGTATTACCCAAGAAGGCCCTAGACAGGTTAGATTGTGAGGGTTTAGAGCTCAAGCCTAGTAACATTGTTGTCCGGGCCTTTGACGGGTCGAAGAGGATGGTACATGGTGAAGTTGACATTCCAATCAGGGTTGGTTCTCAAGTATTTGATTCTACTTTCTATGTGATGGACATCCGACCATCCTATTCTTGTTTGCTGGGTCGTCCATGGATCCACAAGGCTGGAGCTGTGACCTCCACATTGCATCAGAAGCTTAAGTACCCGGTCAGAGGGAAGATCGTAACAGTTCAAGGGGAAGAAGAATACATGGTCAGCCACCTTAACTCGTTCCGGTACGTAGAGATGGACGGGGAGTTCATTGAGACCCCCTTTCAACACTTTGAAGAGGTGCCTCAGACACTGGCATCAGCAGAGACTGTGACTGAAGAAGTCTCTCCTTTGAAGATGGCTTCCTTGAAGGATGCACGGGCTGTGATCGAGAAGGGTGAGTGTGCAAACTGGGGCCGACTTCCTGATTTCACTCCAAAGACTCACAAATTTGGCTTGGGTTTCACTGCAGAAGCTCAGAGGGATGTTCGCAAGGCAAGGATTGGAAGACCTCCTGTGTTCATCACCAACCCGGGAGTAAATGCTATTGAAGGCGACGTAGAGGAATCCGAATTTGACAGCTGGATCTACCCGACGACCAACGGTGGACCAAGCAACTGGACGGCGAAAGATTTCATACTTATTACTTTTGTCACTCAGTAATGAACTCCTTTATTTTGAATTTGTAACGAACAATAATTTGAAACTTTATGGCCCGGTGCCTTACCCGGGGCACCGTGGCTTCATTTGTGAGGGCTTATTGTTTGTCACCTTCATATATCATGAATAAAAGCATTGGACGTTTTTTGCATTTCAAATCTTGCGCTCCCTTTCTTTCTTTATATATTGCAAAACAGCTATATTTACACACACTCACCTATACAGGTTCCAATCCACTCTGGATCTCACTGGTAACGACTCTGCTACCGCCAGTTATGACTTCAAAAATCCGATCAACTTAGCCGAAGACGAAGGTGAAAATGATTGCGAAGTGCCTGGTGAGCTTGCAAGACTGCTACTCCAAGAAGAGAGGGCCATTCAGCCACATGAAGAGCCAGTGGAAACGGTAAATCTGGGTACTGAGACAGACATAAAGGAAGTCAAGATTGGTGCCAATCTAGAGCTCAGTGTGAAACAACGGTTGATTCAGATGTTGCATGATTATGTGGAAATCTTTGCCTGGTCTTACGAAGACATGCCTGGGTTGGATACCGACATTGTGGTTCATCACCTGCCTACCAAGGAAGAATGCCCTCCGGTAAAACAAAAGGTCCGCCGTATGCGCCCAGAGATGTCCGAGAAAATCAAAGGTGAGGTTATGAAACAATTTGATGCCGGGTTTCTAGCAGTGACTTCTTACCCTCAGTGGGTTGCCAACGTGGTTCCAGTGCCGAAGAAGGATGGTAAGGTCCGAATGTGTGTTGATTACAGGGATTTGAATAGGGCGAGCCCCAAGGATGATTTCCCTCTACCTCACATCGACGTTCTGGTTGACAATACTGCTCAGCACAAGGTATTCTCCTTCATGGACGGTTTCTCCGGATATAATCAAATCAAGATGGCTCCTGAAGACATGGAGAAGACCACCTTTGTTACTCAGTAGGGCACCTTTTGCTACAAAGTCATGCCTTTTGGGTTGAAAAATGCTGGGGCAACTTACCAACGTGCCATGGTTGCTTTATTTCATGACATGATCCACCATGAGATTGAAGTATATGTCGATGATATGATTGCAAGGTCCCAAACTGAGGAGGAACACCTTGACCATCTACAGAAGCTGTTTGACCGTCTAAAGTTGTACAAGCTGAGGTTGAACCCGAACAAATGCACCTTCGGGGTAAGATCTGGAAAACTACTAGGTTTCGTCGTGAGCGACAAAGGTATTCAAGTGGACCCTGCCAAGGTGAAAGCCATACAAGAGATGTCAGCTCCCAAGACAGAAAAAGAAGTCAGAGGCTTCCTAGGACGGCTGAATTATATTTCCCGATTCATCTCACATCTAACGGCTACCTGTGAACCAATCTTCAATCTGCTGAAGAAAGATCAAGTAGTACGTTGGAACGATGAATGTCAGGCCGCTTTCGACAGAATCAAAGAGTATCTCCAAGAACCACCCATTCTTATGCCACCGGTTGAAGGGAGACCTCTAATCTTATACTTGATAGTACTGGACAACTCAATGGGGTGTGTGCTGGGGCAGCATGACGAGTCTGGCCGAAAAGAGCACGCCATTTATTACCTTAGCAAAAAGTTTACCGACTGTGAGACCCGATACTCACTGCTCGAGAAAACTTGCTGCGCTTTGGTATGGGCTGCTCGCCGACTGAGACAGTATATGTTGACTCACACTACTCTGTTAATTTCAAAAATGGATCCGATCAAGTACATATTCGAAAAGCCTGCCTTGTCCGGAAGAATAGCAAGATGGCAGATGATCTTGACAGAATACGACATCCAGTACACGACTCAGAAAGCAATCAAGGGAAGTGTGTTGGCAGACCATTTGGCACACCAGGCAGTGGACGATTACCAGTCGATGAACTTTGAATTTCCAAACAAGAATATCATGGTGGTGACTGATTGTGAAGTACCTGGACCGGATGAAGGACCTGAGGAAGGATCCTGATGGTCTATGCACTTTGATGGAGCCTCAAACGCTTTGGGTAACGGTATTGGCGTTGTGATCATATCCCCTAAAGGCACTCATACTCCACTTACCGCCCGACTATGTTTCAACTGCACCAACAACATGGCGGAGTATGATGCATGCATCATGGGTCTTCAAGCTGCAATTGACTTAAGGATCAAGTTTCTGAGTGTCTTCGGAGATTCCGCTCTCGTGATCAATCAGATCAAAGGCGAGTGGGATACGAAACACCCGAATCTTATTCCTTACAAGGAGTATGTGTTGACATTGATGCCCCATTTTGAAGAGATAACTTTTGAACACTTCCCAAGAGAGGAGAATCAGTTGGCGGACGCGTTAGCTACGATGTCTTCTATGTTCAAAGTCAAATGGGATAACGAGGCTCCCCGAATCATTATCTGGAAGTTGGATGAACCTGCACATTGCTGCGATCTTGAGGCTGAAGAGGTAACTGAAAAACCATGGTATCATGAAGTAAAGAGGTACCTAGAAGCTCAAGAATACCCCGAGGGTGCATCTGTCAACGACAAGAAGTTTCTGAGAAGGTTCGCAGCAAAGTTCTTCCTCAGCAACGACATTTTATACAAGCGAAACCATGATTCAACCTTACTGCGTTGTGTGGATAAGACTGAAGCAGAAAAGATCATGGCAGAACTACATGAAGGTACCTTCGGAACACATTCCAGTGGACATACCATGGCAAAGAAAATCCTTCGGGAAGGATATTTCTGGTCCACAATGGAAGCTGACTGTTACCAACATTCTCGGACGTGTCACAAATGCCAGATTTATGCTGATAAGGTGCATGTTCCTCCAGTTCCTCTGAACGTCTTGACAGCACCTTGGCCTTTTGCAATGTGGGGCATTGATATGATCGGCGAGATCAAACCTACGGCATCCAACGGGCATCGCTTCATCCTGGTAGCGATTGATTACTTCATAAAGTGGGTTGAAGCATCTTCCTACGCTACGGTAACCAAGAACGTCGTGGCACGGTTCATTCGGCATAACCTGATCTGTCGATATGGTGTACCTGAGAGGATCATTACGGACAATTGTACCAATCTCAACAACAAGATGATCACTGAGCTCTACGAGCAATTCAAGATACAACACCACAACTCTTCTCCATACCGGCCGAAGATGAATGGGGCTGTCGAAGCAGCAAATAAGAATATCAAGAAGATTCTTCAAAAGATGACAGTGACCTACAAAGATTAGCACGGGATGTTACCGTTTGCTCTTCACGGGTACCGTACCTCAGCACGGACGTCAACAGGGGCAACACCCTTTTCCTTGGTCTATGGCATGGAGACAGTCTTGCCTATTGAAGTCCAGATACCCTCTCTCCGGATAATGAAGGATGCAGGTTTGAACGAAGATGACTGGATCCAGACTCGACTTGATCAATTAAATCTAATCGATGAAAAGAGACTCACTGCTATTTGTCATGGTCAAACGTACCAAAAACGGATGATCAGGGCATTTAACAAGAAAGTCAGACGACAAGAGTATCAAGTCAGAGACCTGGTAATCAAGCACATCATTCTTCCTCAAAGTGATCCCAGGGGAAAATGGACCCCTACGTACGAAGGGCCATTTGTGGTTAAACATATCTTCTCAGGAGGAGCTATGATTCTAACCACCATGGATGGTGACGACCTTCCTCACCCCGCCAATGCAGACATAGTAAAAAGATACTACGCATGAATTAAAGACTCGCTAGGTTGACACACCTAGGCAAAAATAAGGGCTTCCCGGCGAACCAAAAGGGTTCGGGCAAAAATAAGGGATGAAATGAAAAAAATATGTACACCCGACAAGTCAAAAACTTGAAAAGGCGGCTTGGGCAAAAATGGGTATCCCGGTGGACTGAAAACCCGAAAGGGCGGTCCAGGCAAAAGTTAGGGATAAGCGTAATACTATGTCTCATTGGATCGCCTTGCATCCAGAATTCGGTATCAACTATCAGGTTCAGACGGCATCAATCAATCAGCTTCATCTTCAACTAAGCAGCAAAGTGATGAGACGCTTGAAGACATAAAGGCGATAGCAGAGTTGGAACCCATTGGGATTTTTCACATAGCTGTTTTGTTTTCCTTTTCAAAGTTGTATAAACCATATCTTATTCGGCGGCGTTCTCTTACTAGGACGTCAGCCTCTTGTACATAAACGCCTATTTACAGGCAAATTCAAAAATCAATACAAATTCACTTTTCCAGACAAATTGCCAACTGTTTTTCCTTTTTCTGTTTTGTCTTGCGAAGAACGTCCAATGTTCATTTTTGATATATGCATTTGATATTAATTGCCAATCATAAATATTTGCATACGAAATAAAGGATTAATTACAGGAGACGTCAGAAACAGGGGAAATAATGAGTTGTCCAAGCGATCTAGTTGCTCTGTCCACCAAGGTACCAAGGTAAGTTCGGCTGAAGAATGTAACCAAGATACCTTCACTCCCCGCAGGGTAAGACCAAAATCAACAATTCTCCCCGAGCAGAGTTGGTCTCCCGTCAGTCCTAACAAGGCACAATATTCTCTAGCAAGTCAGCAATACTCTCCCCAAGCAGAGTTAGTCTACTGTCAGCCTTAAGGAAGTTGGATATCCCCAGAAAATCTCAACATTCCCCAGCGGAGTATACAGATATTCCTAAACAAGCATCCCCGACAGTCTTAATATAAGATTGTTCCCCGGCGGAATACCAGACACCCCAGTGGAGCCATTTCCAAGTACAGTCCAAAAGTTTCCCCAGGAGAGTTGATCAATCTCCCCAGTAGATTCTGGAAGCTTATCCCCGCAGAGCACGAACGCGCCTCCCCGGCTTTATTCAAAGGTTATTCCCCACCAGAGCTTATAACTGGGTTATCCTCAGCTAATTACCACAGAAAGATTGTCCTCGGCGAAGTTCTTCCTATCCCCAACGGAGTTCATCAAATTCCCCAACAAAACATATCAACGGTATCCCCAACGGAGTTATCATCAATTTCAAAACCTCAGCGAAGTATCTCTTCCCACAGAGTAATTCCCCGCAGAGTAATCTCTTCTCCAAGTTTATTCCCCAACGGAGTCATCTTCTTCTACCGGTTTATTCTTGCAACCATCATCCCCAGCGGAAATGAAGAACTCTACTTTTCAATATCAGCCCAGGATTCAACTTCCCGGCACTCGTCAAGGATTTATTTGCCTAGACGAAAATACATTCATAAACATTTCACATTTTATACATCCTGCTTACCTACATACTACACTATCTCATTTGTCTTTGAACATCATGACACCATGCATTTCATACATCATGACATTGCATACTACTGATGTTTTGCCTTTTCAGGAAAAAGGTCAATCCAAAGATGATTACTATCAACTGTCGCAATTCCAGGTTCGATTCCTGTATCCAGCCAGGGCATATCTGCATGAAGAGTTTAGAGATTCGAATCCTGTATCCAGCTAGGGCATATCTGTAGACGACAAATTCCAGATTCGATTCCTGTATCCAGCCAGGGCATATCTGTGAGTAGATTCGATTCCTGTATCCAGCCAGGGCATATCTGCATGAAGAGTTTAGAGATTCGATTCCTGTATCCAGCCAGGGCATATCTGTGAGTAGATTCGATTCCTGTATCCAGCCAGGGCATATCTGCATGAAGAGTTTAGAGATTCGATTCCTGTACCCAGCCAGGGCATATCTGTAGACGACAAATTCCAGATTCGATTCCTGTATCCAGCCAGGGCATATCTGTGAGTAGATTCGATTCCTGTATCCAGCCAGGGAATATCTGCATGAAGAGTTTAGAGATTCGATTCCTGTATCCAGCCAGGGCATATTTGTAGACGACAAATTCCAGATTCGATTCCTGTATCCAGCTAGGGCATATCTGTAGACGAAAAATTCCAGATTCAATTCCTGTATCCAGCCAGGGCATATCTGTGAGTAGATTCGATACCTGTATCCAGCCAGGGCATGTCTGCATGAAGAGTTTAGAGATTCGACACCTGTATCCAGCCAGGGCATATCTGTAGACGACTAATTCCAGATTCGACACCTGTATCTAGCCAGGGCATATGTGTGAGTGATTGATTCCAGATTCGATACCTATATCCATCCAGGGAATATCTGCATGAAGAGTTTGAAGATCAACCCCTGTAACAGGCCAGGTAATTATCTTTCTTTCTCAGGTACGCAAGTTCTCGCTAAGGAATCTCTTACGCGATCGACACCCCGATGGCATCTTTAAGCCCATATCCACAACTATCCATTACAATTCCAAATGGCATCTATAAGCCCATTCCCGACAAGGTTCTGTCACATCTCTAGATGGCATCTATAAGCCCATCCTCCTATCCACCATCTCTCCAAATGGCATCTGTAAGCCCATTCCCGCTATCACACTGCTGATACTCCACTATGTGAGTGCAAATTTCTGGGCACTCTAGTGTTCAATCATCTTCCACCCTCGGATCACGAAAGGCACACAAGCCAATCTACATCCTCAGGTCTAAGAAGATTGAACAGGGGCAACTGTAGTACCCCAAAATTTGCCCTCCCATATTCTTCAAAATTTGTCAAGATCAATCTTCAAATGGATCAAGGATTGCACAATTCAAAGGCCTCATAAGCCAGTCAAAATTAGGGTTTTGGTTCCTTCAAGGAAGTTGAGGTTTTCAAGGGTCCAATCAAGTCCCATATGCCTATATACATTGTCAAGCATCTACATGCCAAGTTTCAAGGCTCACAAGGTCAAGTTGCACAGTCAAAAACCCTAGTTGCTCCATAACCAACTGCAGGGGTAAAATGGTCATTTGGCAGTCAAAAGTCAAAATTTTTGGTCAACATCTTATTTTGAAGCCACAATCATCATTTTATCAAGTCTTGATCATGATTCCACAAGAATGGCTCAAAAATCATCAAGATGCAAAAGTTTCCATTTTTGGACAGCTGAAAAGTCAACTGTAACTTGACCAAGGCATAACTTTTTCATGGATCATCAGAAAAATCCCATCCAATGCTCATTTTGAAGGGGATGACATTTCCTACAACTTATCTTCACATTCCAAGTCCAAGAAATGCTCTCACAAAAAGTTATCAATTTCAACATTATAGGTCATTTTCAAAAGTCAACAAAAAGGCACTTTAAGTCAAAGACCATAACTTGCGATTGGTAAATCAAAATGAAATGGGACCAAAGGCATTGGTTATAGGACTTCAAGACCTTTCCAAAATGTCCAAGAACATGTTCATATGATCAAAATTGAGCAAGATATGCATTGGAGAAGTTGGGAAATATTTGTGAAATGGCAAAAGTCAACTATCCTTGAAACTTCAATTTTTGACAAAAGGGCCCACTTTCTTCCACTTGATTCAGCCTTGTCATGCCACCCACGTGTCCCATGATTAATTTCAAGACCAAACATTTATTTTTTTCATTTTTATTTAATTTTTATGGATTTAATTCATTTTAATCCATAATAATTCAAATAAAATCAAAAAATTAATTAAATGGCATCTTTGTGGTTTGAATGGCTTTCATACAGCATATGCCAATTACCAAATTCGTGCTAAGGCTATTTTGAGCATAAAATTCAAGTTTTGCTTCAAAGATGGAAAGTCCTTTAATGGTGTTAAAGCAAAATCCAAAAACTTAATTGCAATGGATCCCAAGCTCATAATGTGACCTAATTTCATTCACATGTACACATGCAAGCCTTCCCAACCTCATTCACGACCTGAACCTTGCACAAAACGGCCAAACCAATTCCAAAAAAACTCAAGAAAGTTCAAAACTGAAATCCACCTTCCAACGTAATTCCAAGCCTTTTTTCATTTCTAACACTTTGCTGGAACTCTCAGGAGTCTTTTGGAATCAAAGTCAAGGGCTGAAGCTTGAGAAATCACGCCAAACAAAATCACGGTTTGTCCATATTTTTCAAAATCGAAACTCCCAATTCATGAACATTTGGTGTGATTTAAAGCTTGTTTTATATTGTTTGCAACCATACAAAGCTATTCATATCAATTAATTGGATTATCATGTACATGATTGTGATTTGCCATTAACAACTTTTAGGGTTTTTGAGTTTGTGAATTAGGGCTTTGCTGCCCAGACAAAATTGGACTATCTCACGCACATGGTTGAACTCAGGAAATCAAGACGAACCAATCCCAACCCTCGCGCCCAATTTATATAGAGCATAGCTCTATTCGTTATTTTTTGTCATTTCATTTTGTGGGGGTTAAAAACCCCCGCTAATTGTTTTGTTTTACAGGGAAAAAGGATGAAGACGAAGGACGTGTCAGCTGGCTAATGGAGAATTCAAATGGCGCGCGCTTTTTGGTTGTTTTGCAATACAGCGTTGTCATTTACATAATAATTTCATTGTTTATTGTATTAACAATTACAGGCACATGGCTCAGTGGTGAATGCGTTGTCTATCAACCATTGGGACCTGGGTTCGATTCCCATGTCCCCCAAACCTTGTTTCATATTTTTCCAAACATATTCCTATGCAGGCTAGTCAATGTACTCCACCATAAACCTCACAAATCCACGCGCCAAGTGGCCAGTCCCACAGATCTGAAGGCCAAGGAATGAAGGAACACCATGCTCCCTGGTCAACGCGCCTCTGGACGATTCAAGAAAGTCAACAAAGCTTGAGATAATGGGCCTCAGATTTCCAGAATTCACCCCTATTCTGGGCCCAAACCCCCATTGGTTTCTATTTCTTTTTCTATTTTCCTTTTCTTTTTATTTTCTTTAGTAATTATTATTAGTATTATTTAATTAATCAATTAATTAAGATTTTCACAATAAAAATCCAAACTAAAAAAAACCAAATATTTTATTCACTTAGTTTAATTATTTTTGTAAATAAATTCTAACATTAATTAACTTAGTTGTTTAATTAGGTTTAATTTTAATCTTTTCACAATAAAATTAATTTAGAATTAGGTTTTTCTTTTGACATCTTTTAATTCCTTTTATTTTATTTTCATTAAAAATATAAAAAACACAAAAAACATTTTTTCTTTTATTAAATAATTAATTAGTTAATTAGGTTTAATGTTTAATTTAATTCTAAAAAGGGTCAAAACCCTTATGACGTTCCCGATTAAATTTCTATTCGCGCGTATTTATTTATTTTGATTATATTTATGTATCTGTACAGAGTATGTAATAGTTAATTAAGATTTTATCGCCTTATTTAAATTCTCGCACTTTATTTTTTCAAAACGGGTTTTTGTTTTTGGCGATGTATAGACCCGCGCCTTGTAATAGCTAGATTTACATTTTCGCAATTTATTTTCCGCACTCCTAACTGTTAACAATGCATGAAAGAATGTATGAATAATAAAATCAATCCGTAGCTCACAAATAACATGCAAAGACAAACATTAACTGAAAAATAACACACATGCACATGCCACCCCTAGGGTACGCCTCACTGGTTTCCTCGAACGTGGTCGTCAAGTATAGGGTGTTTTAGAGGTCGCCCTCCTGTCTAAAGATCCAGTTGCCTCGAAACGGTTGCCTTGGATAAAAGGATCTAGGACATTAGGGTTACTTCTAAGGTGTCCTACTATTGCTTTGGTGACCACACTGTCCCTAATAATCGAATTGACCCGAATACCTCCAACGACGGTGCTACCTACCTCTCAATGGTGGGATAGCACTATCTAAAGGACTCTTCCACAGCCTAATTCCTTAGAGTAGGTAGATCTCATGGGTGCTTGCTCTTTTCAAAACAAACAAAAACAACTTTTCGCACCTACACTTTCAAAAGTTTTCAAACAAATTTTTCATACACTCTTGAGGACAGATACAAGAGTTACTTAGAAACTTTTTAAACGAAACTTTTTTTTCAAAACCCACACACACTTGAAAAGCAAACAATCTTTTTGAAAACATAAGAGCAAGTACCTAAGAGCCCGTGGATAACCACGGATAGAAAGGGTGCTAACACTTTCCCTTTCTATAAATCTACCTCCCGAACCAAGAGACATCTCGAATAAGGAATTTTGCTGTGCTTTTGTCCTTTCCATGTTGGAGAACATAAAAGACGGTGGCGACTCTTACTTACCGCGACATTTCGCGAACCAGCTTAAAAACAGTCAGTTCTATTTCCACCAATCACAGTATGCCCACTGGAATGGGTACCAAATGTGCCTTCATGTAATTCAACCATGATCCTTTCAGCTTCAACCTTGTCTACGCACCAAAGTAATACAGAGTCATGATTGCGTTTGTACAAAATGTCGTTACTAAGGAAGAACTTAGCCGAGAATCTTCTTAGGAACTTCTTGTCATTCACTGATGCTCCTTTCTGGATATTCCTGAGACTCGAGATACCTTTTAACTTCATGGAACCAAGGTCGGTCCACTACTTCTTCAATACCGATCTCATGACAGTAGGCTGGTTCATTCATCCGCTCAATGGTGATTTGAGGAGCCTCGTTATACCAATTAAGTTTAAACATAGATGACATTATGGTTAGTGCGTCTGCTAGCTGATTTTCTTCTCGCGGGAAATGCTCGAAGGTAATCTTCTCAAAATGCGGTAGCAATGTCAAGACATGTTCTTTGTAAGGGATAAGGTTGGGGTGTTTGGTATCCCATTCCCATTTGATCTGACTGATGACCAAAGTTGAATCTCCAAATACATCCAAGGATTTGATCCCCAAGTCTATAGCAGCTTTGAGACCGAAGATGCATGCTTCGTATTCTGCCATGTTGTTTGTACAGTTGAAGCAAAGTCTGGCAGTGAAGGGAGTATGACATCCTTCCGGAGATATGAGTATGGCACCGATACCATTTCCAAGTGCATTGGATGCTCCATCAAAGAAAAGGGTCCATCGGGATCCTTGTTCAGGTCCGTCATATGGCCTGATTTCTTCATAGTTGTCTAACATCATGATGTCTTCATCCGGGAATTTGAACTTCATGGACTGATAGTCTTCCACAGCTTGGTGAGCAAGGTGATCAGCCAATAAACTACCCTTTATAGCTTTCTGGGTAGTATATTGCATGTTATATTCTGTCAGGATCATCTGCCATCTTGCTATTCTCCCAGAAAGAGCGGGCTTCTCGAAGATGTACTTTATCTGATCCATTTTAGATATCAACAGAGTAGTATGGGTCAGCATATATTGTCTCAGCCGGCGAGCAGCCCATGCCAAAGCGCAGCAAGTTTTCTCGAGCAGTGAATATCTTGTTTCACAGTCGGTAAACTTTTTGCTCAGGTAATAAATAGCATGCTCTTTTCGGCCAGACTCGTCATGCTGCCCTAACACACACGCCATTGAGTTTTCTAAAACAGTCAAATACAAGATTAAAGGTCTTCCCTCGACAGGTGGTAACAACACAGGAGGCTCTTGTAAATATTCCTTGATTTTGTGAAAAGCAACTTGGCATTCGTCATTCCATTGGACTACTTGATCTTTCTTCAAGAGCTTGAAGATTGGCTCACAAGTAGCTGTCAGGTGAGAAATGAACCTGGCGATGTAATTCAAACGTCCCAAGAATCCTCTGACTTCTTTCTCAGTATGAGGAGAAGGCATCTCTTGTATCGCTTTAACCTTGGTAGGATCAACCTCGATACCTTTGTTACTGACAACAAAGCCTAGGAGCTTACCAGACTGGACTCCAAACGTGCACTTGTTTGGATTCAATCTCAACTTGTACTTCTTCAGCCTCTCAAACATCTTTTGTAAGTAGTCAAGATGCTCTTCTTCCGTTTGCGATATGGCTATCATATCGTCTATGTAGACCTCTATCTCATGATGTATCATGTCGTGAAATAAAGCTACCATGATGCGTTGATAAGTTTCCCCAGCATTCTTCAGTCCAAATGGCATGACCTTATAGCAGAATGTGCCCCACTGTGTACAAAGGTTATTTTCTCCATATCCTCAGGCACTATTTTAATTTGATTGTATCCTGAGAAACCATCCATGAAGGAAAACACTTTGTATTGTGCCGTATTGTCAACCAGAATGTCAATGTGAGGGAGTGGGAAATCATCTTTGGGGCTTGCCCTATTCAAATCTCTGTAGTCCACACACATTCGCACTTTACCGTCTTTCTTGGGCACGGGAACAATATTGGCAACCCATTGGGGATAAGAGGTGACAACCAAGAATCCAGCATTGAATTGCTTCATGACTTCTGCTTTGATCTTTTCCGACATATCAGGCCTCATGCGACGAACCTTTTGCTTTACTGGAGGACAATCTTCCCTTGTAGGTAGACGATGTACCATAATGTTTGTATCAAGTCCCAACATGTCTTCATACGACCAGGCGAAAACTTCAACATAGTCGTGTAATATCTGAATCAGGCGCTCCTTGACACTGGGTTCCAAATTGGCACCCACCTTGACCTCCTTTTTGTCTTCCTTAGTTCCCAAGTTAACTGTTTCGACCGGCTCTTCGTGTGGCTGAATGGTCCTTTCTTCCTATTACAACAACTTGACCAACTCTTCTGGCACCTCACAATCTTCCTCACTTTCATCTTCGGCTTGGTAGATTGGATTTTCAAAGTCACAATTGGCCATAGCAGAAATGTTACCCATGGGATCCTGAGTGGATGTAGATATGAATTTTAATATGTGAGTGTGTGTAAGAGCATAGCTACTTTTGAAAGAAAATAAAATGTAAGAAAGAAATACAAAGAACACAAAATTTGATGCAAAAACGTCCATGATTCATTAATGACATATGAGAATGAAGTGACAACCCTCACAAATGTACCGTTGTGCCTCGGGTAAGACACAAGGTTTTAAAAGTCTGAATTGTTTAAATATTACAAGCCTGAAAATATTAAAAGACAATTACTCTTGAATAAAAGTAATAGGAATGAAATCTTTGGCCTCCCAATTATTGAGCCCTCCGTCGATGGTTGGAAAAATCCATTCGTCCATGTCACAACTGCCATCACTCTCTTCTATTTCATTGACTCCTTGATTGCTGATACATAGAGGTGGTCCCCCAGCGCGAGAACGTCGAACAACTCTTTGGGCCTCTGAAGTGAACCCCAACCCAAATTTGTTAGACTTGTAGGGAATATCCGGAAGCTGACCCCAGATAGTACACCCACCTTCTTCAACTACTGCTCGAGCATCTTTCAAAGAGGCCATCTTCAATGGAGGTCTGGTAATCTTCGGGACCTTTGGAGTAGACTTGGTTGCCGTGACCGTTGCTGGAACCTCAACAAAGTTCTGACAGGGAGTCTCTATGAATTCACCATCGATTTCAACATACCTGAAATAGTTTAGATGGCTAACCATGTACTCCACCTCTCCGTGAACTGTGACAATCTTTCCTTTAATTGGGTATTTTAGCATTTGGTGCAAGGTTGAAGTGACGGCACCCGCACCATGGATCCAAGGCCGACCCAATAGACAAGAGTACGAAGGGCGGATGTCCATCACATAGAAAGTTGAGTCAAAAGTCTGAGTCCTGATTTTTATGGGGATACTAACTTCTCCGTGCACTGTCCTCTTGGAACCATCAAAGGCCCTTACTATGATGTTGCTCAGTTTCAAGATAAGCCCCTCGCAATCCAGTCGGTCGAGAGCATTTTTGGGCAAAACATTTAATGACGAGCCGGTATCTACCAGAACGTGGGCAAGTGTGGTGCCCATGCATTCAATGGAAATATGTAAGGCATCGTTGTGCTTCCTTCCCTTAGAGGTTAAATCAGCATCGGAAAAGCCCAATCTGTTATCAGCAGTTAAACTGGCCACACAGTTTTCAAATTGGTCGATGGAGGTCTCTTGGGGCACATGAGCGGTCTTAAGAAACTTTACCAAGGCTTTGGCATGGGCCTCAGAACACAAGAGTAAGGACAACAATGATATCTTCGAGGGGGTCTGCCCCAATTGTTCTACAATGTTGTAGTCACTTTTCTTGATTATCTTCAGTATTTCTTCTATTTCCTCTCTAGAAGCTTCAAGGATGATCTCGGGACGCTCTCTTGTTTGGACGGGTTCATTCAAAGCCTCCTTGTCCCTTGTACCTGTAGCAGGGATAAAAATAGGAATATCATTGGGAGTGTCGGTAAGAGTGGCAGCAGGAATGATCACAGGAGTAGCAACGGTCTTTGGAGAAATCTCAGGTGAGAAGACTCTTCCACTTCTTGTTATTTTGCTGGTCCCAGTGATATTACCGATATCGGGATCAACATCTCTTGCAACTTCGTCTTTGACAGCCAACTGATCTTGCTTGACGCCATAGTAATAAACGTCAGCCCCATAACTCCAGGGAACAGATTTATCTGAGGAGTATGATATTGGTCTTGGCATAGTGATGATTAAAGGTGCAGATCTTGGAACAGATGTAATCCTGACGGGTCTTTTGGTGGAGACCCTGGGAGAATTGTCGGAAATGGTGATTATCGAAACATCTTATAAGAACTTTTGATAAGAGGTAGATTTTCAAATAGAATTTCTTTGCTAGTTATCAGGCGGTGGACGCCTATCTTTAGTAACAAACAATCGTTCGATAGAGACTTGCACAAGTGGAAATTTTCATCGCATCCTGGGAATAGACTGGCTTGCAGTAGATTCTGTTTAATGGTCAACAAAGGAGTAACTAAGTCATTCACGAAGGAGACAAAACGATCATCATTAATGGCGTTGATACCTTGGCCATGTTTGGGCATTGGTGCCGTTATTACATTAGGTGTTTCCGGGGGATCAAATTCAATATCTTTCGCATCGATAAGGTCTTGCACCTTATTATTTAAGGCCCAACAGTCATTTGTATCATGCCTCGGGCTTTCAGAATGATAGGCACATCGGGCGTTCGGGTTGTAGCGAGGAGAAGCAGTATTGGGGTTCTTGGGAGCTTCCTTTAAAGTTTCCAGATTGGACTTTAGAAGGTGTGGCAAAACTTGAGACATGGTCATGTTAATCCGGGTAAATTGTCTCATGGGTGCTTCTGGTTTGCGCTGATAATTGTGCTGCTGATTTGGCACAGGATTAAAAATCATAACAGGCCCTACCGCCGGGCGACGATCATTTTTGTTTTGATTCCTATAGTCATCTGCAGCACTGACCTCCTTCTTTCCAACAAAGGGCTTCTTCACCATACTCGAGGATGAATCTCTTTGAATTTTGCCGCTTTTTATACCGGCCTCGACCCGCTCACCAGTCATGATTAATTCAGTAAATCCAGTTGAGGAACTCCCGATCAGGTGGTTGAAGAATGGTCCGGACAAGGTGCCAAGGAACATATCCACTAATTCTCTGTCGGATAGAGGGGGTTGGACTCTGCTTGTGAGATCCCTCCATTTTTGAGCATAGGTCTTGAAACCTTCACCTGTTCCCATAGACATGCGTTGCAATTGCGTCCTAGTTGGAGCTAAATCAGCATTGTACTGATATTATTTGTAGAAAGTAGCGGTCAAATCTTCCCAATTGCAAACATTGGTCCCTTCCAATTGATAGAACCAATCCAACTGCGTCCCAGATAAGCTCTCTTGGAGGAAATGCACCCACAGATTCTTGTCAGCCGTGTGGGCATGAATCTTTTTGACGTATGACCTTAGATGTAGTTTCAGGCAGGAGACACCGTCGTATTTGGAGAAAGTGGGGACCTTGAATTTTTGTGGGATGACAACCCCTGAAATGAGTCCTAATTCTTCAAAATCTAAACCGGGTACCCTCTGAATCTCTATAGCATTCAAACGATCCTCTAGCTGTTTGTATTTATCATCAGCAGGAGGATATTGTTCCTCAGAGTAATCAGGCTCTTCCTCTTCCTCAGATGTTGGGTCGTTGTTCACTTCCTGGGTCCCGTCTCCTTGATTAACTCCTTCACCCGATGATGTCGCAAAGTCCAAAGTCTGTCTGGCTTGTCCTTTAAACCTTCTTCCCATGATCACAACACCTGTTGATTTCTTTGTTTTCTTCTTCTCTTTGGCCAGCAGAGTCTTCAACTTCTCTTGTCCTTTTGTCAGAGCCAAGAGCATTTGTTGAAACTGGGCGTTCTGCGCCTGAAGATCTTTCACAGTCTGTTCAACATCCATCTCACTGAAATAAACAGTAGAAGGATAAGGTGACATGTTATGAGAAACCTATATGATGTTATGATGAATGAAGATGCAATATGCAAATGATTTCAAGGAAAATTAAAGATTTAAATTTGTTCAAACCAAAAGGAACACACGTCATATTAAAATCCAAGTTTGAATACATCATGCCTCCTCGGGCTTACAATGAAAGAAACAAAATAAAACCAAACTCTTAAGACAAAAATACTGAACGCATCCTCTTTGGAGCAATGTAGGCATTCAGGTTTTTCTCTTAATGAAGCAATTTGGTGAGCTCTGGAACCTTCTTCTCACTGGCGTAATACTGGGCTTCAAAAGTGTCTCGCTCTTCCTTCAACTGAACCCAAGCTTTCTGCAGGTCTTCGAGAGAGGTTGGCATGTCAGGATGAAGAACAGTGTATGAGACGTCTCCTTCAATAACATGCTCAATAATGACAGGAAGGATGGAATGGTAAGGCATTAAGAGACTCTGGGCACGAGCCTGTACCCACCTAAGGTAAGGCTCAAGAGGGATAGAGTTTTTATGTCCCAAAGTCCTACTGTCCACCTTGTTCACCATTCCCCAAGCACGTGTAAACCTCTGGTGGTAACCTTAGTCTTCTTTGTCGTAGTCGAACACCAGACCTTGGATGAGCATCTCATGAGGGCCGTCTCTTCGGACATACCCAAACTGTCGAAGAGCTAAGCATGGGTTATAAGTGATACCTCCCCTAATACCAAGCAGAGGTACGTTAGGGAACTCCCCACAGCGGTCAATGATAGAGACATCTTCCAAGGATCTCGAACACCAGCGAATATCAGAGTGGGTGAGAGACATCATCCTTTGAGACCAAGTCAGTCTTTGCTCGTTCTTCAATGTTGACTGAGGCAGGTGTGAAGTGAACCACTTAGCGAGTAGGGGGATACAACACAAAAGAGTACCTATTTTCTTCATGGTGCGGGTATGAAGGCAATGCAAGATGTCTCCTAGTAAGGTAGGTATAGGATTGTGAGAGAGAAAGACTTTGATGGCGTTAACATCTATGAATTGGTCCGAATTGGGAAACAGAACCAAACCATAAATGAGAAGAGCCAGGACGTCTTCGAAAGCTTGGAAATCCATGTCATCCCAGAATGAACGAGCTTTTTCCAATAGAAACTTAGCTAGAAAGCCTTTAACCCCGCTTCTTGTTTCCCAATTGGCTATGACGTCGACCCTCTTCATGTGCAATGCTTCGGCGATGACTTCAGGTTTTGGAATCCCTTCTATACCGGTGAACCGTATCTGATCAAGCACGGACACCCCTAAGAGTAGAGAGAACTCTTCCAATGTAGGTACCAACTGATAGTTCGGGAAAGTGAAACAATGATGTACGGGATCAAAGAATTGGAATAGTACACACATTATCTCTTCTTGGAAGTTGGATGTAGTCAAGCTGGGGAGTCGACCATATTTCTTGGTAAAAGGAGAATCCCCGGGCACTCTTGAGGTTAGCTCTTGAAGTTGAGGATGTGTTTTTACAAAGCTGATTCGGATGGTGTTTCTTCGGAGGGAATTCATGTCCTACAAAACAAAAACAAAGATAAATTTCTAAATCCTTGAAATGGTTAGTGAGCATGCATATGATGTTCATGATGTTTATGATGTTTATGATGTTTATGTACAAGTAAATATATACACACACAACAAACAAATCCCTATGTTTTAGGCTTGCATGAGTTTTGTAGGTAAGTACCCTCTTGAAGTCTAGTTGGCTCAACCTGTCCTAGCAATAGTGATCGGGTTCTAAAGGATCTCAATATCACCGACCTTTCTCTTAGGCATTGTCTCAGCACAACAATCTTTTCTTGCGACCGAGATACCCCAAAAGTCTACTCTCAATGAGTGTAGTATCGAGTATCAACCAATTTTCAACTCTACACCGAAACCGGCTATCTCACTACGTCCTAATGGCCAAGTTTGTTCAATTAGGGTTCTAAAGTCAATTAGTGCTTCATGACGCCACTCAGCGGCCCCATATTCTCCTCGATTCACCATGAGGGATACCGGTACCCACAAATGCGTCACACTAACATATCCATTGTTTCAACCATATCGGTCTACACCGTACAGTCTCCACAATCTATTGCTATTTACCTAAAAATGTGTCCCAGATCCGGGTGGAGGATCAAAGTAAACCCAATACAAAGAACTGAATATAAAGCACAAAAATCAAATAATGAAAGCGAGTAAAGGTGATCTAACCCTAAGGTAACCTCACTTTTATATTCATCCCCAGCAGAGTCTCCAGTTCTGTGATAAGGTGGGAGAACTGACTTGGTTTGTTTTGCATTTTAATCGCATTTGTGCGGATAACAAGAGTCACCACCTACTTTTATTTTATCTAAAAGGAAAGGTAAAAAAGCACAGGAAAGACCTTTCGAGATTATTTCTCGGGTTCGGGGGGTAGATTATGAAAAGGGAAGGTGTTAGCACCCTTTTCATCCATGGTTTTCCATGGGCTCTTATTTACTCGTTTAGATCGCTTTCTTTTGTTTGACAGTGTGCTTGTGGTGTGGGCTTTGAAAGTGTTTTAAAAAATCTCTTTGTAATGGCTCTCGTTTCTATAAGAACGCGTACAAAGTTTTGTTTCGAAAGATAGTTCAAAAATGTGTCTGTGGATTGTGTTTTGGAAAGTTATTTTTGAAAAGATGTTTTGCAATAGTTCTCGTCTCTATAATAACGTATACAAAAGGTTTTGTCTTTTGAAAATTTTTTGAGATGAAAGTATTGGTGTAAAAATGTTTTTTTTTGTCGTGAGCAAACGAGTAACTAGGAGTGAATCTACCTACTCGAAAGGTCTCAAATGTTCTTTTCTTCCTCCTTTAGATGTTGCTATCTTACCATTGATTTGGTAAGAAGCCCCATCGTTGGATGTGAAGGGACAAGCGCGGGTCAATTTTGCAATCATCAAAAGCAACTTATGAGACGCTTTATCAATTTTTGTAAGGGACTAGATCGTTTTACCGGAGGCAACATCGAGGGACTACGATCTTTTTTATTGAAGGGTCATTGCTAAAGCGTCCCATATTCGAGGGACATGACTATTTTTTGAGGAATCGAGCGAGATTACCCTAGAGGTGCGCATGCGAAAAAGTGTGTTTGATTCAAGTTATTTTGTCTTTGAAACTAGGTTATCTAGCGATTGATTTTAAATCTTGCCATACACGCCTAATTACTATACAGTAATAAGTAAAAACAGTAAAATGCGGAAATTGAAATTCTACGCTATTACAAAGCTTCAGGAATGGGGGTACAAATTAATTAATGGGGATGTGTCGAACGCGATCACCAAGTTCTAATAGCAAACAATACAACCACATCGAACTTTAACAATTTAACTAGAATTATAACAGTCTATAAAAAATTAATTGCCAAAGCATAAAAAAATTGGGTATTTTTGTTTATGAGAAAATAAATTGATTTTTAAACCCCCTTTTTTTTTTGAATTAAGGATTAACAAAATTAAATTTAAATTACAAAAGTCATTTAAAGTAATCTAAAAAAGTAATTTAAAATTCTAAATAGAATTATCCTAAAACAAACTAATTAATAAAACTAATTCTAAAATTTATTGACTAAATCTAAATTAAGTTAAATACAACTAAATAAAAATTATCCTAACACAAGCTAATTAAAAAAAGTTAAACCTAAAATGTATTAAGCCTAAATTAATATTAAGTAACTAAATAAAATGACACTAAAATAAATTAATTAAAAAAAACAAAAGAACTAAACCTAAGTTTTATTAGTTAAATCTAGGTTAGGTTAAGTTAATATGTAAACTAAAAGAGGAAAACAAAATCCCTCAGTCTTCTCTCTCTCTCTCTCTCTCTCTCTCTCTCTCGCCGTTCTCTTCTTCGCTCCAATGGTTTTCCTCTATCTTACCCTAAACCTAATCAAATGCCTCTCGTCTCTTAAACTCCTCTCGTTTCTCTCTCATGGATTATCATCTTCATCTCTTCCGATACCAAACCGTTCCCCTGTTCTTCTTGAGCTTCTTGTTACTATGAGATTCGCCTGTTATGAGGCGATGTTTCTTCTTCCCCATCATTACAAACTGGCAGAGTTAGAGTTGGGAGGGTTTGGAGATGAGAAGCGAGATCGGAAGTGGTGGTTCTATTTGGAGAGAAGAAGGACTAGACAGAGGCTGTAAGGGAAAGGCGAGCGGATGAGGGAGGTTACAGAAGAAGGAGGTCCGATTAGGAGCGATTGCGACAGTGGTAGGTTGGTGTTACAGTTGTTGTGATTCTTTGAAGAGGACGAAATGGGAATGGGTATGGTGGAGGATGAATACTAGATAGGGTATGAAGGGAGAGTGTGTGGATGAGAGGGGAGTACGTTTTTTATTTTAGTTTACTACCTATTTTTTTTGATTTTTTTTTTGATTATAACACAAAAGAAAAATAATGCATACAGATAATAGATTCAACATTTATGATGAATGCAGAGGAATAATGGAACTTTACCGATCTAGATTTGCTTCTGAAAATATTGTGCCTGATTTTGTTGCTGGTGACTTCACAGTTTTTCACTTAACAGGGAAGTTAATTTCTGTCTTTCTTTTGTATTCCTTCTCTTTAACTTCTGAAGGGTTGGAAGCGGAAAATGATGAGGATTTCTAGGGTTTTGTATGCTTTGTTGTGTATATTATTGCTGCTGTTCCTTTTTTATAATAACAATGTTGCTCTTGTTTCTTGGCTTTTTTCTGTTTTTTTAGTTTGTTTGAGACAAAGGGTTTGTTGAAATTTTGACTGAGTTGTTGTGATCTTTTGCTGGTTTTCAGTTGGTTTGAGACAAAGGGTTTGTTGAAATTTTTGGCCTTGAGTTCTTGTGATTTTTGCTGGTTTTCAGTTGGTTTGAGACAAAGGGTTTGTTGAAATTTTTTGACTGAGTTTTTGTGATTTTTTTGCTGGTTTTGTGATGTTTGAGTTGGTTTGAGACAAAGGGTTTTGCTGAACTTTTGGTTCTGGATTTTTGTGATTTGTTGGTTCTGGGATGTTTTAGTTTTTGAGACAAAGGGTTTTGCTGAACTTTTGGTTCTGGATTTTTGTGATTTGTTGGTTCTGGGATGTTTTTGTTTTTCGCTGGTATTTTTTGTGTATCAACCTCTCTCTGATGTTAATGCAGAGCCTTTCTTTTATATTCAATGAGAGTGGATTTTGGGGGGAAGTATTGGCAAGTTTAAATGGATTTGATATGCTAATTTGTGTCTTTTTAGTGCAAGTTGATATTTTTGCCATTTTAATGCAAGTTTGGGCAGGTCTTGGACTGTAATGTAGGCTGGTTTGCTGGTTGTTTTGGGTTACTTTGCAGGGCTGCCAGTTTTTTTGTATGTGCACAACAACTTTGCATAATTTTAGGATTGGTTCTATGGCCTAGGTGATATCCTCCCAACTCTATTTTTCCTCTTTCATTTTTCTGTGAAATAAAGCACTTTTGCTTTTGCTAAATTTTTTGAAAGGTTTGCTTGACTTTAGGAATGTGATGACATGTGAACAAGCTAGCTTGCTACTGCTATGCTTATGATATATTTGTTCTGCTTTGTGCAGCCTTGGGTTGTTGTTCTTGCTACACTTATTGTTGCTTGTTGCAGATTTGTTGTTCTGGTTATGTTTGTTGCTTGCAGCATGTTATTTGGCACCTTTGGGTTGCTGCATTGGCTTGTTGTTTTATGCATTTGCTGCAGGCTTATGCTGCTGTGGCCTTTGCATTTTGTTGCTGTGTGCAGCCTTGGGCTGTTGTGCTTGCGAATTTCTCCTTTTCCCTTTTTGTGAACCAAGAAGGCCAACTTTCTTGTGATTTGCAATTGGGGGAAATGGATTGTGATGAAATAAACAAACAATCTGATTCCAAGTCGCAAACCCTAATGATGAACTTACAATACTTTTTTTTTGTAAATTTTATGCTCATGTTTATGTTGCTAACAAAGTCTTTTTCCTTTTGTTTCATGTGATGAGAAAATCGATGGGCAATAGGGAAAATTGGTGAGGAGCAACTTGAAGTGTTTGATGAAGACTTGAAGAAAACTTCTTTGTAGTTTACTTTTTAGAACAAACTTGTATCAATTAATAAATTTTTTTATATTGTAATTTTTCCAATTTGTACTTTGAACAAACAATCCCTAATGATACCAAAAGTATGCAAAGTCTCTTTTAATTGAAATTCAAATTTGAATTCTCCAAAATCCCATGAATGAGTTCCACAATACCTTGTGCCATGAAAATGAAATTGGATTGGAATTATTGAAAAAACACTTTCCAAATCACTACTTGAATTCCTGATTTCTTTTTGGAGTTCTTGAGTGAACTAGTTGAGAATTGAATGAAACTTTCCACTTGAATTTGAAATTAATCTCATGCTTTGCATGATCTTGAATGATTTAAATCTTGAATGAGCCTTTTTTTGTAACTTTCATCTAGTTAGAACTTGAATTCACATGATGAAAACTTAAATGAATCCTTCTTCCAAAACAATCTTGAATTCAATCACGTCATTTAAACATAATTCACCTTGCATCATGTAAATACAAGAAATCGAACCAAACCGAAAAGGTTTTGAATGATCACTATAAAAGGGATTCGAGGCTAAAGGTTATCTCTTTGAGAAATTGGCACCATGAATTTCATTAGAAGTCAAGAAAACTTCAAGTCAAGAAAAATGACATATAACGTTTCACTAAATTTCAAGACCTTCTAAACACAATTTGACCTTGCAGTTATCTGGGCCATGGATTGGGCAAACCTTTGAGAAGTGCAAAACCCTAATTGTTGACTGGTTACCTAGGAAGAGAATCTGTTTGACCAACTTTTGAGCCAAATTGAGTATTTAAGAAACCCTGAGATAACATCTTGAGTGGAAAATGGGAGGGAAAATTTTGAGGTATAACACTTCTCACAACCCTACTATCCAGGCTTTCATATCGAAGTAACCCCACTATCCAGGTTCCTTCTCACAGCCCTACTATCCAGGCTTTCATATCGAAGTAACCCTACTATCCAGGTTCCTTCTCACAACCCTACTATCTAGGCTTTCATAGCGAAGCAACCCTACTATCCAGGTTCCTTCTCATAACCTTACTATCCAGGTTCCTTCTCTCTTATCTCCAGACAACAGTTTACAACACTAAGATCGAGACCTGATCAAACACGATTGGTGTCGCATTTCCCCAGTAAGTCGTGGTACAGCATATACATCGACCGGATATGCAGTTCACTGCCGCTTCCTCAAGCAAGATTTATTTCCCCATGTTGTACGCCAAAATTTTCCCTCTCATTTTATCAAGATTTCTCCTCACAAGACTCTTTGAACTCAAGGCCAAGCTAGGGTTTGCTCTGCTCAAGACATCTCCTTGCACTGATGACCTGAATTAGGGTTTGAGTTTGCACAGGGATTTTTGGACTTTCAATTCTCAAAGTGACTTTCATGCTTCATGTTGGACTTATAAGTTTGCTCATACCAAGTTTCAGGCTTTGGCTCAAATTTTTGCCCAGTCAATTGGACAGTTGACCTAAATATCAGCTGTATTGGGGAAAAAGTCAACTGTGGCCAATTTACAGCCAAACCTCATAAATTTTGATCCACATCAACATTATAAGCTCATATGAACCATTTGATCAAGTTTGGACCACAACTCCTTAAGAAATTTGATCAGATCTTCAAAAGGGCAAAATGGTCATTTTTAGGGTTTTGACTGCAGAAGGGCAATTTCTGACTTTTCACCTAGCCAATGGCAAATTGGGTTCAAGAATGGATTCAAGGACTCAATGGGATCATCTTGACCTATTCACAAAGTTCAAAAGATCTCAATTGCATTGGATTGACAAATGAATTTTCCAGTCAACTGATCAAAAATCAAATGAACACTGAAAAGCCAAACTTTGACTTTTTGGTCAAAATCAAATGCCAAGGGTCATTTTTCATCAAGATGTGTCAAAAAATGAAACTTGTTCATCAAGAAACCTATTTTTTGCAAATTAGGGTTTAAGATTAAAAATTTTCATAACTTAGAATTTTTCTAAGTTATGAAATTTTCTTATTTTTCCCCAACTTTGTCCAACATTTTCACCATGATGCAATTGGATTAAAACAAAACTTCCAACATGAAAGTTGTAGTACTCCACAAAATATAAAACTTTTATTCACAAAGTTTTCTCAAAATAAGCTTGGATCTCAAGTTATGATTTTTGGAACAAGGGTCCATGAAACTTTTAACTTAGTGAAATTTTGCCCTACTTTAGGCAGGATTTTGACCTATCTTCATGGAAAAGTTTCACCTAGTTCCACTTGGAATCTCAAAATTCATTTAAAAGATGGATTTTAGGGCATGTTACAAACTTTCCAAAATGTCCAAGAACTCTCCAAAATCATTTGTGGTTAGGTAGAATCGAAGGTTTGAATTTGGCAAAAACTCACTTTTGATCCATGGCATTTTCATGTTGATACAAGTTGCAACTTCTATCCAGCTTCATTTGTACTTGATTACAGGTCCCTAAAACCTTTCATACTCAATAATTAAATGCAAATCCATTGGTTTGAGGCTTTGTTCTGATCATGGGAGGATTACGCAAGAGATTAATCTAAAAATAGCAAAAAGGCAACATTGCCATTTTTGTCAAATTTGCTTTATGTCAAATTGCATTCTTGAGCCTTGAACAAAATATTGTACAAAAAACAATATCCACAAACTGAGGGGGCCAAGATCATAAAGTGCAAGCTGGTAGATAGCCTGTACATGCCTGTCTTGCATCATTTCTTACTTTTTCTTAAAATACAAGTAAACTTGCCAAAGAGCCACAACTTGCATATCTGATATAACCAACTCTTGCAGGCTTTTGAAACAAGTTTGTGCATTTCCTTGAGCCAGAAACACGAGTTGTTGAACCCTCAAGCCTTCCAAAACACAAAATCACTTTCCTTTTGCAAAACAGGGCACTCCCTGCAGTTTCACTTCCATAGCAAAAATCACTCGTGCGTTTTTCCCCAAACCTGTTCAAACACATTCCATACAACCTATCCAAGCTATGCCAACCATTGGACAGTGACTGTAACTCCATTTGCAAGCTTCACCATTTCTGTTTTAAGCTTGTGCAGGTTGAGTTCTACAAGCTTGCTCAAGCAAGTCCAAAGCAAACTAGGCATTGGGGAAGGTCAGAGGAAGTTCAGGCAAGCTCTCAAGTACCTCAGGTCTCACTGAAAAGCTCCACATTGTCATACACGAGTTCAACTGAAACAGGTTTTTGTCAACTTCCTATCTCTCTATTTAGGAATCATTAGGCTTAGGTTTGTGAATAAAAAATGTAGTACTCATAGCCATGAAGCTGTACATATGCTTAGATTTCATTTTAGTTAATCGTGTTGAGAGAATTTGATTCATGAACTTCCTGAAAAAGTTAGGTTAGAAATTAGGGCCATAGAAATTCTCTTTGGTCTTTGAGAGTTAGATTAAGTTCTTTATATGGTTGAAATCGTCTTGAAAAATGCTATAACTTTGGTGTTATAAGTTTTTGCATTAGAGCACGTATGCAGGTTTTCCATATTTGAATTAGGCGCGCGTATTTTTGTTTGACAAAGGTTGAAGATGAAGTTCAGTGGGTTGGGCTTGGTTCTGGCGTTGTTTTTGACACCCCCTCTTTACTGATTGCACCCCCTGGCCCATTTCTTTATATTTTTATATTTTTCTATTTATTTTTCATTTCTGATTTTATTTTATATTTTCTAAACATAAAAAATATCAAAAACATTTTTATAAATTTTCACATTTTTATTTTATTATTTTATTTATTTTTTAGACATAAACATAATTATTAATTAGTATATACTTTTATTTTCTTTAATAAAAAACTTGAAAATAATACATAAAAAAATATTATATTTTTATTATATTATTTACATACTTAAATAATATTTCTAATATATTTTCATTTTTTTGATATTTGTACATATTTCATTATTTTATTATTTTCTTATACATAAATAATATAATGAAGATATATATTTTCTTAAAGAAAATTAGGGTTTTTACCCTTAATAAAAAAATAATCTTTTATTTCTATTATTTTTAATACATTAAATATTTTATTTTTACATACATAAAAATAAACAAAAACATTTTTTTTTGCATATTCATAATATTTTGCATATTTATTTAATTGACCATTTAAATACTTGCCTATTTACTTATTTGTACCATTTATTCAATTTGGATGTAATAGTAAATATTAGGGTTTTATTTTCTTGCAAATACTCCCCCATTCAAAAATGTATCCCCCTCCCCATATCAATATTGTAATAGCTTAGGTTTATTTTACGCATTTTATGCTTTCAAATATGCCATGTTAGAGATTAGGGTTTGTATGCGAATGTCCAAAATCAAACAAATAGCTTGACTAATACAAAGACAAAAAAGCATGGAAATTTACAACACAATGCACACATGCACCCCTAGGGTTTCATCCACTTGTTGCCTTGAAAATGGCCATGTTATGAATGTTGAGTATCTTGGCAAAACAAAAACAAAACAAAAGATCATAGTCCCTCGATGACGCTATCTTGGTTGCCTATACAAAATGATCTAGTCCCTCAAAAATTTGCTAAAGATACTTAGCACAATTGCTATCATGGTCCATACGATGATCCGCGCCTGTCCCGTTTAACATCCAAGTACAAGGTTGTTTACCAAATGCAATGGTAAAACAACACTGTCAAAAGGGTTAAAAATGTGTAGGAAAGATCTTTGAGTAAAATAGGGTAGACAACTCTTAGTTACTTGATCAAAACTTGCAAAAACATCCTTTCTATTTTCAAACACACCTCACAACACAATTTCAAAACATTTCCCAAAACAAACTTTCAAACATTGAAATATCTTTTCAAAAAGACAAACATCTTTGTATATATTAAAACAAGAATCATTACAAAGGTTGCCACAACGATGGCCTCTTTTCAAAGCATTTTCAAAACCACACACAAAGCACCATTTCAAACAATTGGAAAAGCAAAGCAAGTGATCTAAACAAGTAACTAAGAGCCCATGGATAACCATGGATGAAAAGGGTGCTTGCACCTTCCCTTTTCATAATCTACCCCCCGAACCCAAGAAAACATCTCAAAGGTCTTTCCTGTGCTTTTTGACCTTTCCTTTGGAAAAATAAAAAGTCGGTGGCGATTCTTGCTAAACCAAAACATTTGCGAACACAAACGCAAAATCCCAAGTCAGTTCTCCCACCGTATCACAGAACTGGCGACTCTGCTGGGGAATAATCTAAAAGTGGGGATACCTTAGGGTTTAGATCACCTTTACATGCTTACCTAGTTTGCTTTGATTGCTTTACACTTGGTTCAATTGTTTGTGTTTGAAATCCTCTACCCGGATTTGGGAAACATTCATAGGTAAATAGCAATACATTGTGGAAACTGTACGGGGTATACCGACATGGTTGAAGCAATAGCTATATTAGTGCGACATATTTGTGGGTACCGGTATCCTTTGAGTCAATCAAAGAGAATACGAGGCCGATGAGTGATGTCATAAAGCACTAATCAACTTTTAGAACCTTTACTTGACCATCTTGGCCTTTTTAGGGATAATGAGATGACCGACTTTGGTTCAGTCCGAAGTTGGTAGATACTTGATACTACACTCATTGAGGGTTGTTTTCTTGGAATATTTCGGTTGCCAGTTAAGTGGCTAAACTGAAACAATGAACCCAGAAAATAATCCAGTGATGTTGAGCTCCTTAGAACCCGGTTACTATTTATAGGACAGGTTGAGCTAACTAACTTCAAGAGGGTACTTACCTATGAAACCCCATGCTAGCCTGAAACTAGGATCTTGTGTGATTTGCTTGTACATATACTTGTGCATACATCATGAACATCATGAAGCATCATTTGCATCCACTAACCATTTCAAGGGTTTAGATTTTCATCTTTGTTCTTGTTTTGTAGGTTATGGAATCACTCCGCAGGAAAACAATCCAGGTCAACCTTGTGAGAATCCCTGCTCAACTCAAGGAGCTTACTTCCAAGATTCCAGAGAATTCTCCCTTCAGTGAAAGACATGGTAGACTTCTCAACTTGGTCAACTCCAACATTGAAGAAGACATGGTGAAATTCCTCTTCCAGTTATTTGACCCCCTACACCGTTGCTTTACATTTCCTGATTACCAACTAGTACCTACTTTGGAGGAATTTTCTCAACTCCTGAGGATTCCTATTCTCCATCAACTACCCTACAACGGTACAGAAAGAGAGCCAAAGCCTGAAGATGTTGCTCAAGCCTTACACTTGCAACCATCTGATATCAAAGGTCATTGGGAAACTAGAAGTGGTGTCAAGGGTTTCTTGGCAAAGTTTCTGTTTGAGAAGGCACAAGAATGCTGGAATTCTCTAGATCTCCAAGCTTTTGAGGAGATTGTAGCACTTCTCATCTATGGGTTGGTCTTGTTCCCAAACCCTGATCAGCTTATAGATGTGAATGCTGTCAAGATTTTCATATCTCAGAATCCTGTGCCTACATTGCTTGGGGATATCTTACATTCATTTCACACACGAACAATGAGGAAAAGAGGTGTTCTCATGTTCTGTACTCCTCTTCTAGCAAGGTGGTTTATTTCTCACCTTCCCCAGTCAGTCTTGAAGAATGAGCAAGGCTTGAGGTGGTCACAACGATTGATGACTCTTACACATTCTGATGTTCATTGGTGCTCTCGGTCCAGAGAAAATGTCATCATCATTGATCGTTGTGGGGAATTCCCTAATGTCCCACTACTTGGCATTAGGGGAGGAATTACCTACCACCCTTGTTTTGCTCTGAGACAATTTGGGTATGCCCGAAGGGATGGCCCTCATGACATGCTGATTCCAGACTTGGTTTTTGACTTCGACAATGATGCTCAAGGACTTCGACAAAGGTTTATCCGAGCTTGGAGGATGCCCAACAAAGTGGACAGTAAGACACTGGGACACAAGAATTCCATCCCCCTTGAGCCTTACCTCAAGTAGGTACGAACCCGTGCCCAGAGTCTTATGATGCCTTACCCCTACATTCTCCCTGTGATCAAAGAGACTGTTATGGAAGGAGAGGTTCCATACACCCTCCTATATCCTTACATGCCAACATCATTGGAAGAATTGCAAAAGAGTTGGATTCAGCTCAAGGAAGAACGAAACACTTTTGAAGCCAACTTCTATGCCAGTGAGAAGAAGGTTTTAGAACTTACTCGTCGACTCCATGAAGAACAGACTCTCAACACCTACATCGCACCAAAGAGGATGCGCAACATCTTTTTACATTAGAATTTTGTATTTATTTGGCCCACAGGGCATTTATGTACTAACAAAATTCTTCTTAATATGACGTGTGTTCTTTTTGTTTGCAACAACTTTGAATTTATGAATCCTTGAATGCGTTACATGAATACATATCATTCATCATATGCATAAACAGGTCTTCACACCAGGTTTCCTTATCTCTCTGATGTTTATTTCAGCAAGATGGATATCGAGCAGACGGTCAAAGATCTACAAGCATAGAATTTGCAGTTCCAACAACTCCTCATGACCTTGGCAAAGGGTCAAGAGGACCTTAAAGCACTGTTAGAGAAGGAAAAGGAAAAAGAAAAAGAGAAAAAGAAAAAAAAGAGTTGGTGTGGCCACTATGGGAAGAAGATTTGAGAACCAAGCTAGAAGAGTCCTAGATTTCCCCTCAACGTCTGATGAAGGGGTTGGCAAAGGAAAGGGAGTTGCAGTGCCCTCCGAGTCTGAGGCTGAAGAAGAAGAAGAAGAGGATGAAGATTACTCTGAGCAGCAGTACCCTCCTGCAGACGACAAGTATAAGAATCTGGAAGAGCGGTTGGCAGCTATGGAGGTACAAAGAGTACCTGGGATGGATTTCGAGGAGCTAGGGTTGGTTGCTGGGGTTGTGATTCCCCCCAAATTCAAGGTGCCTACGTTTGCTAAATACGATGGTCTATCTTGTCCGAAGATGCATCTACGGTCTTACGTCAGAAAGATCCAACCTCATTCTTCTGATAAGGATCTTTGGGTCCACTTTTTTCAAGATAGTCTTTCGGGTACACAATTGGACTGGTTCTACCAGCTTGAGAGGGCTGACGTACATAATTGGGAGGACCTGGATGCTGCCTTCTACAGACAATATCAATATAACACAGACTTAGCACCTACTCGTACTCAACTACAGAGTATGGGTATGGTCTCTAATGAAGGCTTTAAGGAGTATGCCCAGAAGTGGAGGGACTTGGCTGGAAGGGTGCAGCCACCATTATCTGAAAGAGAGATGGTTGATATATTTTTGGGGATGCTGTCTGGTCCATTCTTTAATCACCTGATAGGAAGTTCATCGGCGAGGTTCACTGAATTAATTCTGACTGGTGAAAGAGTCGAAGCTGGCATCAAGAGCGGTAAAATCCAAAAGGATACATCTGCTTCTACCACCGTCAAAAAACCTTTCCCAGCCAAGAAAGAGGTGTCAGCTGTTTACTCTCAAAATGGCCGAGGAAGAGTGGAGCGCCAGCCAACGGTGGGGGCTATAATGATCCAAAAGACTGCAGCTGATCAACCTAGAAATGATCAACCAAGAACCAACCAACAAAGAGGGGGAAGGCCTGCTAGGCAGTTCACCAAAATAAACATGACGCCTGCCCAGGTTCTCCCCTATCTCTTGAAGATAAACCTTACAACCTTGAGAGATCCGCCACAAAACCCGAATACAACTTCTCCCTTTTACCATGCCAATGCTAAATGTGCTTATCATTCCAACGACATAGGGCACGACACCAACAACTGTTGGGCCCTCAAAAACAAGATCTCGGATTTAATAGATGCCAAGGAGGTGGAATTCGACGCGCCCGAAAAGCCGAATGTGATTTCAGCCCCAATGCCAAAGCATGGTCACAGTGCCCATGCTATTGAAGAGGATCTATATGTTGCTGTTGTTGATGACTTAATGACCCCTTTGCCAATGATCAAGATGAATCTGTTGAAAGTCGGGATTTTCCCAAGCTGTGAAAAAGATTGTTACCTTTTTTCGACCTTGCAATCCGACTGTCCGCTATTGAAATCAGGCATCCAACGCCTGATGGATAATCAAAAAATCCTCTTCAAGAAAACTCCTGTTACTCTTGTTACTCTTGTTACTCCAGTCAATGATGTTGCTATAATCACCATTTCCAAAAATCTTTCCAAGGTCTCCAAAAGACCTGTTAAGATTACATCCGATCCAAAGTTTGTACCGCTGAAGATTACTATGCCGGGGCCTATCCCATACAAGTCCAATAAGACAATACCGTGGAATTATGGAGGAGAGATCTTCTACCACGGTGTTAAGCAGATTGAATCAGTGGAAGAGAATTCCAATGAAGAAACTACTGACATATGAAATATTGCGGGGACGAGTAAGATCACCCGCAGCGGAAGAATCTTTTCTCCAGAGATTGCTCCTTCAAAGGCAATCTTCGGACCCTCAAGTGCTCCTGTGCTAGTCAAGATATCTGTGCGAAGTCCCGTGATTGAAGAAATTGTTACTCCCGAAGTTGTACCATCTGCTGTTACTGCTGATAAAGGTAAGGGGATCCAAGAAGCGCCCGTCAGGACGAGGGCTCAGCCTTTGGTCATCCCCGAGATCACCCAAAAGGAATTGGAGGAGATTTTAAAAATAATTAAGAAAAGCGACTATGATGTCGTAGAACAACTGGGGCAAACCCCTTCAAAAATCTCCATGCTGGCCCTATTGCTCTGTTCCAAGGCTCATGCCAAAGCCTTGATGAAATTCCTGAAGACGGCGCACGTGCCTCAAGAAACCTCCACGGATCAGTTTCAAGAGTGTGTAGCTAGCCTTATAGTCGACAATGGTCTTTGCTTCTCTAATGCCGATCTAACATATAAGGGAAGAAAGCATAAGGATGCACTGCATGTCTCGGTGGAGTGTAGAGGGACCACACTTGCTCACGTTCTGGTTGATACCGGGTCGTCTTTAAATGTCCTACCAAAGAAAGCATTGGACAGATTGGACTGTGAAGGTTTGACCCTAAAGCCCAGTAATATCATTGTTAGAGCCTTTGACAGTTCTAAGAGGATGGTCCACGGGGAGGTGGACATCCCAATTAAGGTGGGAACGGAAATTTTCAACTCTACATTTTATGTGATGGACATTCGTCCTTCATATTCTTGCTTGTTGGGAAGACCATGGATCCACAACGCTGGGCCAGTCACTTCTTCTCTACACCAAATGCTCAAATACCCAGTCCAGGGTAAAATCATAACAGTTCATGGTTAGGAGGAGTATATGATAAGCCACCTTAACTCTTTCCGCTATGTGGAGTTAAATGGCGAATTCATAGAAACCCCTTTCCAACACTTTGAAGAGGTCTCTCCTGAAGTTGCGAAAGCTAAGAAAACGACTTCTGTACCCATCATTACCAAGCCCGTGTCCCGGATGTCATCCCTTAAAGATGCGAAGGCTGTGATCGAGGAAGGAGGAAGTATAGTGTGGGGTCAGCTACCAGATTTTCCTTTCAAGGCAGATAAGTTCGGTTTGGGTTTCACTGCTGCTAGTCAGAAGGTTGTACGTTGCTCCCGGGATGGAGGACCACCACTAAAGATCACTCATCACGGAGTTCATGCTTTGGAAGATGTTGAAGATGAGAGAAATTTTGAAGATTGGATTTTCCCGACCATTGAAGGAGGACTGAACAACTGGGAGGCGAAAGACTTTGTTCCCATTACTTTCATCAATCAGTAATTTATCTTTCGAACATTTCTGTTGGTCTGTAATAATTATTAAACAATTTGTACACTCTTTTTTCCTTGTGCCTTACCCGGGGCATATGGGTCCATTTGTAAGGGTTTTGATTCTTCATTTTCATATGCCATTTTTAATGAATCATGCATATTTTTCATATATAAACTTTTGTGTTCATTTCCTTTCTTTTTACATTTTATTTTGTTTAAAGGTGGCTATCCCTTACACACACCCACACTCACAAAATACAGGTACCCATCCACTCCGGATTCCATGGGTAACAATTATGCTATGGCCTTCAGTGACTCTGAAGATCTTGTCAATCATGCCGAATACGAAGGTGATGAAGATTATGAAGTGCCAGGAGAGTTGGATAGACTTATACGACAGGAAGAAAGGGCTATTCTTCCCTATGAAGAGTTGTTAGAGACTATCAACTTGGGTACTGCCGAAGACAGAAAAGAGGTTAAAGTGGGTGCCAACCTAAAGCCAAATGTCAAAGAGCACTTAGTTCAGCTGTTGAATGAATATGTTGAGATCTTTTCCTGGTCCTATGAAGACATGCCGGGACTCGATACAGATATTGTGGTTCACCGTCTCCCTACAAGAGAAGACTGTCCACCAATTAAACAGAAAGTCCACCGAATGAGGCCCGATATGTCTGAAAAGATCAAAGCCGAAGTGATGAAGCAATTCAATGCCGGGTTCCTTGCTGTTACCTCATATCCACAATGGGTTGCTAACATTGTGCCCGTGCCTAAAAAAGACGGCAAAGTGAGAATGTGTGTGGATTACAGAGACTTAAACAGGGCTAGCCCTAAAGATGACTTTCCACTACCGCACATTGACATCTTGGTTGACAACACAGCTCAAAATAAGGTATTCTCTTTCATGGATGGATTTTCGGGATACAACCAGATCAAAATGGCCCCCAAAGACATGGAGAAGACTACTTTTGTTACGCAATGGGGCACCTTCTGCTATAAAGTGATGCCATTCAGACTGAAGAATGCCGGGGCAACCTATCAACGAGCCATGGTAGCTTTGTTTCATGACATGATACATCATGAGATCGAAGTCTACGTAGACGACATGATAGCCCGTTCACAGACAGAAGAAGAACACCTTGACCATCTGCAAAAGCTGTTTGTCAGGTTGAAGGAGTATAAGCTCAGACTGAACCCTAGAAAGTGCACTTTCGCAGTCAGGTCCAGTAAACTCTTGGGATTCATCGTCAGCAACAGAGGCATCGAAGTTGATCCTGCCAAAGTCAAAGCCATACAAGAAATGCCTGCCCCTCGCACTGAGAAGGAGGTCAGAGGTTTCTTAGGATGCCTAAACTACATTGCAAGGTTCATTTCTCACCTAACATCTACCTATGAACCAATCTTTAAGCTATTGAAGAAAGATCAGGTGGTTGAATGGAATGATGACTGTCAAGTTGCTTTCGATAAAATCAAGGAGTATTTGCTAGAACCTCCTATCTTGATGCCACCCGTCGAAGGAAGGCCGTTAATCATGTATCTGACTGTTTTGGATAATTCAATGGGGTGCATACTGGGCCAACATGATGAGTCTGGTTGAAAAGAGCATGCCATTTATTACCTTAGCAAAAAGTTTACCGACTGTGAGACTCGCTATTCACTGCTCGAGAAAACTTGCTGCGCTTTGGTATGGGCTTCTCGCCGGCTAAGGCAGTATATGTTGACACATACCACTCTGCTGATTTCTAAAATGGATCTGATCAAGTACATCTTCGAAAAGCCCGCTTTATCTGGAAGAATCGCTATATGGCAAATGATCCTGATTGAGTATGATATCCAATACACAACCCAAAAATCTATAAAGGGGAGTGTACTAGCTGACCATCTAGCTCACCAAGCTGTCGAAGATTACCAATCCATGAAGTTCGACTTCCTTGACTAAGACATTATGACATTGGAAAACATTGAAGGTAACAGACCGTATGACGAACCTGAACAAGGATCCCGATGGACCCTGTATTTTGATGGTGCTTCAAATGCACTTGGCAACGGTATTGGTGCGGTACTTATCTCTCACAAGGTTGCCATACACCTTTCACCGCTAGACTCTTCTTCAACTGCACCAACAACATGGCCGAGTATGAAGCTTGCATATTTGGTCTCAAGGCTGCTATTGACTTGGGAATCAAATCTTTGGTTATGTTTGGGGACTCAACTTTGGTTGTCAGTCAAATCAAAGGAGAGTGGGACACTAAACATCCTAATCTCATCCCATACAAAGAACATGTCCTGACATTGTTACCTCATTTCGAGCAGATTACCTTCGAGCATTTCCCGTGAGAAGAAAATCAGCTAGCAGATGCTCTAGCTACAATGTCTTCCATGTTTAAACTTAACTGGGATAATGAGGCTCCCCAAATTACCATTGAGCGGATGGACGAACCTGCACATTGTCACGAGATTAATACCGAAGAAGTAGTGGACCAACCCTGGTTTCACGAAGTCAAAAGGTATCCCGAGACTCGAGAATACCCTGAAGGAGCTTTAGTCAACGACAAAAAGTTCTTAAGGAGATTTTCTGCCAAGTTCTTCCTGAGCAATGGTATCCTATACAAGAGCAATCATGATTGCGTCCTGCTTCGTTGTGTGGACAAGGTTGAAGCCGAGCAAATCATGGCTGAACTGCATAATGGTACTTTTGGCACTCACTTGAGAGGACATACGATGGCTAAGAAGATTCTAAGGGCAGGCTACTAATGGTCTACCATGGAAGCTAATTGTCATCAATATTCCCGTACTTGTCACAAATGCCAAATCTATGCTGACAAGGTACATATTCCTCCAGCTCCTCTCAATGTCCTAACAGCTCCTTGGCCATTCGCAATGTGGGGTATCGACATGATTGGAGAGATCAAGCCTACGACATCTAATGGACATCGCTTCATCCTGGTGGCTATTGATTACTTTACCAAGTGGGTCGAAGCAGCTTCCTTTGCCTCTGTTACAAAGAATGTGGTTGCCCGCTTCATCAAGCAGAACCTCATATGCCGGTATGGTATCCCCGACAGGATCATCACGGATAACGGTACAAACCTGAACAACACTATGATCACCGCTATTTGCGAGTAGTTCAAGATTAAACATCACAATTCATCTCCCTACCGACCAAAGATGAACGGTGCTGTCGAAGCTGCGAACAAAAATATCAAGAAGATCATTCAAAAGATGACAGTCACCTACAAGGACTGGCATGAGATG